>CM062930.1:3600000-4200000 GCA_031878705.1 Tapirus indicus | reverse complement strand
TTCTTAGCTTTCCTCAAAAATGTCACACCTGCTCCTGGCTCAGGGCCTTTGCACTTTTTGATCTAGATTCTGCATGAATCATTCATTCACCTGCTTCAGCTCTCTGCTCAAATGTCACTTGATCAGAGAGGCTTTCTCTGACCCTCCTACATGATGGTCATAAGAGATTTCCAAAGCCGTGTGGCTGCTTTGTGTTTCTCTCTAAGTTTTGAGTAGAATAGTAGGAATATAGTTAGGCATTTGTCTTCAGAGACTTGTTCTCCCTATAACTTAGTTACCATTCATGGCCCTCCATAATTTTAGTATTCCCGTATTACTCTCCATTTCTCTATTTTGTGCACCATAGACAGTGCCACCCCAAGAGTGGTCCCAGGAGAGCAGCATCACCCTCACCTGGGGGCCTGTAGGAAATGCAGAGTAGGGGGCCCCATCCCAGTCCTACTGAATCAGAGACCCTGGGAATGGCCCCAGGAGTCTGCGTTTCAACAAGCCGTCTGGGAGATTGCAACGTGAGCTGAAGCTTTGGTTAGATTCTAGTGGTTCTCAGCTGGGCATGTTTGTCACAGTTACTCTTGGGATCCACTGATATTCTCTGTTCAGGGGACAGAGATGCTAAATATTGTGCAATCTATGGGACAGCGACGAACAGAAATGATTGTCCTGCCTCCAGTGCCCTAGTCATCCGTGTGGAAAACATGAGGAATCTGGCCTAACAGAAATGTCGACATGCCTTGAGTGTAAGGGCTAGTTTCCTGCCTCTGTTAGTTTCCTCGCTCTGTCTCTTATCCTTATCTCCATCTCAAAATGTCCATATTCTATTCATCTTTCAGGGCCTGAATTAAATGGTACCTCCTCCAGAAATCTTCTCTGATTTCCTAAGCTGAAAGAAGAATAATTCTCCGTACTCCCATAGGCATTTTATCCATGGATCTAGAATTTACTTATTTATATCTGCCTTCTAATATAATTCTTGATGTAAATGTCTTATCTTCCCTACTCTATGCAACTCAGGCAGAGGATTATATTTTTAATTACTTTCTGTCCCAAGCAGAGTTGCTGGCTTGTGATATAATTCATAGTGGAAACCTTTTTTCCCTTCCTTCCTCCTTGGACTGTAACAGCCCCTGAGCACAGGAAACACAGAGCACTATCGATTGATTTAGCAATGTCTGGAAATATGAAACAAAATAAAAAAGGAAATACCCGCACATTACAATCCATGACCAGACTCTCACGGGAAGCATCTACAAGCAAGAAATCTGTGTCTGATAAATGAGCCGCTTCGTGCAGAAATGGTGCATGATATAAGAGGCTATAACTTCAGCATGCTCAAGCTGTGTGATTCTAGAAGCCATTTTGAATACCCTGGGGCAGCATAGATTAGACAGTCGCCTCTATTTCCTTCTCAATTGAAACTGATTCTATAAGAAAACAAGATCACTTTCTTGTTCTGATAAAATGAAGATCACAAACACAATTTTATGTCCAATTTGAATTTTAGAAAGATAAGGCTTGAAGTTAAACCTAAGAATCCAGGGCCTCTCTGTTCACCCTCTGAATTTCCTTTTCAAGTGGGATGAATGATAGAGAATAACATGCTTTATGCATCTGGACCCTCTGGAGAAGTTAAGATGGATTGCCTTCTCCAAACACAGAAAGGGTGTGTGTACTGGATGACAATTAGGCACAACTTGTGGAGGAGTTTTTTTCTTTTTTTTCATCTTGTGGGATTGTCTTAAGCAGGAAAGGTGTTGTATTAGTCTGCTGGGGCCTCCATAACAAAATGCTACAGACAAGGTGGCTTAAACTGTGGAAATTAATTTTCTCACAGTTCTGGAAGCTCGAAGCCCCACATCAGGGTGCCAGCAACATTGTTTCTGGGGAGGCCTCTTCCTGGCTTGCAGACAGCTGCCATCTATCTTGTCCTCTACACCAGAGCTCCCTGGTGTCTCTTATAAGGACTCCAGTCCTATTGAATTAGGGTCCCAGCCTCATGACCTCATTTAATCACCTCCTTAACAGGTCCTGTCTACAAATACAGTCACATTGGGGGTTAGGGCTTCAACATATGAATTTTGAGAGGACACAGTTCAGTCCATAATAGGTGTATTTTGGTTGATTTCTCATTTCAAGGAGCCGGTGTTAGTTTGAGTCCACTGAAAAGAAGATACCAAGATGAGATTAGATGTGCAAGATATTTGGGGGGAAACACCAGCAAGAAGAAAAATAAAAAGGACTTCAGGGAGACTGGGAGAGCCTTCAGAACACAATGCTGGTGAGCCCCCAGTTGTGTTAGTTTGCTAGGGCTGCCGTGACAACATACTACAGGCTGGGGGACTTAAACAAGTGATAGTGATTTTCTCATTTAGGCTAGAAATCCAAGATGAAGGTGTCAGCAGGTTTGGTTTCTTCTGAGGCCTCTCTCCTTGGCTTGCTGATGGCCACCTTTCTGTGTCCTCACATGGTCATCCTTCTGTCCATGCGTATCTGTGTCCTAATCTCTTCTTCTTAGGTGGACATCCTTCAGATTGGATTAGGGCCCACCCTAGTGACCTCATTTGACCTTAATTACGTCTTCAAAGACCATATCTCCAAAAACGGTAAAATTCTGTGGTACTGGGGGGTTTAGGACTTCAGCATGTGAATTTAGGGAGACAGAATTCAGTCCATCAGATCAATGAAGGAGAGAAGGAAGCAGGGAAATGAGTAGGGAGAGTGTCAGGATGCAGCACAGTTCTAAGTTTCTCTACTAGGCTGATGAGCAGTTCTTCCATCAGACTTGTCTACCAGAGAGCCCTACATCTTGCAGGAATGGGCCTGCATTGGTACCCCTGCTGCACTCCGTCATTTTGGCTGGGGGCAGCTTGTGAAAAACATGTCATTAGTGTGATTTCACCGCAGCAAGTGGGACCATCCATCAGTTGTGCCACTTGCTACAAGAAATGCTTCTTGCATTTTCATGGCCACTGAAAAGCCTTTTTGTCACTTCCTAAAGAGAAATAAAAGAGATTCTTAAGATAAAAGTCTATAAGACTTCCATCAAGAATCAAGATTCAGGCAGGAATGAAAGAGTAGGAACAGCCATCAACATATAAAGAGAGGCGAAGTGAGATACTACACACTGTCCCCAGATGTGGTCAGGGTCTGAACCAGGACCTGTGGAGTTCAGTCAGATCTCAGATTCTGAATATTACAATTCTGAGTCAGAAAGAAGGGGTGAAGTTATTACTGAAGCTAGTTAAGTGCCGAAACCATATGGAGAACCAGTTGAGATACGAGATGCTTGCATGATACTAATTTCCCACATTTTTATTTTCACCTATTTAAGCCCTACTTTCTGAAATATTATAAAATCAATGCCAGAAGTTAATGAGAACAGAGAGCAATTTGTCTCAGGTGATTTGAATATCCAAGTGCTTGACGACAGTGGTAGTGGGGAGAGGTATGGTGCATAATGGGGGCTGGAATTGCTTCCTGGGATGGAGTTAATTTGCTGTGAAGGCAATGGAACCCATATGCAGTGGATGGTACGACCAGACAGGAGCATCCAAGGCCAGATGCTGTTCTGTAAAGATGGCTCTTATCCCATCTGCCCTGACTGGTCCCTCTGATCTTACTTATGGATCTCATGACTGGCCCTCTATAGGTTGATCCCATGAAATTCCAGTAGTCGACCGTTTCTGACCAAGAATGGTTGCCAATTTCGTATGGTCCAACCTTGGTTTAGTTGCTTATTTCAAATGTTAAGTAGAGTTATGTCACTTCACACTTTCCCCAAGAACAAAGACTCATATGTAATGACTGATTCCACACTGTGGAAGAATTCTATGCAGTTAAATATATACACAGCAAAGTACAACTAGATTACAGTCTTCTCCTCATGGATTAGTAGGCTGACTGCAGTGTCCTTTTCCTAGGAGTTTGTCCTAGGAAAGTTAGTCCTAAACAGCTGTGGCAAAGGTGGTTATGGTGAGTCCCTGGCCTGACTCTGGCCTCAGGTTTTGGTGCCCTTGATAATTATAACGTCACAGACTCTCCTGTGTGTTCCATGCTGGTGTTTTCTTCACACTGAACCACACCAGACTGGTCACTTCTTCCTTCAGAGCTGATGTACCAAATACAGGAAAATCACAGTCTCTGTGCTGTGTCCAGGAGTTTGCTTTTCATCCATTTAAACTAATTGTTTGCGGGCTGCCTGCATGTCCTAAATTTATAGCTGAGAAGAGTGGAAAATACATTGAATGTAGAAAGATAATCCAAAAAAGAACTTGATGGATTCGAACAGTGTACTTAATCCAACAATAGGAACATTAATAAGGGCAAATGTAAATTCCAAAATATCAACTATTTAATTTGGGAGGTGTGATTTGTTATAATAGTGTGATATGAATGCTCTCCCTTCCCAAATAGTAAAATCAAAGTCTGCACTAATAGAAGTACAGTTTTTCAAAGAAGGGCAGAAGGCCTAGGTAATATAATTTAATTTGGTGACTTGGTGCGGTTAAATACAGGAAAGCCCGTCAGGGCTTGTTCCTTGAGAACAGTGAGGAGCCTAAATCCACATTCCGTGAGGAAGAGGCAGAGGGATGAAGGGTGTTTGGTTCAGAGAAGAGAGAGCTCAAATAGGACAGAACAGCTCTGAGTATTGAAGTATTCCCATGGAGAACTTACTCCTATAGCTTTTTCTTCTTTATGTGACAGATTTGTTTGATGTGGGATCCGATGGATGAGAGAAGGCCAGGGGTTCAAAGTTACAGAGAAGCAGAATTTAGCTTCATGTAAGGAAGTGATTTCATGTACTAGAACAGGCTGCCTTGGGAGGTGGTGAACAGGTTGGACAAGTTAACTAAACGTTCAGTGCTGTGGTTTACTCATCTCAGAAAGTAGTACCTACATCATAGATAATATGAATATGAATTTGCAGTCTTGTAAGTATAAGCTACCATTCTCATTACTATTTACTATTATGATTTTGTACATTCTTGGATTGCTTGATCTTTAAAATTTCTCCCAATATTATTGTAGTGTGATTCTCCAAGTTCTTTATACCAAAATAATTGCATGCTTGAGTTGGAACTGTAGGCTGCCATAGAATTGCTCTAGAAGTCTTGAAAATCTCAGGATCAAATCTCTCATGAGATTTAACATCAAATGTAAATTATTTTCTGTGCAAAAGTAGAAATTGATCTAAGCAGAGAACAGTCTCCTAAAAAATTCCTCCTTCCTTTCTCCCAAACTTTCCATGCAGTTAGCACTTGAGGGGCCATGGGAGAGAGGATATAAAATTGTATCTTTATCAAAGTGCTTCATGAAAATGTATTTTAGCAAAGATAGTAAGTTTTCGAATCAGCAGTTTGTGAATTATGAAGCTTGTGCTGGGTGTTTATGTAACTTGATGGCACTGTGCAAGTCAACATAAGGTCTTTGAGTTTGGGGATCCTTACTAGTTAAACGGAGGTAATACCAGCTTACAAACTTGTAAAGACTGGACATTAGGTAAATACTTATTAAATGGTAGTTTTCTTATTATTCATCTATCAAGGGGTCATGGTAAATATGTATTGTCATTATATTTACTACAACTCATAATTATTACAAAGAAGATGTGATTAAAATATTGACGTAAAATACCATGACAATTTCAAAACTTTAGGTTATAAGCTTTAAGAACATAGATTATTGATATGACACTTGAAGTCAAATTGAATTTCATTTTCATAGTTTATATGGGTTTCAAAACTGCTAATCCTAAGTCACAGTTGGTGATTTTATTTTTTTAATTTTACGTTATAATTTTTATCACAAAGAACCCTCGAAAAATACATTGTGCATAATTGTAAATTTAGTTTATTGTAAATTTAGTTGTCTCAGTGTGTATATATTTGCCTTTAAATGTCACAGACTTTTTATATTCATATTAATTAAATTTTATATTCATATTAATTAAATCAATAATTTTAAAGAGCTCAAAATTTTATCATGAGACTGTATTGCAATAGTTTAAATTAATCATTTTACATGAATGACTCAGAAAGATCTTTTAGTGAGGAATAGACACTTTTGATTATCTTTGCAATGATCACATTTGGTAAGAATTCAATAAACTTTCATTGTCAAAACTTACCTATGTCAAACCCAGACAAATAACTTATTTTCTTGCCTATTCTCTTTTTATTAACTGTCGTTTCTTATAAAGTGAATGAATGCACTATACAGAGAGTCTCTGAGATATGAAAGATAAAAACATAATAGCAGCAAAGAATTTAAAGCAGGAAATCTCACACAATACCTGAGACACCATCGCAGCCAACATATTTCTAGTTACTTCATTTCTAGTGGAAAAGAACCAATTAATTGAGGAACAGAGAGAACAGTATGATACAGAAACAATCTTCAAAATCAGATTCTTTATCTAACAACTTGCAGTGGGGACAGAGAATGCCACCTGTATTTTCACAGAATATAAGGAATTATGTCCTTGCCTAAGTGATTCTGCCCAGTCTGTACATGAGCCAGCTCTCAGCTCATTTCCCAGTTTTCTCCAAATATTATTTAAAATCCTAATTTGTCAGCTTAGTGTGTCCAGTGCCTTCCATAAGATAGACTCAAATTCTGTTAATGTAAAGGTCAAACTTCAGTGCCTCGTAAGATAAATACAATGCAAAACAAAACTAAAATGTACTTATGCAAGCTTTTGTGAATGCCCTTGGGGGAAGGTTTGGGAGTTTGTCAATAATTGCATAGCCATCTCTCTCTCTCTCACTCACTCACCTTTTTGTTCTTTTCTCTTCTTTCTGCTCTTTCGCACAACAATGATTACAATAAAAATCCTTGCTATTTTATTTTGCAAGTTATTTACATTTTTTTTTCCTACCACCAGACTCACTTTCTGCCCAAGGACTGGAAGGGCTCCGTGTAGATGTCTGACTCATTTTTTAGCCCAAATCCCTTCTTTTTCATCAATTTCTATTTGGTGGAGAATTGCTCTTCCAGAATATATGCAATCCCATTGACTCTTCTCGTTAATTTCTTTGTTTTCAGTTGCAACTTAATGAACACAATGAAAAGTTGAAATAATCTGAGAGCCACGACCATATTGTCATAACGGTTATGTTTGGGCAATACTTATTCTGGATTGAGTTGGCTAGGTCAGAGTTTTCCCTGACCTAGACTATTCTTGAGTGATTGCAATTATTTTCTACCTGGTGTTTCTACCTTCACTGTTTCGTTCTTCCAACGTATCACTCACACTAATATAAGAGTATACTACCCATAGAAGATCCTAGCTTCTGTGTCATTCCTGTCCTCAGAAACCTGCCTCCTTTTTCCAGCAGGACGAAGACCCCTTTCCATGTTGCATAGTTTCAAGATTTTTGTAACTTGATCTCACTGTATTTGTCACCATCTCTAATTTCACTGCAATGCATGCCCCTCCTCTAACTCTTCTCTCGATGGTTCTTCAAATACATCTTGCATTTCCTTGCTCCACGACTTGGTGGTACTGGTTCCACTCAACAGGCTTTCTACACTATTCTTTCAGTCTCTGTTATGTTCCCCCCTAAATACAATTTTTGTAACCAAAAACCTTCCAAAAAACTGCTCTGTGCTTCTCTTTCTCCCTCTTTCTCCCCATCCATGGTCAAAAAAAATTGTTCCACAATTACTCAAAAATTATGAAATTATTTTTTTCTTTGATTCATATACTTGTTTTATGAATTGCTTTGGGCTAGCTTTATTAGTTTTCTATTGCTCTGTAACAAATTACCACAAACTTCTTATCTCTCAGTTTCTGTGGGTCAAGAATCTGGCCATGGCTTAGCTGAGTCTTCTGCTTAAGATCTCAAAAGCCTGCAGTCACGGGGTGAGTGGGCTGTGTTGTCATGTTGGGGGCTTGCCTGGAGAAGACCCACTTCTAAGCTGACTAGATTGGCAGAATCCATTTTTTGTGGGTTAGGACTGAGGGCCCCGGTTTCTCGCAGGCTGTCTTAGGTCCTAGAAACCAGTCTCAGATCCTTGCCACATGGTCTCCCAGCATGACCAGTTACAAGACCAGATCAGAACAGTCTCTAGAATGAGTCACAAAACTGACATCTCACCACTTTGTCATATTCTGGTGGTTAGAAGCTGTCATAGGTCCTGCCCACACTCAAGGGGAGAGAGTCATAAAAGAACGTGAACACAAGGTGGGGATTATGGGGGCTACTCTGTAGTATGCCCACCGCCCATAGTGCTGTGTCTTCTCCATGATTGGAGCCTGGTAATAAAGGCCTGTGTTTATATTTCTCTCTTTTCCTCTCTCCATTTCTATCACACGCACACACTGACCTCTGTTCATCATTTGAATTCCACAGACCTAAAGAGATTAATTAATTCAAAAATTATTTCATTAATCTAAACCTTCTGTTTAATATAAAGTTCTTTAAATTTGTTTTATAGCAAATGGCCGTAACTGTTAAGTAGTTTTAAAAGGACCTTTCAGAATTAAGTGAATTAACTATAACTCACAGCATTTAAACTCTCATGAAATGTTCAGTGTTAACTTTGAAGGAAAGTTCGGCTGCTGATATGTATCGCCCTCAATGTGCAAAATCATGCTCTTCACTGCATAAATTTTTTCATTCTTATTTTAGTCATGATATGTAATTTGAAAAATTAAAATTAGACAAGTAACTCAATTCAT
Source organism: Tapirus indicus (assembly GCA_031878705.1). NCBI lineage: Eukaryota > Metazoa > Chordata > Mammalia > Perissodactyla > Tapiridae > Tapirus > Tapirus indicus. Next base: position 4,191,320 of record CM062930.1, on the reverse strand, counting down.
CACAGCAGGTTTATGAATATGCTCTATTACCCAAGCTATGGGTTGTATTCTTATTTCACAACTATATTTTAGGTGAGTGATTTTTTTCACTGTTGATCCTAAATCACCTTTTTACTTTTCTAGCTCTTTATTATAAAACCAAAGGAAAAATGTCTACTGGAAATAGCAGCTAGAAAATTCTCTCTGTGTAAACAAGTTGTGTTAAGCAAAAACTCCTTTGGGAGGAAAAATAAAATTTTTAAAAATATTTTAAAGAATAAGCAGGTTGGATAAGATTAGAATATTACACGTGTATACCAAACATAGTGTCAACATATGAAATATATTGAACGAATTAGTATGACCGAATAATACAAGACAATCACCTTTTGTTCTACATAATTTTTTCCTACGTATGTTCTATAAACTTTTTTCTACATAATTACATCAATTTTTTAATTAAGCTACTTAAACTGATTGCTCTGATAATCAGAGTGATTGTAATCAGTGAAATTAAGATAATCATATGGGCACAAAATACTAGATCTTTCTGTCTCTGTCTTACACACACACATTCACGTAATCGTGCTATAAAAATACCGTGTTCATGTGGGCTCTTGTTTGTTGAAGGGTTTATTTTCAAAGCATTCTTCCATTTCTGTCTGTTATCATCTCTGGTTGGACTTGCTGATGGAACATCCATTTCTTTGTCTTCTCGAGGTGCAATCTGCTAGTTCTATCACTGGCTCGACTGCTGTACCATTTTACATGTTCCTCTCTCTCCATAGCTCATTGCTTTCCTGATGTCATCTCAGTCTTTTAATTCTGTAGGGATGTCACTTGTCACTTTTCTTTCAACTCACTCTTTAATCCCTTACTCTTCTAACCAGCTGCCTATCTTCACTGTCAGCTGTAGTCTAGACCACAGCTTCCAACATATTAATGGCTTCAAAGTTGCTAAGTCTTTATTATTCAATAAAAATAATTTTAAAAACATTATTTTTTCTTAGTTTGGGGCTTAAGTGCTTTTTATTACACATTCAGAAACTCTAGAGAAATTTTGTTATAAATCTTTTTTTCATGACCTTGAGTATGTGATAATATACATATCTAGAAATGTTTTTTTGGTTATTTGTAAATGCAAGGTTCTAGTCTAGCACTAAAATGAAAGTTCTCATCACCTTAGGAGGCAAGGTTTGAATATAGCAGATGAAAATTTGAAGCAATGATGAGTAATGTATGTGTCAGGCAGAAATTCTGAACATTGTTTAAATAATTATTATTAAATGGTGTTTGTTAGGACTGAGTATATGATAACTTACAGTCTAAGAAAAATGAGATAGGATTATTTAACAAATGGGGATGGACAGTGGGCTAATTTGGAAAAAATAAATCAATGTGAAGCAATATTTTGTGGATGACTTAAAGTAGGGAAGGGGGAAAAAGTTGTATCAGATTTTCCTACCGGTCCTTTTCAAAGCACACGTTCCTTCCACCTGTGGCTTCCTGTGGGTTCCTCTGGCTGGTGTGGTACCCAGTGTGCTGCGGCACAGCCGCAGTGATGAAATGCCCTGGGGGCAGGAAGAGCACTGGAAATCACAGGGAGATTTCTTTCACACCAAGGAATTAATCAAGTGGAAGCTAGATTACAAAATTTAATGTAAAAAAGGACATTTAAATATAGTTGGGTGTTTAACTGATTTCCAGAAGGGCCAAGTCTTCCTAACATAGAATAAGTGCAATTTATTTACTTTACCTAAGTTCCTACCTCAAAGTTGCCAGTGAATCTCAGATTTGCATAACAGTGTGCCTCCAGTCCTGTTTTGGGTAACACCAACATCGGTGTGGCCAAATGTCGACTCCTTCCACTTTCATGTTAATAACAAATTAATGTTTGTAATATACAATCATTCCTGAAAAGATTTAAAACTTTTCTTGAAATTCTTTCTTTAAAAGAAAACATTGTTTAACAAATAATATCATAGCCTCAAAGGACACATTCTGAAAAGGTATGAAAGTTGGGGTGTGAGGGGGCATTTCAGTTCTTCATTGCTAAGGATCAAAGCCGCAGTAACCGCCATACGTAAGGTAACTGAGCATTGTAAGGTGTCCTGAGTGACCATTCTCTTCTGTGTGTAAAATTATAATTCTTATTGTAATTGTAGGTTTTAATTAGCTTTAACATGGCAACATATTAACATATTATTATTCATATGGGCTTTTCAATTTGCTCTTTCATGTGTCCCAGTTGGAGTCAACCTTCAATGTTTACAACATCGAGACTTGCATCACCTTAGTTCTGTCTTCTATGTATTTTCAGAAAACTGTTGAGCAGAATAATGCTTAGGTGACCTAAATAAATGCAAGGCTCAGGAAAGATTTTGACTCTACTGTATTTATTCTTTATAGAAAGGATCTGTTTCGTATGTAATCTGCCAGTTTTTTGCCTATTATATTGTTTTAAATAACAGAAGGAAAACCAGAAGACCAGCATGGTCTGGTGTGAGTAGTGTAGAAAAATAGTGGAGGGAGGAAGAGAGAGAGAGAGAGAGAGAGAGAGAGAGAGACTGAGCACAAACCATTTGGTCATTTAGATTTTTGCTCACTGTTTTTTGTTTTTATAAGGAATTATTTCATCCTTATTCCAAAGTGATGGAGGTTGTACATATTCAGTAATTTCTGTCACTTGCTTAGTCATTCCAATTTCTAGCTAAACCAATGTTTTGTTGTTGTTGTTTGAGAGGTGACTTTTGCAGTCCATACTCATAGTTGGTTATATATTTAATGAATATAAATGGGCTAGAAAATGAGCCAAGACTATTGCCACTGTCACATTTCTGAACTTTCAGGAAAGCGTCCTCTATACAGGACAAGACCTTGGTTTGGAGGTTGACTAGGTGACAACATAGGAAGTGCCCCTTTCAGGACAAAAGCAGATTTATTTTGAGTGTCTCTAAGCTGATTGAAAGGCACTGCTTCCGGTAACAACATTTGAAATATCCCTGAAACCTGACTCATTTTTTACCATGAACTCTGATTTTTTTGACCTTCTCCTCACGTTTCATAATGAATTTTTAAACAAAGAGCATCATGAGTCAAATGTAAATGCTCAATATGGATTTAAGCTAAATCAGACTTGCTCACCAGGAAAAGATTCCTCTTCAGTACCTACTCTTTGAAAAATGACATCCATCATGCATGCCTTATATTTCCTTGATTTTTCATGAAACAGAAATGTCCTCAGCACTTCTGAGACTACCTGAGGTATTTGGTATTCATCAGCGTAACTTGATGCCGATAAAATTGGATTTTAAAAAATGTTTAAGACAAACTGAAGATTGGTTAGTTAAAATAAAATATTCAACATGCAAGGACATTAAATACTGTTGATTTTGCTTTTGTAGGGTAGCTCTTTCATATGAGGACCTAACACTGATAGACAGATTTTTCTGGCAGCCTCTGTGGTCATGAGCATCCTGGGAGGGGGCAGGCTCACGTGATTTTGTTGAATGCTGAAGCCTCTGGCAAGTATTGAAATTGGAATTGATAATTTCCTAAGGGGCAGCATTTATCTCTCTTCCTTAATGTGTCATACAGTACATCTTTTTGTACATGAGCTTCTCCAGGGACAACAGTTATAAATGCTTAATGGGGCATATGTCTGAGTATAAAAAAAAAATGCACTGATTAATGAGACTCAAAAAAAAAAAAGGTAGTGGTTGAAGTAAGAACGTGGGAAATAGCATGGTCAAGTAACATCTCAGAGCATGCGGTTTATTCAATGCTGACTTGAAAATCACAAGAACTGGTGTCCATAGTGCTGACAGGACTTGAACAACTATATGGAGTCATTCTATATGATCAGCAACTATACTTATGAATTCAAAACTATTCTCACTGGTTATTCTTGGGACTAAACATACATATTTTGGCACATTGGAGAAAAAACTTCCAAATGACTATTATACAGATAAGAAGGCTTAATTATATGCCCAAGTTGTTCCCTTCATAACTAAGAATTATTAAGAAACACAAACACGAGGCCAGCTCAGTGGTGTAGCAGTTAAGTTTGTGCACTCTGCTTCGGCAGCCTGGAGTTCGCAGATTCGTATCTCGGGTGCAGACAGATGCGCCGCTTGTCAGCCGTGCTGTGGCGGCGTCCCATATAAAGTAGAGGAAGATGGGCATGGATGTGCCCAGGGCCAGTCTTCCTCAGCAAAAAAGAGGAGGGTTGGCAACAGATGTTAACTCAAGGCTGGTCTTCCTCACCAAAAAAAGAAACACAAACAGGATTTATACAAATAAAATCATTTGACATTAGATTTTCTGTAAACATAGTTTTAGAAAACATTGTTATAATAAAGTATACATTTTTTAAGAGAGATATAAAGTTTAAGAGCATCACAGTAGGGGGATTATGGCTTTTTATTGTGATAAAAATACGTCTAAAATAAAATTTACCACTTTAGCTATTTTAAAGTGTACGCTTCAGTGACATTTAGCACATTCATAGTGTTGTGCATCCACCACCACTATCTAGTTCCAGGACATTTTTATCACCCCAAATGGAAATCCTGTACCCGTTCAGCAGTCACTCTCCATTCCCCCCTTCCCCCCGCCCCTGACAACCGCTAATCTGCTTTTTATCTCCACGGATTTCCCTATTCTTGATGTTTCCTATAAGCGAAATCACACAGTATATAACCTACTTTGTAGCATAATACTTTTTAATGTTCATTTATGTTGTAGCATGTACTTCATTCATGTTTATGGCTGAATAATATTCCATTGTATAGATATAACACACTTTGTTTATCCATTGGGTAGTTTATGGACATTTGAGTTGTTTCCACACCGTGGCTATCATGAACAGCACTGCTGTGAACATTCATGAACAAGTGTTTGAGTACCTGTTTTCAATTCTTTGGGTTTATACCTAGGAGTGGGATTGCTAACTGATATGGTAATCTGTGTTTTTCACGTGTAGATTTTATTAGATATTAGATTACTAATATTATTGTTATAATAGATTATTAATATTAGATGTTAGATTTTTCAAATCTAATCATTTTGAAGAACCGTTAAACTGTTTTTTTAGAGACACTGAACCATTTTACATTCCCACTTGCAATGCATGCAATTTCCAATTTCTCCACATCATCACCAATACTTGTTATTTTTCTTTATTTTTAAATTTCTTATAGCCATCCTAGTGAGTGTGGAGTGGTACCTTTCGTGGTTTTAATTTGGTTTGTGTTTCACTAGTGATTAAGGGTGTTGAACATCTCTCCTGTACTTGGTCATTTGTTTATCTTCTTTGGAGAAATGTATATTTAATCCTTTGCCTATTTTTTTTTTGTCTCTTTGTTAGTGACTTGTATGACTTCTTTATACGTTTTGGATACTAGACCTTTATCAGATATATGCTTTGTAAAAATTTCCTCTCATTATGTGGGTTGTCTTTTTATTCTCTTGATAAAACCTTTTGATGAGCAAAAGGTTCCAGTTTTCGTGAAGTCCAACTTATCTATATTTTTCTTTTGTTGCTTGTGCTTTTGATGTCATATTTAAGGAAACATTGCCAAGTCCAAGGCTGTGAAGATTTACCCCTAAATTTTCTTCTAAGAATTTTATAGTCATAAGTGTTATGTTTAGGTCTTTGGTCTACATTGGATAAATTTTCTTATATGTTGTGAAGTAATAATCCAACTTTATTTTTTGCATGTGGATACCCAGTTGTCCCACAATCACATTTGTTCAAGAGACTCTTCCTTCCCCCACTAAATGATCTGGAACTCTTGTTGAAAATCTGTTGAATATAGATGTGTGAGCTAATGAGTTCTGAATTCTCAATTCTGTTTCACTGGTCCATGTATCTATCCTAGGCCAGTGCCACACTGGTGTGATTACTGTAGCTTTGCAGTAAGTTTTGAAATCAGAAAGTGTGAGTCATCCAGCTTTCTTTTTCAAGATTGTTTTGGCTAGTCAAGGTCTCCTGTAATTCCATATGAATTTTAGGATCAGCTTTTCCATTTCTGCAAAAAAGGGCATTGGGGTTTTGATAAGGATGTATTAGTGCTTTTTTGATGAGAGAAATGCCCTGGGAAATGAGGGAGCAGTTTTCCATCTCATGCCTCGTTTTCCTCCTTGGGTAGGTGTTTTTGTTCTCATTTATGTTAGTTGCAGTAGGTTGATTTACCAAAGAATAGTTATTATTTAGTAACCAGAATTTTGAAATGTTAGTACTCATTATTTCAACAGTAATATAGCAAATTTTTCATTCTAATCTTTTGGTATGAAATAAAACACACAATAAAATTTGCAAAAAATGTGCAACTATGACATATCAAAAAATTAACATCATGTAATCACCACTGAGGAAACAAAGTAGAACACTGCCTGGACCCCAGGAATGCAAGGTTGATTTAATGTTTACAAACTGTGATTTTCTACATTAACCAAATAAAGGAGAAACAACCATATGCAATGAATGTAGAACTTCTATAAACCAATAAGATACTGAAATATACTATAAAATATTGAGTAACGAACTGGGTTTGGCACCACAGAAAAGAGTATCCCAATCACCAATAAACTTACATAAAGGTTGTCAACATTAAAACTCATCAGGGAACTGCAAATTAAAACCACAAGGAGATCTCTCTTCTTACCCATCAGTATGGCTGCGTTAAACGGCCAATGTCAGGTGTTGATGAGAATGTGGAGCAGGTAGAACACTTACACATTGCTGAGGGGAGTATAACATGTCACAACCACTTTTGAAAACTGATTGGTAGTTTCTAATTTGGCTCAGCTGACTCACTGAAGACAACTAGAAAGGCTGGAAATTTTTTTTAAATGCTTGAATTCTTCAGTGAGATAAAAATAGAGCAAATGATTATAAGGTGAGATATTAGATTTATTAGAAAGCTATCATAATTAAAACTCTTGAGCATTTGTCCAAGAATAGACAAGTAGATGAAAGAATAAAGTAAAAAGTCCAGAATGAGGCCCATACAAATACAGTCATCCAATTTCCTACAAAGGTGTTAGCACAAGGCGGTGGCATATAAAAAGAGCATTTTAAAGGTATATAACATGAATTGACAGTGGATTATAGAGAGAAAATAGAAAATAAAGCATATATTTATACTGTGTACATTCTGGATTTACTATATCTACATCAAGGTCTGAAGAAATATGGTGCAATTAAGTTTATGTTGTTATAAAACTGTCACTTTGGGCCTGTTCTGGAGTATTTAGAGAGTTAATGATTTAGGATTGGTTTAGATACAGAGGCCATTCCTGATTCCAACCAGGCAATAATATGTGTTAGAAATTCTGTAGAAAGGTGAGTTTAATAATAGCCTTTTTAAAAATGTCTTTTCAGCTATATGTCAGTAAGGTCCTTGTGGAGGGAAAGGGAAGAAATGGGTTACAAGCGGTATTCGAAGAGATAAATGACAAATAATTTTCCAGAACAGATTCAGGATATCCAGCCACTGATTCAGGAGAACTACAAATCGCTCCACTATACCGTTGTTTCTTGTTTGTTTTCTGTCCTCTCCACCCACTGAGGTCCACCAGATTATAAACTCTGTGAAGGCAGGAGTTTTTCTCTGCCACACCTCCAACTCCTAAAATAGTGCTTGGCACATGAAGACGCTGGATATTTGTTGCATTAGTCATAGCTGCACAACTGGGTTGGGATTGGAATTTGAGTCAGCCTGGCAATGGGGGGCTTGGACCTCAGTCTTGCCACCTCCAGGCTTTAGTAAGATTCACTTTTGATCAAGTTGGGTGGGAAAGCAGAAATCTTAAACCTATTGCAAAGTAATATGAAATTAGTCTTAACTGGCTTTGGGCCAGTATCAGTGTGGCTAAGAGGGCCTGAGCCTACTTGATTCCGAGATGCACCCCGCTGATAAGTCTCTAGTGCTCTTGCTAAGTCTGAAGCCCTGACCGCATGCGCTGCCCTCACTGGTCTGCTTTTCCAGGAGAGAGAGTGGTAGCGTCCTTGAGTGTCCTGTTGATGCATGTGGACCTGATCCAAGTCAGAAGAAACCCCTTAAGGTGTGACTGAGCAACTCACCTGAATAGATTTCAGGCCGATGCTCACTGTGAGTTTCAAAACCTACGAGACCCTGTCATGATCCTTGCCAGGCCAGGATGGGAACAAGCTAAACAGCCTTTGGATACTGATTTCCACTGCTGACCACCCTTCCAAGTACTGTAATCAATGAGGTGCCTTGATCCTAAAAACGTGTAGATCGATGGGGACATCCTTGATGGACTGAATTTAAGAATTTGGTGACATTTGTGTTTTCAAGTTCTCCTAGCTGTTCTAAAGCATAGTGAGGATAGAGAATCATTGTCCAAGACTCAGGCTCTGTCATCAGCTAAAACCTTGACTTTCTCCTCTCAGATTCCCCCACTAAACCAAGATTCGTGTTAGGTAGATATGGCTAAATGTGTATTTACTGAGAATAAATTGTGTATTCTCAGGGATACTATGACATGCACAGCAGTAGGGGCCAAATTCTCAATGGCAAATTGATGGGAAAGGATCTGTCATGGATTCTTAACTGCTACTTGCTCTAAGTGAGGCAGTCAGAGGTAATTTTCTGAGATTGTAAAATCCTAGCAGTTTTTCTCAAAATTCCTTTAGGGACCATTTGCACCAGAATCCCCTGGAGTGTTTCTTTAAAATGCATAGTTTTAGATTCCATCCCCAAACTACTGAATCAGGGTAACTGAAGATGGGACTAGGCATGATTCTAAAGTGGGGAGAAATGGCCCCAAAAGTGGAAAACTTGGTTTGGGGGGGAAGAAAATTTTAGTTTTAACTATGGTTTGTTGCCCTTCATAGGGGCACAGTACATAAGGAGACAGACAGAATGTCTGTGGTATTACAATTTCATGGGGGATATTGAGAGGGTGTAGAATAATGAAAAATAGGTTGAGAAGCACTGAACTAAGAAAATCTATTTTTAAAAAATCCTCAAGTCATTCTTCAACATCCTAAAGTTTGAGTTCTATGTAGGGTAGGAAATTTATATGTTAAGCAACATTACTGTGCAAATAGACATTTCTGTGGTGTTGATAACATAATTTCTGTATCTCTGCTTTCTGCTTCCCTTTATTGACGTATCGATGAGATAAGATAAACCTTTTAAAGCATTTCTCAGAGGACTGTCAATTGTTATGGAAATTCTCACATCTACATTTTTAGAAGTCCCAACATTGATGTTTCTATTGTTATTTCAGGAAGAAATGACCCTGGCTTGATTTTTTTATTGTGATTCATTGTAACTATTTATTTAGAAATAGAATCAAACTTGCCGAAAAGTAGGGCAAATAATATAAAGAACTCCCATGTACCTTCAACCGGGTTTACCAATTGCTATCATTTTACCACATATTTGTTCTTCCCTCTCTCTAGAAAATGCCTTTGCAGTACAAAACATTTAGAACCCATGGTTAGTTTAGTTTCACTCTTGCTTTCCTGTGTTGATTTTCAGTGTAAAATCTCTGTGAGTATAGCTCCCCTCCCATCATGAGAATTGTGTGAGAGTAGTCATCATGGATTGCTGTGCAATCAGATGTCCACACCAGCTCAGATAATCGCCAAATCCCTCACTATCGTCACATTGCTAGCAAGTTACTATCATCAACGTGGTGTCACTATCATCAACACAGATAAATCACAGTAGTATCTAGGGACTTAGAATAAATGCTGATTATCAGGTAGACTATTGGGTTTGCTAATTGGTGATCGTGGGGACATTCAGTGGGGACAGCAGCATATTCCATTAAAGCTCCTTAGCAAAATTTAATGATGTATTTTCATCTACTTTTTACCCCAATAGCTGAAGATTTAGAGACTGAATGTTTCTTTTTAAATATCAAATCATGCCCCCCACACAGACGTCTTGACGGAGTTCTCTGGCAGCTTGATGATGAAGCCACAAATATACAATACGTGCTGCATCAGTGCCAAGCAGTAACACTATAAAAGGAAGCCTGAGCTTCATTATTCTGTTTGGTCCCCAGATGGCTGTTTTTCCTTAGGCTGTTTCCTTGCAGATTTTATTGTAACAGAAAGACTGAGAGCAGTGGTGCCATTTCACTTGACTGGCAATTCGAATCATATTTTTACAAGGTTGCTATGAACCCGCATCTTTTTGGAGAAAGTGTTTTAACTTAAATTTGGACAATTTCCCACAAAATTAGTAATTATGAGGGCATTAAAATAGACCTTGATTCCTCTTGTTGTTCCTGAGTTGAAGGGTCACCTTCAACTCTCTTGTGATATGAGAGGGAAAGTGTCCCGACACCCTTCTTTGTTAGGAACCCAGTCCTTGGATCAGACTGCCCACACTTGCATTCTAGATCCACCGCGCTGCTCATGGGGCTCAGAGCCGTCACTTCATCTCTCAGCCTCAGTTTCCTTATTAGCAAAACAGTGGCAATTACGTGTACCATAGAGGTGAGAGAATTAAAGTAATTCCTGTGCACGATGTTCTCAGAGCAGTGTCAGACCCTAAATACTTAGAAAGGTGCTCAGTGTGTGTCAGTTTTATAAAGATACACCCCCGTCTTTTACAAAATTCCTTATTATAAACGACTTACTATACAAATGGCATTTTTTTTCATATATCTTTGCATCTAGGTACCTTACAGTGTCCGGTTTTTACCCCTTAGCAGAGGCAGTGAAGGTAGCTCACTCTACAACTTGTATATGTGAAGAACACATTTCTTTCTTTTGTCAATAGTTGATTTTGTCTTAATCTTGAGTCCCTTCTTGTGGTATCCAGGGGCAAACCAGTCAATATCCAGTCTGTGGTTCTAATTTAGTTCTATCTGATAACGTAAACAGCCCTTTCAGAAAATAGCCCTTCTATCTAAGAAATAAATGCTCCCGTGACCCCATCCTTTTCTCCCTGATCATCCAGCTGATGTCCGGCCGATGAAGGAAGGAAGGGCTGGGGCTCGTTCATCTCTGTTACTGTGGCGAGAAGAAAGTTCTGGAGTTCTTGGTGCGGTGTTCTTCTCATTCCCGGACACTGCTGGACAACCTTCCTTAGCCCCCTCGGGGCTGCTCTCTGTAGTGTGCTGGAGCCGACCCTCTCAGCCCCTGAAAGCCAATTTGTTAAAATTTCAGGCATTTGTGAGCTGGTTATGAAACAAAGCCTCTACTAAAAATTAAAGTACCTACTTACAATTAAGTAGATTGTATTAAAAACTCATCACTCCCTAAATAGTTCACTACATTTTTCTCTCACTTATGTTCTTGAAGTTATTTACATCTCTTGTGTCTGTGGGGTGGAAATGCCACCTAGTTGTGTGCTACTTCACATCTCTTCCCACGTCTGGGTTCAGTGGCATCACATTGGTGGCTTGAGATCACCCGTGATGGGAGAATTGTACCATGGAAATTAGCCACTCCTACAAACCAGGGATTTATTGTCTTATTGATTTATTGTCTTATTGATTGTGTAGGATTAAAGTGACAGACAATATGTTAATGATGCAGGTTTAAAATGTGTTGTGTCAGGGGCCACCGTATTGTGAACGGCACAAAAAAACATGATGAAATATGATTACATTATTCAAAAACCATCATCTGATTAAGCAAAGATGTCACTCAGGTCAGTGATAAGTGAGTGACATTCTGATATACTTCATTGTTTCACTTTAATCTTACTCAGGAGTCAGCAAACTTACTCTGTAAAGGGCCAAATAGTAACTATTTTAAACGTTAGGGGCCACATACAATCTGTGCCGCACATTCTTCTTTGATTTTATTTTTGTTTTGGTTATTATTGTTGTTTTTTTCTTACGCACCCTTTAAAAACGTAAAAATCATTCTTTGTACGAAAACAGGCCAGGGCTGGATTTGGCCTGCTGGCCATGGTTTGCTGACCCCTGGCTCTTACTCATGAATGTCAATGAAAATATCAAGGTCACAGTCACTAATTGTAACCATAGATTGACTGTGGATACTAGAGATCAGCAAAAATCTTCAAAAGCATTCTATGAGAATCAATTGGCTGTATGGAACTTACAACAATGAGTATCGTATATTTAATTATTATTTGTAAGTTGTGGACAACATAGCCTCTATATCAGTAAAATGTATAATAAATTTATAAATGCATATATGTCTGTCCATCCATCTAGACATCTGTCCGTCTAGACATCCAGATCCAAGTCTAGATCTCCATCTCCACCCCTCCCCGAGCATTCACCAGCACTGAGGCCCACCCTGCTCCTGTGGAGATTCCCCATCCATATTCTGCACCTAATAAACTGGTGTCCCTGGGCCTGATGGCTCAGCCTCACCTTGGCTGTCAGTGCTGCTGTAGACTCTTCCTTTTGCAGTGTGACTCTGATTCCCATTATATCCCGGCTGGTTACTCCATTCTGTATTCTCAGCAACAAAGCCATGCACCCTCATTGCAGCAATCCCCCTGCACTGTGCCTGAATCTCCATTTAGAGTTTAAGCAGAGAGTGAGAGCAAGCCTTTGTGCTGCCCTCTCTTATTGTCTTTGTCAGTTCAGGCTGCTATAACAAATATATCATAGACTGGCTGGCTTAAACAACAATTTATTTCTCACCGTTCTGGAGGCTGGGAAGTCTAAGATAAGGCACTAGCAGATTGGGCTCCTGCTGATGTTCTGCTTCCTGATTTACAAATGACCTTCTTCTTGTGTCCTCACTTGGCTGAGAGAGCAAACTCTGATCTCTTCATCCCCCTATTAGGGCATTAATCCCATCATGGGGTCTCCACTCTCATTACCTCCCTCATTACTTCCTAATCACCTCCCAAAGGCCCCTCCTCCAAATATCATCACGTTGGAGATTAGGCTTCAACATGTGAATTTTGGGGGGACACATTCAGTCCATAGGACTTAACTAATGAATCTTTTCCTCCTTTGCTTAAAATCCTATAATCCTCTCATTGGCCACGCAATTTGTCCAAATCCTGTAGTGTAATGTCCTCCATGACACATTTCTCCAAGCCAAACAATTTTCTGCTCCTAAGGGACTGTTCGCTTCGCCCAGGCTCATCCTTCTCCCATTGCCTGTTTCGTTGTCCTCTTCGCCACCGTTTCCTGCTTGATAAGTTGCACACTCCTCCTTCAAGTGAATATTGCTAAATTTGCATTGTTTATATTCTATACTTAAATCCAATGTTTAATAATCAGAAGGTTTTATTATAGGGTTTTATGACTTATAGTAGCTATACTAGTAGAAATTATTTAGTGATCCTCACCCAGTGCCAGAAGGCGTGATAAGCATGCTACAAATGTTGCCTCATTTAATTCTCACAGTATCCCCAGGATGTTGAGTCCAACAATTGTCTGTTCTTCGCCTGACAGAAAACTGAGGCATAGAGAAGTTCAGTGGCTTTCCTAGTGGAGCCAATCCTCATATCCAAATCTGTCTAACCCCAAGGCCAATGTGTCACTGATTCATATTAATTCATGTAATTCACCACGCACGTGCATGGTGGATTGTATGTAGAAATCTGATGGCATTTTAAACTAAAGTTTTAACTAATACAAAATGATCTGCCTCACACTACATTTGTAGTGAGATCACACTTGTGCAAGTGCTTTGCTAGAAAGACTATAAAGTGCCGTGTAGATATTAGTTAATTCAAGATGAATAATTTCGTTTGCTAAAAAAAAGATGTCAGGGTAAAGGTGCTATTTATCTTCTGAGGAAACAATTGGTAAACATCTTTACTGAACTTTCTGTTGTCTGGAATGGACTTTTTAAAGGTAAGGGTAAAAAGTATGTGAGGGAGCAAGAAGTGCATTCATTTATTATATGTATGTACAGAGAGAAGCAGAGAAAGGGAGAGAGAGAGCGTCTACATACCATGCAACAGGATGGTTCTTAGAAACACACTGAAAAAAAGAAAAACAAGGGTCTTACCTTCCTGGATTTTTCTCCTAATGGTAGGGCAGGAAGACACCCAGTAAGCATATGGATACACCACGTGATGTCAGGTTACAATTGATCGTGTAATATTGCCACCTTTGGGAAGTTTTTTGTAACAAATCATTTTGTTACAAATCTCCTGATTTTAGGAGAATCTAGGTTATGAAAATAATTAAATTCTTAACTGAAGAAATAATATCATGAAGGGAAAGTCATTTGGTAAATGAATAGATGTGGACATGCTTCTATTTAGGAACTGCTTTCTGGGAGAGGACTGGAGTGAACAGGTATAAGATCAAAGAAGCCAGGCCAAGTATTGCCGTTGGTTGAGAGAACAGAAATGCATCTGACTTCCCTGGGGTGAGGGATTTGGACACAGGTTTCAGGAGAGGCTGTATAGAGGGCACACTGGGCTGGGTGTGGTCTGTCTCTGTTCACACTATGTTACTCCCACATTGGAGGGGCTGATCTGTCTCCCGCTTCACACCCACTGCACGCATCATGGATGAGATGGCTCCTGAGAGGAAACTGTGCAGGAGTAACTATGTCTGCCAAGACCTGTGATGCCCTCTGTGATTTGCAGTTAGATTTGGGGAAGATGGTAACAGGCTAGATATTGGGACACATAAAAGATTTGGGTGTCATAGAAAAACAGGTACATTCAGGTCACATTCCAGGTGACAGAGAAATTTGAAAGAAAGACAATATGCTCGGAGAGATAATGCGTTTGAATCTGAGCCACTTTGTACAGTTCTGTGTTATGATGGAATAAAAGAGTAACCGTTGCTTTAGTTATATTTGTATGGAAAATGCATTAGTGGCTTTTTATTAAAACTATGATACTGTTATTAACAGTGGAAGCTACTGTAGCACTTTGGGGAGTTAATGAACCCCTCCATAAAGCTGATGTTAGAGCCCCCTGTAAGAGGCAGAGAATGTGACCCCATCAATCTCGTAATGCCCGGGCCATTCCATGTACTAACAAATTCACCTTCGCTGTTCCAATGGAAACATAGGTCACCTTCCAACTGTGCCTTTATTCTGATAATTGGCATATATTTTGGTCTATTTGACATTACTAATTTAGATATAAATGGCTTTGTCTTATAGTTATTCGTGAGATGGTGTAAGCACTGCCAAGGGGTAATTGCGTGAATGGAAGTTTAATGTGCAAAGTGTAAACTTCTATTGTTTTAAGCCAGTGGGTCCTAACGAGTTTAAAAAACAAAAATCAAGTGAACTAATGCCTACATGAGCCTAATGAAATAATTTCTTTCTTTCTATTTGTTTAGTTTCTTGTTCTGTAAAGAATCTATAAACTAGGTACTTTGAAACAATAAACTGTAAAAATTTGTTCCCCTTTCCAAATAATTTGCATGGTTGCAATAGGTAATTATACTGACAAACTGAGGAATGAGTTTCAATGGGAAGAGAAATGCTGCCAATCATAAATACATGAAATAAAGTCAGACGGCGTTTAATCCATCATCTTTGGCTCTCATGGCTGTTGGCATTTTCAGTACTAATGAAATGCTACAACTTTTAGCTCAGGGTGTGGAAGGAGGATGTGCTGTAACTCCCTTCTCTTTCACTCTTTCAGCACTTCGACTCCTGAAGGAGGGGGCGGACCCGCACACTCCCGTTTCCTCAGGAGGGTCCCTGCTCCATCTGGTAAGACCTGTGACAACAAGTGCAAGCCTGGGGTGACTAACACCAAGGAGATGAGAGATTCAGCCGTGGGCTCAAAACTTAGTAGCAAAATGTACATCTGACAGATGATGATCAGAACAATGATGTGCCTCAAATTAACAGGCTTGGATAATGATAAATTAATATTTATTAATTACTTGCATTATAGTTTGTAAATGATCTTTAGCAAATGATGTTATAATCTCTCCCCTAAAGAGGATGCTTTTGAAAATGAATAGTATTCAACAAATAAGCAGGATAATATTCTATCGATTATAGAGTATCAGGCAATCATCCTTTCTTTTACTTCAACAAGTGGTCTTTATTGCTCCAGTGAACTTTTACTATACTCTGTTTGTGGCCTCGCTCGTGTAAATGTGAATAAAACTTACCTACATTCTTTTGAAAACAAAAGAGGGAATCATTGGGTAAATAAATAAATAACCACATGAACAAATAAAGAAATATTATATTACATTCGTATGCAAGAACTTTTTGCTGGTTCGGTTAAGGGCAAAAATGAAGTAAAAGGGAGGTCAACAATGATTCAATTTAGTGATCTTTAGGATTAATTTAAAGATTAGAACTTGATTTTGAAAAATGCCAAAATTAACATAACGAAAACCCTAATTTAGAATTGTCTACCAACATTTTAAAAATGCTATATTCTTTCACGTTATGGTGAAGGTGTTATGTTGAAGGAGGCCGTGCTTCAATCAAGCAGAAGCTCCTTAACGTGGCACGGTTCTCAGCCTTGACCACACTGGAATCACCTGGGAGCTATAAAGTACCCACACCTCCCTCCCAACCCCAGCCCCACCCCAGAGATTCTGACTTCATTTTTCTGAGATGTAGCTTGAACATTGGGAGGGTACAAAGCTCCCCAGGTGATTCTAATTTACAGCCAATGCTGAGAACCACTGTATCCAAGAGAAACTTGTGCCTACCAAGGCTTCTGGGGTAATATTATGCACTTTGCATATTATTATGCAGTCATATTATGCACTCTGCAGAATGGAAAAACAACTCGGAGTGTTGATAGGCAACACTCTGTGGAAGAATGTAAGCCATTTCTCTCCAGCATGGACTGAAATGGAAAGAGAGATTTCTAGATTACGTTTTCCTTCTCTGGCATCCTTTGGTTATGAAACCTCTCCATTTGCTGCTTAGATCATTACATGGCTTACATGATATTTTCAAGACACCATGCCTCATGTCCCTAGATCCTAGGTTTGATGACAATAAGCAATCCTAGACTAGGGACCTGCTGCCAACAGCTTTCCGTACATAAAGATTCTCCTCTTAGCCAATATTACTGGTCTCTTTACCAGGAAGTCCAGTAATTAGCCAGGGCCCCTGCCTTCTTTCTTGGGAGTGTCTACTCTTCCCTCTATGTCCCCAGTCAGAAGATGACAGGAGAGAAATAGAGCACATGCCAGCTGCTTTCACTCATTTCCCCTCATACATGACTCCATGAAGTTACTCCTCTCCTGAAGTTTGGGGAGACATGTAAGTTCACAGAGGCTCATTCTTCCCATCTGTGAGATGGAGATATTCTCTGGACTACTGTACTCAAAACATTGACTGTAATGAACAGTATATCAGAGCGTGCATTGTGATGATCAAATAGATATGAAAATTACTTTTAAGCTATAAAGTGCCATTGGTATGTTAGATATTGATCATATGTGTAACCCATTGTATTATTTATGATTCTATTTCATATAATTGTATGATTCATATAAATTAACTTTGTATTTTGATATTCACAATAGCTCTGTGTTGTAAGGAATATGCCTATGTTACTTTAGTAGTTAAGAAACTGAGAAATAGAAGAATTAAATAATTCGGCCAGGTTGACATAGCAGTAGATGGTCCTGGAGCTTGAACTCTGCCTCTGACTATAAACACTATGTTCTTTCCACAGTGTATTCCCAGTGATGCCTACAAGATGCTCATTTAAGTTTTCAGAGAACACATCGTCATTCCAAATTGACTAGTGGAGGACAGTTTTGTAAACAAATCATGTCAATTCGTTGTTGATACTATGAGGAATGTATTATTACTGTGAGTTTGACAGAGAGAGATTGAGAAAGAGAGAGAAAGAGAGAAAGACTGCCACTTCTTCATATTATATCTGCCATATATATCACCATTATATCTGCCATGCCTCGGGGAGTGCCTGGCACTCAGCAGATGCTCAGTAGAGTAGTTGAGTAGGTAAGTTAATGCAGTAACTACTTACTTCATTAATATCTGTTGCTGTGATAGATATTAGGGATGCAAAGATGCAGAACACATTCCGGACTTTATGGACTTCAGTTGTCTGAAGGAGACAGAACAATGAACCGCTGATTATAGCAGACACGAAAGGGGATGAGCAGATGATAGTGAAAGACGAAAATAACAAGACCACTCCCCAGCTTCAGAGGTCCATTCTTAAGCCTTTCCTGACCCTCCTGATCAGTTTTAATTACTCTTTTAGCCAAGATCTCATAACACATGATCCTTCCTTCTGCCGTAGATCTTGTCATGATGCATTATGATTAATGGACCATGTGCCTTTGCTCTCTGCTAGACTGAATTTTCATAAACTATGACTGTCTTAGATTCTTTATATTCTTAGCATGTGATGCATAGTAAATACTCAGTACAGCAAAAACAAGTGAATGAATGAGCAGGCTCTGAGGATAGAAGAATCTCTTTGGTTAATGAGAAATTAGTTATTTCAGGCCCAGGTAGCAGAGTATAAAGATTCAGGAATGGTGGGGTCAGAAGACAAAAAGAAATGAGAAAATTAAAGTGATACGGTAGATGAGAAACAGTTAACTCGCCATCCTTTGCAAAGATATTGCAATTTTATATTGTTAGACATAGGTTGTGAGACCAAGATGAAGGGGAAGACGGAACTAGAACACATATGAGAAAACGTGGTGACGGCTGAAGGAATGTGGGCTCAGTGCTGTCTCCTTTTCTTGGGTTTACTGAGTAAATAAAAACAAATGAAAAATTGTGGGTTGCCAGAGAGACAAAATTACAGGGTTTCAAAATGCCTTAGGTATTGAAAAAGGCAATTTAGCCATCTAACATGTCAAGTGTGAGTAGCTCTGCCGTGCACCCCACGCTTTGAGCAGCCTGTGTTATGAAGCTGATGCTTCATCAGCACCGAAGCTCTAATTATTTATTCTCAGATCAACATCTTTGAGAAAAAAGCAGCATATGTTTGTGTGGGGCATTGAGAATAAGCTGTGGAAATTGTTTATATTTCCCAGAGTTTTGCTTATTT
Organism: Tapirus indicus; assembly: GCA_031878705.1. NCBI lineage: Eukaryota > Metazoa > Chordata > Mammalia > Perissodactyla > Tapiridae > Tapirus > Tapirus indicus. The sequence goes on along the minus strand of CM062930.1, from coordinate 4,172,412 downwards.
AACTCAATTATTATTCATTGAGTACCTGACTTTAAGTATAGAAAACCATAGGACTTTTCTCTTAGAAGTGCCACAGAATTTTTATGTTGGAGATTAATAATTCACACTGTATTACAGATAGATATTTGAGAAACAGATTTTAATATTTTTTGTCACATAAAATCTTTAGCTTTATCATCTTTTTAATAAATTTTCAAAAAATACATCTGAATTTGTCCATTTACCTACCCTCATTAAATAATCCATGTATCAAACATACGGCAGGTGTGGGGTGCAGTTAGAGACAGAGGGGAAGTAATGACAACAGATAATATCTGCACCTCAAGAATCCAGTCTTGTGAAGGCAATATAGAGGAAAACTCAGAGTTAACTCTTTGGAAGAAATTATGATGTTTATGAAATTGAAAACAGAATCACATAGGCTTTGCTAGAATGCTATCTGGGGTTTTATGCTGTGACCTCTAATAAATGAGCTGTTGAGAAGGAGCTCCTGTTGGTAATGAAACCCTCTTGAATGGAGTAGGAAATGCAAATTCTTTTGATTCTGTGCTATGACAGCAGCAGGCCATAGTGAAACTTAAGTGAAATACAGTAGAAATAGGAAATACTTTTTCTTTTACCTGGTGAATTCTAGTTTTAACATAAAGACAAGCATTTAAGCAGTGGAATTCCATGTAGTGGTTAAAAATATTGAGCTACAACAGAAATGCAAATATGTCCAAGGCATATTGGTAAATATCAAAAGCAGGTTAGAGAATAGTACATAGAGTACTATCAGATAGAAATGGGTGGAGAGAGAGAGAGGGAGAGAAGGAGGGAGAGAGAAAGGATCTTTTTCAATAGTGGAGAAAATCTTGCAGACCAGACAAGAAATTTTTAACAGTGACTCAGGTTGGGGGAATGGGACAAGATCTTTTAATTTTTACTCTTTCCTTTTACATATTGCTTGAACATATTAAATAATAAGTATGTATGTTTCATATAATAAAAGAAATTAATACAAAAAGAGTTAAGACTGGGGCTGGCCCAGTGGCATAGTGCTTAAGTTCACATGCTCCACTTTGGCAGCCCGGGTTTGCAGGTTTGGATCCCGGGCACAGACCTACAAACTGTTCATCAAGCCATGCTGTGGTGGCATTACACAAACAAAATAGAGGAAGGTGGGCACAGACGTTAGCCTAGGGCCAATCTTCCTCACCAAAAAAAAAAGAAAAAAAAAAGTTAGGACTATGTTTTTATTAGAGGCTTAAATTCTCAATGTTTTAATCACTTTCTTACTCTTAAGAAAATCTGGTACTTTGAAATGGGCTCCTCTTTAGGCTTCACTCTAAGTCTCTCCGAAGTCTTGGGAGCTGTAAGAAGCAGAGATAATTAGCAGTTTATATAGTAGCATCAGTTCAACAACTTAAAATCTTTAAAATCAAGCAGAAAATATTATACTTTGAAAAGAGGCAGAATACTAGGACTCTGGAGAAAATGTTTAAAGAAATATCTTATTTTTAAAGCTTTCTAGGTGTTAACAAAAATAGTCGGCATATGAAAGTTGCCCCCACTTTGCCCTGCCTACCACACCATAGTGTCTGGGCATCGACCTGGGCACCTTCCTTTGCTTTCCCAGAAGACAAAGGGCAGAGGATGCAGGGGTACATTCTGCCAAGAAAATTAGTCATAGCAGAAGAAAATATGCCCCCTCCAGGGGCTGCTCCTGGGGAGTTTCTTGGAGGCCTTGGAGTGAACATCCATACAGATGGCGCAACAGGAAGCAGAGAGGTGAGTGAAGGAACGAGATGGAAGTGAAAGGATGATGTCAATGAGAGAGAGAGAGCAGGACTGTTCTGATGTCTGAGGGTGAGAGATTGTAGGATGCTGCAAAGTGCTGGAAAACCGGAAATAGAGTTGCCGTGCACTATAAACAATGACCCTTTTAAATTTTTCCCAGGATGTGATTTAATATTCAAATTCCTGACCAGGTTTTACATTTTAAAATCCAACATCTCTTTAGTCTATGAGAATCATGGCATCCATAACAGGAAAGTCCAAGTCCAGGATTTTGGATCATTAGCATAGTATCCAGCTGAGTACTGGGTGAAAATATAACCTTGTCCTGCACTATGGGTGTATTTTTATTGTGGCTGCTCATGTGCATGACTTAGCGGGTAAAAAGGCAACAGAAGAGCAAATTGTGAAGATCCTTGGAAAGCCACCAGAAACTGAAGGGAATGAGTTTTCCGTTTTTGAGTAAATACACCACACAAAACTAACTGGTTCGTTCAACGTCGATTATAAAAAATTCCCTAGTGAAGTTACCACTGAGAATTTTTTTCTATGTCTACAACAATGAAACTCAATTTATAAGGATTCAGAACCCTTTCTTACAGGGGAAAGGCATATAGGTGAGAAGTTTTTCACAGACTTCTTAGAACTGTGCACCTCTCCAAGAAAACCTTCAGTGAACCAGCATTGAAACCACTGGTACAGAATCTTTTCTGGGAGAAGTGGAGTGTTGTACCAAGGAAGGTGCTCCCTTAAGGCAGCCCAAAACTCACCCACTCAGAAAGGTCTTTCTTAAACAACTCTAATCATTTATTTGACTCCCCAGACATGCCAGAGTACCTGTAATTCTACAAATGGCTATTTTCATCCCTTCTCAGTATTATTCATGCTGTTTCCTACTTTGGGGTGCTCCTCTGAGATGGCCCCACAGCTCACTGGACTTGCCCATCTTAGCTCTCTTTCAACTGCATCGCCCCCTTGAATGTAGACTGTTGAATGTAGGGATGATGTCTAGTTCATAATACCATCCCTTTGGCTTGGCACAGCCCTGGGCACATGGTAGGTCCTCACTGAATGCTTAATGGATTGTGAATGTCTCAACTCCTGTCCCCCCAGTCCTTCAAGACTCAGCTCCTGTGTTCCCATACGTAATTGTCCAATTCTTATCAGGCTGTTACATACCCTCTCTGTGACTCCATAGTGTGCTCTCTACACCCTCAACCTTGTTCAGCTCTACTCTCTCTTTCTCAGGGGTAGTTACTATGTCATTCAACTTTACATATATGTTGCAAAGCACAGTGCCTGGAATATAGTCTTGCCTAATAAAATCTTGGCGAGTCATGGTAAAGCAGACCAACACTGCAGCTGAAGGAGCAGAGTTTACATTTGCTTAAAAGGATAACAGTTGTATTAGGAGTTTAAAATTTCTGGATGTGCATCAGTGGTGCATCTGAATCTCTTTAGCCATGACCTGTTTCATAATTAGTAATGTTCAATTGGCTGGAAGTTATGGATGTTTGGAATGCAGGTCATTTTAACTATAATGCAAGAAATAATAACTATAATTCATCTCAGAGTGTTCTTGGTAGTTTATCTATGGTGAGGTAATCTGGAGTATAAATATTTATCAGAGAGAAGATACATGAAAAGCAAAAATCATAAGGAGTATGTTCAAGATGACACTATAATGAATAGGATCCTTCAGTGTAATACAGTGGCAAAGAAGTGGGAGTGATTTTGCACGGATCTAAGCACCAGCTGAAAAGGCCTGTGGGATTGGCATTGAAGACAAAGGAACTTATGGAAGTTCCAGAGTGATATCACAAATTTTGGAAATTGCAAGAAATTTAAATTCACTTTGCTAATGATATAAATCTCTCTCTCCCTCTGTCTCTCTCTCTGTCTCTGTATATGTCTCTCTCTGTCTCTGTCTGTCTCTGGTTGTAGAAAAGTTTTTTGAACCTGAGAACCCATAAAAAGAGGACTAGAAAATGGACAATGGCTAGTCCAAACTGATTGTATAAATCATATTGCTTCCCGTCCACCTACAGCTACAAGAGAGTCCAGAGATAATTTTTTGTTGTTTATTGGTAGAACTATGCTTGGCACATGATATCCACTCGGTAAATGATATCTGGGTCAAACTGGATGCTGTTCCAGTAACTCTTTGCTAGTCTCCTCTGTTCCAGTGGCTTTGTAATCAACACAGAGAAGTGAAAAGGGAAGTTTGCACTGAAAATATATAGACATTGAGATCTGACCCTACTTTAAAAAAAAATGGAAAAAACAGCTTTCATGTGTGAACCATGGAATTTGGTGTGTGAACTCAGCGTTCATATCGAGTTTCTGATTTTCGGAGCGATAGATTTCAGCCTTGCTAAGGACATGCTCATTAGCAGAAGAACTAAAAACTAAACTAAAAAACATAAAATACCTTCTATGACGAGATGTAGGGAAAAGGCCACACGTTAAAATTGTCTTTGTCGTTTGGTTTCTGTGGTTTTCAGAGTCTTTTCAGCTGCATCAATAATGCACATTGTATTGGTTTTATACATTGAGAAATATTACCTTTGTTTAGAAACAATTAAAAATGAGTGAAAGAATGCGTTACCAGAGAAGCTGTGAACTGCTGAATTAGCGCTGAAAGTGTTAGTTGTCACTTTCTAATCCTAGTCACTTCCACGAACAGTCTTATAGGAAGGAGCTATTCATCGTGTTTCTCTCAAGGTATGTTTAAGGAGGCAAAGTGGACTATTTTGGTCATAGATCAGGATATTACAATTTAATATTTCAAAGTGGAGCCAACCTTGGTGATGGCAAGCCAGGGGGAGTGGATGACTAAAGTAAAATGTAGGCTAAGATTATTGGGGTACAGGAGGGAAGACATCTTATGCTCTCACATAGGGTGAGTAACCCAGTGCTCATGATGCCTCATCTGTTGACGGTGCTTGGATTGGAGCAAAGACTGTGATCATGGTCCCTAAGCCTTTGATGAAAGAGGAGAGTGACCAAGTTGGGAGAAGAGAGTAGCACATAAGGTAGAGTGAATCTTAGAAAGGACATTAAGGTGAATGTGCAGTGATTCTAGAAGAATCAACAGTAAGCTCAGAAAATGGCTGAGCTTTTTCAGGGCCCTATGGGAGAATAATTTTACCCACACTGGAGAAGGCTGCAGGAGAGATGGTGTTTCCAGAGAGACAGGTTTCCATTTAGGTTCTCTGGGCATTTCCAGATGAGGAGAGTTTATTTGAAATGGACTGGGTCCCAGAGTTTCAGTGGAAGGAATAGTAGTGTGTGGACATGAGGGAAGCTGGAAGGCATGTTGATTAAGGGGCTTGGCAGTTCAGGGAAGGCTTCATGGGCATGTGGCTTGTGCAGTCACACAGGGCCTTGTGCTTAGAAGGCCCTATGCTTGGTTTCATGCTCTGCTGTCACCATCTTGAAATTCTTAATAATTTTTGAATAAGGTGACCCATGTTTTCATTTTGTACTGGGTCCCACAAATTATGTAGCTAGTCCTACTTGGCCCTTTGAGAGGTAGAGGATGGTGACACGAAGAGCTGGGAGAATTGACTCCAGGCTCCAGGCGGAGACAACTGGTGGTGTCAGAGTTCTGTTGAGGATGACAAGGTGGGGGTTCAGACATTTTTCTGGTGCTAAAAAGTGTCACCAGAAATTGGATAAAGTGGTGAAGAACAACTTAAATTGGCAGGCAGATTTGCTAGCTTGAAGAAAATACTTTTTTGGGAAAGTTAGGTTTACTATCTAACCATAATGTTGTAAGAACGTTGTAACAGGAATGTTCAGTCATCATAATCTTTTCAGACAAGTGTGATTAGAAGGTATTTATTGCTGTCAAATTATTATTCATAATCCTCTGAAATATGAATCTAAAAATTATATCACTTGAGAGGGACTGATATCACTTTCAACAAGGTATCTAATTAACTCTTTTTTTGTAAAAGACCCTGAAAAGCCAAACCCTAGGTATCTTTGAATTGTCAGTGTGGATTCCTGAGGTACAGATTGAGGATATCTTGACAGGCACAGAAGGGGAGGTCACATCCTCATTGATTATGCAGTGAGCTATCAAAACGATAAAGAGAGTGGAATAGAAATTACTTGCATATGAATTTCCTAAAGCAAACTGGATCCAGGTCCCAAATTCTAAAACGGATTTATTGAGCTTTCACACTCTGATTCTTACCTTATCAGTCATTGTACCCAAACCTGCAGTGACTGTGGGGTCACAGTTCTTGCCCTCAGGCCCTGATGGTGGTGACCCTTTGTTATTGTCACACTGACATGGAACATCAGATGCACAAAGATGTTAGTTCAAAACTGAAACTAATCCCTCCATCTTCATGTTAGCCGTTGTCCCAAGTGCTGCAGTGCATCCGGATACCAAAGCCTGCTCACACGTTCCTCTATGTGGAACCTGCACCGTGATTTTGCGTTGTACTTATTGTGCGTTCTTGAGACTATCAGGTATTGGAGAAAGATATGTGTATTCTTTAGTGACTGTATTTTGATTGTGAACCACAATTTGTACATTTTTATTTTGGTGAAGTATCAGGTCAAATCTTTTGCCTAATTTTTTAAATTGGGTTGTCTTCTAATTACTAATGTTAAAGGTAATTAAATAATGAGAAAACGTACATTTATCCGTGCGGTTCCCATTTCCATGCTATCAGTCTGCTCGGTTAACAGTCTGTTTGAAGTTTCCCACAGTGCACTGATGCTCTGTTCATTTGTTTGAAGTCATTTTTCTCTCTGTGTTTCATTTTCTGTAATTTATATCACTGTCTTCAAGTTCACTAATCTTGTCTTCTGCAATATCTAGTTTGTTGATAATCCCACCCAGTAGCATATTTTTCATCTCAGCCACTGTAGTTCTCATCTCTAGAAGCTAAATTTGAGCCTTTTAAATATTTTCCATGTGTCTGCTTGCCATGTTCAATAGTTCCCCTAGTTTTTTGAGCCTATGGAAAACTATATTTCGAGCATATTATAACTATATTATAATAACAATGTTCACACTCAGATTCTCATTCTAACAGGTGTATCGCTTCTGAGTTGGTTTCTGTTGATCACTTTTTTTCTTCTTTGAGGGTCCTATTTTTCTGCTTTTTTGTATATCTGGTAATTTTTTCTTGGTTGCTAGATATAGTAATTTTGCCTTGTTGAGTACTGAATATTTTTGTATTTCTGTAAATAATCTTGAGCTCTGTTCTGGGGGCAGTTAAGTTATTTGGAAACAGTTTGATCCTTTTCAGAACTTGAATTTAATATTTTTTAGGTGGGAACAGAGCAGCGTTTGTTTGAAGGCTAATATTTCCCCACTGTGGAAGCAAAACATATCTGGTACTCTACCCAGTGCCCCATCAATTATGCAGTTTCCAGTCTGGCTGGTGGAATTAGACACTATTTCTGGCAATTTATGAGCTCTGAATCCTTTTCCTTTTCAAGGGGTTCTTTCCCTGACCTTAAGTGGTTTTCTAGAACGGATGTGCAGATCATGACTCAGCTCAGTACTTGAGGGAGCCTTCTGCAGGTCTTTGAATTATCTCTCTGTGCATCTCTGTCCTCTCTGCTGCTCTGCCCTGTGCCTTCTAGCCAACTTGGTCTCTGTGGGCTTCCACTTCGGTCTCCTCTTGGGCGGCCCTGGCTGCCTGGGGTTCTCCTCCCTGTGCTGCAGCTTGGGAACTCCCTCAAGGCAGTAAGCTGGAGTCACAGAACAGTAGGGCTGCTTGTTTTCTTCCCACCTCTCAGAGGTCATATTTTGTCTGTGTGTTTTTGCTTTAGTTTTAATTGATTCAGGCAGGAATGTAAATCTAGTTGCTGTTATTCAAAAATGGAAGTCCTCCAATGATTTGTTTTTAATTATACTATCCAATGAATAGGTGGATAAATAAATTGATATGACAGTACCTCTGGTGGTAGTGTTGATTGGTACTTCTTTTAGGGAGGGAAATTTGTTCTATGCATCCAAATCCTGTAAAAAGCATATATCTTTCAACACAGAAATTTTACTAATAGGCCTTTGACCTATAATAGGTCTTTGTTTTTTTCACTAATTTTACTAATTGCATTTAACATTAGTGTACTTATAGATATAAATATGAAAAAGACTTATACACGGACTACATAATTTGTAAGGCCCAGGGCAAAATGAATATGTGGGACTTTTAAAAAATTATTAAAAGTTCAAAATGGTGACAGCAGAGCATTAAACCAAGTGCAAGACCCATCTAAGCCCAACTGTAGAGATCATACACCTGTGGAGCCAGCCCTGACTTGGACATATACTATTTTTATGAGTTTTAACTATAAATAGTAAATAAAAAATAAGAACAAAATAAGATCCTGGAGAGTTTGATTTTGTAGATTATGAAATATCTATAAAATACAATATTATGCAATTAAAACTTACATTAGAAGATTCCTTAATTATAACAGTTAACTTTTACAAGATGGCATGTTGTGGAATGCCTAGTGATCTTATGTAACTAATGTGAAGCCTCCATATGAGAACGATGGTAGATGAATTTGGAAAGAATGTAAAGGGTCTTGTCTGTTGGATGCAATAAAATGGTGAAACTTTCTTCTTTCGTCATTGACAAGCTATGCGTGTTTTAAAGCCATAGGATCATATAATCAAATCTGTATTTTAGAAAGATAATCCTGGTAAATGGTTCAACATTTTCTAATAAACCTATCTACAAATGAAAAGACTCTTCTATATGCCCCTTTACTTGTAGGTTAGTTGGGGAGCATGAATGCATTCTTTCCCGGTTTAGCTCTGCCTCTCAACTTCCAAAATTGGCATTGACGTTTCTATCCAAGGAAATGTGGAATAAACTTTATCATCGTTTGCTATAACAGTATATTTCCTTTTTTTTTTTTTCTTAGTGTGCTCGGTATGATAATGCCTTCATTGCAGAGATCCTGATTGACAGAGGGGTCAATGTCAACCACCAGGATGAAGACTTCTGGACACCAATGCACATTGCCTGTGCATGTGATAACCCTGATATTGTCCTGCTGCTTGTATTAGTAAGTAAAACAATTCAGTTTATTACTATTTCAAGATTTGGTGGCATATAAAAGCCTACATATTTAACTAATGATATTTCACAATATGTAATGCCTTGGTTGAGAAAAAATGTGTGTATATGTCATCACTTATTTGCCTGGAATTACAAGATAATTAGAGACTAAGGTCGTGGGTCACATAGTTCATAAAACAAATTGGTTGGATGTCATACCAATCTCTACTCCTCTTGCCTTTTTCTTGGAAATTATAGTCCTCGATAACTTCGCAAGTCAGTCCTAACTAAAATGGTTTGATAATTGTTGTTTCTTTCAATTCATTCTTTTAATTTTTAGGCAACTAGGCATATAATAATGAAGAAACATGGCTTATATTGAATCTTCTTCTCTTGTTTGCATCTGATAAAGAAGTGTCTACCACATTGTGTACATGAAAATGAAAACTTTAAGTATAAAAATCATTGAAGTTATTTGTTGCCCTTGTTTTCATTTATAGCTTAGACCCTGACATTGAGCCTCATGCTGTGTTTTAATTATTTTGGAATTGGGATGGTTTTTTATGGTGAGTTTATTTTTAACAAAGATTTTAAGAAATTATGCAGGATTTTTAGAAAATGTACTGGAATATAAGAGTAGGAATGAATGATTTGCTTTTTTCCCCCTTTACTAATAAAAACAGTCTAATTCCTTAGTGATGCTCCGTTATGTGCCTGGGTTTTCACATCCATTATTTCATGTAAGACCTGACAATTTTACACACAAGCAAATTGGTGCTCAAAGATATTAAGCAATTTGCCATACGCTAAAAAACAAACTGTAGATTTGAACTCAAGATCATTGTCCAAAGTCTGTCCTTTCTCCATGGGCTATGCTGTCCCTCTTAAGTTTCCTGTGCCTGCCATAACAAACTACCATGTACCTGATGGCTGAATACAAGACAAATTTATTATCTCACAGTGCTGGAGGCCAGAATTCTGAAATCAAGGTGTTGGCAGGGCCCTGCTCCCTCTGTCGACCCTAAGGAAGAGTCCTTCCTTGGCTTCCCCAGCTTCTTGGTGCCCCCTGCAATCCTTGGTGTTTCTTGGTTATAGGTGCGTCACTCCAGTCTCTGCCTCCATCATCACATGACCTTCTCCCCCTTCTCCCCCCCTGTGTCCAAGTAGCCCTCCATTTTCTTTTATGAAGATACTAGTCATTGGAATTAGGGCTCCTCTTAATGCAGTATGACCTCATCTTACCTTGATCTACAAAGACCTTATTTTTGTATAAGATCATTCATAGATATTGGGGTTAGGACTTGAACTTATCTTTTTATGGAACACAATGAATCCCACTACACTGCCCTTTCCCCCTTTCTAAATCATAAGCAGAAGCATTTTAGGATGCAGGACTATAAATTGAGACTTAGTTAATCTCGTAGGAGGTTTAATTTGGTCTAGTTTTCTCTAATTTATCCCTCAAGAATATGTATACTTATTTAGTTTTACAGTAGAAATACATATCACTGGAAATGTGTTTCTTTCAAATTCTGGAAGATGATGGCTGTATTAAATTAATAAGGAAATACAAAGGATATAAAGATTATTTAGCTTGAAATAGAAACATTTGGAGGGCTAATACTCTACAGGAAAAGACATGAAATGTTGCTTAACTCATTTATAAGAACAAATCTTCATTTTACAGAAATCAAGAAGAGGAACTAAACTGACAATTAAGTGTAACAGCTATGGGATTTGCTTAATATTAAAAGAAAATATAAAACACACCACAGAAGGAAACTGAATGACCTTTGAGTGATACTGTAAAGTCATCAACTTTGAACTCTATAGAATTCTCAGAATGCACAAAACACCAGGCTGGATTATTTAAGAAAGGGCTTGGTCCATAGTAGTTGTTGGATACGCCTTTTGATAGTTCAACACCTAGATGATGTGGGTGAAGTTACTGCTTTAATTAAGTGAGAATAGGATAGAAAAGTTAGATTCGGAGCTTTTGTGGTTTTCCTGTGTTCTGATTTATTTTTTTCTGAATATTGGTTGAGAATTCAGTAAAGTTACTGAAATATTCAAGGCCCATCTCCATTTATTTTCTCCAACTAATTATGATTAATTACACTGAAACTTTGCCAAAACTTGCTGCTGTTGGTGCCGTCGAATGGATTCTGACTCCTAGCGGCCCTGTGGACAGCAGAGCGCAACTGTGCCTTTTTGCACCATCCTCTCACCTTCTGGCATCATATCAGACAATGCTCTGCTGCTATTTGCAGTGTTTTCATGGCCGATTATTTTGAAAGTGGGTGACCGCATCCTTCTTCCTAGTCTGTCTTAGTCTAGAAGCTCTGCTGAAACGTGTCCACCAGGAGTGACCCTGCTGGTGTTTGAAATCCCAGTGCCAGAGTTCTCAGTATCACAGCAACGCACAGCCACCCCAGAAATGACAACCTACAAATGGGTGGTTCCTGACCAGGAACTGAACTTGGGCCACTGAACCTGGGCCACGGTGGTGACAGTGCCGAATCTTAACCACTAGACCACCAGAGCTGACTTTGCCAAAATATTTTCTCTATTTTTGTTTCCTGGATGCAAAATGGCCATATTTATTCCCAGGAACCAATATTCATGTGGCCCTGCTTGAAATTTTAAAATCCTTCTTCCATTTCCTCAATGCAAATTGCTAGATGAAGATTTCACCTTCTTGAGTTCAGGTGGGGTTTGTCAGCTCTTAGTTCCACTGCCAGCCATCATTTCCTTCCTTCATTCTAGATTGTCTCAGTTTCTTAATTTTGATGGAACAGAGCAGGAGGATCTACTTTCTTTATAGAGTCTGTGCTGAGTCCAGCTCTAGGCATCTCACATGATACTTACAATTGAATATTGCAGGGGCATCCCAGAGAAGAGCTCAGTACATGGCAGGGTAGTGATTTCAAGGTGCAGTAGCTATAACTACATTCAGATGACCCCCCTTCAGCATGTAGAGACTGTTGTCACAGATAGCGTAAATATCAGAGACATCATTCATGAACTAGAGGGAGCAAACCATTTGGACTGCCCTGAGAACACTGAGGCATGTTTATAACCGGAGCTAGGGTTAGGGAAGGCTACAAAGACCAGTGCCCTGGGTCTCAATTCACAAGGTATATTTTAATTATGGAAATAAATTAGGTATTTAGTTATAAACTACTTGGGTCTTCTCTGTGACTCTATATAACTGAGGAAATATACGTGAGCCTTGTTCCTATTGAGGGTAAACAGCATCTTCCAAAGGAAATCGGTGAGCCCTGGCACCAATCCCAGTCCCCAAAACAAAGCTTAGGAAAAGAATAACAACTTGAAGTAGTTCTAAATTATGGTACTGACTAGGGACACCCTCGTATCACTATCAGACTTAATGATACCTCTATTATGATGAAGTGAGTTCTCTACATTCTTTTTTTGTGCTCTCATTTTATCCCCCTATTCTTTGATATTTTTCCCCACTTGCTGCTGGGATCATCAGCACATTACCTGTGTTCCTTGATTTTCACCTCATGTATGTTGTGCTTATTTAAATAATGATTTGCTTTTCCCTTTGTTTTCATCTTATACAGTTTCTATAATTCTTATTTGTTCCCATGGCAATAACTCAATTATAGTAATGGCCAGTTGCTTTTATAATAAACATCTCTTCTGCCTGGAACAATTTGGTTTATATTCAATAATTCTTTCTCTCTCTTTTTTTTTTTTTTTTTTTGTGAGGAAGACCAGCCCTGAGCTAACATCCGTCACCAATCCTCCCCTTTTTGCCGAGGAAGACTGGCCCTGGGCTAACATCCGTGCCCATCTTCCTCTACTTTATATGGGACGCCGCCACGGCGTGGCTGACAAGCAGTGCGTCGGCGGGCGCCCAGGATCTGAACCCGTGAACCCGGGGCTGCCAAAGCACGAACTAAACCACTGCGCCACCGGCCTGGCCCCTCAAAATTCTTTATCTAGCAAACATCAGTGGTGTTCATCAGGGAGCCCCAAATTAAGCATACACTTAATAATTAGCTTCCAACAAGTCACAGAAATGGCTGGCTGGTGCATACATGGCTATTTGTTAAAACGGTGCCAGCACATGAGTGAAGGAATGGCAGGCAAATTTTTGAAAGTCAGCCTGAATTTAATATCACCACTATTAACTCATTTTACATCCAATAAAAACTGTCTTATAGTCACATTCATCTTTTTACAGATTCTAGAATTCCTCATCCTACTCATTATACACTTTTACTTAGAAAAAGTGCTGCTTCAGCACACAAATGGTCTCAGTGTCTGGTGATGTTGCTTTTCTTTATCAGACAGAATTGAGAAATAGAAACTGATGTTATTTCATGTGTGAACACAGAGTTAAATCTATAATTTTTAAATTATTAACATTTTCATGGTTCTGTAGTGCCCTTTTTCTCACATCATGGAATAATTCAACCTCATATACAAAGTGATGTATCTGCTAGTTACTGTTATTCAGTGACCTTCATTTACTGATGACCGTCTTCATTCATTTAAGTAATATTTATTGATCACTAAATATTTTTAACAGAATTCCTGCTCTCAAGGAAACTATCTTTTCTTCATTAATTCATTCAGGAAATGTTTATTGAGTGACTACTATGTTCTAGGTGCTACATGGTGAACAAAAAGACATTTTACATTATAGAATAATGGCAAAAACAAGCAAAAACAAGCAATGTAAGTGTACCACTGAGAAGTTTGATCAACGGGTTAAGCAAGTCTGAGTAGCTTCATTACCACCATTTTATAGCCAAGCCACCATCCATCCACAGAACTAATTTACTTTTAAATAAATGTTGATGAAATATATTGTTATAAAAATTGTAATTACTCTAGAAATATTTTCCTACCAGCAATCTCAAAAGAGAGATTTATTTTTACTTCCAGAATTACAGGCCATTGTACTTAGTTTAGTGCTGCATGTCCAATATTCTCTCCATTTTCCAAAACTTATTTATGAGTAAGAGAAACTGTGGACATTCATTCATTCCATAAATATTTGAGTGCCTTCTGTTCTGGACTAAGAGGGTCAGCAGTGAACAAAAGAAACAAAAATCTCTGCCTCTTGGAGCTCACCTTCTCCTGGGGAGAAGCAGGGAAAAAAATACGTTAATGAGTAAAATATTTAGTGGGTCAACTAAAGAGAATTATTGAAGGGGACGAGAAGAAAGGAGTAGAGAGTATTAAGGCAGAGGGGACAGCAAGTGCAAAGCTCTGTGGCAGCGTCCTCTGTGTGTAGAACAGCAAGAAGGCCAGTGCAGCTCGATGGAGTGGACGAGGACAGGCTGGACACGAAGTCAGAGAGGCTGTGGAGCTAACCAGGTCTGTTGCAAGGACGTTAGCATCTGCTTTTCCCCAGGCGATCGGGGGAGCCTTTGGAGGGTTTTGAATGGAGGAGTGACATGATCTGACTTCCCTTTAGGAAGATCACCCTGGCTGCTGTTGCAAACAGGCAAGGGGAGGGGCGTACAGGGGACACTGCCAGGGAAGCTGTTGCCACTATCCAGGCTAGACGCAGTGGAGGCAGCGGGAAGTGGCTGCCATCTGGGTGTTCTGAAGGTCGAGTTGTCAGTATTTGGTGTGGGATTGGATTTAGGGCTTGAGATAAAGAACAGAAGTCATGGATGACTTCCACTTTTATGGCCTGAGAACTGGTGGGCTGGAATTTGTGTCTGCTTCGATGGAGAAGAAGGTTAGAATAGGTAAGGGGCAGGGGGTTGAGTTTAAAAAGGACAGAAAAATATATTTGAATCACATTTTTCAAGTTCTTCAGGAAATCATTATCTATAAAAAATTTCGTTGATTTGCAAGATTATTTATGGTGAGTTTATGTGAAGTAAAGATGCATGTGTGTGTGTGTTGCCACCATATACTGAACAGCATGGGAATATTGCAATTTTAACTGAATCACAAATGTTCTATGTTTTTAAGGAGGCATAGCTACTGTGAATGTTGTCGGTACTTTTGTCAAATGATCTACACAACTCTAGCAGATACCAATAATTAGCTTCTATACAACTCTCCCTATGTGTCAGGCATTTTTCTATGTGCTTTATAATTATTAGCTCACTTAGCCCACACAAAACCCCAACTCGTATGTGCTAGTTTTTACTGCTTTTCATAGGTGAGGCGGCTGATGCACAGAGAGGCTGATCTGCCTGCTAAAGGCCAGATAACTGGTAGCGGCAAGATTTCAGAAATATTATACATTCAGTTGATGCTCATTATTCCTGGTAGTTACATTCTATACAGTCACCACAAACACTGAGTTAGTGAATATTGAACCATTGCTCCTAGGGGAAATACAGGGTTAGGTTCCTACAAGACTCTGGTCACAACATTTTCATCAGCAGATCCATACAAACTTTGTTTTATGTGTGTTTCTGGTTGAAGACACCTCATTTAATATATTGTTGATTCGTAAACATCAAACTCGTGGCCCATAACACCATAACTCAAGCCTGAACAAAGCTTATCCAACACACATATTTTCTGTCGAGGCTCATCACAGCCTTCTTGTACTTAGAAACATTATAGTGACAGCACCTCAGCATGACACGGGGGGCCATTTTAAACAGAAAAATCACCAGCAAAAAGATCAAACTTGTGAAAAATGTGGCACTAAATGGACTGGACTAAGGACATTTGTTTACACTATGAGAGCTAAACAAGAAGGCTTGTTGGACCTGAGCTGTGAATGAGCTCGCTGAGTGAAATTTGCACTGCTCTGTGCACGTGCCCGAATGACCATGAAGGTACCACAGGTGTTGATTTGGGCATTACAAATAAATGTTAGCAAATGGGCACATTTGCAAGTATGGAATCTGTGAATGATGTGGATTGGCTATATTTATTACTAAGCAAAACAATTGACACTTTTTAGATTATGGGTTTGAAATAGAAATCTAAACCCGGTATATTTTAGGAATTGGGATGGGTCAAAAATGATGGATTTCTACAAAAAGTTTTCAAAATTTAGACACAAAAATGTCTTATTATTTTCACAATTTCCATCATATAGTTGAATAGAGCTTTGCAGTTTCCTAGAAGTTTCACAAATATCTCCCTGGGCCTGTAGGACATTTCTATGATGCAAGCAATAGTTTATATATAATCCTTACTTTTATATAGAGAAATTTCATATCAGAGTGGTTATGTAGTAGAGTAAAATCCCAAAATCTAAATGTTTTGGCTGCCAATAAAATAATATTTTAATGTATTATAGTTTTTTATATTTAAAATATAATTATGTTTATATAATTAATAATATATTATAATTATACAGAGTTTTCCATTGAGAATTTTCTTTCACTTACCTTATTTTATTGATAGTTTGAGCGTCTCACATACACAAATTTTTATTTTACATTCTACATTATCCAGTTTTAAAAATATTCTCTAATTTGTGCTGTATTCAAACACCAATGCTCTATAACACAAAATTTTTTCTTTTTTTTTTTTTGATAATTCCAAGGTAATTTGCTATTTCCCAGATTTTAAGAAGCTTTTCTGTTATTCAAGAAAAAAATCACAAAGGCTGAAAAGTGATTAACTCAAATCATGTCAGGTTTTATTCTCTTGAAAATCTTGATTTCCTATTTATTTCATCATGTTCATATACATATATTTCTAGCATGTCATATCAATGCATCTATGCCTTGAGTAGATGCTTGTAAAATATCCTCAGAATCTGCTCAGTCACTTGACTGCTGAGAGCGGAACAATAGACTTTTCTTTGCTATTTTGTACCATGTGATTTTGTAGGGAATGGCCTCTAAATAGCATTGCTCAATTCTCACTTCTTTTCTAATATGACTTTGGATTAAAGGTTTGCATTTCTCTGCAGCATGCTAGATCTGAATTTTCACATTTAATTTTCCAATGTGGCCACAGTTGCTAAGCTACTCTGTCCTGTTAGCCGTTCTAAAACTGTGACGAATCTGCACATTTTAACAGTCCATTGCATTTTGAACCATAAGAAACAAATTACTTTTATTTTGGTGTTTATTATTTTGAAAGAAAAATAATTTGATTGAGTAAAACACTGTATGATGCTTGTATTGGGGAAAATGATCATCTATGTTCCTGACTAATCATCTCAGACTTTTTTTCTTTCCTATTGAAAATTTGGAGAGGATGTGATTTGATACTTCCCATGTCCTGGGACCATTTAATAAATCTTACTAGAAAGGGTATTTATTATACATAATTTCAAGAAATGAGTAATAGACAACTGAAGGATAAGATGGCATTTAAATGTTTTATTTTTTAAAAGGGTGACAGGCAATAGCGAATTGCTAAATTATTACTGTTACATATTACTGGGAGATCTTTTAAGATATTTCAGTCCTTGAAATCAGAAGGTGTAGGAGGAAGTATTAGCACGTGGAGAGTTATTTACTCAGTGAGGCCCAGCAATATCTTTGTCCTGTTTCACTTCAGTAATGGTAGGATGATTACTGGAAATGGCAGTGAGTGTTTTCTCGCTCCCTGACCTTTTGTGTTTGAACATCTGATGTTCCTAGTTTCTCTGCCTGTTGGGTGGAGTGTGTCGTTGACCGTGTCTAATGGGCGATGTGAAACTTGATCATTTTAATGGGAGCTGCAGGCACCTGCTGGAACCCAGCAGTTCTGTCATCACTGAAATAGTAAATGATATTTCAAAAACGCGTCGTTTCCTTTGTGTTAGGCGGCTTAAGGTGATGGGTCAGAATTAAATCATTCTAAAACTTAACTCGTTAGTTGCTTAGACTATTCCTGGCTTAAATACTAGTATAAAAATTTTACATTGTTTAGTTATAAATTACCCTTCCCACCACTTTAGTTTGTTAAATATTAGGACACTTGGTACTCTGCTATTTCAGAAGGTTATATTCTTCCCTAGAAATCGAGTTATAAAGCCAAATGGTTCAAGATATGTCTGATTTGCCAATAAGAACTGTGGTAGAAGACCTGGGCCGCATTATCAACTTTTTATGTAAATGACCACACACACAATATTTAATGTTTCTCAGCACTTGATAATGCCTTCAACTTCACTGGGAAAACTGCAGTCTTCAGGCTTGCTGCCTTCAACTTCCTGCTACATCATAAAGAGTTAAAGCGAGTAGAAAGTTTTGATAACAGACGTGGAGCAGCACTCGGGAGTCAGGGCTTGTCTGTGTAGTGATACAGAGTAAGTGCCAGCTGTGATTGTTGGATGAGTCCTGTTGACCATAGTGCGAATCCTTCAAAAATAGATGAAAAAACACTCAAAGGTTTATGTACTTATTTCATTTATCTGCTGATACTACCTCAGTACCACCTGCCACTTTATTACCAGTGTTTTTGTGAACAAAAACATAGATCGCTTCATCTTAACTTTAACCTAACTATTAAGAACAAATTAACAGTTTTTAAATTACAATTGATGTGTCTTTCTAGTCAGTGATTTTTCTCTTCTAAGTGAAATAAAATTCAAGACATATATCCTTAAAAAAATCAAGTATTCTGGTAGTATTTGTGATTGGTGTTTTTTTCAACTGTAGTGAAAGTATATTTAACTTGAAAAAATTAAAGTAATTTTTAAAGAATGCCTTGATTTTTCAATTCTGTATTCTTCCATTCTGTTTTTTTGTTGTTGCTTTTTTGGCACTTTTATCATGATTGTCAACATATTTTCACTTAAGTTATTCAGGTGAAATAGACCATGGTCAATGACAGCTAGTATACTCGGTGTCAATACTACGGACAAAAATTTAAAATCGTCTGTTCTATAAAGATATATTAAATATGCGGAAATTTACTCAATCCAGGCTGTTAATATTAGAATACTAACACATTTGGAAGTGCTTCAATTACTTCTGTGTTATATTTATGGCACAAAACACTATATTCATAATCCCTGAAAATAAATTTGTCTTGTTTTGAGCATGATTTCTGTTAGTTCTGGGTTCCCTGATTTTACTCCTTTATGCAATATAAATTGTTTATGCAGGAAGATGAAAGACTTGTGTTTGCACATGGCATACACATTAACTTGATGTACTGTGACATTAGTAACATTTTCAAGGACTTCCACAGTTGATGATTAAGATATTCCTTTTTGACTTATTTTCCGATAGGAGGAAAAAAATGCTCTTTAAATGCAAAAACATAAACTCAAAAAAGTGTGCTTCCTGGTATTTCTATAATTTTACATAAAGTTCTTTGAAGAACAGAGAAATACATATATTATGTACATTTCATAGGCATCTAATAAAAACATGGGCATGTTAGATTTTTCCTAGGCTTAATAAGTTTGAGAAATACACATTTCTCCTATCTGTGCCCCAGGTCTAAGGAAAACTTTCTTAGATTTACCCTGTTCATTTATTTATGCTCCCATTTTTGGTAAATTATATTCCTTCTTCAAAAGTACTTTTTCATGATAAATAACCTTTTAAATCTATATTTAATTAAGATAATTTTTAAAATGTAATAATTTACATTAATATTGTAAAGAATTTAGATTTAATTTCTGAATGTTGTTTCAGTAAGATGTTTTCTTTATCTAATTACAGAAGCAATTCATATTTATTTAAGAAGCATTGGAAAATACAGAAAAACCAAAAGAAAATAAAAGTCACCCACAATCCCACTGATCTAAGAAAATCAACATTAACATTTTAATACATGTCCTCTTAGTTCTCTTTGTGTGTGTGTGTGTGTGTGGATGTGTATGTAACACACACCTAAAACTTGGATTCATATTATATACATCTAGCTGCTTTTACCTTCAAAAATTTTTCCATGTTTTTAAATATTTTGCCCAAACGTGTATTTGGTGGCTTTATAGTGTTCCATAGTTTATGTGCTACAATACTTTTGGGTAACTTAAGCTGTTTCCAGTTTCTCACACTTAAAAATGATGAGTCGTTTGTAATTTAAGAGGTTTCTTTTTACAATAGAGTATAATTATCAGTTTTATTTCCTCTAAAACAGAATAAATTCAAATAAAGAAAGCTCTGAGCATTTATATGTATGTCGACAAATATGGCTCTTTCTCAACTAGATGGAGTCAATTGAGAGGTTTTTCTAACTATTGCCAACTGGATTTCAGCAAAAGAATTAAGACGTAATGCTCTGTTCTAAGATACTCGTCATATAAAACGATGGGCCTATTCCTAGTCATTCTTAGGCCGAACTTTTCAAGAATGTTCCTAGTAATGCAACCCTTGAAAGAATTGAGAAAATAGTCCAGTTCAGAGCCCTAGTTGGGAGAGGCTATGCCATTGTGCCCTATGGTAATTTAACACAGGACACGGGCTACTACTGTAGGGTCAGGTACACCTGGGAATATATACTTAAAGAGAAAAACCATGTAGCATTTCTGCTCTGCTTTGTTTCCCCCTCTGACCTTGGTTCCACCATTATAACTCAAGAACAGCTTGGGATGATGAAACATCTACCCATATGCTTATCATAACCTGTGACCCATTATACAATATGGCTGTCCTTTAATTTGGAATGCTCCTTCTACATAGGTGGCGCTAGACCATGTATAAAATACATAGAAGAGGGGGCCTCTCTATTGAGAACTTGAAGTGAGGGTGAAATATACTTTCATGAGAGATGTATAAGGTTAGATAAGAAGATGCAATTATAAAGTAATAAGGGAAGGAGTGAGGCTCATTTCCATGCAGGTAGGGCTAACAATTTTGAATACCAGAGTAAGTCAGTCTTCAAATGCTGTGGGATTCAGAGGAGGAGGATTCTAATTGGAGTCTGGAACAACCCAATTTTGACTAACAGCACAGGTGGAAGTTAAACTTTATGATATTGATGAGTGGACCAATGTCTTCTGTGTTTGATGACAGCATGAATAAGGCTTGCAGTTAAGAATGATGAGTTGTGGAGACTGGCCCCATGGCCTAGTCGTTAAGTTCGGCACATTCTACTTTGGCAGCCTGGGTTCTTGGGTTCAGATCCTGGTCACAGACCTACACTGCTCATCTGCCAGGCTGTGGCAGTGACCCACATACAAAATGGAGGAAGATTGGCACAGATGCTAGCTCAGGGTAAATCTTCCTCACACAAAAAAATGGTGAGTTGTAGACACTATATAGGTTCTTTTGGCTGAGTGACTGCTGAAGAACCCCAGAGGAAGAGTGATTAGCATGTAAATCAGTAGTATCTTGAATGGTGAGAAATACCATGAAATTGCTTTCTGAGAGATTATTCTCCATGGAATACACACAAAGCGAAAGAAGAGTTAAAAGCTTGGTCCAACAGGGGGAAATGAGGGTATGTGATAGACAGAAGGTTTGGAAAACCATCTTTGAGCAGTTGATCACCCAGGTGAGATCTGAACAATGAGCTGGGTGTGTTAGTCAGGAGGAGGAGGAAAGAGCATTCCAGACAGTTGAACAACTTGTGTAAGGACTCCTTGATGGGAAGGAGCAGGTCTGAGAGAAGGCCAGTGTGGATGATTGGAGAGAGGAGAAAGAGCACGATGAGGAATGAGAATGAGAGATAATTGAGACCCAATCAGATGCCAAGGGAACCTGTACTGGGAACCAGTGATGAGTTTTAAGTGAGGCTATGTGGCTACACGGTCAAATGGTCACATGGGGAGGGGATGTGCAGGGGAGAAAGTTTGGAGGGTCGGGGTGGATGCTGTTAGCATTGTGAAGTTGTTACTGCAGATTAGGTGAGGGGAGATAGAAGTTTGGGCCAGAGTGATGGTGGTCGTGAGCGATGGAGCAAGTCTGGCAGATGGTTATAAAACAATACAGATGATATGGTCCTGTTATGGCTTATTTATTCTTTAAAGTACAATGAGAATATTGAAATAGGATGCCAAACAGTTGTCTTAGAGATTCTTGTAAATTTTTAAAACAGTGATTATCATAAATATAGGAATACATTTAACTTTTAATATTAACTTCAAAAGTTCCTAGAAACCTGTAGCTTAAAAAGTGAGTTCTACCTATTGAAAAAAAAAATTGGATATTTTAACATGGCCTATAAAATAAAAGCATTTTACTGGGATTATTTATTGACAAGAAAATTCTGAGAGAAATATATTACATTAAACCAGTATCAATGAAGTACCTACTCACTTCCAAGCATATTACTTCTGTGATAAATTCAGCATGAGACAGTGCTTTGACATTTTGATCTTTGACTGTCTATAGAATATTCCATTCCTAATGCAGGAAAGTAATTTATAATAGGAGTTTCCAACAAAGTATTGATGGTTTGAAGGTATAGATAGATCAAAAGTACCTGTCATCTAAGTTCTTAAAGTCACACTTAGAGTTGATTTCATGATAAAGCTACTTTTAAAATATGATTATGTTTCAGTATTATCTTAGTGCTACTTACCTATGCACTGCACCATACAACTACTTAATACGAGGGACATGCCACAATCCAGAGGCCTGCCAATACATCAGTACTTTGATGCCTTAACGTTCAGTTCAAGTTGTATTTTTCTCAGTTTTTATTCCCTGTAAGTCAGTGACCAGTGTCCCATGTAGGTTTGTCCTAGCTGTGTATCCACTAGGTACAGCTTGTTTGTAAGTTTTTATTTTACGACCTATGACTTGAACTGAAGCACTTCTGTGAGAGATCACTGTCGTCAGGACGGCTTAGTTCTTAGGTTGATTCTCGTGCAGTTTTTTTCAGCTAAAGAGAAAGGAAAAGGATCAAGTCCCTCCCACGTGCATGAGCAGATGGAGGAATGCTGGTCTGTCGATTTTAGGCATCACTGTTCTCTCCTTCATCTTCTGACTCCATTAGAAGAGCAGACCTGGCTGTCACACTAGCTGTTGGGTGTGGATGACGGTGTATTTTTTATTCAATTCAGAACTTATCCCGGGGAGTTGAGTGTGGTGTTTTTTAATAAATCGAGCTCCACGAAATCAGAAATTCCTTCACATTTAAATTTAAAGAAACATTCAATCTTTAAACCTTATTTTAAAGGCACTTTCTTATACCAGGATCATGCAAACTATGCAGTTATTTTTTTGAACTCATAAGTATCAGACCCAGAATAGTGCATATTCTTGATTGATGCCTTAGTGTAATATCTTTTTCTTCATTCATGGTTCTTGACACCCTTATTTCTTTTTCAATATTGTATCTATTACAACAGCCAGATTTGGGTATTTTAATATTAATAGAAATATGTTAGGTAATTTACACTTTAGATAGTTTATTATTTTCAATGAAGATATTATGAGATCTATACTTTATATGTATATATATATATATATAAATATATATAATTTAATTCAGAAAGCTCCAGCCAGGACTTGCCAAATGAAAATCACTCTTTGACAGATTTTGTAGACTATGTTCTTTTAATATTTTCTTTTCTGCTAAAGAAAAACTAGTAACATCTAAGCCTTCTGAAGATTTTACTTTAAGAATTGTATAACTTGCATATATTTTAACAGAATTTTAGAATCCAATGTTGAAGTTTGAATAATTATTAGTTGCTTTTATGTCCATGGAGTAGGAATTACTGTTACATAAAACACACTCATTAGTCCCTTGTTTTTATTACCATTCTCATATTTTTGATATTCGGCCTGATAAGTACATGTTACCACATACCATTTGTTAAGTCGTTGGCAAGTTAAGACTCAGGAGAAATGCAGAAATCTGCATTACCTGGAAACTGCAAGAGAAAGTGAGGGCATGTCATATGGAAGAATTGATGTCAGAGAAGTGTGATAGAATTTAGCCATATTTAAATTTAATTCAGTTTGACTGCCCTAGGCATATTGAATGTAAAAGAAAACATTTGGGAGAAGAATTTGGCAGACAAAAGTGTTTATAGTCCTTTCAGTAATATCTGAAGACTTTTAGTAAAGACTTTGGGTTAAATCTTTAAAGACTATTAAGTCAGGTGGGAATGTATACATGAATAAGGAATATATCTAGTAAAAGATTTTTTTTTTTTTTGGCCTGAGAAAGTAAATTAAAAAAAATGCCAATTCAAAATGATTCCAAAGAAAATCCAGTTATCATTAAGGATTTTCTGTCAGCCAGGAAGAAGTAGAAATGGAATAAAATGTAAATTTAATTTCTAAGTATAACAGAAACAAGGGACACATTTGATGGTAGGATCCATATGGCTATAGGGTTGGTGGTAGAAATAAGGCAACTTTGTCAGGAAACACAAAACAGCTACAATAGCTGTAAGATTGTCCAACCTATAGTTCTCCTCTTAAAGGACTGTTAGAATTAGGTCCAGCCTAAAGTGCTGCTTTCCCGACCCTGTAGCTGGATCTCAGAATCAGCAAACATCGGTTCTAGAATTGCTTCCTCAGTTGTGACACTCACCTGTTCTGTTGCCCCCGTCCATGGGGATGCAGTTACTACCTGCCTCCATTCATAACTGGTTAAACTAGTAAATAAAAGGGGTACCATAGAAAAGCATTTGGGGCATCCCCAGT
The DNA here is from genome assembly GCA_031878705.1 of Tapirus indicus. NCBI lineage: Eukaryota > Metazoa > Chordata > Mammalia > Perissodactyla > Tapiridae > Tapirus > Tapirus indicus. The sequence continues at coordinate 4,148,126 of CM062930.1, read as the reverse complement.
CAAAGTGCATCCTAATAGATCCTTACTGGCCATGCCTGGAACTTGGTTGTCTACCTCACAGTGCCCAAAGTATTTGGACAAGTTAGTTCTCATCTCTTCCTGACCCTTCAGCATACAGAGGCTCCATAATGCCTTGATGCATTACGAAGTTCTAAGAGTCAGAGTATCCAAGGCTTTCCAAACGTTTGACCATGGACACCTTTAAAAAAAAAAAAACCTCTCTGACAAATATAGTGTGCTATAAAATGCAGTTAAAGCTGATGAAACTTATCATTGAAGCCTGGGAGAGGAGAAATGACACCTTGCTGTGTGGGGAGTGGACTCTGCCACAATTAATGTCATCATCTCTGTTACCACCTATGAGTGGAGTTTAACAGGTAGTGATTATATGTAAGGATAGAACGTTGGAGAGAGGAGGAGAGAGAGGAGGTTTCAATCTGGGATTAGGGAGAATTAATTGGAAGGTCACCAATAATGAGAAAGTCTCAACAACAAAACGTTATAAGAGACGTCTACTTCAGTCTCATCTCGAAGTGAGATGACACCTGGTCCTAATGACCTTATTGCCCAGGTTTACACAGCCAGTGCAGTTTCAGGGCTGGGATCCCCGAGGTTTGTCTATTTCCAGAGTTCACATTTGTCCCTATTTCTACCACCTCTCTGTGTCTACCATCTTGCTGTGCTGGTTGGTGCTGATGTGGGTTGTTTTGGAAATTTAACTAGACCCTTCAAGTAAACTGGAAATACCTTGAACACCTCCTGTGCCTTATACTTTTTATACCACTTCTGCATCCTCATCTGAAAACTGCAGATACTAAAATGCAAAAGGAGATCTCAAAAACACAGAACAGAATTATGGAATTTTAGAGTTTGGCAGGGGTCTTGTCCCATTTTCTCCTGTAAAGAGTTCCTTGAGCTGTGCCAGGTGTGACAATGGTTAGGGACTGGGTTTGGAGAGGAGCCCACATCCTCACCTTGCAGAAAGAACACCATTGATAGATCTGCTCTGCAACTGTCTTTGTTCCCTCAGGGGTTTAACCTTTTCCCATGGCAGTCAAATTCACCTACTTCTCACGAGTTCTATACTCTGAATTAATAAAAATTCCAATTAATATTTTAGAACAAGAAATTGGTCCTCAATAAGTTGTATGTCACGAATCCTCTCAAACTCAGGATAATAATGGAAACACTATTTTCAAAAGTATCTCTGGTTAACTTATGATGTGAATTAATTAATGAACTCATTCATTCATGACACATTCTTTATTGAGGGTCTGCTATGTACCAAGGTGCTATGCTTGCTCCTGAGAATACACTAGCAACAAGATAAACAGGGTCTCTGGCCTTAAGCATTGATACTCTTGTGTAGTAGAAAAAGAAAAAATGAGCATAAGCACTAATTCATTTTTTTAGTGTATAATCATTGATATATTTACATAAATATTTCTCTGCATGCCATGCATCTAATATTAGCTTCAGTGAGGGCTGTGATGGGGTAGATAAATGCTGCTCTGGAAGCTCGGACGAGGGAATGCTTGACCTTGTCTAAGAGACACTGGGCCGCAATGCAGTAAGATGGAAGGGGCACCTAGCTGGGGGCACTGCCTTTGGGAGAACGTTACATAAATCCCTGGGAAGTGATTGTGGACTTAGGGTGGTAGTGATGGGAATTAAGGAAATATTGATGATATATTTTGATATATGATGATATATTTTGAAGATGAAATCATTAGTAATATTGATTTTTTTAATGTAGGAGTTAAAGAATGGGAGGGAATTTAAAAATGACTCCAAGCTTTCTGTTTTGGGGAAATTGGGAGGGATGGTACAGTTTACCAAGAGGGGCAACACCAATGGTGAAATCTTTTTCTGTGAGAAGGCCATGTTCCTTTTTGAACATATGAAAGTCAGAATCCGTGGAAGACATCCACCTGGAGATGTCTAGGAGGCACCTGGTCCTGGAACTCGGAGAGAGAGAAAAGTCTGATTCACATACACATGGTAACAGAAGTCCTCGAGTAAATGAGATCACCCTGTGAAAAGGTCAAGTCTGAAAAAAGAAAAAACATTTGAAAGAGGGTCCAAAGTAAACTGATTAAAAGATTGTTAGAGAAACAGGAGGCTGCAAAGAAGACTGAGAAAGAGAAGCCAGATTTAGAAGTCAAACCAGAAGCTTGTATTGTCATGAAAATCAAGGGGGAAAACGCCTTGAGAATCTCCTTGGGGCGCTGGGAGAACTGGAATTCACAGCAACTAGTCATTCAAACATGGAGAAGCAAATCTCAGAAAGCTGCCAACTGTATCCACAGCTCAAATAAGAGCATACTGAATTTTGTGTGGTTTCCTCTTCATATGTACATAAATATTACAGTGTGGAACATTAAAACTGTAATAGAATATTCTAGACTAAAGAAGGAAAAAGAAAGCGAGGTGCTGGCACCATAAAGCACTAGAGATGAATCGCACGTGAAGCCCATTAGTCCAAAGTATTAAAGGACAGAAAATATCAACTGCCCGTGTTTGCAGTTTGTTGGTAAACAGACCTGGAAAAGGCTATATTTTCTCAGAGCTATATGGAGTCTTCAGATTAGAAAAATAGGCATTTAAAAAAGTACAGTAAACAGACTGGTATTGGAGAATAATCAAATGAACAATTAATGAGGTAGGAGGGTAGGCTCTTTCATGCAAGGTCTTAATCAATAAATATTTACTAAGTACCGACGTGTGTTTCACACAAACCCATCCTACGAGAGGAAGCGGGTGGCTTAGTAGGAAATGTGGCAGAAGTGTCTTGAGCAATGCCTGGAAATGATGTTGAATTTACCCCAACCATGAGGGCTCTTTACTAACCTGGAACCCATGGTTTCTCTCGTTAGCTTTTTCTCAGAAACACTCACCCAATAGACTTGCTTACAAAATTGTATCTTTTAATTTGATGGTTGACCTTTAGTTATATTCTGGCCATTGATTGATTCAAATGCCACTCAAGCTAGCTCACCAGATAATCGCCAACTTGCCTCAGGCAGACTCCACGTCCTTGGAGTTAGTAGATGTGACACTTGCCATGGACCCAAGAGAATGGTTGTGTGTTTCCATCTTGTTTTATAGTTCTGTTCATTGTTTATTTTGAAAAATAACTTTTCTTAATATAAATATCGTACATGTTCATTGTAGAAAATTGAAAGACACCCACAAATGCAAGGAAGAAAGTTAAAAATCACTAATAATTGCATCACACAGAGATAATCACTGAATATATTTTGATGTACTTCTTAATCCATCTCTCTCCCCTCTCCCTCTTCCCCACACAGGTAAAATTCATGCTGAATTTATATGATACCATACATATATATCTTGGCAGCCTGTCTTTTTATACACATTTTCTGCATTTCTCCAGACCTTAAAATTTTCTGTCACACGTAGTTTTTAATGATATGCAGTCGCATCATATAAATATCATTAATTATCCTATTTTAGATACTTTACACAAATTTTCATTACTTTTTCTGTTTTTTGATACTGTAATTACATCATTTCATGATTATAGCAGTATCTCATGACATAAATATTTTCATGCATGCCATTATTTTTTTCACTTTAGATTTTTATCTGTCACACATGCCCATATTTTAAAACCCAGAGAGTGTTACAAGGCTTGTTGGAACCCTTGTGGAACTCAGCCATTCCCTTCTTTTCTTCTCTTCCTTTAGAATTTTCCTTCCCAGATACAACCACTTTCCACTCTTTTAGATGATTCTTTTGGTTTTTATATCTTTTTCATTTATATTGCTACACCTTGGTTTTTCATTTTCAGTCTGGAAGATGGGGATTCAGCTATCTAATCACACACTCCCAACCCCATTAGATCCAGACTCTCTGCTGTGTGCCCGTCCTCCCCTTGTCATCACATCAAACCTCTGTCATATCAGTATGTGGAGATTTATTTAGTGACTATAAATGCTATTCACACCCTAGTCATTTTGGATTTCTATGGTTACTTTTCTGTCTTACATATTTTGTTTTCTTAATACGGTTTGTTACTTAGCATGGCAGCAGCGCTGCACATAAATATTTATGTGCCCCTGAAGTAATAATGACTGACCTCAGGACGTTTACAGAGGGGACTGTAAAAATGTGTTTCAGTATAGTTTCAACTGTTATAAAGTTTTAAATGGTTGTAATACAGGTTTTAATTTTTTTATCATAAAATCTGACATCGTTAAAATCTGAAAGTATACTTTAATCATAATAAGGGCTTAATACATAGTTCCTTAATGAATAAATGGATTTCCCAATGGTATTGCCTCCTACATTATCTGCCAAAAAATCTAGAATCCAAAGGAAAGTTATGTGCTTCTAGTTTCTCCTCTCGGTTTAAATAATGGAAAGAATGGAAACCTGTGGGAAAGTCTCTGCTTGAGACCAGAGATGCATGAATCTTCAGTTCCAGTTCCCTAAGTTTTCATGATCATGGGCAGGTAGAAGCTCAGCAGGCCTCTGACTGGTTTGACTCAAGTACAAGAGAGTAAACCTGTGCCAAGACAATGGATCCTTCCTTCTCAGCCCCGTTCACTGGTGGTCATCAGAGGTGATTCACCCTGTTACAGGTTTCTGCTGGTGCACACCCTACCTGACAGCCTCTCTCCCTGACTTCAATGGGGCTTTCAACTGTGATGTCTCGGCTGAGCTTTGGGGAAAGAGATCATGATTCAGTGGTTTGGGATAGTGATGTTTAAGAGTTTCTTCACCAGTTCCTTTTGGTGGCATAAATATTTCAGAATGAGAGGGGCTGTTTTCTAAATGATCCTTTTAAAATAGAATTCCTGAGAATTGCCGATTTCAACAATAGCAAAGAGGTTAAAGCAAGGCGGGGTGAGAGGTTAGGTACTTCACAAGAACACGTGCATCTGTTATTCCTGAGTGCATTCAGTTGCCCTTTGGGGTCATTATCTACCATCCATTTTCTTCAGTGATTTTAGGTTTCATTTTTGGGGGACTCTTATGGGTTTGCTTGTAAGCGGTTTGCTGTCTTTTTCTGATTTGTTTGAAGGTGAAGCAGTTCTTTGGAGTTTGTCCTTGAAGACACAAGGGCAGAATTGTGAGAAACTTTTCACTGTCCTATAATTGGTTGTAAGCAGTAGAGAAAGTTCTGTAGTGCTTTCCAGGGTTGCTGGCTGCAAGACAGACTTTCAAAAACCTAAGTAGTAAGTTACCTGGAAATAAATGAATTGGATGCATTTTTTGGAGATCTCCTTCAGAGGTACCTGCAAGTTTCCACTTAATCTTTCATATACATGTTTTGTTACATCTGGGTTGTTTTTAAGAAACAGACTTACAAAGTTCACGTTGTACTGGTTTTTTTCAATAACAGTAATAATAGAGGGCAATGTTATTTGTTCTGGTCTCCTACAAATACTGCACTTGAAACTTTTAATGTTGCCGGGCCTGCGTATGCTGGGAATGACATTCAATAAAGTATTTCTTGCCTTTGACTACAATTATTTTATTTCCTCATTGCTGGTATTGTCAAACATATTGCGTGGTAAGAGTGAGGGGAGGAAGGGAAGTAATCAAACTAAATCTACCATCTTCAATATTTCAAGGAGCTCTGGGTTGAATTTCCCTCTCTCTTCTCAATTATTTCATTCTGTCCCATTCTTTCTAAGGTTTGCATTCTTAAGCTTAGCCAGAAACTATGCTAGCAGAGAAGGATGGATGATTTAATAGACTATAGTTCATGATTGTCTTTGCACATAATTTGTTTAGTGTGATGCTCTTTCTCCTCCCACCATTTCTCATAGTATAGCTACAATTTATTGAGAGCCTACGCCTTGTCAAGCCCTGGGCTGGGTATTGAATGGGCTTAGACTGAAGATAACTGTAATATACATTAAGTACTAAGAGTTGGCTCCACTTTGCAAACTGAAGGGCAGAATTGGATGGTTTGCCCATGGTCACAAAGTGAGTGAGCAGGACCCCACACTCAGAGCCAGGCTTCTCTGACCCAAGCCTCCTCTCTTTTCCTTATGCCAATGAAATTCCCTTCCTCTCTCTCCTGTTCCTACCACCTGTAACTCAAACATCTCCTTGCCCTTTGTGTCCGTATTCTACTGCTCTCTGAGTTATAATATTCCATTTTCCATTTTCCAATAGTTTTACCAAACGGTAGTTCCTAACTTAATGAATGCAAGATAGTGGAAAATAAATAATTAAAATTTTGTGGACTTCTGCTATGTAAGAAACCCCATTTAGACTTCTTGTTCTTATCTAAATATTTCTTTCTTTCCTTTGAATGTCCATTTCTTGTAGGATAGCAACTTCTGTTGTTTAAATGAGACTCCATGAATAGTTCAGCAATGAATATTATTGCATTTCTCAAACCGGGTTATTTTTGGTCAATGAATTTGAAAAAATTGAGGGATAATCTTTAACTGGTTTCTTTAGTGCATGGCTTCTCAGAGATGTTAATATGCTAATGTACCCTCAAACTTTGTAGGATATGAATATATTATAAAATATTTTCAATATAGATTTTCAAACAAATTTAAATAAAATAATTTATGTAATGTATTTGGTGATTACATTTGAAGAGAACATAATGAAAATCAAGTTAATTTGTATTAGCCTTTTATGGTTTATCATGCCTGAACACTTAGCATTCCAAATAGATTGGTTTTTAGGATTTTTGCTCTCTCCTCCAAAGAGTTTGTGCTAAAAAATTACAAGTACTTTTTAATATCAACAAAAACACAACCCCAATTTTTAAATAGCCGAAGCACTTGAGAAGATAATTTAGAAAAGAAATGCAAATGGCATGTTAAGAAATGGATAGCTTTTCCCAGAATTAAAACTGCTAATTTAAAAAAAGTTCTAATCATGCAATATATGTGTGTATCAATTTATCATTTTGTACATCTTATACTTACACAATGGTATATGCCAATTATATCTCAGCAGAGCTGGAAAAAAAAAGAAAATAAATTCAAATAATGGGGCTCAAATTTCGAACAAGACTTCCACAGCTTGTATTCGTCTATATTTGACATTCTATACTTTGTTCTATTCCGGGGTCAGCAAACTATGCCCCATGGGCCAAATCCCACCCGCTGTCTGTTTTGATATGACCCATCAGCTAAAATTTTACATTTTAAAATGGTTGAAAATATTAAAAGAATAATATTTTGTGACCTGTGAAAATTATATAAAATTCAATTTTCAGTGTTCACATGAAAGTTTAAGAACACAAAAGTTCTAACAAAATTTTCAGTGATAAAATATATATAAACATATAATTTAATATTATTAATAATTTATTCATTTACAATTACTTCTTGAGCATATAGAGTGTACTAGACACTGTATTAGATCCCAGAGATATAGCAACAACAGAGTAGTTTCTCTCATGGACCATAAAATCTAGTGTGAGATATTGCCAATAAGTAAATATGTGTGTTTTTAAGACACTGGATCATAATCATCATCGTAAGAGAATTAGAACAAGTAAGGTAATGTAAAGTGACGAAGTTTTGGGGAATGAGGACTTTTAGATCAGTGATTCTAGGAAGAAGTCTGGAAAGGAGCAGCCATTTCAAGATGGCCAAGGGGGAAAATATTCCAGGCAGTTGGACCAGCAGGTAAAACATCAGTGGGAGCTGGGCATGTGTGAGGGACAGCAAGAAGGTGGGTGTGGGCAAGTGAGAGTGAGCCAGAGGCCAGTGGAAATGGGGGGTTGGAGAGAAGGTGGGATCCAGATGACAGGGACATTTGAAAGACGTGAGAAAGAGTGGAGACCATCTCTGGTGCCCCATCTCTAGTCTCACAGAACAGTTCCCTGTGTCATTAAAATAAAAGTTTGCAAAATGCTTTGTGACCAAAAATAATTGTGTGCCCTATATTAGTGTGGGATATCCGTCACTTTTTCCTGCTATCACATGAATACAAAATTTTCTAAAGAAAGAAGAGAAACAATCTACAATTCAAAAGCACAAAACATCCACTCACAGAATTTTTCTATTTTTCATAACATGTTAGATGCCAGCATTTTATATTTAAATGGAATATTTCGTGGCAGGATATTTGAGGACTATGTAAATATTCTATTCCTCATCAAACTTTCACTCTAGTCTAACATCCTTTGGTGACTATCATCTGAATCAATCATTACTATAATGAATGGTAATTACTTCTACATTTATTAGTTGGTATTCTATTGTAAGGAGGAGCTTTTTCTTTTCCCCTATATTCAGGTATTATTTGTTTATTGATGCCAGTATGAACTCAGGGTTTCTTAGCTGCAACTTTACAGTGTAAAAGTCTGGTAAACATCACCTTAACCTGGTGATCAAAGTTAACTTCATCAGTGATGGGACCAAGGACATTGTTTGCCTTCTGATATGATGCTGTGGGAAGAACATGCCATCCCTTCTGTGGTTTTCCTGCCAAAAATTTCATTGTAAGGACATATAAGAGAAGGTCTTAAAGAAAATGACTAAGGAACTGTTATAAATGGAAGGAGACTGAAGGAAAGGATGACTAAATGCCCTGGATGATCCTGTATTATATCCTGAGTCAGGGGAAAATAGCTATCAAGGATATAATTGGAAAAATTAATGAAATTTGGATATGGACTGTGGTTTAGATAATAAATTTTCTGATTTTGATAACTTTTGTGCAAGAGAATATCCTTGTTCTTATGAAATACATACTATAATATTTAGGGCTAAAGGACATGGTGCCTGCAACTCACTTTTAAGTGACTCAGGAGAAATAAAAGATAGAGCAAAACTAGGGGAAAAGTATAAAGAACTGGTGAATTTGGGTAAAGGGTAAAGTACTAGTTTCCTAGGGCTGCCACAATAAAATAGTACTAATTGGACGGCTTAAAACAACAGAAATTTGTTGTCTCACAATTCTGGAGTCCAGAAATCTGAAATCAAGCTGTTAGCAGGACTGTGCTCCCTCTGAAACCTCGAGGAGAGCATCCTTCCTCTCTCTTCCAGCTCTTGATGGCCCCACGAGTTCCTTGGCTTGTGGCAGCATCACTCCAGACTCTGCCTCCATCTTCACGTGGTCACCTGCCCTCTCTGTCTGTGTATTCATCTCCAAATGCCCCTCTTATTATCATGTCACCAGTCATGTAGGCTACTCCAGTGTGACTTCAGCTTCACTTTGCTAATTACAACTGCAGTGATCCTATTTCTAAATAAGGACAGAGTCACAGATACTAGGGGTTGGAGCTTCAACATTTCTTTTCCTTGGGAATACAATTCAACCCATAAGAGGTATACAGGATTTTTTTGTACTGCTCTTGCAACTTTGAGTAAACTTGAAATTATACCAAAATATAAAGGTACCAAAAATTATTAGCATATAGAAAGTGGTATTTGTTTATTAAAATGCCATTAGCTACTTTCATTACAATTTCAGTATTAATGTGTTAGAGAATTATTACTAAATGAAACCATTAAGTGTATTCGTTGACACTGAATTGCTACATAAAGTAAACCAATAAAATGTTTCTTTACAGGAAATGTGCACTTATTTGTTCATATGTCATGTGATATATAGTAAATAAGGTTCCTATTTAGGGGGGAATGGTACGTTTGAGCTCCATTTCCAATACTGCAGGAACACAGTTTATGACGAATAGGAAGTTGAGTGGCCTTCCAGTGTGATTAATTAGAGAGGAAATACACGCAGGGCTCCCAGCAGGGACTATGCAGTCCTCAACTGCAGAAAGTATTTGGGGGGTTTCTGTGGATTTTGCATATATAACATTGATTACTTTCATTTTCTTGATGAAAGCCAATCACACTGTGATTGATTGATTTTCTTGAAGCCAAAATGAAGGGCTTGACTCACGGTCTGTATTGCACAAAGATAAGCTTTTTGTTGAGCTGTTCTTAAATGCAAGTTTTCCTTAACTTGAAATTTCTTCTTTCAGTGAGACAAAGGATAATAAGGACTGTCAGTTTCAAAAATTTGACATGTGGTGAGTGGGTGTAGGAAGGTAAACTTGGAAGATATTTCACACACACATGTACACACACCCCCGTAGGCTTAGGATGTCCATGGGCACCAAATATGTATTAGTTTTCTTGAATTGTGGGAAAGTATATATGTCTTCTATCTACTTTTACTCTCAATATCTTTTTTACACACAGAGTTCCTAATCCATATGTTTTTATAAATTACAGCATTCAGTTATTTTAAAATATTATTTAAGATTTAGAAAATTTGTAGTGATTGCTAAAGCAGTTGTTCTTGTATCATAAAGTAAGCACAGACTTCCATATTCTTTGTCCTGTTTTTGAAAATCTAGTCTAAAACTCTTCACCTGTCCTATTTCTCATCCCCTGAAATAAAACAATGATGCATACAATCAAATGCACACACCAACAGAGAAAATTAAAGTTAGTATTTACTGTTGCCGCTGTCATTCTGTACTGAAAGTGTTGAGACATGTATCCAAGGAAACAATATAATTAATATGTGCACCAGTTCAGGAGTACTTTTTTCTGGCTTTTATATTCATAGCTGAAAATTCATATAGTGGATGCTTAACATCAGTGGAATGAAATTTGAAATATAAAAAGAATAATTTTTTTTAGAAAGGTATTTAAGAATATCATGTCTTGGAAGAGAAAAAATTATATTTTTGAATACATATTTTTTTCAGATTCTCATATTAAAGACGGACAGTGTCAAGAGTGATATTTTTGTTGGCTTGAACTATTTGTTAGCTGTAACTTCACAAAACTGAGAAAATTCGTTTTATATTCCTGAGAGGTTCAAAGTATTTCTTTAAAAAATAAATACTAACATAATACCTTATAATTGCTAGTAATTCCTGAAGGACCATCTCCCCTGTGTATGCTAGAAATTAGCCCATCCTGATGGTGTTGAGAGAGGCCTTCTGACATTTTGAGGAAACGTCCTGCTTTATAAGTCATCAGCTCCTTATTTCCAGTGGGATCCATTAACAACTAAAATTGCACATTAATGTTTGAGTTAAACTAAGAATAATAATCAGCCATGAATCTTATCAATGGTGTTTTTTTAAATAGATGTACGGTTTCTGAATTCTGATTCAAGAAATACAGCTTCTCAGGGGATCCTTTAGATCTATGTTCTTATTACACATAGCTCAGGCCATCTTGGGACATCTACCAAGACCAGGAGGAGTGGGGGCTGAGCTCCAGAGTGACCGCAGATCCAGTGGTGACAAAAAGAAAGAAGGAAGGGAGGGAGGGAGAGAGAAAAAAAGAAGGAAAGTGTCTTTCACAAATGTCATCCATCTGGAAAGAGTGAAGGCAGGAACCATAGGTATGCACCTAGTGGTTTTGTAATTGTATGTATACACTCTTGAAAATAAAGGTCAAAAATTTTAGTTAAAAAGAATTATTAGGAAAATTATAACTCTTTGCCTCAATTTTTAATAATTAGTGTAAGTTCAGTGTTTGGCTCCTTATTTTTCAATTCGTTTCCATAAATGTTTTTTAGTACCTAATATGTGCCAGGCACTGTAGTAAATGTTGGGAATATAAAGAGGAATAAGACGGGATCTGTGATTAGGGAAGTTACCAGACCCGGGGAAAGTCTTACGTTTATATAAGGAACAATATCTGGTAATCTAGCAGCACAGACGAGTAGGTGATTATTTCAATTCCAATGAATGAGCCCAGTGAAAATATTCAGCACGATGTTTCAGTTTCAGACTTTCTTTGAAAGAGCCTCGTTACTTCTTAAAGAATAGAAAATATTCCTCCAAGTGCACCACTTTCCTCAATGCCAAGTTGCTCTCCTATTTATTTTTGCTGTTATTGATAATACATGACTCCTAGTTATTGTTCATTGTTGCCTTATGCCAGATGTTTGGCATGGATAAGATTCTATCTGGAACATTTCTGCATTGGGGAAAAAAAGATAACTTGATTATCTCCCACCTATTAGTATTGAAATCAGTAACAACACCTTGTAGTTCTGTGTCTTAATTGATTCTTTAACAATTGCTACTTGGGTAGGTATGCAAAATCTTATTCTTGTGCTGAGACAAAAGGAAAGGAATCATTGGCAAAGTCTGCTTAAGAATATTGCCTCAGGTAATTTCTTTTCAAACTCTGAATAACTAAACCAAAATTAAATGCACTAGGAGGATAATTGGAAGTATTTAGGACCTTAAAATTACATGTTTTCCTTAGGTAAGTGAAAATCTGAAATATATAACTTACTCTGTTCAAATAAAGGAGTATCTCTATATGGTTATAGAAAATATAATGTGGTACACTCAGATTGGTGAGGTGGACAACACAGCTTATCTGGATGGCAAATATTAAGATATGGTATATTTTACCACTTTGACCGACATTTTTGTTTTGTTTTTTGCATATATTTAGAGCAGTCCTTTGGAAAATCTGTGCAGATTTGCTAAGGTATAAGATATATGTTTTTTTTACTTTCTGGAAAGATTTACTACAACATTCCCAAAACACAAAGCTCTAAATCTGGAACATAGGAATCTTTTGATTTCCATCTTAGTTGAAGGTCTTCTCCCTTGGTCCTGGCCGTGGACCCTGAAGTGGCCCATCAACCAGCTTCAGCCGTGGTCCAGGAGGCTCTGGAGAAGCGTGTTGTAGGCAGTCACCCACAGACAAGACAATATGTATTTTACACACACACACACACACACACACACACACACATATATGTACACACACACGTATAACAAAAGGCAAAACCTCACACTTTAATATGTAAAATCATGAATGTGACATACTTTTTAATGTAAAGTTATGAATTTGGATATTATGTGAACTATATTAACCTTGCAAGACAGACTCCTATTCAGTAAATAGAATATGAGGGAACTTTCATTTGTCTGGCCTGAGTTTAATGACACGTTATTGGGAGGCATACAGGAAATCTTGGACAATGGGTACATGTTAATGCCACGTCCTTGGAGAAAAGATGTAAATCATGCCTGATAAATTTTATGGAGTTTATTAAAGAATGTGGAGCAACGGTGACAATTTATGTGACCAATTTTTTAAGAGCAAAAGCACATCTATCGTTGTGTTTAAGCTGGGATGAGCGAAGGGTGGAGCAGGCGTGCTCAGAGGTGCTTGATGGAAGGCCCTGTGAAGCTAAAAGGTACACGATAGCCATATTTAATATACTCCATCCATTAATGTCTACAGATTATGATTTTGTTAGAAAACAGTTTTTGGAAAGAGAACACCAACCAGAAGGCATTAGCCCCAGCCTTTACTAAAACATCATAGTATGAGAACAGCTCTCAGATGAGTTTCTGTGGAGAGCAAGCTGCTTAAACATTTAATAGGATAGTTTGGGGAAGATCAGTTCATACAAGCTTGGGCAAGTTCATACAAGAGTTTGTCATTTAGACTCTCTGAAGGCAGGGGGCACTTCTGTTGTGTTAGAAACAATACAGGCCATGGGGCAGCCAGCACAGAGCCGTGTGTGGTTCGGCAGCCATGGATTGGATATTTAGGGGTTAGCAAGAGGGGTGAGGAGAAGTAGTTGGCGCTAAGGTCTTGCAGGGGTCCATTGAACCTTTTTAGACGGTCAGAGCGTCTCACACATATTTCATATGTTTGTCTTAAACATTAGTTCCAGTTTACTACATGATTCTGCAGAGTTGTATCTAATATAAACTTTTCTGGTCTGTTTCCCAACTAAGATAGAAATGAAGGTTCTGATCAGCTTTCTGTGTTAACATATACATAATGTTATATTTGTTCTTTTCACTTACAGGCTGGAGCCAATGTCCTTCTGCAGGATGTGAATGGAAATATCCCACTGGATTATGCCGTGGAAGGGACGGAATCAAGCTCTATCCTATTGGCCTATCTGGATGAAAATGGTGGGCTGACACTTTGAAAAACTGTAGAAAGATAGATGAAGAGATAGAGTGGTAGAATTATAAGTGTATGTATAGTTTTAGGCATGCTTACATGATCTCAGAGTGGTGTAGTTTCCCTAGACTGTGTAAAATAAGGTATTGTTCTGTACAGCATTTCATTGCTCCTACTGCAATGCATTGTTGATTTAGTCAATGTGGTTTTGTAAGCCAGCAGAAATCTAGAGGCCGACAATGAAGGGACATTTTAACAAGCATCTAAAGTCCATAATTAGTAGGACTGGGTTTGTAATTATAATCTCTTCTCCATTGGGAGGGGGAGGGAAGTGAACCAGCACAATTGAATTTTGAGTTAATGAGATCGAGGTCATCTGAAGTGTATTCTCTAAGGAGCAGATGGTCCTTGGAAGAATTACATGCAGGTAAGTGAAGACGTCAGTCAAGGGCAGCTTGCACAGCATCCCAGCACCCACTCTTAGTGACACTTGGACACACAAACGTTGTCATAAGAAAGCCCCACGATCATGGGGCTAGCCTGAAAAGATGAGGCTGAGCCCCCAGATGTGTTCCCTGACGAAGAACGTTTAATTGCACAGTCCCAGCAGGTAATTTCACGAGTAAGCTCAGCGCTGGCAAAGTGGGAGGTACTTGAAACCTTGAGCCCGACATGGTATTAAACTAAAGAAATGTGCCTCTTCTTTTTTTTCTTTCTGCTGTTCAGGTGTAAATAACAACAAAGAAATTCCAGTCCCTTTGAGTATGATCTTTTGTCAGAGAAAGGTTTAGAATTTTAAGAGCCACACTGTGCTTCTGACTCTATCCTTCTTGCCTCTAAGAAAAGCCTCACATCTGCCCTTTTGTTCGCTGCGCACTTCGCCTCCTCCAGATTGTTTGTATCAAAAGGTTTATTCTGAGGATGGCTTGGAATAATAATAATTAGTACTTAGCAGCCATGAGTTCTTAAAATACAGTCTCATTAATTTGAAAGCAAGGTGAGTACCATTATCTTCATTTGAGAAAATGTGAGTGAAGGTCACCGAGTCAGGGCTTGGGCGACAGAAGCGGCACAGGGCTGTGTGGTGTAGTCAGTGGTTCCCTCTACATCTCCCTCACTCCTTGTCCCCGTGCCTACGTGAGAGATGGCACGCTTTCTTCACATCTTCTCCGCTGTGACTTGTTGGAGACAGATTTCATTACCTCTAAAATGAACGATGCTCAAAGTTATTCACATTCCACTGTTGGGAAGTTTATTATTTGGACCTTTGCAAAACTTGACTTGCGGTGCACAATTCTGAACTGGCATGAAGAACTTGGCTGTGTTTTATTTAACTGTGCCAGTTCTATGTGATTGTTTCCTGCTCCTCTTATTGTTCTGATTTTCTAATAGCCGCAGTAATAAACATTTCTCTTCGGAAACTAAAATTAGGTACCTTTATTTGCAAAAGAATCAACATTACTTATAAACCTTCCAACTCATTAAAGGATTTTGTTTGATAAGAAATTTTAGTATTTGCAAAAGCAGTATTACCTGTCCTATGTAAAGAAAAATAAGTGCATTCCTTTGAGAGTTTGATTTTAAAACTGATTAAGGGAAAAAAAGGAGAGGAAGGTACTGACTCTGAATAGTTAGGAGAAAATCTGTCACTACGATGGCTGTCACAGTTTGTAAAATACATGTTTGCTGGGACAAATTCAATTTAATCTCTCTTAAATTTTTAATTTTGTTTTCCATTTGTCACTGCTGTTGCACTGGCCTCTGCCTTCCCATCCGTCTGCCCCTCCCTCCCCTCGTTCACAATCTCGTTCTGTTTCTTCCCTCCTACTTATCTGTATCAGCTGTCATAGTTCCAGTAAATATTGTCTAATTCTATTTGTTCTCTGGTCCCCTTGTTGGTGCACTTTTAGAGTTATCTGCTGTGACAGCATGGGCTGATGTCCTTAGAAATTTCTAATATTCTGAGATGAGATTTTTATTATTATTTGGTGCTCAGTGTTTCCTCACTGCATTCTTATAACTAGGTGGTTGCAATCCTTGAATTTTCGCTCTGCATCCTGTTTCAAATCAGAGTACTTATCGTGCTGTCACATCAGGACACATGTGGCAGGAGGCAGGCAAGGTCGTGAGCAAGTTGATTACATGGAAAATCGCTGGTCACAAGTTCTAATTGTACTGTCACCGCCGACGTACACTGTACACCCGGGCACATC
This sequence comes from Tapirus indicus, assembly GCA_031878705.1. Taxonomy (NCBI): domain Eukaryota; kingdom Metazoa; phylum Chordata; class Mammalia; order Perissodactyla; family Tapiridae; genus Tapirus; species Tapirus indicus. The sequence goes on along the minus strand of CM062930.1, from coordinate 4,132,039 downwards.
AATTAACCTCGGCTCACCGCCTGAGCTTCCCGGGCTGGAAAATGAGACAGCCACAGAGGCTGATGGAGCATTTGGTGCATATTAAATCTCCAGTGCGAGGCAAACCAGCTGGCATTTGAGGAAAGCAATTGATTATAAAATGAGCCAGCGAGGAAGGGAAGCATTGCCTAGAGAGCTCAAGGGGGTCCAGGAGAGATGCTAACCATGGGAAAAAGACATATATATATATTATTCAAAGTCCTTAAAAAATCAATAAAACACAATCTTTTTACTTTCCTCCACATACATCATCACCCACTGCCCTTTCTCCTTCCTTTCAAATCCATCCTTTTAGGAAAAGTAGCTCACGTTTATTCTCCTGAGTTCCTAATCTCTCCTCTCAGCCCACTGAAGTTCAGCTTCGGCCCTTACAGATCCACTGGCAATGTCCCTACAATGACTGCCAGTGCCCTCCTTGCTTTTCTATCCAATGATCACTTCTGTCGTCCTATACCCTCATGTCCCTGTGACATTGGATGACCTTGATCACACTCTCCTATGAAAACTCTCTCACCTGCAATGATCTTTCCATAGTTTTCCTCCCTTCTCTTTGAGCTTCCATTTAGTTTCCTCTGGATGCACCACTTGCACATCCGGACGCCATGGGTTCCAAAATGTTGGTGGTTCCCAGGGCCTTGTCTCTGAGTATCTCCTTTTATCTTCCCATACTGTTGCTGGCTTATCTCACCCTCTTCCCTGTGTTGTTACCATCTGCCTGTTCCCAAGAATGTCCCTGTAGCTTGGATATCTTTCAGGACCTTCAGCCTAGTACGTGCAGTTTTATTACGTATCTTGACTTGGATATCAGACAATTTGAAATAACATGCCCAATATGGAAGTTAGTGTTGTCCTTTCATACTCTATTTTCCATTTTACCATTACAACCAGGAATCTAAGAATCTGAACATCACTTTTCTTCTTCGAAACCTCTCACATAGAATTGTCACCAAATCTTACAGGTTCTACTGCCTTGACATCTCTCTAATATGTACACCTCCCTTGCCAATCCTGTTGTTACTGCCTTGCTTAAAACTCTGGTCTTCCTATTTTGAAACAGCCTTGGAAACTGGTCTTCTTGCCTCCAGTCTTAGCCTTCCCTATTCATTCTTCAGAGGACTCCAGGTTAATCAGTCCACAAATGTCCTTGTATCTTTCTTCTGGTTATTAAAAGTTCACTCAGAATGCTGTCCCTGCACCAACCTCTTCAGAATCACCATTGTTAGGGTGACAGTACATCCCAGTGTGCCTGGGACAGTCCCACATAATGCCTGTGGTCAGGACTGGGGGGGAGGGATCGGGTGGGGAATTACAACACCCTTTTGGCTTGAACATGTTTATTTTTCTTTGCTAGACCAACTCTCTTTAATTGCCTGCTTAACTCTTTCACTTCCTTAAGTTTTAGATCTCTTAGGAAGCTTACTATGGAGACAAAAATTGGGGTTAGATGCAATTCTAGGAGCTTAGAGAATCTTGTGTTAAAATCATGGGATAGGTCATGTCATAGTCAGCGCAATGATAAAATTATCTATAATAACAGGATAAAGTACCCTCAATATGGAATGGATAATGGAGAAAAGGAAAAGTTGAATTGTTACAAAAACATTATTACCTTATGAGGGACAGTTAAGATAGGGTTGAGAGTGACTGGAGGTGTTAATGTAGTTTTGGTTTTGCACAAGCGTCTATTGATATTATCAAATGTAATCAGACAGTAGCAATTAATATCACATGCAATAACTTGTGAATTTCAGGTAAATGATTTTGTTTCTTATATCCTAAATGTAAAGAAATTACCAAATTCTGAGTCAAAATAATAAACCTAAGCAGGACTTATATTAATTTGTTTTTCAGAAAACAGTATGAAAATGAAACAACTTCTTTTAAAGAAGAGAGGATTGGCCCATTAGCCATTAGGAAATGGACCCATTATAGGCTATAGCCATTATTTCCGGGAGCAGCTTAAGAAATTTGACGAAAAAGAGGGAATTTCCATTCTATTGTATTACCAGAAATAAACTTGTGCTTTTTCCTGAACATGTAACAAAAACCTAAAAATCACACTTTATTTGGTATCATATTTGATTAAAAATTAAGTTTTAAAACAATGTCATAATGTTCTCCTCTGATAGCTTCACAACAGTGACCAGAAATAGATTGTTTTCCCATAATGTGTTGTACTGTAAATGAGTCTGAAATGAGTGATATCTAATCTCTCTGTTTTAATTTCTGTCTTTCATCTTTGAGCCCAATATTTTTTATCACTCAATTTTAATTAGAGTTTAAATGATTCTCTAAAAGATACGTACCGCTCTGGTAAATATTGCAACATTATAAAACTTAACAAAATAATGTAACCTTAGAGTAGGGTAACCATCAGATTCTTCTCCTACTTCAATGTGAAAAATTGAACACTGACATCTGAGAAATAATACTTTCCAAAATTAACTCACATGTCAAATTCCATAATCCTAAAAATAAGAATAGAGTGACAGTTTTAGTTGGTTCTTAACAAACCTCAAATGCGCCTATTAAGGAAATCCGTTAGTTCTTCTGAAATGGAGTGTGATAGTTCAGAAGCTGAGGTATGGTTAATGGTGTTCCTCTTTCATGTCTCTACTAGATGAGTTTGTTTGAACAGAGTATTTGAACAAGGTACATTATTAAAATATTGCATTTTGCTTTATTTTGTTTGGTTCCTCCCTGCCTCCTTATTACAAAGAAAACCCCCCTAAATGAATGGCGCATAATCCATGTACCAGAAGGCTGGCTAATGATACCTCACTGCTATTGAGTGCTTACTGCAAGTTAAATGCTGTTTCATTTGCTTTATGTGTTTTAACTCATTCTGATAACAACTGGTGAAACAAGAACTATCAGCCCCCTTTTGCAAATGGAGAAACGGAGGCAGAGGATAAGTTACCTGCCCTGTTGGCACAAATAGTTTAAGTGCAAGATACAGCACTAAAACCCAGGCTGGCTGACTCTTGAGCACCTGTGCCCTGTCGTCCATCCAGGCTCTGAGAACGGGCTATGCGGTGAGGCAGACATGGTGGGCTCTAGGGGGAAAATGACAACACAGAGGCAACATGCTAATGTGGTCGCTGCCGTGAAGACAGATCTTCCTTTGGGACATATGTTGTTATCTGAGTGACTGAGGATACTGAAGACCAGACAGGTTAAATAACTTCCTCAAAGTCACACTGAGGATGTTAGCCACAGACCTGACATGGCCAGGAGGATCGCTCCAGCATTTGTGCTCGAGTCCACTGTGCCATGCTCTCTTTCCATGTTTGCGGCAAGGACTCAGTCAGATAAGAGACAGAAAGTGCTCAGAATAGTGGCTGGTCCATAGCAAATACTTGGTGAGAGGGAGATGTCCCCATCATCACCATCATCATCATCATCATCATCATCATCACCATCACCATCGTCATCATCATCATCATCATCATCATCACCATCATCATCATCATCATTATCATAATCATCACCATCATCATCATCACCACCACCACTATCATCATCATCATCATCATCATCATCATCATCACTATTACTTTCACTTGGAATAAGATGAGTTATTTCCCCTTAGTAGATACCTGTTATGTCCTGGAACCAATGCTAGGAACGGGGGATGCATGGACGCAGAGATGTAAGTTATCATGGAGATTACACTGTTGTGAAAACTCAGGTTAAAATAAATGCTGAATAGAGGTATAAACAGGAGGTGAGCAAACCTGAGCCTTTTATTCATAAATCACCCTCCTCAGTCAAGTCAGACTATTGGTTCTTCACTCAATTTTAGTTATTTTCTTTATTAACATTAATAGTCATGAAATGATCAGTTGGAACATCCTTTTTAAAAAATTTATTTTGAAAACATTTTAGATACACAGGAAAGTTGCAAAGATAGCACAAAGAGTTCCCATGTACCCTTCACCCAGCTTCCCCTGAAGTGAATGTTTACACAGCCATGGCATGCTCATCCAAACTAAGAAGTTGACAATGGTACAATAACAGTAACTAAACTACAGGCTTTACATTTTCCACTAAAGTCCTTTTTCTATTCCAGGCACTACATTGCTTTTAGGAGCAACTATTTTGGCCAGAAAATCATAGAGAATAAAAACTATATCTTTATAATTCATTTCAGTTCAATTCAAGTACTTAAAGGTATTTGGACAGTATGTATTCATGATTTATACAAAAATCGATATCCATTGAGAGCCTGCCATATATAAGGCATTGTATCACATCTCTGGGACATAGGACGAGGAAATCATTCAAGACCATACTCTAGCTGGAAATAGAATGCATGCCAGGAGAAAGAGTTATAGATACTTTGAGTGAGAATTCAAAGTGCGAGAGGGGCTTCACAGAAGAACATGTTGAAAGAACATGAAATAAAACTTAAGTTTTGACCCCTAGCTGAGAAGCATCTCTACATTCTGTGTGAAAGGCTCCTTTTCCCCTAGGAGTGGATCTGACCTCGCTCCGCCAGATGAAGCTTCAGAGGCCGATGAGTATGTTAACAGACGTCAGACACTTCTTATCCTGTGGAGGAGATGTTAACGAGAAAAATGATGAAGGAGTAACACTGGTAAGTTAATATGCCTGACTCAGAAATATTGCTTAAATAGAGAATTTAAGTTGATTTCTAAATCATAGAATTGGATATAGTCAACTTTTAAATGTCTTTTTTTCCTGATAATAAAAGTAATGCATATTCATTGTAGAAATTTTGGAAAATGCATAAATATGCAAAGAGGAAAATGCAAATCATTTATGTCACCACCCAGAGAAAACAATGTTGACATGTTGATATATTTTTTTCAAGCCTTCTTTCTATGTATGTTTTCCCTACAGATTTAGAATATTTTTTATGCATTCCTTTGTCGATGTGATTTTGAGATGGAACTTATAGGAGAATGTTTTCATTTTAATTTTAAGCAAAACAAACTGTGATTTACTCTGGTGAATGAATTTCTAAATTCAAGCAAACTCCTACATTACTGTTTTTGTGTATGTGTGTGTGTGTTGTGTGTGTGTGTGTGTGTGTGTGTGAAGAAGATTAGCCCTGAGCTAACATCTGTTGCCAATCCTCCTCTTTTTGCTGAGGAAGATTGGACCTGGGCTAACATCTGTGCCCATCTCCCTCTATTTTATATGTGGGACGCTGCCACAGCATGGCTTGATAAGTGGTGCATAGGTCCATGCCTGGAATCTGAACCTGCGAACCCCCAGGCCACTGAAGCAGAACACACAAACTTAACCACTACGCCGCTGGGCCAGCCCCTATCATTACTTTTTTAAATTGCTATCAGGCACAGCTGCAGTAAATTAAAAATAGAACAATTAAATTTGGATTAATTTTAATATAAGCGTAATGTCTAATCATCAAAATAAGAGCATTAGACACTATTGACCCATAAAATTTACCTGGACTGGGCATGCTCAGGTTAAAACTAATCATGGTGGACATAAATGTATTAAGGCTCAGGGAAAAAATGAAAGAGAGTAAACTAGGGCAGCAGAAGAGAAAGTGAAACTCTGAAGCATGGGAGGCATAGAAGGGGTTGGAACCAGTGATTCAGTTTCTTCCATGAAAAAGTTATGGGGTGAGGCTGAACACAGTAGATGGGGAAAGTGACCGAACTAATGGATAAGAGTTTTGTGAGATCTGACAAACTTTTAGATTTATTAAATGTAGATTAAGTGCCTTGACACCTCTAGATGGAATTCTCTTCCTAGATATTGCTTTTGGCTTTTGGGTTATAAGTTTCAGAAGACTATCAAAAATATAACTCTAAGCCATAAGAAAAGAAAACAAAGCATGCTTAGAGTTTATTACAAAATAACGCATTCAAATGGTAAGACATTCTAATCAACTTATTGAGGAAATAGTCATTGACCACATCATGTGAACAAAATAATAATGAACAAAACCACAAAAGCCCTTTTGTCATGTGCTCCCGTTTCATTGGGGAAGACACATAATATACAATAAAAATGAGCTAAATATATAGTATGTTAATAATGATAAATGCAAAGGAGAAAAGAATAAAACAAGGCAGGGATATGCTGGGTGTTTTGCTGACATTTTGGATGGGTAAACAGGTAAGATCTCAGTGACAAGGAGGGTTTGAGTAATGATCTGGAGGAAGTCTGCACACACTGCAGGTGTGAAGGAGGAGCATTCCCAGCTGAAGAGTGTGCAAAGGCCCTGAGGCAGGAGCAGTGTGGTGTGATTGAGAAAGAGCAAGGATGCCAATGTGGCTGAACTGAGGAAAGAAGAGGAGACAGGTCACCGAGATCAGAGCACACAGGGTCTTGTGTGAGGAGGACTGTGGCAGTTACTCTGAGTGAGATGGGAACACATTGGAAAGTTCTGAGGAGAGGTGGGACGCTATCCTCCTTCCATTCTAAAAGACTCACTCTGACTGCTGTGTTATGGATGAACCGTAAGAGGGCAAGACTGAAGCTGAACATTCAGTTAGGAGGTTTTCCTATAGTCTAGGCAGGCCATGGTGTGGCTCAGACAAAGATGGTAGAAGTTGAGGTGGTGAGAAGTGGCTAATTTCAGTCTACGTTAACAGAAGCTCCGTTGGGATTTCCCAGTGGAAATGTGCTGTGAGAGAAAGCAAAGACATCAGAATGAGTCCAAGTGTACTGAGCTTGAAAAACTGGAGTGATGGAGTTGGCATCCAGTGAGATAGAGAAAGCTGAGGACACAATGGGCTCAGAGCAGGGAAGGCCAGGGTCAATTTGGGAAATGCAAAGTTAGAAGTGCCTCTTTGCCGTTGACACGGAGATGTTGCGTTTGTGGATGGATATCGGAGTCTAGAATTCAGGAGATGTCTAGACTGGAGAAAGAATTTTGAGGACATTGGCATATACATGATCTTGGAAGCCGTGTCCCTGGATGGATTGAATTTGATACAGGAGGATAAAGAATTTGGAACTGAGCCCTCGAGCCTAGGAAAAGAGGAAGATCCAGAAGTGAGATGGGAAGGAGGAACTCTGAAGGTAGAAGGAAAACCAAGAATCTGAGATGTCCCTCAAGCCAAGTGAAGGAATTGTGACAATGAGGAGGAAATGATCGACTATCAGATGCTGCTGAGAAGTCAAGTAAATGGAGATGGCAATTGGCTGTGGCACTTAGTAATGTGGACATCATTGGTCTTCTCATCTAGGGCAGTTTCAGTGGAGTGGTGGGGTCAAAATCCAGATTGGAGTGAGCTATTTAATTAACGATTCATCTAATGTATGTAATGCACTGATGCCTAACACGTAGTAGAAACCCAGTAGGGTCTTTGTTTCTTTGTTTGGCAGAAGATATTACAACTTTATATTTTTTAAAAATCACAGTTAAATAAAAACAGCATACATGCTTTAGTCAATGCTAAATAAAAGGACCTACATACTTCAGAAGAGAAACTATGGAAAGAAGCAATATGCAGCGATAAATTGGTCTCATCTTCAATTTTGCATTCCTTGTGACGTTTTTATTAGAGAGCATAAATATTGCAAATAATCGTGCTATAATGACTAAATCTTGTGGTGATCACCTTTGAGCTTTTCACAAGGAAAGTAGCAGCGAACGGGAGGCTAGGAAGTCATCCCTTGAAGACCACAGCAATCAGCAAGTGGCTGTTTAGTTTGAGTCTCATGTCTGCGATTGTTAGTCTGTTATGTTAATGACCGACGTCCCTGGAGTTGTCTTTCTGTGAGGTGCGTGTCTCGGGTGCGTTCCTGTCTTTTGTTGTGATAACAATGAGAAGACACTTTTGTCCACAGACCGATTTCGATATCCTCAGTTGGAATGTCATTGGTTGTTCAAAATTAGACATCATTTCCCACACTATTAAATTGTATGTGCAAAAGAGATGAAACTATCAACAAAAAGCTCAATGGGAATAAACTTCTAGTAAGATGATTTTTATGCTGCTTTTTCTTCCTTTTTTAGAACATGCAATCAAATATAACTCTTTTAAAAAGATCACTTAGTTTACATTAATATTCTTCTTAGATGAAAATGAAAGCCTCAGGAAAGCATATAATTCCAAAAAAATCACATTACAGAGCATCTGAAAATGAGTTCCTGAGTTTGAGTGTATAAAAAAAGTACTCTTTGAAAATACTACTGTCTGAAGACCCTGGTTCTTTAGTGTTTTGTCACAGGATTTGATATATCACATCTGGCCTTGAGACATATTTACTTGGTTTGATGGAAAGGAATTATTCATGAGATGCAAATATCAAGCAATTTTATTTTTGTCTCTCTTTTGTCTTTCAGTAGTACTGGTTCATTCCTTACTTCTGGATGTAGACTTAGCCAGTACCATCAGTTTTCTGGTCATTTTTAGGGAGTAAAGCTTTTATGGTTACTTTATGTCACAATACATAGCTTCAATTTAGAGATTAGAGTGTCTGGACCCATGTAAAAAATGAAAACTCTCAGCTTGCATGAAGTCAGGGCTCACTATCTTTTTATGCTATACTCCCCTTTAACCGTCTGATGTAGTCATGGATTCTTTGTCAGAATAATGTTTTAATGTAATAAAAAATGGTGCCTAGAATACAAGTAAAGCCAATTAGGTTGAGGCACAGTAATCATAACATTAAAATTAAATTTGTGATATGTAATGCATGTGCTTCTTTATTAATGCATTAAGTAACAGATCTAATAATTACCGTGATTTTAGAGTAGAGTCGAACATGGGTCATACTCTGAAACATCTGCTACAACAGCAACATGATATGAAAATGTTATGATTTCTTTAATATCACGAGTGTGCTGCCTATGTCATCACTGAAGAATTTGCTAAATTTCAGTTAGGAATTAGAAAAAAATAAAACTAACCATTTTCTCACTCAAGTTTGCAAACCCTGTGAATTCTACCCACAGATCCTGTGGGGGCCAGTGGGTCCAGGTGGTAAGGACCCTGATTTCGGTTAAATCTTGAACCTGCTCCCAGCGTAGTGCTGTGTCAGATTAGGAAGTCCCCGGAAGGGAGGGTGGACATGGTCAACCATTTCCACTCTTGCCGCTTCTCTTCCTCTTTGGTGTTGCTGAAGTTGAAGGAAGGGAAGAGAGGAGGAGACAGATGGGCAAGAGGAGATGCAAAGGCAGTAGGAAGGTTTTGACTTGATCTTCCTTGAGATGATATCATGCTCTCTGGGCAAGAAATTGACTCCTTCTCTTGTGAGGATCTGGGGTTCTTAAGATACCACCCTCACCCCCATGACTGGGAATCTCTAGCCTGTACCAGTTCTGGGCAGATGCGGTTCTTCCAAACGGTCCTTGACACCTGCCTCAGTTCTGGGGAATCTGACCATACTCCTGCTTCTCTCTGCTCAGTCGTGCTTGCTCCTTCAGGCATCCCTCTGATATAGAACCAGAAATGAACACAGCTTATCCACAGAAAAACTTCCGTATATTTTTTTCCCCTACAAACTCATAAGTGTGCAGGTGGATCCCAGTGTATCAACAACTCCCCTTTGTTGCACACCAAAGCAGATATCCAGCTCATCTCTTGCCCTTTGCTTTTACTAGGCGGGAATCAAAACCAGACGCTGTTATCTCCACCAGTAACTGCCAAGGGCACGTAACCTCTCTAGATGGTCACCAAAGCCAGTTTCTCTTGACTTGAAACCAGGAAGGAACTCAGATTCCTCCCTCCACCACACACACCATGGGAGGGGGAGTGGACTTCTAACACACTGGCAGTTTTCTGAAAAGATTGTCCAACATTTTCATTCTCATTTTATCTCCAATTTAAACCTATTATGGTGTCAGTCTTGATGGAAAGGGCAAAAGTCATCTAAGCAGTTTTTGGACAACCGTTTTCAAATTTACTCAGAGTCTCACTTTGAGATATGATATATATCTATATATAATCGTCATTCTTGAGTCAAAACCAAGATAGGAAAAAATCCTCTATTAGCATTCTGATACAAATATAGATTAAGGAATATCTGAAATTAGTGGTTTTTAATCTGAGGATTAAAAAACTAATCCTCATAGGTATTTGAATGGCTATTCCTCAAGATTGATTTTCATTTACTCCCAACATAGTTTTCATCAAAATATGGCGTGAGCTTCAGAATGATCATCCAGCTTTAGACTGGCAAGGTCACAGACCTTAAACAAGACCAAATCCAATGGGGATAGATTTTAAATTTTACACACAGATTTTTTTTAAAAGATGTGATCCACAAATACAAGAGCGAATAAGAGACTTAATAATTAGCACCTATCTTCCAGGTTGCACAGAAGAAAAGACTTAAGCCTGGGTGGCAGAGACTCTTTCAATATAAAAATAGGAGGAGAAAAGACAAGGTGAATTATTGATATCATTGACTATGACAGAAATTAAAATCAACATGTATGCAAAAACAATGAGCAAAATTAAGAGGCAGATAATAAACCAGGAGTAATATTTGCAACAGGTATTTCAAAGTGTTAATATCTTTAAAATATGCATAGCTCATAGAAGTTAATAAAAAAGATGACCATCTCTCAATAGAAAATTAAACAAATAGTAATAAGAATCAATTCACAAAAGAAAAAATACAACTAGCCTATAAATATATGAAAGGGGGCCCATTGTTGGGAATGAAATACATGCAAATTATCTTCAATCATTTTAGAAATAAATAATAGGACCAGAAAAGCTAAGGGTGTACAAAAATGACTTCTCTCGTACACTGCTGGATGGAGTGTAAATGTGTACAAACATTCTGAACCCAGTGTGTCAGAATGCATAAATAACTTGAAAAAATATTCATTATTTTAGAATCAGAATTCCACTTGTAAGAATGTATCAGAAGGAGATAGAGAAACACATATAGTGATTATCAACAAAAAGGTTTTCTGTAATATCAAAACATGGCAAATGCATAAATACCCAATAATTAGGAATTGCTCAGGTCAATTACGATGCTCCGTATGACTGTATACTATGCTTTCCTGGAAAACAATGGTTCAGAAGAATGACATGGTGGTAAAGCTGTCAGACAGACCTCAGTGCTCATCCTGGGCTCCATCACTTCCTGGATGTGATTTTTGCTGGTTTCTTAAACTTTCTGAGTCATAAGTTTCTCTTTTTTTAAAATTGGGGTAATAATAGAGCCCACAATGTAGGAGACGCAGGTCCGACAAGACCGTGCATGTAAATCACTGAACACGTTGTCTGGTTCGGACACACTGAGCCCTCAAAGTTAGCCGTTACATGATTGAAACTCGTTACAGCATGGAAAATATACAGTACATTCAGGCAAAATAAGTTTTAAATTAGTAATGACATAATAATTCTAATTTTATAAAGTGAGTAGCATATAATGCATAGCTAAGTGAAAATAAATCCCCCTGTTCTCTGTCTTCACCCAGGGCTGTCGTACTACTTGAGTGAGGAGGAGGCAGTCTTAGAGAGGATCCCGCCAGAACAGACCTCAGACTCCTAACTGGAGTCTGAAACTCTCGTGTGTTTTCATGTCTGAAAAACGCTGGGACCTGGTGATGCTTTTCCAAAGTATGCAAGAAGGCGATAAGCCAAGCTTAACAAACACGGCTATGCCTACCTGGGTGGTGTGCCAAGAGAAAACTAAAGCAAGAGTGTAAATAGCGTGCATCTTCTAGAGATGAACATTTTCATATGAGATTAGTATGTGAAGGAAGGGCGGTTTACAGGAAGAAGAAAACTGGTATATTATAACATAAATTTATGGGATGAATGCAAGGTCTGTTAGGAGCGTTAATATTGCAGCATTATCCTTCTAGCCTGGCCAACTCGGATGTCCACTCTCCTTTGCGATTTCAAAATGTCAGTGCTGGAGAGTGCAGAAGAACTGGCTTCAGACCACAGTGGCCGGACCTCCCTGGACCAGTTACCTAAATTATATAATCCACAGCTTTTCAGCTGCAAAATCAGGATGATGATAACTGCACCACAAGTTGTACAGAATAGATGAAATAATTTTTAACTGTTAGGCATAATGTTTGTGAAACCACTTTAACATCTTGTCTGCATTGTAACTGATAGGTGATTTCCAAAGTGTGATAATTTTCCATGTGAACTGTGCTTTCAAATAGTTGCTGCTGGTTCTATACAGAAACAACCACCACCTCTGTATTTCTCATAAGACCCCATTAAATGGCAGGAGAGGAGAATTCTGAGACACCATAGTGATAAACACTCACATTTTTGCACCTCACATCTTCCAGCCATAGTCAGGACAAGGTAGGAATATAAATTCCATTTCAGAAAATAGACGTTTTGGGGGCCAGCCCTGGTGGCCTAGTGGTTACGTTCAGCTCACTCCACTTCGGCAGCCCAGGCTCAGTTCCCAGGTGCGGACCTACATGACTAGTCAGTGGCCATGCTGTGGCAGCAGCTCACATACAAAATAGAGGAAAATTGGCAATGGATGTTAGCTCAGGGAGAATCTTCCTCAGCAAAAAATAAAGCCATTTTTTATTTTTTTGACTGTAAGGCTAACTTTAGTGATGAGAAGCTGTACCCCATGGGGTCTAGTGACTTGTTTGTGGATTCAGAAGTTGATTGCCAATAGAATGAAGGTAAAGGCTCTAAGCTCCTGATATTTTGTTATGATGATTTTCACAAATTCTAATATCTTGTGATGATATGGAAGTACTCAAAAGTAGGGTTTTGTTTTTGTTTGGAAATTACCTAGGATTAAGTTTGCCCACCTCCTTAGATATCACTGGTAGCTCATGTTTGGATAGCTTTTCTACTCAGTGAGCCAAGACTGTTTTCCTTCTAGTCTTTTCCTTGGGAGCAGGGCATGAGATGACTGACTGAGAGTTGGGCTAAGTTCTAAATGGTGGAACCTGATTTTTGCTGCATGGAAAGAAAATCTAGTCATGAAGGGTCTGATCCTATGAACTTGACATCATTAGTGTCAGGTGCTAATCAACTCCTGGACCCATTGTTACTGGAGTTTCGTACTAGAAGTGAAAAATCTTCTGAGATCCGGATGTTAGTGCATATGGCACAGAGTAACCTGCCAATCATTGACTGATTATTTCATAATGTTGAATACATTTAGAAGCAGGTGAAAGATTAGTTCTCTAGGAGAACGAGTATATAAAATTACATTTCTCTAAAATACCTGTGGCTATATTATTCTTGGGAGTGTTCACTAAAAATATTAATTAGATGAATTCTGCATATAAAAAAGTATGAGAAGATTGATGCAAAAAGTTTATGCCTTAAATTAGATGAATATACTCGTTATTCTAGTGTAGTTGAAAGCACAAGAAATAAACACACAAGTATCACTGTAGATTAAAAACATAGTTAACTCAAGAGGTAGAAAAGCAAATGTTTGTGCTGAATTTTATCAAAAAAACATGTATTTAATGAGCTTTTTGACTTTACTGTAATTTTGTCTTTGTAACAAAAACGGAAACGAAGAGAGCTACCAAATCCCATGCTACAAAACCTAGAAGTCATGTTTTACTACTTTTGAATTAGTTTTTCTTTTTCCTTTCCTTATAGTTTCCTCTTCTTAATTATTATGATTACAAAATCAATCACGTAGTTACTTCATAAACTAATTTAAATTGGATGTGATAGTAGTTTACTTACTAATAAAGGCTTCTGCCTTAGAAACAGGAATTCCCCCATCTGAAAAATCTGAAAAATTCTCCAAATCCTGGTCTCGTCATTGTAGTTCCCAAAGTCTTATTTTTGGGCCTTAGGTCGCATTAAGAAACTAAACTGAGAGAATGTTAAAATGATGGCTATGTAATCATTTTAAAGCCTTTCAGGATTAGTTAATCTTTCCTAGTGTCCCTGTCCCTTTTCCGTGTGTAGAAGCATCAGGGTGATCACATTTCCTCTTGTCATTTATATTTTGAGTCCCCCTCCTATAACACCAAATGCAGTGCTGGGAGTTTAGAGCTAGACAGAACATGTTTGACTTTGGGGCAATAGGTGGTAAAGTATTGAATTATTATATTTTGTATTTAAAAGTACTTGGATTATATTAGAAAGAAGCACTAGAGAGAGAAATAGAAATTACATGAAAAAGTGCACATTGTCAGAATCAGAAGGAAAATAATAAAAACTAACCCAAAAGCCTTTTTTCAAAGAATGATAACATCCTCGTAACAAATAAATAAAATTACATATATGTTATTTTTTTAAAAGTCTCTGTATTTTAGATCTAGTACTTTATTAAATAGCTCTCTTTAAACCACTGAATAAACTGTATTGATATCACTTTCTTTTTAAGTTAAATAACAAAATATCTATTTGTTGCAGTTACATATGGCATGTGCAAGTGGCTACAAGGAGGTGGTATCTCTTCTTCTGGAACACGGTGGAGACCTCAATATAGTAGATAATCAGTACTGGACCCCACTCCATTTGGCAGCAAAGTATGGCCAGGTAAAATGACTTCCTGAATTATTTTTAAAAAATCATTTTATAATCAACACCTCATTTCATATTTAATTTTGTTGTTATTTGAAATCATGTACTAATCATTGTGTAATTTGACGTTTAATGGCATAATTTACTAAACAGATATCTTTTATGATTGAAAAAACATTTACTTTTAGAAGGACACATAATAATGTACATTCCTCAGGACTCTGTATATTGTAGTCAAAATCATTGGAGAAATAATCAAAACGTGTAAACATTCTTTATAGAATGGACTTAGTATTTTCTTAATATTATATATAGTCTTTATAAGCTTACAGTTACTTGAGTCTGTAATAATTCTCTTTGTTTTCTGCAGTTAGTAGATATAAATCAAAATTATATTTTATATTTTATTTCTCTCTATAAATTATATTTCATTTTAATGAATGAAGGATGGGTAGCAGAGTTCTTTCTCTGAATTGATTTTTGGCTATAGCTAATACATCTTGAGCTACTATTACACAAATTAATTTTTTACTAGGTACCATTATATTATGAAGAAGAAGCAAACTCCAACTTATTTTTAAATTATTTGTAGGGTGGATGTGATCAAGCAATATTCATAGTAATTCATCAATACTAAAGTCGATTTATAAAAATATGTATAATATTTTGTGTTAGAGAAGTCTTAGTAGTAATAGTATGAAAACTAACTCAGTTTTACATATATGTGGAGATTGCAGCTAAACTTGTTGATTTCCAAACATTAGTTTTGGGGTAACAATCACACTCATTGCATTTATAGTAAATTAAATTCCTTAGATGCTAACTGGTATGCAAAATATCTATCATAAAATTTGAGTAGTGTAATTATTGAAAGAATTGAAAGCATTTGCATTTCAAGCATTTTAGAAAAAGCACATTGCTTGGGGAAGGTCTTTCAAACTAATAAGAACATTGTTTGCATTGGCAATATTTCCCGTAGAAAAAGATTAATTCAATAGATATTCTTAACAGGCTATTAACAACCCCCAAACTGTGCTTTCAGAAAGTTAGTGTGTGGGAGCCGGCCCAGTGGCGCAGTGGTCAAGTTCGTGCGTTCCACTTCAGCGGCCTGGGGTTCACAGGTTCAGATCCCGGGCGTGGACAGATGCACCGCTTGTCAAGCCATGCTGTAGCGGTGTCCCATATAAATCAGAGGAAGATGGGCACGATGTTAGCCCAGGGCCAGTCTTCCTCAGCAAAAAGAGGAGGATTGGCAACGGATGTTAGCTCAGGGCTGGTCTTCCTCACACACACAAAAAAGTTAATGTGTGTGTAACTAAATGGATGGGTTAAAGGCATTAGGCTGCAGGTAGCTGAAGTCATTGGCCTCAGGTGTCCAGGGTCCACAGGTCTCACTAGACTACTGAACTATTGGGAGATAGATACCTCAGTACAACATCAGTACATTAGTACTCCATGTCTACCACAGCAGCATACTGGGATACACTGGATGAGAAGTTTTGTCACTGGTAAAAAAATAGAAAAGAGAACACATAAGCAAGTACTGTTTCCTAGAACACAACCTGTTGTCCAGTGCTGAAGAAATGGTAATCAGTGAATTATCACAATGTGCCCATTATTGTCAGGGATTGCTTCTGCAAGGAGCTAAATCTGGAAGTCAGTGGAAGAAGAGGGCCTGCCCTGTCACTTAGTGTTAGCTGGTCATGGTGCTGGACTCACCTGATATTGCCAGAGGGACACGGTTTGAATGGGGGGATGCATCTACCTGGCCCCCATCTGTTGCTGGGTTGGGCTGGGAAATACCAGGTCTGGGTATGCTTTCTGTTGGGCGGGAGGACATAGGTTGCCCTGCATCTCTGCCATTCCTCCCTTCTAGGGAGCTTGAGCCAGTTTGCCTTCCTCCTTCCCTTCTTCAGAGTTCTTCTTGAGTTGCTTGTTATTTCTAGAGTTTATTGTAATTAGCAAAGAGGACCAGAAAGAAACCAGTCTAAGTGATGTGTTTTAAAACAACTATTACTGTTGGAAGAAAATACTTTTTTCTGAAAGCCTTGTAAAGCTCGATAAAGAATGATGAAAGGAAATTAATTTATGATTATTTTTACATGAAACCCACCTGCAAGGCAGAGTAGAAAAGAATATGCATTTACATAACTGTTCCATTATAAAGTATCTATTGCTATCTTTGGTTCTACTTGTTAAACATGCTGAAATATAATCAATTTTTTTATGACTCATATTTTGAAGGAACATCTAGATGTTTCTGTTCCACTTCCTGGAAGCTATATTGATTTAGGCAGAAAGAATTAGTGACTATCAGAAATTTTATCCCTCAGGCAATCAGATGAAGACACTGGTCCTTTTCCCAGAAATGCACAGACACAAAAATATTTGCCTACAATTTCAGAGGTCAGGAATTCTCTGTGAAAATAAGAAATAGACCTTTCAGGGGTCCTTAAGAAACCCTACTCTGCAAAAATGGAAACTTCTACAAAGAAACTGCATTTTTAAAGTGCCTATAATTAAGCTTTATTATATGTTAATTGTTAAAAGATAGGATTAGAGTCAGATAAAATTTGTGTCACGGAATGAGATGTTTTGTATAACCATGACAAAAGATTAATGAATATATTAAACTAATAAAACAAGTTGGCTATATGGTAAAAAGATTTGCAACTGGTTTTAATAAAGAAAGTAGATTTTTAAAAACATTAATTTACACAGTTACATTTAACAATAAAAAAATAATTTAGGGGCCAGCCCAGTGGCATAGCGGTTAAGTTCACGCACTCTACTTCGGCTTATACTTCACGGTGCTCTACTTGACAAGTCGTGCATCTGTTAGCGCCTGGGATCTGTCCACGCCCCGGGTTTTGCAGGTTCAGATCCCTGGTGCGGACAGACGCACCGCTTGTCAGCCATGCTGTGGCGGCGTCCCATATAAAGTAGAGGAAGATGGGCATGGAAGTTAGCCCAGAGCCAGTCTTCCTCAGCCCAAAAAAAAAAAAAAAGGAGGATTGGTAATGGATGTTAGCTCAGGGCTAGTCTTGCTCACACACACACACACACACAAAATAATAATAATTTAATGATTAACATCAAGGCCAAGCATGATGCCTGCCAAGCCTTGGTGACACAAGGAACATAGGCCCAATACAATTGCCTTCCTTCATAAAGCTTCCTGGAGATTCCCATCACACAAAAGTCACCAGGTAGAGGACTCACCGCTTAATAAGGCAGAGAGTACTGGTGGACATCAGTACTCCCACACCATTACCTGTCACATTTGAAAAATTTCCCAGACTTTGGGTTTTCTAAATCTGTGTTTTCAGTCTAGAGGAACATAATAATGAACTTATATGGAAATATGATTCAAAAGCTGCATTTACTTTGCAAGATGCAGAATAATTAAGACTGATGTTTTTATTACTACTTTTCCAGTGTACCAGCTACGTTTCCAACACTCATCATTTATTAATGATAAGTGAGTTAAACACTTTCCAATTGCTCCATTTTCTTCAAAACCAACTTCCCTTTATAAAAATATTAACTTTTCCAGTGAGAAAAAAGAGATAGCTTCTTTTGTCTAAAACTGGGAACTGAATAAGTTATACGAACAATAAGTCTTTCGGTTTTGCAATTCTTTCGTGAGTTGTACATAAAATAAATTTGATGAGTTGGACATAAAATAAAATTTGATTCTAGCCTTGTACATATTTTTAGTGTTTATAATAGGATTGGTGATACTACAACAAAAGATAAGAAAATAATTGTGCAAATGCTAACATCTAAAAACCCTTCCCTTCAGAAGTGTTTTGTATCACACATCCTGCATTTCTTGATATTCAGAGGAGTCATCTGTATTCTCAAATACATTTTTACCCAAGTACATAAGAACGGAGACATATTCAGAGGGTTTTTTTCCTTCAAACGTTTCTTCTTTGCTTTGGAAAAAAATCAAGACACACTCTGGTTTTCCTCTTACCCCTCTGAACATGCAAAATTGATGAACTCAGCGCTCTATCTTCAGTTCTGTGTCTTCTCAATGTTTGCATGTCTTTAGGGAATCTCCACGCCTGCAGCTTCGAACAGTCTACATGCTCATGGCCCCCAAGCCTTCTCTCCTTTCTCTCCATGTTCCAGACCCAGGAGGACCACTGCCCAGTGGGTGATGTCTATCAACCTGCCCTCACACTCAACTTGTGTACAGAGGGAATTATCATCTTCTTCTCCCCATCTCCAATTTGTTATTCCTTCTCTGTTTTATCATTTACTCCTCACAAAATTGGGCATTATCCTTTTTTCTCTCTCTCTCTTCTTTCATGTCTAATAAACCACTGAGCCCACAAACTCCTACCTAGTAAATGGTTTTAAGCTATTTGAGCTGTAAGCATGACCAGTTAATCTGTGCGGCCTTACTGCCTCTACCCTTGTCCAGTGCATCAGCATGTCTACATCAGGATTAACCCATCAGCCTCCTGACAGATCTCCCTGCCCCTCCCCCACTCCATTCCCAACAAGGTGGCTACAGTAATCTTTCCAAATGCAAACATAATCAGACTATGTCAACACAACATCCTTTCCAGTGCTGTTGATATGAAATACCCACTCCATAACACAGTTTATGAGCCCCGTGTGCCTGGGCTTCTACTTAATTCTCCAGCTTTATTTCTCCTGTCTCCCCTAACCAGGTTGGAGGATATATCCATACTGAATTTTCAATTTCTGGAATATGCTACCTTGTACATCCTTTTCATGTTGTTTGCTTTCCCTGAAATTGGTAGGTGGTTAAATCTCACTTACCTTACAGGACCGCACTGGGATGTCACTTCACCGGCTGTCTTCTCTCACTTCTTGGGTTTGGGTGAGGTGGCTCCCCTCACACACCCTCTATAACACCCTGTATCTCCCATATCACATCACTTATCACAACGTGTTGGAATTGTCTCTCTCTTTGTCCGTATCACCCTCTAGTCTGTGAGGACTAAGGGCAGGTACAACGTCTACTTCATCAGTACAAGGCTGGACACAGGGTACTCAGTTACCATTTATTGATGAGAGAGTCAAGGAACGTCCTAGTTTAGCAGATGCTTGTCTTTCTCAATGGTCACTGAATAAATGTGTGAAGAGTGGGCGAGTGAGCACACACCTTGAGACTGTTTGGTCTGTGGGAGAAATCCTCACAGGGATGTCCAGGCGTCACTTGGGCATGTGCAAGGTTTTGGGTAGGGCTGGAAATGGAGATCTATGATAGCTTGCTCAAAGAAATCGTGCACAATGGAAAGGGAGTTCAACCAAGGGCAAAGTATGGTGAGCAACACCATATTTAATAGTACAAAATACGTTCCATCCGAGCAGGAGTGGACATAGAAGAATGAGGCTGCTGCAGGGAAGCAAAGGTGGTGTGCTTCCAGAAAGAAATAGGACAATTGTGCAGAGTGCTGGTGGGATTAAACATGTATTTTGAGGGATGAAAGCCAAACTATTTGTTTAATGAGGAATCACAGTTGAATTGCAAATAGAGTTAATGTTAACAATTTCTCACACGTTTTTCTATTTTAGATCTGAAATCCTTCAGGTGGTTCTGAGTTAGAGACATTTATGCATTACGATTTAGGGTATGTACCGAGCATGGGATATACACATTCTGAATTCCCGCAAACCTTTAACGTTATAGTTTCCCTTTATTAACTTAAGTGAGACAATCTCTTTCAGCTTCTGAACCAGGAATTCAACTATCTCCAAAAACTCATGGCTATTTTTTAACTTTTTAAAGAGGTAATTTAAATGACCACCAAGGAATCAATTTTGTTACATGTAACCAAACTGAAATAAAACTATTCAAAGAATGAGTAAAGTCTATATCCAGTAACTTCTGTGAATTTAAATTTCAGCTGAAAGACATTTTCTATTAGCCATGTAGGGTCTCCTTTTACACTCTCTCTCTCTCTCTCTCTCTCTCGCTCTCTCGTCAGTCACCATAACCTCTGATAGCTTTGGGGATTATAAGGTTCTTTTAATAGTGGCGATGAATCCTTGTTGGGCTACACACTCTACATATTGACATTCGAAGTAATTTACCTAAAGATCTTTTGTGAGGTTAAAACGAATGTTCTAGAATCAAATAATTGAAATGAGCACCGGCCTGCTTAGTTTAGCTCTGTGATGTGCTTCACTGATTTCTAATTGGAAACGCATGGGAAATACTGACTTTACAAAAAGAAAGGAATTCCCCGAGTGAGAGAAGCTTCCTCATTCTGCACATGAATGTTTATTTTTACAGGCTTGAATAAAATAGAATTACTTTTATTGTAAAGATTTTCGTGTAAGAAACATTTTGCTTTTATGACCTAAATGCTTTCTGCAGTCACAGTTGAAGTTATGGAGAAAGGTGTTTGTTGAGTGACTGCACAAGTTTCTCTTTGGAGTTCTGTAAAGAGTGATTTGAATTTATAAATGCAAAGGAATTGTTAGACTCTCTGATAGTCTGACCTTTTTGCAAAGATATAAAAGCTTTAACTTTACTGCCGTTCTTTTCAATTTGTGAAAAACAAAGGCAATCTTACCTAATTTTTGGTTTTCCTTTTCTTTTTGTTTTCCTCCTTTCCTTCCTTTCTTTTCTTTCCTTTATTCCACCCACCCTCCATTTTTCTTTTCCTTCTTCCCTTCCTATCTCTATCCCTTTCTTCCTTCTCTATGGCTTAAAAGCAAGCAAATCTCTCAGATCTTTAATAGAAAACAAAACTCATTCCTGTACCTATTTTAATGTCCTGGGAACCTGCTCTATATATTTCATCTTTCAGATTTCAAGAAAACTTCTCTTTCTTTAGTAAACTGTATATATTTGGAAATAAAAATAAACTTCTGAATATAAGCACTCTCCTGTAACATGATTTAAGTGTTACTGAAATAATTTGTGTTCTGTAAAACCAAACACTGGTTTTAAATGGGCTTGGGGGAAAGCTAGCAATGGGGCAGACTATTTAAAAGCTAATTAATTTTATAATGAGAACACTAACAAGAGCAATAATTGATGGGTGGGGTGATACATTGGAATTCCTGGCCGTGACGCTCTGCATGGGTGGAGAATGCCACAGCAAATGTGACAAAAGCAAAACCCTGCAGATTGGAGAAGCCAGTCCCATTCTAATCAATATAATAAACCAGGAAGTGGAAATGAAAGACAGAGTTAGGAAAGAAGAAAGGAGAATAAAAATTTCAAAGGAATCTCCCCCAAATTAAAAAACTAGAACCATTAATTGAATTTATCAAGGTTGTTTCCAGTAGCATTAAAAACATGAAATATATAGGAATATATTTAACAAAAGATGTACAAGATTTCTACACTGAAAACTATAAAACACTGTGGTGAGAAATTAAAGAAGACCTAACTAAGTGAAGAGGTAAGCCATATTCGTGTGTTGAAACAGTGAATATAATGAGGATATCTGGGAAAGGCAGAATAGTGGCCCCTAAAGATGTCCACACCCTCTTCCTCAGAACCTGTCAATATGTTACCTGACAAGGGAGAGAACTTTGCAGTTGGGATTAGTCAAGGATCTTAAGATGGGAAAATTTTCCTGGATTACCCAGATGGTTCCAGTGTAATCACATGGGTCCTTAAAAAAGAGACCCATTCATGGCCGAGAGTCAGAGGGAGATATGCCTATGGAAAAACCACCCAGGGAGACACAGCATTGCCGGTTTACGATGAAGGAAGGGGCTTCAAGCCAAGGAATGTGGTGACCTCTAGAAGCTGGAAAAGGCAAGAAATAGATTTACCCCTCCAGCCGGAAGGGAACAGAGGCTGCCGACACCCTGGTTTTAACCCGGTGAGACCTGAGTCAGACATCTGACCTACAGAATGGGAAGATAAAGTTTTATTGTTTAAACCGCCAAGCGTGGTAATTTAAGGAAGCCATATAAAACTAATACGGTATCTATTTACTTAAAGAAATCTTAATCAAAATCCTACAGCCTTTCTTACGGAAATTGAAAAGTTCATCCTAACATTTCATATGGAAATGCAAAATACCTAATATAGACAAAATTATCTTTAAAAAGAACGAGGAAATTAGAGACTTTTTCAAGACTTAACTGTAAGTCTTTTATATGTACTAAGTATACGTATCCAGAAGAAACTCTTGCATGGGTGCTCCGAGAGATATAAACTAGAATATTTATAGCAACATTATTTATAAAAATAAATAAATGACTGCTTATGGCTTTCACTGAGAGAAGGCGAATACATTGTGATATATTTGTACAATGCACTTCTGTGCAGCCAAGAAAATGAATGAAACTTGGTTAAACCCATCACCTCTGAGGACGTTCAGAAATGCAATGTTAAGCCATGAAAGCAAAGAACAGAAGAATATATGCACTAGGATTCCATTTCTATAAATGTCACAAACAGATGAAACTAAGCAATATGTTGTTTAGGGATACTTCCATATGTAATGTCTAAGCACATAAAGAAAACATAGTAATGGTTAGCCCAAAATTCATGATGGTGGTCAACTCTGGGAAATAGGGAGAGGGATAATTTTGGGGTGGAACACACAAAGGTACCATGAATGACCTTTTAAAAAGTTGGGTGCACTGGAATTTATTTCATTACTTGCTCAATGGTACATATACATTATATATACTCTTTATAGGTATGACATATTTTATAATAAAATATTAAAAATATATTAGTCTCTTATAAAATTGCTTCTTATAACATGATATTAAGTTTTTCTAATTCTCCAGTGTGACTTTAGGTTCATATTGTCCACAGTGCTAGAATGAATGGACAGTATCAATAAATGAGACTTTCATGAATTGCTAAATTAAAACAAAATGAAACACACTATAACATATAATTCCTCCCATAAGATGCCCTAAAGTAAACCTGGAAAGTGTTAAGTGAACCTTTTCAAGTCCTCAGCAATTTCTTCCTCATTTGATAAGTAATTTTTGGTTTGAATGTATTAATTGCTGAAACAGTTTGCATGTCTGTCATTTTTCAAGAAGGAACTGGAAGGGGGGAGAGTAAGAAGCTTAGCCTAGTAGGTTGGTTATGCGGAGGCGTTCTCACTCCACCAGACTGGAAGTGCCCCTCGAGGCCACGACTGTGTGTTATTTACTGATGAACTTTCAGTACTCAGCACGGTGTCTCCTATTTCAATATCTTTAATGTTTCAGACAAACTTGGTGAAACTTCTTTTGATGCATCAGGCGAATCCAAATCTTCTGAACTGCAATGAAGAGAAGGCCTCAGGTAGGGTATATGCGGTTCTGTTCCTTTCCTGTCATGTATAAGTCATTCATCTGTCATGATATAGCTCGGAAATGAGAGTCAGTCTGTTTTGAGAAGCTCTGTGAACACCACCCCAGTTCAAGCATGACTGACAAACTCTATGTCCTGCTCCGTGACAAGAGGATATTAGAGATCAGTTAAGTTGATGGGTCCCATTTTACTTCATTGCAATTGGTTTTTGGGGCTTTAAACTTCCAGGGCAGTGATTCCTGCAGTGTCCCTTACTTTAAAATACATTTTTGCTGTTGTTTAGTTTCTCATCATACCAAATACATGCTTGTTCATTAGGGTATTTTTAAACAATAATAGTACTATTTTCTGCAAAGATATTTATACTGCAAGAAATAGAATCTAACATTCTCAAGCTAATTTAAAACTTTGAAAATCTTAATTTTTTAAATAAATATATTTTTGAAAATTTCTACAGTTCTTTTTACCCACTGTTCTTTTATATATTCATATACTTATTTTAAAAATGGGTGCCACATTTGTTTTCTAGCTTTTAAATTTGACAGCAAAGTTACTACTCATGTTATTTTTGGTATATTAAAAATAAAAGAATTCTAAATAACAAAGAGAAAAGTCTACCATAAGTAACAAAATTATAACAATTTTGAAGGCAGTAATTGATCTGAATAACTTCATTCTACTTATTCTTGTTGCTATGCCTCTACTAAACTGAAAGCACTTTATGCCTCAGGTCTCTTATTTGATGTACTTATAGGAGCACGGTTACCTTATAAACCTCCAGTTTAAGACAGGGTGAGGAATTTGCTCTGTTTCTTATTTTATGGGAATTAAGCATCATTGTTTAATGTTTCTTCATCTTCTCTGCCAAAGTAAACTGAAGATTTAACAAATAGAACTATAAGATAGCTTAATAGTTTCAAACTTTAGAATTAGGCTAATGTTAATGACAGTGTAGAGATCTTGACATTATCTACAAAAGTATGCCAAATAGCAAATATTGAAAGAGTAAATAGCAATTTATAATTCTTTCTATGTTATTTCAAAATGTATTTATTGAGAAATATAAGTCACATCCTCTAGTTCCAACAGATCACGTTTTTCAAATTCACTGGCTTCTTTCCCAGAGAAGGGAGATATGATTCACCCTTGACTGCATGGACTCCCATCTTTCACCTTTTAGTTCTAGTGTCAACTGGGCCCAAACAGACATCCAAGGCAATTGACAATTGACAGTCCTAGAGCCCCAGTGAACGACTAAACTGCTAGTCTTGACTCAGCCCTGGTCACCTCGGATCTGGTGTATGATGACTCCCTTAGACAATTTTGTCCATGTTGGTCAAGCAAAGTCCACCATCAATGTAATCCCTTTTTCATGCCATGTTGGCACAAGAGACACAGTGATGGGACCATATTAGACTCTCAATAAACATTTGTTGATTGAGTGAAAATACCTTTCTCACACACACGGGACAAAGAGCTATAGTGCAGTGAGAAGTTTCAAGTAAACACAGTCTATACCAACATCCCATCCAACAGCAAGAGGAATGAATCAGATAAAAACAATAGTGCAGACAACAGTGAACTAGGTGCCCATATTATGACTGAGCAAATGAAAATCATCAGTAGTATATTATATTCTTGTTATTTTGTGTTTCTTGAATTTGGAATGGACATATAACAAAATTATCTCAGGATAAAAGCAGTTTGACCTGTGGCTTTTAGCTGGGACAGAAATAATCTTCCAAGGTGAGGAAGCTGAGCTGCCCCTGCTCATTATGCGGATATCTTTAACCTAAGGCAAAGGATGATAAAATCCTGGCGTAAATATCTGCTGTAGTAGCTGAATTACCTCATCCAGCCCGTAAAGCCACATAACTCAAATTTATAGACACAGGTGGTCACGCAGTTTAGTCGTGAGGATTGAAAAGGATCAGTTACGTCCATTAGGTTCCTAATTGTTATTAATGTGAATTTTTCTTCAGGATTTATCAATTTTCAGTTTCAATCATTAGTAAGTGTAAATTTGATTAATGCACATCTATATTGCTGCCCCAATATGTTCAGATGTCACTGTTAATGTGTAATCTGTAAGTTAATATAATTATTTACATTTCAGATTGAAAAAAACAAATCACAGAGAAAGACTAGACCCACTGTTTTAATACAACAACTGAGTGTTATTTGTACACCGACCCATCGAGTAGACTGTTTATAGAACCCTCCTTCATGTTTTATAAGAGCCCAGTCATTAGGAAGGCATGACTGTTGTCATCATTTTGATTCATATTCACCAAGACGAAGGAAGAGTTTCACTGAGAATAAAATGACACTAAGTTCTCTCAAGCATAGCTTCTCAATGATTTTACGTTTCACACATCACCATCCCAGTGAATATTATTTTTATATTTTTTCATTTCATTTGGAATTAAATATGTCACTGATGTAAAACAAGATAGTGTTTTAAAATGGCAGCACTGCCACTTTATTCATACCATAAACTTTTAATGATTTTCATTTTACTTCATGTGTTGATAAGTTTTAGCATTTTAAGCATCTCAGAATTATTGGAAGTAAATATTTTCTGTGCTATCCTCACCCACTTTTTCTGATTTTCTTATTGTTTCTTGTAGATATCGCTGCATCTGAGTATATTGAGGAAATGCTGCTGAAAGCTGAAATTGCCTGGGAAGAAAAAATGAAGGAGCCTTTATCTGTTCCTACCTTAGCACAAGAGGAGACATATGAAGAGATCATTCATGATCTCTCAGCACTTTCCAGTAAGCTGTAAGTGCCTTCTTTCTAGAATGATACAGTCATAGACCTTGTTCATTGAAAAGGCAATTATTCTCTTTTGTCATCCTCTCTAGTCATGAGTCATTTTACACTCAATATTAAGTCTGTCTCTCAACTAAAAGTTAGCAAATTGAAGCTGCATAGCAATGCATTTACTAAAAAATACTCATTTACAATAACGAAATTAGCAAACGTTTATGAAAACCCTCTGATTTTTTCAAACATTACTATTTTGGTTATTAGATCCATTTGTCACCATGAGATCAAAGAAAATATTTTAAATACACTCCACGTTTTTAGCTAAACTGATATGTAAGGTTTCCAGTGACTATCATAATAGCTAAATTTCCTACAGTAGGAAATACAAATATTCATTTTTTCTCTCTAAAGTATAAAACTAATGATTTCTTATTGTCTAAAATATCTCCTAAATACTGACACATGCTATGATGAGGATGAACCTTGAAAACATTATGCTAAGCCAGACACAAAAGGCCACATGTTGTATGATTTAATTTATATGAAATGTCCAGAACTGGCAAATCTATAGAAGCAGAAAGTCTATTAGTGGTTGCCAGGAATGGGGAGAGGGGGGAATGGGGAGTGACTCTTACTGGATATGGGGTTTCTCTTTGGCGATGATGGAAATGTTCTGGAAGTAGATGTGATGGTTACACAAATTTGTGAATATGCTAAAAAGCAATTTTTGCTGTACGGATTATATCTCAATAAAATAAATAAATATATAAAGAAAAAATATTTCAGGTTGAAAACAAAATCTGCCACTTACCAGCAGTGGGAACTTGAAGAAGTTACTTCCTTTCTCTCAACATTTTTCTTGTTTGACAATGAAGATTATGTTTAATATTGGAATATTTGAGGGTGCCCTGAATAAATAGCACTCTCTGGGTTCTGGACAATCTGAGAAATAATCAAACAGCAAAGATGGAGGCCAAATCCAATCAGTGATAGAGGATACATCAGAGGACATAATTGAATGTGCAGCTGAAAGTGTTGGTAAATATATCCCATCGTGTGGCAGCTTTACCAACCAGGTCCAAGGCACCTAGAAACATGATCGGGTCTCCCAAACGAAGTGTGTCCCAGACAAGGCTCACAAAAAGTAGGAAGAGGAAAAGTAGTGCTCTCCGCAGGTAGCCTCGCTCCAAGAAAGAGGAGAGAGGAGCTAAGGAGACACTTTCCTCAGATTTATCCATCAGAGAATTCGTCCCAATTCATAGGTGTAGAGAAGCCCAGAATTAGCGTGACTTGATATCCCTTCCTGGGAAGTAGAAAAGATGTTTCCAGTGGACATGTCACAAGGCTGTTGTGATAGTAAGTGAGCTCAAAGGGGAAAAATCTTATTTCAGAGCCTGTCCCCTCACAGGCACTGAAAACCACTTTTAATTTAAAACTACTCTAGATGATTCAGAGGCTAAAGTTGTGCATAACTGCACTGACCTCCACTTAATAACTAAAATGTATTCATTGTTGGATTTTTTAAACTGTGTTGTAAAGGAGCTTGATTTAATGTCACATGCTATGCTAAGAATTTCATGGATTATCTTATCCCATCTTCAAAGCCCTATTACAGCTCTCTTATTTTCCTAAGATCACAGAGCTGGGCAATGACAGAGCAAGATTTATAGCCCAGTGATCAGACCCACATCATTCTCGCCTACACCACATTCTCCCTCTCGTATTTCCACAGGTGGAAAAAAACGGTGTCACATTTATATGGGAGATAAAGGAAGAAAGCCATAGAAACAAAAGTTGGAGTCAGGTCAGGAAGTAGTTACAGGATAAGATACATTCCATGTGACCTGAAATTAATGATGAGAATATTGTGACCTTGCTCTTTATGTGACTATATTACTGACATCACTGAAACGAGAGGAGTAATACAAATATTTACTATGGAAGAATTTTACCTTCTAAGTGTTGATATTAAAATCAGCCCTCAATATGTTCCACTTTACTTTTAGGATTAAGTTCTGGGCTTCCAAGTAGAGATGTTAACATGTAAGCAGAATTAAAGTTTGAGTGAAAACCAAATTCTTTCATAATAAGTTATTTGAGATAAATATTAACTTCTCTATGTGTCTATAGTTTTGTTTTTGTTTTCTGCTTTTTTTTTTTGTGAGGAAGACCAGCCCTGAGCTAACATCTGTTGCTAATCCTCCTCTTTTTGCTGAGGAAGACTGGCCCTGGGCTAACATCTGTGCCCATCTTGCTCTACTTTATATGGGACACCGTCACGGCGTGGCTGACAAGCAGTGCGTCGGCGGGCGCCCGGGATCCGAACCCGCGAACCCCAGGCTGCCAAGCACGGACTAAACCGCTGCGCCACTGGGCAGCCCCTGTTTTCTGCTTTATTCAAAAAATAAAACAAAAACAACCAATTTACCC
The DNA here is from genome assembly GCA_031878705.1 of Tapirus indicus. Lineage (NCBI taxonomy): Eukaryota > Metazoa > Chordata > Mammalia > Perissodactyla > Tapiridae > Tapirus > Tapirus indicus. The sequence goes on along the minus strand of CM062930.1, from coordinate 4,103,125 downwards.
AAAAAAGTACCTTTTACTTTTTTTATATTTCTGATTGAGCAACAGGTTTTAAACAGATTAATCAATGACTTATTTGTTCTAAACAATTAAATATAATTGTTTTAATTACATTTTTCTCTTGTTGACTCTGAGTAAAGCTTTGAAACTTTGCAATAAGTTTTATATTGCATTTTGACCTGCTTTTCATTGTAGTCTACTATTATCTTTCCTCAGAGATAGAATTGAAAATTAAATCAAAGAACAACTCAATTAGAATATTAGACTTTATTAAAGTCTTTGAAAAAAGTGACCAGTAGACTTGGCTAGTTTAACAACTAAATACATCGGTAAATTTTCTTTTATAGTTCATGATTTTGATACATTTTATCTGGTTATTTTCATTGTCTTTATAGAATTATAAATAAATATGGACCAGGAGCAAATAGACATGATGAAATAACAACTAAGTAGAGTTATGCTTTAATGCAGAAAAGTATACTTTTTATAATCTACTGTTTCAAACCTTGTTTTAGTATCAGAAGGAAAACTATGGACACTTGAGGACTTCTTTATAAACAAGTTCACAAACATAAAGGTCAAAACTTTCTCTAAAGCTAATCAATGTGTGTATCGTTGAAAAAATAGTGCTTGTTGATTTTAGTGTGTTTAATACCACAACGGTGATTGACTTGGACAACAAATTTACTGAAACATGTGGGCACATTTTCAACATACTGTTCTTTTGATAGAGAACATATAAGAAGTGACTCAGAAAATTGATCTAATTAACAAGAAATGTAAATGTATTTCTTTAAACATCTCTTACATCATTTATAAAGCAGCATCTCTTCACAAACCAGTTGTTTTGAGAGTCAGCGGTGTAGACCCGGTGTTGGGGAGGGTCTGGGTCTTCTGTCTCTCTCCTCTCCTCAACATTGCTGCAGTTTTCTGCAAATGCTTCCTTTCGATCTGTTTCCTTCATTAGAATGAATAAATGCTGTTATTGTTCTGTGAAAGTCCAAGTTTCACTCATTTAAACCAAGTGCATTCTTGGATGGTTTGATAACCTGAATTTTAAATATGAAGCTTGATCTTCCAGCTGTTTCCAGAAGGCCCTCAGCTTTAGGGAGGTGAAGCAGAAATTAAAATGGAACAAAACAAAAATCTAGGAAGAAGGGGAAAGAGTGAGTACGGATTGAAGTATTGGTCAGTATTCCTCTGCTCCAGTCAGGAGCAACCATTCCAATGAAGCTTACTGCTCCTTTAATTTCATTATTTTGCCCAAGAAAGAATAGTGCATATTCATTGATATGAGAGGCACATATCTCTTCTCCATATAATCTATTGTTTTTCTTCAGTAAAGCTTTCATTTTCCACCTTTTATCTCTAGCCCTCATTTGGGAGACTTACCATGTATTACCTCATCTGAGTTATGCTTGCCCATCCTTCTTCCTCAATTTTAACCCCAACATTCCTATTTCTTTGCATTATAAAGTTGACTTGTTTCTTATACATTTTCCCAGAATATATTTTGCTAAAATATTAAGAAATAATTGAGTGGATTCCTCTTTCTAATATCTCAGCAAACAAGTCAAATTTCCTTTCCATTGTCAATTCATATTTATTGTTCTGTGAGCATTTTTTTACAGTAAACCATGATTTAGCTGGGATGAGAACATCACTTCTGCTGTGTCCCACTGTTAGTGGGAACTGTCTATCTTTGGTTAAACATTTAATCAATAGGAAATTCCTATATCATTGGGTTATCCTATAGTCCATGTTTTCTAAGATATCTTCTATCCAATGAACATTATTAAGGTCTCTATTTGTTGCCTGACTTTCACGTCCGTGTCTCAAAATTAGCAGGTTATATTTAGCTCCAAAGGTCCTTCCGGCTGTAATATTCTCTATCTGTAAAGCTTTTAGGCTTCCTCTCTGCTTAAATTTGCAACAACTATTGTCATAGTTGACTGCTGGTTCCTTCCCTATTCTTTCTCTCCTGCTGACTGTGGACCTCCTCCCTGTGTTGACTTTTCTATCCTTAGTTGTAACTTAGTGCCTCATTTACTGTTACTGCTGCTAATGAAACAGCTGCTGCTGAATATGCCCTTTGGTGTTTGAACGTGGAAATGCTCTCCTAGGGTTTTTCGTCACTAAGAAGTTTTGATATGTGCCAACTTTTGTTTCTAATGTTCTATTTCATAGAGTCTTTGAGTTGGAATCCACAAAAATTTTGCATAATTAAGTGGAGTACAGTAGTTCCTTAAACGACTGTGGGTTTTCACTTATTAATAATAACAACAATGATAACAACTGATCATTTGGGAGCTATTACCAGGCATCAGGACTTGTGCAGAGTGGTTTACATGGAAAAATTCATTTAATCCTCAAAACAACACCTGAAAGTACTGTCTATTACTCTCTCCATTTTATACATCCCTGTCTGAGTCTCATAGCTTAAGTAACTTGACTCATGTCACACGCATGTACTCAATATTATATTATTTCAGTGAGAAGGAGGTCATTTTTATTTGTAATTCTAAAACTTCTAATTTGGCCTTAAAAGGGAAATTGGTGATCTGAGTTTCCTTGTGATGGTCAATCAGCTTTAGATGTGGAACAATTTAGATGAACACATCATTATAGGAGGGTGACATGCCCTGACTCCATGGGGAGAGGGCACAGAAGCTCTGTGTTCAGGACCCTTCCAGTCCTCGTCCTGTGTGTCTATCTGTTTGGCTGGACCTGATTTGTATCCTTTATGATAAAGCTGTAATAGTAAGTAGAGTGCTTTCTTGAGTTCTGTGAGTCATTCTAATGAATTATCAAACCTGAGAGAGGTTGTAGGAATCTCTGAATTTGTAGTGAGTTGCTCAGAAGTGTGGTGGCTTGGAGATTCCCAAACTTGTGACTGGCGTCTGAAGTGAGGGCAGCCTTGTTGGGGACGGTGCCCTTAACTTGTGGGGTTCCTGCTAACTCTAGGTGGTCAGCGTCAGAACTGCACTGCAGTACCCCACAGGGGGATGATGGTGACGATGATGATGATCATGGGGTTGTTCTTGATGACTGAGTTAATGTTTCCAAAGTGCTTAGAGCAATATCTGACTCATTGTAGTACTACATAAATGCTTGAGAAATGACAAAAAGAAAAACAGATGTTCTTCAGTCATCTGTGAACTATTAGCAAAATCATCTAAAGAATAAAGGCCTTCTAGCTATAAACTGAGACAGTAGAATTAGGTCTTCAGCTTGTTGCTTTAAAACTTCTTATGACCAATGGAGAAAACCTTATTTTCTAAGCAGCTGAGACCATCCTTTTTTAGGTGAATCCTTTGATTAGGTTGTTTGGGAGCTGGGTCTGCAGGCCTTCTGAGTCATCTGGCACTTGGGATGGAGAGAAGATGCCACTCTGCATTGGACAGGAAAATCTGGGAGGAGGCAGAACTGAGCAGGGCTTAGGGCCACAAAGAAAAGGGGCTGATGGGGGGATCCCAGTGTGGTTTCAGCCAGGTGGCCATTGATGAGGAGAGATTGTCCTTGGGATTTTTGAGAGGCACAATGTGAGTTATGCAACCTGTCCTTCTTGACCTTAGTAAACCTGAGACTCACAACAGACTTAGACTAGATGTTGTGGGAAGCCTTGAAGGTGCCACATTCTGTGAAGCAGGCTCAACTGGCATTCATTCGAAAGCAAGCCAACTCGTGGCTACACAAGGATTTCTTCTATAGCTCAATTGAAAATAAATATGATTTTCATATCAAAGCAATTTCGGTTGTCATTTCCCTTGATCTTCATTTGAACTCCATGACTTACAGTTGGATATAGACATTATTATCCAAATTTTATTTATGGGGACACAGAAGCCCAGAGGTGTGACAGACTTAAGGGTATAGCTAGTCAGCGGCAACTGCAATTAGAACCCAAATCTTTGGACTCTTTGTTCATGCTCTCCAGCGTAAGGCAGGAACAGGGTTAGGAAGACGGTCTGAGCGTCTCCATAGCCTCAGAGTATGCACAGTCTTGCCACGTAGATCTAAAAAATTTTACATGTGAGGGAGATAGCCTTTGACCCATGCCTAAACAGTATCCAGGAGGACATTTACTATGGAAATGCCTCCTTGTAGTTTAGACCAGGACGCTTGGATAAGCACTGGAAAGTGCACTTTTACTCTAAGACCCTTAGGTACAGTTACACAAAGCCATTCATTTCCTTGCTCCTACCGTTGAACACCACATCTCTGGTTACTCCTGTGAGGCAGTTGTTTTTTGTAAATTTACTGCTGACCCTGAATGAGCTGAGCATTTTCACGTCAACACAGCTTCAATGACCATTTTGCAGTGAAGTAACATCACCTGAGTAAAATCAGACCAGACTCCCAGAGTCATTTGGAAGTTCTTGTGCTGTTGTCATAGATGTCAGGAAAGCTGTGGCTGATGGTGAGAAGTCTGGATTTTATTAGCGTGTCATCCAGAGTGATTCGTGAAAATTAGCACCGATACATAAACATGCAAAGCACTTCTACCAGAACCCTTGTGTTTGTATATTGAACTTTATTACTGCTGTTTAATAAATGTTTTCAGTGATCAGAAGCATTCTTCATTTATGCTAGCTTCAGATATGAAATAAATAATTTATGAGTCCATTTCAAAATATTGGCACTTATCATTAAAAAAGGAAACTGTGTCTTATTTAGAGATTTTTTCCCCTTTTGAGCAGGAAAGGGATTTGGAGTGAAATCTCATTATGCAAACTTCATTTATTCATTTAGTTTTTTTTTTTTTTTTTTTTGTGAGGAAGACCAGCCCTGAGCTAACATCCGTTGCTAATCCTCCTCTTTTTGCTGAGGAAGACTGGCCCTGGGCTAACATCTGTGCCCATCTTCCTCCACTTTATATGGGACGCTGCCACGGCATGGCTGACAAACAGTGCATTGGCAGGTGCCCGGGATCCGAACCTGCAAACCCTGGGCTGCCAAGCACGAACTAAACCGCTGCACCACCGGGCGGCCCCGCGAACTTCATTTAAAGAAAGCAATTTTAGTTATACTTCTGACTTTGGTGATCAGCTCAGAGCATCATGCTTTGTGATTGGGCTGTAAGATGCTCAACAAATCCATTGTTGCTTATCTTTGCCCAACTGGTCCTGTCTTGGGTTAACACAAAGGAAAAACAAAATGTGAAACATTCCTAATTGTAGATTGTTCTCAAAGTTTCTCCTTAATCAATGAGTGTTGATCTAAAGTGGTAAATCTTCAGAGAACGAGAAACGGACAGCATGAGGCAAAGGTAAAACTTCTGTTGGAGAGGCAGTATTGGCTCAAGATCTGAACCCGAGAAGAAAGACAAGTGATGAGCTGGCCACTACCTGTATTAGAGGTACTACCTGTATTGGAGGTACTACCTGTATTGGAGGTACATTGGGAGTGGAGACAGGAAGATTTAGTGCACATTAGGTCTTGACCTCTCCTGCGCACATAACTCAGGCCTGCCGAGCATGCCATGATCACATCACACGATTTGAGAGGATTCAATTTTTGTTACTGGCCTCTGTTGTTATGAAGTTTTGGGGAATTCCTGGACCCAGTGCTGATGACTTTTAGCTTAACCCAGAGCACTGATATGACATCAAATAGGACATGTTCTAGTCACTTCTCCGTGAAAGAGCCCTTCTTAATTCCTCTGTGTAGAGTTGAAACTGTACATTCTCTAACCTGACTCTATAAAATGGGAGTTGTGGCAATGATAACACGCTGACTCTGCAGTGTGCCTTAACGTTCCCTATGATTTTTATGACCCAAAGAACACTATAATTCATCACTATCAGAAGTTAAGTTTCCTATAACTAGAGTGACCGTATGTCCTGGTTTGGTCCAATTCTCCTTTATGCCTGTGTACCCAGCATAATTATTAATAAAGCCTCTTTCAGCTTAAACATGTCCTAGTTGGCAGCTCATTTTCTACTTATGTAGAATCAAGGAACTCTGGGATAAAATTTCTTGTGTGGGGCTGGCCCCATGGCCTAGTGGTTAACTGCGGCACATTCCACTTTGGCGGCCCAAGTTCAGATCCCAGGCACAGACCTACACCACTCATTGGTGGCCGTGTTGTGGCAGCAATCCACATACAAAATAGAGGAAGGTTGGCACAGATGTTAGCTCAGGGAGAATCTTCCTCAGCAAAAAGAGGAAGATTGGCAATAGATGTTAGCTTAGGGTAAATCTGCCGCAGGGGAAAAAAATATTTCTTGTGTGGTTTCATTTCAGATTAATATTTTAAAGAAAGTAATTAAATGAACAGTTATTTCAGCAATGCTAATTCATTTTTTAATATTGCCCTTTAGATTACAAAGGGCTGTTGCATCTAAAACCTCATTTGATATATGTAAATTCTTTCTTTTAGTAATAAGTTCTATAAGACATCTAGCCTGTTTCCTAATCGAATATTATGACTACATTGCTAAAACTCTGACAGTGTAGTTACAAAGTCTTGATAAAGCTGGCAGTCAATTCTCTAAGAATTTACACTTAGAAAAAATTCTATATATAGTCCATAAGGGGACAGAGAGAAATGTCATAGAATACAGGGACACAATTAGACATTGAGAATTGTTTAATCAGGTTTCTAATTTTAAGCCATTTATGCTATCCCTCAGACACTATTGGCCTTCTGAAGTTGGTTGAGAACTAGACTCACTTAGGGTGAAGCTAGTGGGAGAGAGAGGCATTCCCTCTAGTCACTTTTTTCTATATTCAAAACAGTTCCAGAGATGGGAACTCACTACCTTTCAAGGCAGTTTATTCCATCTACCACCACATACACGTATTATTTTCTTCTCTTCTTATATTATAGACTGAGTGTGTTCTGGTGCTTGCTCTCGTCACTTAAGTTTTACCAAATTTTATCAAATTTACGTGCTAAAAAGTCTGAAAAATGCAGTAGATTATTAAACATCTCTTTGATTTAAATTAATAATAATGTTTCATATAAATCATTCATTAAATACCTTTTCATCAAAATAAGTACATGCTAGAGAGTCACGTCTAGCAAATGTTACACGTCTCATGTTCAGAAACTCCCTTGATATGTGCAAAGAGCTGCTGGGCTCAACTTTTAATTTGGAGATTTTTTTTCATTTCTTTGCAGATATCTGTTGCAAACTACTAAAATGAATGTGAGATGTAGTAAAAACAATATAATTTCCAATTCAACCACAAGTGACACATTGAAATTTTTGTGTTTTAGACACAAGTAATATTTTACTAAAATGGTTTTTCAAATTGTAAATTTTTTTCTTACAAAAACTAAAGTCATTTTTGAGGGACCAAAGATAGCAATTAATTCAAAACTCTCCAAGAACATTTTTATTCAACATTAATCTTTGGATCATTATCTTATTTTATAGATGCAGAAAAACCCAAATTCCCTATAATAAATAACTTATGTAGCTATGTTCCTAGGATTAAAATTGAGAACTATCTATTCAATCCATTACTTTAACCACCAGAATCACTGAGTCACATATGCCATTTGTTTCTATTAGCTATTTTTCTTGTTTTCATAATATAGCTCAAGATAGTAAATTTTATTTGTTCTCTATAGTATTCTCAATTTGCTTTAGATATAATGGGCAATAATTGTCACCTTTGTTAGTTTTATTTTATTACATTCCTGTTTCCATTTTCAGAAATAAAATCCCAGTTCCTACAGGCACATTTTCTCTGCATGAAATGCCTTTTATGTTTATAGAAATAAGTAAGTCTTGAATAAATCCAGTGGAGTTCAGAAATTAGTTGTCTGCTGGTATGGTCCCATCTAAATTTTTCCACAGTGAGGCTCAAGTTATCTCTCCTGCATTAATCTAAACTACCTGTAGATGATCACTATTTCATCTTCTTTGTGTTTATGGAGTCTGCCTTACCAAAAGTCTTCTTTTAGGAAATATACCATTTTAATCCTATTTTTTCTCTTTCTCACTGATAAATTTCTACCCTTAATTTCTTTTTTGTAATCAAATAATATTTCTCATTGAAGAAAATTTAGAAAGTGCAGAAAAAAATATGGAAGCATGAAAAAAATCATGGTGTCAAAGAAAAATTGCACTAGAGAAGTTAAAGAGGTGAGAAAGACTTTATTCAAGACTACTGCAATAGAGGAGAGAGATTGAATTCGAATCTGTGAAACAAAAGGCCAGAGAGCTTTTTAGTGTGGATGAGCTAGTGGAAAAGTGCTGGAGGGTGTTAGTGGGGATGTTGGTCAGTGTGATTAGGCCACTGCGTTTGCTAATTGGTACTTACAGAAGTCAGTCTCCTACCCTCCTGCAGAGGCTGGGAGACAGCAGCTCTGTCTTTTCTGATGAGGACATTTCAACAGGATGGCTCTCAAGTCCCTGAGAAAGACATGCCTGGGTTGTAAGACAGGCAAGAGGCTGGGATGAGATTTACATCTCAAAGGAGCAAAGATATATTTATAGTTGTAAGTTCTCTAAAGTAAGTGCTCTAAGAGGACGGTCAACAGTGGCATCAGGGAGAAGCTTGCATCAAGTTTAGTTGAGATGAGGGGAATGTTAAGTTTTATTTCATCATTAGTCCACCTTTTTGATGAAACTACTATCATTTGCCATATTTCTTTTTATCCTATATATATTTCTTCTTTATTAAGTTGAGTTTTTGCTCTAAATACATGATTACAACTTGTTTTTAAAAAGATTAGTCGAATATTTTGCTGTTTGATAAACATTTAATTGTTATTAAAATAAATATGAATGACTACTTTAAAATTATTCCTTTTTCTACAAAAATAACATTTTAATACATGTTTATATTCTACAAATGGATAATCAGCAAAAATTTAAATTAGAGAAGTTAACTTATATGGATGCTATTGTTAATCACAATAATTATGGATAAAATGTGTTTCATTTTAAAAGTGGAATAGAAACCTAAAGAAAAATTGTTCCATAGGCATTTAAAACATTATCACATGCCATCAGCCTAGGTACATGTTTTGCATTTTTCTTGTAAAAGATACGTGCATGACTAGTTACTATGTTGCTGTTCAATCCAATTGTGTTATTTAGAGTCATTTTTTTCTTATATGAATGAGTATTTGTAACTAGCTACTTGCAGTTTATTCTTACTAAGGTCCTAGATTATATAACCTATGGTATTATTGAGGGTATAAATGATTTTTAGAGATGCAGGTGAAACAATATATGAAGAGAGATGATATATTAGCGTCATAGAACTGCAGGGCTTGCAATACACTTGTTTATTACCTAGTCTAAGTACTGCATTTGGCAAAGGTGAAGCTGTGGCCCACAGATTCTGAAGGCCTCAGAAGTTCAGCCAGTAGCCAACACGAGATAGAAACTGACTTAGAATGAGATCCTTGTATCCCTGGACCAGTCTTCTTTCCAACTGTGGGTCTCAAGGAGCCTGCTATTAACACTACCATTAGATTTGCGATACGAAAGGCATATGTCAGCTATTTTAGTTAACTCACTATTTCTGCCTTTTAGAAATACTTTATAATTGGTGATTTTATGTATTTCATAAAATATCTTTTTAGTTTCTACCTGACCAATCAAACCACTGCTTTATTAATTGCTTTATACTCAAAAGATTTGGTATATGAAAAACCTCTCTTTATTTTTTTAAAATTTCCTGACAGTGCAGAAAAAGGAGATGATTAATATATGGGAAGATAAATGAGTAAGTATTTTGGTAGATGTGAGGGTGGATTTTTAGATGTAGGCAGTGTGACATGGGGGTTAAGAACACACGCTCTGGAGCTCACATCTCAGCTCCAGTGCTGCCTTGCTGTGTGTCCAAAGCAAGTTCTTCTCCTCTCTGGTCCTCAGTTTACTCATCTGTAGAATAGGCATAAAAATAGTGCATACCTTATAATAACATTGTCAAATAAAGGGTTAATATATGTAGAGTATATATATATATATATATATATAATGTGTGACAGAGACTGTCACACATTAAATGCTATATAATTATTAAAATGTTTTGTAAGTGGTTCACTCAAATTATAGAAAATATAAGGAAACCAAATATCTGAAGGGCTATCATGTCAAAGAAGCATAGGGCACACTCTTGTGAGCTCTAGGAATAATTAATACAAGTTAGAGCAGGCAGGGATTGTTCCAAAGTTGCTCATGGAGGAAATAAGGCTTCCTTGGGAGTTATGGATATCTAATGACTTGGTATTCAAGCAGATCTGGATATGAAATTTTTATAAGCATTATAAGCATTCCCTTTTTATAGAGAATTTTTTAAATTAATAACTGAACCATTGGGAGGGACAGTCTGCCACAGGCTCTGAGCACCCTCTATTTTCTCGCTCAGTTTGTCAGACTGTAGGCATATGTAGCTAGTCATACAGGTGACTGACTAGCTCAAGGAGACAACAGCACTCACTCCCAAGGGAGGGGCACTGGCTTATCTGCTCCTTAGTACAATGTTTGCTGCTTGCTCGAAAAGTACTTGACTCTTGGCTGGGTTTCTCTCCTACAACAGGACACAGGCCCACCTGTGTTGCCCCTCATGCGTCCCCATGGGACAGGGGACACAGATAACTGGTGGAAACATGCGGCTCTGGATGCTGGGTTTGCCATGAATAATAAAGTCTGTTGTCTCTGATCCAGGAATCTCTTGTCTTCTACACCTATTCATGAAATAGTAAGAAGTATCAGCTTGTAAGTAGAGCAAAATCCCAGAAACTTCTCAGTTCTGGACACTTACAAATAACAACAGCTAATTTTATTGCCGGATTATTACTGTACTCACTGGACTAAGCCCATTATGTGCACTATGTTAGCAATCCCTCTCTATGGGCCCTTTTACAGGTTGGCTTTACAGAACTGTTACATAACTTGCCCAAAGTGCCAGAGCCAAGCATCACACTTTGTAGTTTTTCTGACTCAAAAAGTTATGCTTGTTACAGCTATACTATTCTATGCTGCCTCTTTTTAATATGTGTTCCCCCGCCCCCTCATCTACTTGAAAATATCTTCATTGACTGAAACACTATAAAACATCATCATTCAGAGTTCAGAGGAAGTGAAACTGACCTCACATTTCTATAACCTTGTTCTTTAGCTATTCTTGCTTTTTTCCCTTAGGCCTGGCCCAAAGCAGCCCCTTCACCAGTCTCTCTTTCTTCATGCTTTCCTAGACCATTGTACAGTAGGAAGACAGCATAGCGATGGGCTACAAAACAATGCAACGTTGTGGTTAGTGAAAGAAGCCCTTCAGATTGCTCTCTTTCTCCCCTTCCAAGGTTAATCTACAAAATCATTTGTATTTCTATGTAGTAACAATCAGCAACTGGAAATTGAAACAAAAAAATACATTTAAATGGCATAAAAACATAGAATACATCACAATAAATCTAATAAATTATTTGCAAGATTTTAATGCCAAAAACTACCAAATAGAGAAATTGATGAAGATCAAAATAAATGGAGAAATATACCATGCTTAGGGATGACAAAATTCCACATTGTTAATGTGTAAATTGTCCCCAAATTGATTTATCAATTGAGCACAATGCTAATCAAAATTCCAAGAGGCATGTTTATAAAAATTGACAAATAGATTCTAAAATTTATATGAAAATGTTAATGCCCTTGAATAGAGAAAACAAAAGTGGATGACTCATATTACCTGATTTCAAGCCTGACTGTGAAGGTACATTAATCAAGACAGTGTAATATTGGTCTAAGAGTAGACTTCTATATCAGTGGAACACAATGGAGCATCCCAAAATAGACCCACACATATATGGTCAATTGATTTTTAACAAAGGTGTCCAGATAATTGGATGGGGAAAGATGTTCTTTTCAAAAATGATGCTGGAACATTTGGACAGGCATATGAAAAAGTCATGAACCTTGGCTCATGTATAGCACCCTATACAAAAAGCCACTCACAATGAATCATAGACTTAAATGAAAAGCATAAAACTGTAAAATTTCCGGAATGAAACCTGGGAGAAAACCTTTTTGACCTTGGGTTAAGAAAAGAATTCTTAGATAAGAAACACAAACCATAAGAGAAAAAAATATTCTTTGCAACACACTGTTAAGAAAACGAAAAGACAAGACCGACTGGGAGAAAATATCTGCCACCTGTGTATCTGATAAAGGATTGAATACAGAATATATAAACTCAATAATCTGACCACAAAGAACCCAATAAAAAATAGTCAAAAAATTTGAACTCCTGCTTTACAGGAGAAGAGATTCTTGTGTCAAATCAGCACATTGAAATGCAAATTAAAACCAACAGGAGAAGCTGTTAACACACCTACTAGAATGGATTGAAAAAAACAAAAAGAAAGACGAGTACTAGCTAGGCTTTGAAACTCCTCTGCATCCCTGGGGGAGCACCAAGTGGTGCAGCCACTTTGGAAACAATTGGGAGTTTCTCCTAGGTATTTAAACAAGATAATGAAAGGATATGTCTCCACAAACCCCTGTACACAAATGTGTCTAGAAACTCATTCACAGTTGACAAAAACTGGACAAACCTGAATGTTTGGTGAATGGATAGGCAGAGTGTAGGACATCCCCCAGTAGAACACTACTCGGCAATAAGAACCAAACTATTGATGTATGCAACGGCAATGAGTGAATCTCAAAAACACTGAGTAAATGAAGGCAGACACAAAAGACTGTGTGCTCTATGATCCCTTTCATACGACATTTTAGAAAAAGGCAAAACAATAGTGAAAGAAGTAATCATCAGGGCTCCCAAGGGGCAGGAGGCTAGGGGAGATAATTAACTCCAAAGGGTGGGCACAAAGAGATGCTTGGGAATGATAAAAATTCTATATATTGCTTGTTATGTGTGTTACGCAAACATATATATATTTAACTAACTGTACATAACCATATGTATATTTGACAAAACTCATTGAATTTTACCATATGTAAATAATACCTCAATAAACCTGAATTGTTTTAAATCTGAAAAAGTGCATTAAGCTTTAAGTAGAATCACAACTACTATTGTAGAATACATGAAATAATGATGTTTATGTATGTTGCACTTGATTAAATATATATATGTATTTCTGCTTACATGGTAACATTTAAGGAAATACATTTTTAAGTCTTACTGTAAAAAAGTGTTTCAATGCAAATTAAACCTTTAGATTGTGTTTAATTTTTATGACCATTACAAAATAATGGCTTTTTTTTTTTTGGCAATGATGTCTATAGAAGAACTGAAAAAATGAAGTAGTTTTTATTTTTTTGCCTAGTTTAAGCTGTAAAAAAGTAATAAAACATTCTGTTTGTAATATTACACTCCTTCAGTATGTCCTTCCCTCTCTAACTCCCCTGTTATTATTTCATTACAAACTCTAAATAGTGTCCATGATTCTATAATATATTTTAAATCCTATGCGAACAATATTTAAATTAATTGTATAATTTTGCCTTCACTTGTTTGCAGTTCATTTTTACGTTTAAATATCTTGCTTAGTTCACTCATGCGTTTCAATCTTAGCTTTTAAATTGCTTATTGATTTGCCTATTACAGTCATAAATACATTCATAAACATTTTCTTCTCAGGTTGAAATGAATATATTTTTCCTTTAAAGGTGAAATTGAATGAAATTTGGAGCTAACAGAAAAGCTTACAGATTTTCCATTGATTTTTTTTCCCCTGCAGTGTTGAGAAACTCTTTCTTATCTGAATAAAACAATTTTCTATCCCGAGCTGTCCTGTCGTGGTAACTTTTGATTGATATGGCAACGTTAGAAGAAGACTAATTATGGTATTGATTATTTCCTGTAGCAGCCCACTGGTGTTGCCAATTGCCAAGCAAGACAGTTTGTTGGAAAAAGACATTATGTTCAAAGATGCAACGAAAGGTCTGTGCAAGAGACAATCTCAGGACAGCACCCCTGAAAATTCTACCGTGATTGGCCCCACCAAAGCTGAGCAGGTAATTACACCCTTACTGCATGTATGCTAGTATTGCTTCCTATTACGTCATGCCTCAGAATCCATCATTTTAAAAAGGAACACCCACTAATTTCCACTCAAATATAAATTAATGAACGCAAAGTTAATATTTTGTTTTAAATTTCCATACATAAATTGTTGTGGTGTTATACTGACCACTAACAAACATAATTGCTATTGTATTTTACAAGGAATTGAATTTTACATTCTTGACTTACATACCAGGAATGTAAGCTCAGCCAATATGTTAATTCCTGAGCATTTCCATTTACATCACTAGTCATCATTTTGATTATTATGTAGACTGTGGTTTTTATTTCCTACACATATCCAAATATTTTACATAACAAGAAGAAAGATAAACCAATCACTAAGACTCATTTATCTTTAAAAGTAATTGTGGTGGTGTATTGTGTGTGTGTTTGTGTGTGTGTGTGTGTGCCCCAGTGCCCAAGTTATGGGAGAACACTTTGATGAGCTTGGAGTTATAGAAATTAGTGTATAGTCTGTTATCATTCCCATGGAAATAAATGATTTTATGTTTCATGTTTTATAAATGGAAGAATAATTTTATAAATGTCAGAATAATCCTTGAAAATATTTTGTTTCACTGTATCTAATTTTGAATATTTTAAAGACATTTTAGCTCAGGCCGCCATACAAGATACGACAAATTGGGTGGCTTAAATAACAGAAATTTATTTCTCACAGTTCTGGAGATTGGAAGTCCAAGATCAAGGAGCCAACTGATATGGTTTCTGGTGAGGGCTCTTTTCCTTGCTTATAGATGGCTGCATTCTCGCTGGTGGAGAGAGATGGAGAAAGCAAACTGTCTGGTGTCTCCTGAGGACACCACTCCTATGGGATTGAGGCCCCACCCTTCTGCCTCACTTAACCTTTATTCCTCCCTAAGGCCCATCTCCAAGTACAGTTACACTGGCAGTTAGAACCTCAGCATACAAATGTGGGGGACACGATCCAGTCCATAGTAGTAAGCAAATTGAATGTAAGGTAAAATTTAATGCAAAGTTTTTTCTTAACTTTCTTAAGGGTCCTATGAACTTTCTGTAACCTTAAATGCATATTACTAAGTGAAAGAAGCCAATCTGAAAAGGCTACATACAGTATGATTCCACTATTTGACATACTGGAAAAGGCAAAACTTTGCAGACAGTAAGAAAGTCAGTGGTTGCCAGGAGTTGGGGGCAAGTGGGAAGGATGAACAGGTGGAGCGTAGCAGATTGTTAGGGCAGTGAAACTATTGTGTGATAGTATAATGATGGATACATGTCGTCATACATTTGTCCGAACCCGTAGAATGTGTAACACCACGAGTGAACCTATGTACACTACGGACTTTGGGTGATTATGACACGTCAGTGTAGGTTCATCAGGTATAACAAATGTAACACTCTGGTGGGGGATGTTGATAATGGGGGAGGCTGTGCCTGTGTGGGGCCAACGGTATATGGGAAATCTGTGTCTTCCTTTCAGTTTTGCTGTGAATCTAAAAAATAATATCTTAAAAAAAATGAGAGGACATTCACAACATGATGTCAAGTGTAATCCTTGTAGAATGACTTTTCTGTTTTTATTAGAAGTTCTTTGTAATTGTATCCTAGACATTAAAAGCAGTTGTAATCATGTTCTATTTATTTGGTATTAAAGAGGGAGTGTCTGTTATTCAAGTTTTCTGTTCATATGTTATCTATATAATTTTCATTTATTATCTGTGTAATGCTCACCCTTATCTCCCACTGTATGCATCACACTGTCATACATTCTTGGCCGTGAGATGCACAGGTGGTTCTCCCCAGAGGAAGAGCACCATCCACTGACCGGATTATTCACTCACATTTCACAGGATGGATTTAGAACAGGCTTATCAGAGCAATAAATTTCCGATTGACATTTTAAAGGGAAGTACATAATGTAAAACACTTTTTAAAAATCGAAACAAAAATCACAGCATCTCTCCTTCCAGATTTTTGTGAAATGTAGGTCTTATCAAATGGTAACTGTGTAAATGAATATTCAAGGCTTGATTTAAACTGTTTTGGTTCTGATAATCACCAAAATTAACATTCGGTTTTGTAACACCTCTGAGAATGTAGAATTTTTATTAAGTTGCTTAGAAATACACAAGACATTTGTTCTTCTCTCCCCTTTTTGTTTTGTTTTCCCTCCCATTCCCCTTCTCCCCTGTCCTGCCCTCTCCTTCCATTCTCTTTCTAGTTTCCTACTTTCTTAATTTCGTCACTCCCTCCCTTCCTCCCTCTACTTTCCTTTTAGAATATATTTATTTAAATTTAGTTCAAGCTTGAAATTCAGTTCAAAATTTTATTCCACTTAGTGAAGGCACGTTAGCCTGGGAGTAAAGAGAAAGGATGATAAAGTCATACAGATTTGCTCTGGTTCAGGTCTGCTCCTGGAGCTCTATGACTCTGGAAATTCCTTAACCTCAATAAGCCCCATCCGTGAAATGGGTACATAGTACTGACCTCATGTGGTTGTTATGAGGATGACAAAGATTAAGGCTACAAAGTGACAGCACAATTACCAAGAACAGAATAAAAACTCAATAAGATGTATTTATTATTTCTATTGTTATTATTTATATAGACTATATATTAGGTTTTGCTAGAGTGGTCAAACCTTCTATTCACTAAATTTATATGCTCTTAATTCATGTAATTCCCGTTAACACATCAACCGGGCTTTATTTTTTTCAATGTAAATATAGATTATTTTAGAAAATAGTAATTTATATTGATTAACATTTCAAAGCTTAAAAATGCTTTCACCTGCATTATCTGAATCTTCACAATACCACTGTGAGCAAGTTATTACTCACTTTCAATACTTAACTAACACTTAAGTTTCAAATTGAGTTTTAAACTGACCAAACTTAAACTCAAGAAAAGTTGAGCAAATTGCCTAGAATCACAAGTGTCTTCTACTCTGTATCCAGTGCTCTTTGGACACACCACAACAAGCTCCCAGTTCATTTTTCAGAGCCCTGCTGACTTGTGGCAGTTCTGTAAATAGGAGGGACAGTTTGCATTCCATGGCTGCATGTACAATGTAGGGGTTTCAGAGACTGGCAAGAATTCTCCTCCTGTAGTCCACAGATATGTCAGCATCCACATACACAAAACATAAATCCTCAGCTGAACAAACGAAGAGTAAGTGAAAGGGCCTGATAAATCTCACTATCTAAGAAACATCTGACAGAGTAAGAAAAGCAGAGAAAAACAATGAAAATGCTATCCCGCCATGGTGATAGGCTCAAGCTTTGGAAAGCTTAGGAAAGTATTTTGTCAGATTATCACTCCTTTTTCTGCGATGACCATCCCAGTCACCTCATGCTTTTTCTAATTTCCTCTTTCCTCCTACTCAATTCTTTCTCCATAACTGCCTTTCCCCTCAATCTTGTTGTTCTTATCCTATTTGTCAGACCATCTCTTTTGCCCATTGAACTTCTAGTCTTTGGATATATATTACTAATCTCCCGGGGAGAAAAACCACAAACAATCAGAAAAAACAACACAGTAAAGCCAACAGCAGTCCAAGTGGTGCTGACAGTGGAGACAAGGAGTCAGTGGGTTCAGAATATTGCCAAAACTTAAATTCCCTATTTCTCAAAGTATTTCTCCTAAGTTCTTCTTGACTTTCTATCCTGGATTATGTCTGTTTTGTGTTCTAGATCTCTCCATTTGGAAATATACATAGAGAGATATGGATATTTATATATCTTCATAAGAACCATAATGCTCAATCCTAGAGAGGATGTTAATTTTTTTTTTTACATATTTCCCCCATCTCTGTTCTAACAATTGTTATAATTGGTTGATAGACATTGGTAATATGTACTGTTGAACCTAGAACTATAACATAAAAATATTTACAGATATATTTTTTCTACTTGTTATCAGCTGTCACAGTGCTTTTGAAATCTGTATATAGAATGTGTCCCTTTGATAACCTTAAGATCAATTGTCAAAGCTTCTCTCCTGATCATTTTGGAATCTTGATGGTAAATGCAAGGAATTCTTCCTTTCATCTGCTCAAACACTGTATTTGTCACATTTCATTACTACAAACAGGTTAGGGAGTCTTCACATTTTTACTGTCAGCCTAGTATTTTCTCTGACCCACATGACAGCTGTGCTGCTGTAGATGTAAATCCTCAAGAATAGCAAAGACATGTTTGCAATGGCTCTTTCAGGGTTGTCAGAATAAATGCAGAACTTCTGTTAGTGCTATTCCTGCCTTTTCTAAATATGCACACAGAAATTTGCACCAAACTCCTTAGAGTTGTGATTATAAGAAGAATTTTATCTTAGTGAAAACCATCACTTCTAAAGAAAAAAAAATCTTGCTCTTTGTTTTTCTCCTTTTTATGATTGCTTTGGCAGTTAAATATATATGCTAACTTGCTGGAGACTTTTGTCTTATTCTTGCATTGTTCAAGGTTATTGCAATCATATTATGGGCTTATATCATATTTTGTATATGTGTGTATTAATTTTTTGTGTGTTTATATATAGACACACACACACACATATTAGTTGTCTGGGGGCACATTTGTGTGTATGTGTAATTATATGTTTTTGTACTTTTGGGAAATGTTTACAAAGACATTAGAAAGAAAAGATATTTACATCCATCCCTAAATTGATGATGAAAGTACTCATTTACGTATCTCTCCATATAAAGACTTTTGCCAGCGGTCTTTTCATTTCTGGAAAATACGTACTTACCCATTTGCACTTATCTTCTAAGTTCCTTTTATATCTAAGGGCAAACATTCGAGTCTGTGATCCTGGAATACAGTAAAGTTGTCCATCAATATAAATAAACCTTCGATTTTGTCTCAGTTAATCCTAAGTATTGAATCAAATGCAATTTAGTAGCACACAGTTGAGTATGGGAGCTCCTGTTTCTCTTCAGTAAGTCTACGTTCAGTCCACCCTCCTCTTCCCAGTCCCCTTGCTGGGCCGCCATTACTTGGAGCTTCTTGACTGGTCTCAGCATGTCTACCTTTCCTTCCAAAAGTTGCCAGGGTATCACGTTCTCAGTGTGGAGCAGCTCCTTCAGTGACTTTCCATGGTCCCTGGGATTCAGCAGAGCCCCCCATGGCCTGCAAGCTTCACCTTCTCCAGCACCATCTGCTTCCATGTCCTCCACCCTCCTACCTCATGAGCCAACGTCCAGTGCCTCCACATACCAATCTCCTTCTGACCTTGGTGCCTTCACCATCTGCTCCCACATCCCAAAGGATGGCCTTTTAAAATTATCTCCAATTTCAACTTTAATATGACTTCCTCAAGGAGGACTTCTTAGACCATCCAATCGAAAGTGCAATTTTTCCCTTTTCAGAGCATTCTGGTTTTGCCCTCATGGAACTTTTTGGAATTGTAATTTCTTGTTTATGTCCTTACTTCTCCCCCAGTAGATTGTAAACACTCTGAGGTAAAATACTACATCGCTTTTTTCCCTCTTTTTACTAAACTACTAGCATAGTGTCTGGCAAAGAGTAGGTGAGCAAGAATAAAAGGAAAATTATTGAACATATGTTATCAGATTTCTTCATTATCTGCTAGAATTTCTCCGCTGTTACCTAGTGGTTATTATCTCAGCTTCCATTTCTGACTTATTAGCTGTGTGATCCCAGGGAAATCACCTGGCCTCTCTGGGTCTCAAGTTCTGCATCTACTAATTAAGGATGTTGACTATATCAACAAATTTAAACTTTAAAAAATTATTATTTAGCAGCAGATCCTTCCCCCAAAAGAAATATATGAAGGAGAACTCCACTTCCTAAAGAGATGAAAGCTGAGTGTCTCCGCCGAGAGCAGCAGAGACAGGCCCAGAGCCCTCTACAACTGCCGGCCTCCTCCCTTCTCCAAAGGCAGCCTTCAGGGAAGTTGGCAGAAAGTTTGCCATTGGCGTCCATGCCCCTTTCGAGATGTCTGACTAGCTGTGTAACAGTGCGTCCCATTGCTGCACACTTATCCACAGAGCAGGCACCGTGCCAGGCCCACCACAGGAATTTAATTCTCATAGCCACTTATGAGGGGCATACCATTATTTATCCTGTTTTATAAGAGAACTGAAAGTGACTTAATGATGTTCAGAAAGAAAAATGTTCAAGATCTCACAGAGAGAAAGGCATACCACTGGAATCGAAACACGGTTCACCCAGGAGAATACATATAATCGATGTCTTAGACTTAGATGAGTGTGAATTTTCCAGTATTCAAAGTGGGGAAGCTCGAATCAGCATGTAAGATTTTTGCCTGAGTTAGCGTGACTGATGAAAAACCCAGAATGAGAAACTGCCTGGGTCAAGAAGGCTGCTGAGTACTTCCCCGAGGACCAGGCGTTCTCACTGGCTGAGCTGTCAGTCTCAGCGGCACTTTGGGCCTAGGAAACTCTTCAAAGTGGAATTAAGCATATACAGTTAAAAAACTGATGTAATGCATTCCCCAAAATGATTTTGACAACCCAGAAAATATTAGGAAGGTTGGAGCATTATGACTTCTATATTAATCAGCAGCAAGTACCAGTTTTTGGATACCACTCTTGAATTATTTAAGTAAATGTTTCTGACAGTATTAAAGCCGTAGAGCTATGCCTCTAACCCAAAGTTAAATAACTGATTTTAATAAGACTATGTTATATGCTCTTTACATGTTAATTCTGAAAGATATTTTGAAATGTGTTTCTTTTAAATGCTGCTAAAACAGAGAGAATAATAAACTCGAGGTGTTGGCTGAGTGTGTGTATGTTGGATGGAGAGGAGAGGCTTGTTCTTGACATTTCTGAGGTCTGGAATATTTTACAAATTATTTTTTAATAACTAAAGGTACTGCTATTGGAATATTATGTCTCCCGTTTACACAAATGGTTGTATCTCTAATGCCAGAGAGCCCACTGCTGACACATCCTTCCAAACGGAAGACATAACAAAACTTCTGACTGAGATTCTCATAAAGAATCTGACTTTCTGTTATTAAGGCATGAGGATTAGAAACAGTCTGGGAAAACAATGACCTGAATTTATGAACTCATGAGAAAGATTACATATGTGAAATCTTTGCTAATGTCAGATAGTCTTAAATTTAGTTTTTTTGAAGATGTGTAATATTTTTCACTCCATAAACATTTAGCTGACAAACAGTAATATTTAACTTCAAATTATTTAGCAATGGAACATACAATAATACAATGTATAATACAAATATAAAATGCAAATACAAATATAGAATACAGACACAAATGCAAATAATACACATACACTTACTGTTATTGAAAATTCACTACGGGCATCTGAACTCACGGGGGCATTGATAAGAATATTCTTGTTCTTTTTCTCCTTCGTGTTTGACGTAAGAAAACCAAAGCCGACCTAATATATCAAATGTCTACTTTTCAGAGTATATCTTATGTTTATAAAATTAAACAATGCCCATTTCTAACTTGTAAATGGTAGATTTTCATCTAATAACCCAAATTCGTGGTTTTTTTCGGTTTGAAACATTGCCCGGTTTTTAGACTCTGTCACTCTATGTTAAATTGAACAGGAAAGTGTTCTTTTCTTTATGACAGAATTATCTTAATCTCACAGCTACTTTAATCTTAAGAGTAATATAGAGCAGAATGAAAATCACAAGCCAAAATTCTAGCGTCTACTTTTAAAACCCGGCCTCCTACATGTGTGCAGAGACTGAATTCCAGGCGCATTGCTTCCCCACCATGCCAACAGCAGTAATGTGAGAACGTGAGACGTTTTGCTTTAGCTTTGGCAACACTGCAAATACGTGAGCTTTTCAGCTGCCTGTCTTACAAAGGACTCAGTGCAGTTCAGAGCTGTCTAAATTATAAGTAAGGACTCGGAAGAGTCAGCATGCTGAAATAATTTTGACAGACTTAATGACTTTGAATGACTTGGAGGGACGTAAGGTAACATTCAGGGGGTGTGTGTGTGTGTGTGAGTGTGTGTGTGCATGCTCGTGGGTATAGAGCAGAAATTCTCCTCTGAATACATTTCTCTGGGGCTGTTGAATTTTTTGTTCCTTATAAGTGAACCATTTCATCTTATAATAACAGTTTCGAATTCGTGGTCTTTAAACTTTTGACATGTAATCGAGAATGGAACATCCAACTGTGAAGAAAGTTGATTGGAAAGCAATTAGAATTGATCTTACTTATTTTTTTCTCCAGGTCAAGCTAATGCCTCCCGCTCCAAATGATGACCTAGCAACGCTCAGTGAGCTCAACGACAGCAGCCTCCTTTATGAAATTCAGAAGCGCTTTGGGAACAATCAGATATACGTAAGTGCCCTTGAAATTGCCTTTGGCACTGCTTTTGTCTTGCTGCATATTTTCGCCCTTCTGTGGTGCAGACGTTACAAGTAAAGGGCTGTTGTTGCTTCTGCTCATGCTGATAGCTTAGGTGGATTCCTCAGAGTTCACCTTCATTCTTCTCATTCGGTTATAAGGCAAGTTCAGCAAAGATCCACATTTCAGAGTTGTCAAGTCAAAGTTAATACCCTGAGGGTAGACAGCTTTTCTCTTGCCCTGATTGCTGTGGAAGAAGAATCTTGCTAGAACCAGCAGGATCTGCAAATCACTTATAAAAATGCTGTTTGTTTCATCTCCTTTAACTTAGCCTGCTAGATCTGGAAAAGGGAGCTAGAGAGGAAAAGTTGACTGTGCGTGGACTGCCTCTCTATTTGCATGAATAGAGAAACTATTGTTCATCTAAATTTTCAAGAAATTTCTTTGCAAAGTAAATAAATACACGCATCTCTGATAATGGGATACAAATATATGACAGATGACAAACAGCATGGAGAATTGATTTGCTGGGGTTCTGTCCAGGTTCATATGTGTTATTTCCTCCAATACTCATAACAATTTAGACAGCATGTAGTCTCAGTCTGTCTCTGTCTCTCTCTGTCTCTGTCTCCTGTTGATTTTGTTATATTTAGCTCAGAGCAATTCAATCAGAATGTCTATAGAGAAATCTGATTATGCACATGCCTGCTATTCCTTTTTGATAACAGCTTTTTTTCCTAGTCTACTGAGAAATTGATTAAGTAATTTTCATGTAAATGTGAAGTCTGAGAATTCCTTACAAGTAATAAATTGTCAGGTGCTGATTAGCCTATGAAAATTCAATGCAACATCTTAATACTTGGATAAATTGCCTGCCACTGTAAATACACTTAAAATTAAATAGTTCTATCAAAATTAATGAAATTGAGTCATTGGCATAAAGTGGTGAAACCTGAATGCTTTGGTCTCTCTTACTGCCCTGTTACTTGTGTATTATTTTTATTCCTTTGTCTCGCCTTTCCCAGCATTGGGTTGATTCTTTTTCTTTTCAGCTTCTTAATTATTTTGTTAAGAAGACCACTGCTTGACTATTTCTGAATCCCTTTATTTCTTTCACGCCTTTTAAGTGGCTTTGTCTCCCAAATACCCATTTAATCTACCTCTCTCCATCTCCGTGGACACCATTCTTATCAAAGCCACCATTATCCCTTCTCCAACAGCCTTCTAACTTTCTAGAGGAAACTTCATTCCCTTTCAATCTGATCTCACGATGAACTAGAGTAATTTTTGTAAAGAACAAATGTAATCTTGAAAATCCCAGTCAAAAGCTTCCTATGGCTTCTCCTTTTTCATGAGATGACCACAATTCTTATTCACAGTCTGGCCCCAAACACTATCATTGATGACTCTTAGCCACTGATCATTGCCCTCCTGCTTCCATCAGGGACTTTCCTTGGACTCTTTTTCTTTCTCCTAAAGTTCTCTTTCTACCTTTATGAAATACTTAGCTTTATAAATTCCCACTCAAAAGTTCTTCAGTCTTTAAATGAACCTTCCCAGACCTTCCAGGTTAAGCCACTGTGGACAGTCTTCCTGTAGAGCACTTCTCATCGCTTGTGATTATATGCCTCACTGGTGATTTGATTCATGTTTGGCTCCAGTGCTAAACTCCGAGCTCAGTGAGAATAGCAGCCGTGCTGGTTTTGCTCACCATGAGGCCTGGGCAAGCACTTGCTAATCTTAAATGACAAATACTTCCTACCTGTTTAGCAGAGTCATGGCTGTAACTCCTGCACAATCATCTTCATAGATACTCTCTGCTACTGGGTTTCTCTCTCTATCTGGATAATCGGGTTTAATATTCCCTACTTTGCTAAAGTTCATGTAAAATATAAATTTGCCACTGTGTGAGACATGATTTTCTTTTTCTCTATACTTGAACTATTGAAAAGCTAAATTGTTTAGGATCAATTTTGTGATGAGCGCTCTAAGTTATGGTATTTGAATTCATGTCTAATGGATAGACAAGCAATTTAAGCGTTATTGATTGAATAATAGTAAGTGCTTCTCAAAGTGTATTCTGTCGACCATTGGATAAGTGAACTTTTTATTACAGTCCGTAATGGGAGTAAACATGTAGAAATTCTTATAGCAATTTGAAGGTTTAATTTCTGTCTGTTGACTCTAATAAGAATCAGGACTTTCATTTTGTATGTCTGTCTTTTTCAATTTCATTTTTATTGTGTTTTATAAAAGTATCAGTCCATTATAAATTGGAAATAAAAGCAAATGTTCCTTCCCCACAAATAGAAATTAACATATTCAAGTCTGATTATCTGATCTCACACCCACTCTCCGAACATGCTCCTTTGATGCCTTTCCCATCCCGGTTAATGGCAACCCCATTCTCCCAGTTTTCAGGCCAAAGTGCTTGGTAAGAGTATTGATACTTGTTTTTCTTCCATAGCCTATATCTGATTTTAGTGCAAATCTCATCAGCCCTACCTTCAAAATATACACAGAATACACCCTCTACTGCTGCCTCCTGGGCCTGTCAAAACCAAGATAAAATATTTCAGCTGAATTAATATTTTAACCATGATTGTCATCTCTTTTTGCTATAGTCTGATTTGTTATATAAGATAATCTTTCAAAACAATCTGTAAGTTGCCCTTTTAACTAAGTATATAGCATTCTATTTGGATATCAGATTGGGACATTTCCATACAGTCTGAGCAGTAGAGAGTTCCCAATTCATCAAACAGAAAATGAATTGCAGGTGATGAGACGCTTGCTAGGAAATGCACAGAATAAAGACAGTGCATTCCCTGAATAATTATTGTCCGTGGTAACAGAGAGTATAATCTGCCGTCAGATCTCTTCACGGATGGCTGGTAAGCATGGAGGCGATATTCCCTTTACAAATACCTCAGTAGAACTTGAGACTCATAGAGGAAGAAACCTACAAATAAACACAGGAGCTCCTATAACATCTAATTAGCCAAGTATGGAGCCTGGCTCATCTCAGCCCCTTAAAAATTTAATATTCCCCTTAAGGTGACCCAGTTGGATGTAGCAGGTCTTCCTTTAAGAGCATTTCAAAAGGTGAAGGTTGACAAGCTGGCGTCAGAAGTTGAAGTCTCTCTCACTTCAGGACTATTTGAAATTACATAGACGGACACATTTTTCCGGAGCTAATACTGCCCCCAGCCTAGTTCTGTGAAGCCTCGTCTACTTCATGCCGTGCAATACCTGCCTCATCGTTCTGTGTCATTCTGCTCAATCTAGAAGACCCTTCTGAGCCCTTGGCATGTGTAAACTATTGAAAAAAAGTAGTATGTTGGAAAGATGAGCTCAAGGAAGTCTCTGCAATTTAAAAAAAGTTTCTACAATTAAAAAAATTCTTCCTTTGCAGTGCATTTCAAATGTTCTATTTCATCAAAATCCTCTCTTTGGAATATGGCATAAACGTATATAAACTCATACTTTGTGACTATCAACTTTCAAATCACGTCTTTACAAACTAGTCTTTGCTTATTAGAAAATATATTTCCAAAAACAGTCTCAAATTCCTTCAATAATTAGGCGAATATAAAAATTATATCTCAGTGGAAAAATGCACTTTAGAGATATTTTTATTTTCTTTTAAAGTTCTTGATCTTCTTTAATTAGCAGATTTCTTAATTCTCCCTCAATCTACTTTCTATTCTTATTTTTCTTCTCTGGAATTTAAGTGTAATTTTCAGATACTTCACTAATAAGGTCACTCTTTGGTTCAATTATTTCACTTTTATTTCTTTTTTCCTTTACTTGGCTGTAAAATATTGGCCAATCCTTCTTTTAAGTAAATGTATTGAATTACAGCATATGAAGAGAATGATGCACAACTCATTAGTGTATGGCTTCACGAATTTTTATTTGGTGAACACGCCTACGTAACCAGCAGCTTCATAGAGAAATGGAATATAAGAAGCCCCTTCCCTAATTTACTCTAATCATTACAAGATTCTGGCACATATGTTTATAGATTACTTTTGTATTTTTTTTACTTTATATAAAATGAATCATCCAGTATGTTCTCTTTTGTGTCTGTCATCTTTCACTCATCATCATCTTTCTGATATTCATCTGTACTGTGGTTTGTAATGGCAGTTATCCATTTTTATTTCTGTATGATAAGCCACTGTAGGAATATATCCTAATTTATTTATTTACTCCACAATTGAGGAAATTTTGAGCTGTTTCCTCTTTTTGGTTATTCCAAATAATGCTGCTATAAATAGTCTTATGCATGTAGCATGATCAGTATTATTTGTTTTATTAATTTTTTTTTCAAATTCTAGCCATTCTGGCAGTTGTGGAATAGTATCTCATTATGGTTTTAACTTAAATTTCTCTGGTAACTAATAATGTGGACCAATATGTGTTTGTTGCTTATTTGACTATCTTATTTTTTGAAGTGCTTGTTCAATTATATTGCCAGTTAAAAATAAATAGGTTGTTTTACTTTTTCTTCTTGTCGTGTAGGGCTTTTTATATATTTGGGATATTGTTTATCTGTCAGATGTACATATTGGAAGCATTTTCTTCCAGTCTGTGGCTTGCAATTTAGACTTCTAGTAGTGTCTTTAGATGAATGGAAGTTTGTAATTTTTACAAAGTTCTTTACAGTTAGTGCTTTTTGTGTTCTGCGTAAGAAATTTTGGCCTTGGTCGTGAAAGTATTTTCCTATATTTTCTTCCTGCAGTTTGGTTGTTTTAACTTTAATATTTAAGGTGTATTACTAGTGTGGAAATGATTTTACGATGGGTAAAGAGGAGGGTCAAGATTAATGTTTTTCCCACATGGATTCCCCACTGCATTGCAATGGCGTCTTTGTCGTAAATTAGGTGATCATGGGAAGTGAGTCTGTATCCAAAATCTGTCTTCTATTGTATGTATCTGTTTATCTGTCTATAAACCACTACCAAAATATCTTAATCATTATAGCTATAAAATAAATCTTGATATATAGAAAGTCTTCTGACTTTGTTCTTCAAGATGTCTTGGCTAATCATGACTCTTGGAGATCCATGTATATTTTAAAGTCAATTTATCAATTTCAATTGAATTTTCATTTGGTATTGCATTGAATCTATAGATTAGTTGGGAATAATTAAGATTTTTACAATGTTTGATTTTCCATTTCATGGAATGTTATATCCCTCCTTTAGTCATCTTTAATTTCTCTGAAACATTTTCAAATTTTTGGTGTAGAAATCTTGCTCATTTGTATTAGATCTATTTCTAGGCATTTTTCAAGTTTTGGTGCTATAATAAATGTTATTTTCTTATTGAAAATAACAAGCAAGTTTCATTTTCTAATTGTTTGTGGCTAATATATATAGACACAATTTATATTTTTTTATATTCACCTTTTATCCATCAAACTTGCTAAATTCATATGTAAATATTAATTTATATGGAGATTCTTGTGGATTTTCTGCATACGTTGCCGTACAGTCTGCAAATAATTTTTATTTTTCTCTTTTAAATCTTGATAGCTTCCTTACTTTTTTTTCTTGCTTCATTTCACAGGATAGGACTGTTAATAAAAAAGATAACTGGAAGTGACAGTAATAAGCATCCTTGTCTCATTTCCAATCCCAGGGAAAGACTCTCAGTGTTTTACCATTAAGCAAGTTGTTTGCTGTAGCTATGTCACAGGTGGAGTCACTTTTTATTGAATTAAGGAAGTTCTATTCTATTAATAGTTTTCAAAATTATTATTTTTAATAAAGAATGTGCATTGAATACTGTTAAATATTTTTTGGCATTTATTGAGATGATCATATGACATTTATTCTTTAATTCTTAGTATTATAAATTACAAGAGTTGATCTTCTACTATGAAGCCAACCTTGCGTTACTAGAATAAAGCCTATTTGGTTGAAATAGATTATTTGTTGAATGTATTACTGTATTCAATTTGTCAATATTTTGCTCAGGATTTTTGCATGTATTTTAATGAGAGAGAACAGCCTATAATTTTCCTTTCTTTAAATATACTAGTTAGGTCTTTAATATCAAGTTTATGCAGGCCTCTTAAAATGAAATAAGTAGTGTTCCCTCTTCTGTTATTTTCTGGAATAATCTGTATAACATTTGTTTATTTTGTACATCAACATTGGGAAGAATTCATCAGTGAAGTCAAAGTTTTCTTTATGGAAA
This sequence comes from Tapirus indicus, assembly GCA_031878705.1. NCBI lineage: Eukaryota > Metazoa > Chordata > Mammalia > Perissodactyla > Tapiridae > Tapirus > Tapirus indicus. The sequence goes on along the minus strand of CM062930.1, from coordinate 4,074,603 downwards.
GGTCTTTAGACATGGATTCAATCTCTTTTACAGAGAAAAAGCCCGTTAGATTTTCTGTTTTTTATTGCGCTCGTTTTGGTGAGATGTTGGATTGTTGTCCACCTATCTAAATATCCAAACTTAGTGGCTAAAATATGATTCCTAATATCGTCTTCATCTGTTTTCACGTCCATAGGGTCTACAGTGATGTCATATTTCTGATATTGGTAGTGTGTACATTTTCTCTTGTTTCCTCAGTCAGTCTTATTAGGTTGTGCTATACCTTATTAGACTTTTCAAAAGGTCAGCTTTTGGCTTTTGTTTCATATTCCAATAATTTTTGCTCTTGTATTGATTATTTTTTTTCTGCATAATTTGATATATTTTGATGGGCTCCTTGAAATGGATACTTAGATCATTAACTATTAGCTTTTATTCTTTTGTAACATATGCATTTCAGGTGATAAATTTCATTCCAAGTATACCTTTAGCTGCATCTCACAAGTTATGATATGTTGTAATCAAAATATTTTCTCATTTGCATTGTGATTCCTTTTTTGGCTCATAGGTTACTTGCAGATATGTAAGTTCCAAACATTTGGTAATTTTCTAGATATCCATTATTCATTTCTATTTTAATTCTACCATAATCAGAGAATATATTGAATATGATTGTTCAAGATGGATTGATTCATTGATGATATTGATTTGTGTGACTCACATCCTTTAAATGTAGTGAAACTAGTCTGTGTTCAATTTCAGAGAATGTATATTCTGCAATTGTTGGTAACAGTGTTCTATGTAAGCAAATTGGTCAACTTGGTAATTATTTATTTCAAAATTTTGTCTGCTTACTTCAGTTACTAATACAAAATTGTTACAATTCCACACTTTCATTGTGAATTCATGTTTTTCTCCTTATAGCTGTTTTTGCTTCATATATTTAATGCTAGATTTTAGTCTCATAGAAATTTAGAATTGCTGTATCTTGAGCGTTTTGTCATTTTTATCACTGGTATTGCTTCCTACTTTAAAGTATATTTTCTATGAATTGAGTATTGCTAAACTACCTTTTTCACTACTATTGTTTGCATGTATATTTTGCTTCATCCTTTAACTTTTAAATTTTATCAGTCTTTATATTTAAAGTGTTTCTCTTTAAAGTAGCACATAGTATTTCAATCCCAGTCAAAATCTTTGTCTTTTAGTTAGAGTATTTAGTGGCTTTACATGTGATGTAATTACTGATGTATTTGGGTTTAAATCTGTCATTTTATTGTTTGATATCTATTTGTTCCATCTGTTCCTCATGCATTTATATCTCATTACTTGTCCTTTTTTAATTAAAAAAGTATCTTTATTTGTTCTCTATGCTGTATGAACTTCTCATTATGCATTTTATTGTTATTCGGTAGCAACATAGAACTCATTACCTTATTTACTTCCTCCAGTATATTTTGCCGAGTGTTTTAATTTTGTATTCAATCTGGTTCTCACAATACCTTTTTAAGATAAGAAATTCTTAGAATTCAGTCATTTTACTTCTTATGTGCTCAATGGAACAAGCCTGTTGGTTTTATTTTGTTTGAATTTGACTTTTCTATTTCTTTGTTTACAAGCTTTTAAAACAATTCTCCAGATATTAAAGTGTGATTTTTACTCATTCTCTCTATTTTTGGCATTATTTTTAATTTTAAAAGTACTATTTATATGGTTCAAGAACTATCTATATCCTTCTCTTTTAACAGACTTTTATTGGGGATATCCTCTTGCTTGTTAACCCATTCAAAGAGCTTCCAATTTATTCCACTATGGTGAGTATAAAATTTTAAATATCATTTAATAATATAGAGTAACACTCACCAGACATGCCTATTTGTATCTAAATTGGGTTTGCATAATAGTGACTTGAATTTGTTCTGAGGCAACATTGGAAAGGAAAGTTACTTTATCAGAAGATTCCTTTGCACTTATAATGTGTATTTCTCCTATGATTGTAGTCACTTAGACAGACTTCTAAAATTAAATAATATATGACTATGTTTTCCATGCATTCTTGACTAATGCAAGACCAGTTGGTATAGAGTCCTTATTTGAACATCATGACCCCTTACAGAAAAGTTCTATGATGTTAAAGCAGTGGGAATAAGAAAGGATAATATTGCATTTATACATTTTTACAAATTACTTGCCAATTATAATTATGAGATTCTCAAAATTAAAAGAAAAATTGCTTTTGGAAAACTATTCCAGGCTGAATAATTTTCCTTTCTTGTAATTTCTTTTAATTTAGTTTTTAATATTAAAATCATGCTGGACCCATAAAAGGAATTGGAAATATTTAAATTCTGAATTTAATTTTTTGACATATAGGACCAGTCATATTTTTATTTTATTCTTTTTGTGTCAGTTTTTATTAATTGTATTTTTCAAGGATCCTCTTCATTATATTTAATCTTTAAAAGTTTTTGGCATAGAATTATTCATAATGCTGTTTATCTTTTAATCTTTGTATAATTTTGAGTGATTTATTTCCATTCCATATGTTGGTAATTTATGCCTTCTCTGACTTTTTAAAATCTATTTGCTAGGCATTTATTAATTGCATTAATTGTATTGTATTGTCTTTTTGAAGAAAAAAATTTCAACTTTTAATTTTTTCCTATTGTGTGTTTATTCTCTATACAGTTGATTTATTTTTTATCTTTATTGTTTTTGTCTTTCTACTTTCTTTGGGTTTGATAGTTAAGTTGTATAGTTATGGCATTGATTTTCTGCCTTTTTTTTGTGTGAGGAAGATTAACCCTGAGCTAACATCTGTTGCCAATCCTCCTCTTTTTGTTGAGGAAGACTGGCCCTGGGCCAACATCTGTGTCCATCTTCCTCTACTTTGTATGTGGGACGGCTGCCACAGCATGGCTTGATGAGCGTTGCGTAGGTCCATGCCTGGGATCCGAACCCGCGAACCCCAGACCGCCAAAGTGGAGTGTGCAAACTTAACCACTATGCCACCAGGCCAGCCCCATCTGCCTTTCTTTTATAAATCAGTATTTGAGCCTTTTTATTTTGCTTTAAACACAGCTTTACATACTTTTATGTCTTTGATATTTCAGAGTTTCTTTATTATTCAATTTAAGATATTCTCCTTATTGTGATTTCTTCTTTGCTGTATGAATTCTTCTTTTGCTGTATAAACTTAATTTTTTTCTATATTCCACATTTGTTTCTCTTTGATCTACAGTCTGGATATACTGGCTGGCCAAGTTACTAATTCTCTCTTCTGTTGTTGTGACTCTGTAGATAAAACCATCTATTAAACTGTCAATATCAGTTATGTTATTTCTTCATTTGGAATTTACATTTTATACTCAGAGATTCCAGTTCTCTGGTAAAATTCTTTTTGTTGCCACCTATTTTCTTGATATGTTCATAATTTATTTTTAAATATGTGCCTGGTTCACTCTAACACTAATAATTTTTATTGTCAACCTAACAACTCTAATACTAGAAAATAATCATTCTAATCTAATCTAATAATAATATCTGGGTCTGTTTCTAGTATGTGTGTTTTTGTCAGTTGGTTTTCTATTACGTGGATTTATTTACTGACATTCTAGGAAAACGTTTATTGAATGCCAAACCTTTTATATAAAAAATTATGGAAACTGGGATGATGTTATTTTCTTCTGAAGAAGTTTTCATTTTTATCTCCTGGTGGGTCATAAATTATAGGTGGATCATCTTGACCCAGTTAAGATCCCTTTATGTTGTTTATTTATTTATTTTATTAGTTTTTTGTGAGGAAGACCAGCCCATAGCTAATATCCATTGCTAATCCTCCTCTTTTTGCTGAGGAAGATTGGCCTGGGCTAACGTCCGTGTCCATCTTCCTCTACTTTATATGGGACGCTGCCCATGGCTTGACAAGCGGTGTGTCAGTCTGCACCCATGATCTGAACCTGCAAACCCCAGGCTGCCAGAGCAGAGCCTGTGAACTTACCCACTAAGCCACAGGGCCAGCCCCAAGGTCCCTTTACTTTCTATTTGTCCTCATGCATAAGGCATGCCCCCTTACAGGTCTCAGCTGAGAAGCTGGGATGATGTCCATGTAGACTTTCCTTTGTTACTGAGCCTTGACCTTGAATTTGTGTCTCCGCAGCAGTGTGAGACTACTAAAATCTCTGCTTAGCTTTTTAGACACTTACTGTTTAATTCCTATGAGACCTCTGAGTTTTATTCAGCAAAATGGCAGTGCATGATGAGAAAGAATTATGGGGAAGAACTTATTGGTTGGATGCATTTTGACATTCTCCAAGATCCCTGAAGTCCTAGCTGCTTTGGTGATTTTCAGAGGCCTCCAATTAGATGTTTAATTTGTATTTTATCCAGCTTTTATAGTTGTTCATGGTGAGATAGTCTGATACCAGTCACTTCATTATAGCTGTATGATAAAATAGGCCATGTCTATTTTTATTGCATTGGTGTCAGAAGATCATTTACCTTCAAATATCTCTAAGCTTGGTTGGAATTCCATGTCCATTATTATTAATTCTGTGTGTATCTTTCAAAGAGAGAGAGAGTGGAACACATGCTATTTAAAGTTAATCACTGATGAATTGTTCCTGGCTTATATTACAGTGTCACATTTGATTGTAGAGTTAACAAAAATCTTACGTTGAGGCAAAAGTCAGTTTTAAATAATGGAATAAAAAAATGTACATATATAACTACTATTTAAATGTGTCTATGGATCTAGAGGTCAAATTCTAAGTATTAGGGAAAGTTTAACACAATAAATTGCTATATTATGGCATTACCTGTCATACTAAATTGTAATTTTCTAATGGAAAACATCTGTTATTTCATGGTTTGTTTTTAGGGTGTCAACAGTATGGCAGTTTTATGCTTTCAAATAGTATGTTGTATTTGCAGTTCTATCAGAAATACATGTTAGTAGAGATAAGGAGAGAAAAATTAAGAAACATATTTCTTTATTAATGTAGAAATAAGATATAATGCATTGAGATTTTTGCAAGAACAGTTCATTAAAATATAAAATGGTGAATGCAACATATAAATTATATGTATCATCCTTTATACCCATCATTTCCAACTGACTCTGGCATAGAATTTAAGAGGAAAATAAATATATTTAGGTAAAATGTGCACTGATATAAAGCTTACAATAAAATTATCCACTTTTGATATGTCATAATAACAATTTTACAGTGTCTGGTGCTTTTGGAATTCAAATCCATTGTGTAGAATCAAATAGTTTGTACTTTCCTGGTCTACAAGTAATACCCCATAAAATTATAGTTATTAAGTAGATACCAGGACTTAATTTTTAGGTTGAATTAGTGGGCATCCTCTGTAGCAATATCTGTGTCTTGTAATTTTAAACCAGCTACTCATGTACTGAACCACGTTAAAATTCATCTCATTGTCCTGTGGGCACACAAGAGAAAGTTCCATTTCTTTTTTGTGTGTCTGTTGATTATAATTATATGTATGTTTATTATTTTAAATGATAAATTTTGTTGAAATAGTTTGGTTTCATACCATGTTGATTAGTTTAATAAAAGAAGAGAGAACATTGAGTACGATTATATCTACAAAGATTGTACCAATTCAGAGAAAGACTTCTGCGTTTCACGTTAGAAAGAAAAACTCCACATGTGCCATCTGTGTCCCACTTTTATTTTGTTACCATGAAGTGTGTTATATTAAGCCTTTGCATAATTTTCATTTTTTATTTCTAGCAGGTCATTAATCATGGATGTAGAACAACAATCTTTGTGGCAAACTTCATTCTGAGACAAGTATAAACACACGACAGCGAGCAGCCCCGTCCGTTAGATGGCTCGCTGCCGCAAGCAGCGTTGATCTGATGCTAACAATCACTGAGAAGTGGCACTTAGTGGGCCAGGAGGCAGACAGTTCTAAATGAAGTGTAACCAAAGGGGGGGGGGTTCATTATTGTGCTGCCCATTTATGCTGAAGGCAAGTGACATCACTCATTTTAAACATGAAGAGGTAGAGGAAAAGGAGAAAATGGAAAAGTAGCCAGATCTTTCTGAACAGGTTTTAGGAAAAAAAGTAATGTTATAACCAGAAACAAGAATGCTTCATCAAATCAACAAACATTAATTGAGTCTATACAATATAATATGTTTTATTCGATATTTAAGGATGTCCTTAAGAACTGCGTAGACATTCTGGAGACAAAACATAAATAATGGTAAAAAAGTAATCACAGACTTCACTTGTAGTTGAGGACAGGAAAATAGCAGGATTGAGGGGGTACACTATTAATTGACAAGTCAGGAGTTTAGAGTGAAGGAAATCGTATCAGGTGAGGAAAGGCATTTCAGTCTTGAAGAAGGAGTAAGATTCTGATGAGGGGAAAAGGGGTATATTTCAACAAATTGTCTAGAGCCACACCATGGAGATGAAAAAGTATAAGACCAATTTGATATGAGCAAGAAGTTCAAAAAGTTGAATAAGTGAAATCTGGTTTATAAAGCTAAGTTAGAGAGTTTGAATTATATTTTAGAAAATAAAGAACCATTGGGAATAAAAAAGAAGTCTGATATTAATTGTGTTTATAAGTCTGTTACCATCAGTTTGAGAAAAAGAGAAATTTAGGCAAGAACACTAGGTAGGTATATACTGAATCCAAGAGCAAGGTTATCAGGGCCTAATGTGGGGGCTCTAGGAGTGGGCAGAAAGAGAAGTTGAGTCTGTGAAAAGACAAGAAGAAGCATCCACAGAGTAATTTTATTTGAGAAATGAGTAAGAGAAGGTCTATTGAATACACAGGTTTTGAACTTGTAAGTCTGGGAGATTAAGGGTATCTATAACAAAAAAGAAAATGAAAAAAAGAGAAATTCATGAGGAAAAACCAGGTTCAAGTGAACTTATGAAGTTTGTGGAGGTTAAATTGAAATAATATTGAGATTCTATATTGGATACAAGATTAGGAATAATTAACATAGATATTTCCTTTTGTGAGAATTCTAGGATCCGCACCATGTTTAAGAATGAGGTAGAAAAATAATAGAAAACAAAGAGGATGGATGATAGGAGAAGTGGGGAAAGAGGGAGAGGAGTGGGAGGGGAGACAGCAATGACAGGGAAGACGGCGGCCTCTAGAACCAGGACTAATGTACTGGTGAAGTAGCGATCAGAAAGGATGAACATCTTGGATGTTTATATCATTGTAGAAACCAATGAACGAGTGACTGTCATGAGAGTAAACACTTCAGCAGTAAATATGCATTGGCCCCTCACACATCATACTGAGAACTTTATCAGATCTTTCTTACTGTTACCTTTACTATGGAGTTCACAAACCAAACATACATCATCTTGAAATCTCGATGTGCAAAATAATGACACCATTCAGGATAAAATACCTGGGGATCACTTCTCAAGATTATATTTTCAAGCACACATGATACAAAACTAGTCAGTACTCATTCTCTTTTCATCCTCTAATTGTCAGTGAGGTTAAGCTCTCCCACTGTGTAATACGGCATCAAGTGTGGGATGCCAGGCTTGGGGTTTCTTAAATTGATTCCGCTTGCTATTGGTCTCCTAATATTCCCGTTGCTGGGCATGATGGAGTTTGGCAAGCAGCTAGAGTGGCTGAGCAGGGCTTATTAGCTATGGATGAGCAGGGCTGGGAAGGAAGACCGGTAGCTGGCATTGTTTAGGGTTTATTACATGGCAGGCCTGCTACAAAGGGCTTTACACATAAATGTGATAAATTTATCACATTTAATCTCAAAAGGCTACCCACTCAGTGTAAGAATTATTATTTCTACTTTGCAGATGGATAAACTGAGGTTTAAGGAGATTAAATAAGCTTTTCAAAGTCTTCCATGATTAGCAGAGACAAAATTTAAATCAAGGTCATGTAACTCCAGAGCAAATGCAGGACAGACTACTCTTAGGGACACAGAAGTTGAGCCCAGAGACACATACTTTTTAAATTATATTTGATCCCTTGCAAAAACAAGCGCATTTTTTTTTTCAGAACGTGTCACCTCTATATAGGTCTGTAAATAATGAGTAGAAAATCTAATCAGGCGAGTGACATATTGATACTATAGTGTGAAACCAACATCCCATGCCAAGTCAAGCCATTGGTATCAGGGAGGTTCCAGGTTACCAGGATCCTGATGTTGGGGGCATGAGATCGGCCCTCTCAGAAGCTGTGGAACTGCATGGTTGGCTTCAGAAATCGGAATGTAGCAGGATCCTGTAATCTCTTGGCAGTGTGTTGAGAGGTATTATGCACAGTGGAAAAAAGGAGGGAAGTGATCCACGGAGAAGGACCTTATCCACTGGAACCAGAGTCCAGCAAAGAGAGAGAATCCGAATGAGGCTGATGAGATGCCATCCCATCCCTGAGCAAAAGTGCATCCAGAGCACTTAAAATTTCCACGGACCAGAATCCTCCTGTTCGCAAATGATGCAGATGGGGAGAGAACAGGTGAAGTGGAGAGACAAGGCATGTGAGGAGTAAAGTGGCTGACCCGACGGTATTTGCTGGACCAAATGAGAATGTGCAATAATATTGATAATGATAATGATAAGCAATATAAAAATTAGATAGCTTGTCACTCAGAAAACTAGAACTAAATAAGTGAAAATCTTGATTTCGATAGAAATAATTAAATAGAAAACACATTATTAATATCATTATTTCACACCTACATTACTTACAGAGCATGGAGTCAGCATCAAGCAAAGTATTACCAGGTGGTAGCAATGGAATATTCTACAATAAAGTCTAACAGCACACGAATCGGAGATTTGTAAAAAAAAAAAAAAAAGGGAGCTGAGATAGGTTATTAGTTTGATCATCATGAAAAAATTTATTTAGACACTCAAGATTCATTACCACATCTAATCTCTAGTAAAAATCAGCCTAAGAGAATATGTCACCCCAAACAGGTTTGAAACAGGGTAGGGTTCATCTACACTCCTGGATCCCTGGTCTCTCTTTGTTTATGACATCTAATGAAATCCTCAGCAGGATTTTACAAAGCAGGTTGAGTTTTAAAGCATTGTGTCAAAATTATATTAGGTCCATTTTGGACTTGGGAAGAAATGTAGTAATGTTAGTGCAAGTTTAAAAAAAAAAACAGAAATTTGTCCTGTAAGAGAAAAAAGCTGGGCTAAAACTCCCTAGTTGGTTTATAAATTATAATGTATACATTACTATCATTAATAATTTTTAATGTTTATTTTTAATTCTGGAATAATTCAAAATACAAAAATTTCAAGTATATATGGCATTTCTCTGGTTACCAGAGAAATTTCTGTATCTTTTCTCATATTTATTGGCCATTCTTTTCCATTGATATTCTTCACCCAATTATTTATTTCCAGTTTTTCTTATTGATTTGTATGAGTCATTTATAAAGTACTGATAATTTATGGGTTATATGCACAGCTTATTCTCCTCTCTGTCTTTGCTTGACTTTTATTTTATTATTACATGTGTAGTGTTTTATGGTGTTTGTGGACAAACAGGAGCTCAGTTTAATGTTGTGAGATTGCGCCATCATTCCCATTACAATTTGTGTTTGTGAACTCTATTTCCTTACATCAGTCATGAGCGTATTGTTCTGGTGCTTGTCTAAATGTTTTAAGCTTTGCCATTCCTATTTGGGACTTAAATGCCTCTGGGATTCATTGTTACACATGGCATGAGGTAGAGTGCAGCGTTTGTTTCCTTTACAGATGTTCAGTTTTCTCAACACCATCCTTTGCTTCTGAGGCAGTAGTGAATGCACCTGATACAGCAGTGAATGCACCTGTTGCAGCAGTGAATGCGCGTGATGCAGTAGTGAATGCACCTGATGCAGTAGAGAAGTCACCTTATATAGTAGTGAATGCACCTGATGCAGTAGTGAATGCACCTGATGCAGCAGCAAATGCACCTGATGCAGCAGCAAAAGTACCTGATGCAGCAGCAAATGCACCTGATATAGTAGCGAATACACCTGATGCAGCAGTGAATGCACCTGATGCAGTAGCGGGTGCACCCGATGCAGCAGCGAATGCACCTGATGCAGCAGCGAATGCACCTGGTGCAGCAGTGAATGCACCTGGTGCAGCAGTGAATGCACCTGATGCAGCAGCGAATGCACCTGATGCAGCAGTAAATACACCTGATGTTGCAGTGAATGCACCTGATACAGTAGTGATGCATCACCTGCCATATACATTCCTCACCCCTATGTGGGCTTGGCTTAGATCTCTAGTCTGCTCCATTGAGCTTTTTTCCTAGTCTCTGCACCAGAACCACAGTGCTTAATGATTGTGGCTTTTTGAAGTTTTATGGAGATATAATGCACACGGGAAAGTTCTCTTTTCGGGTGTACAGATGGGTACATTTTCATGAGAACTCAGATGCGGAACATTACCAGCACTCCAGAAGCCCAATTCCTGCTCCCTTCCGGTCACTAACACTTTGCCCAAAGTACCACCAACCTGACTTCTAACAGCATCAATTGGTTTTACCTGTTTTTATACTTTACGTAAATGGAATCTTATAGTATATTTCCTTGTGTATCTGATAGATTCCATCCAACATTATGTCTGTGAAATTCATCCAACTATTTATTGTTGCTGTAGATCATTTATTCTTTTAAAAATTTTTGCCCTTGGGGCCGGCCTGGTGGCATAGTTGTTAAGTTCACATGCTCTGCTTCGGCACCCTGGGGTGTGCAGGTTCGGATCCCAGGCGTGGACCGACACACTGCTTGTCAAGCCATGCTGAGGCAGACGTCCCATATAAAGTAGAGGAAGATGGTCAGAGATGTTAGCCCAGGGCCAGTCTTCCTCAGCAAAAAAGAGGAGGATTGGCAACAGATGTTAGCTCAGGGCTGGTCTTCCTCACACACACACAAAAGAATTCTTGCCCTTATTTTAAATAACTGCAAACTTATGGAAAATTTGCAGATAAGTAGTATGAACGACTTTTTTTCCTCAACCATTTTCAAATAGCTTGCCGGCATGTTGTCCCATCAACCTTGAATACATGTGTTGTGCATTTCCTACAAACAAGGGCATTCTCCTGTGTAACCGCCATACAACCATCAAAATCAGGTAATTGTTACATTGCACTGCTCTCATATAATCGAGAGGCCTCCTTCGAGTCTTTCCCATTGTCCCAGCAAAGCCCAGATAGCCAAAGATCCAGGACGCCATCACACGGTGCATTGAGCCATCTTTAATCTTCAATCTGGAGCAGTCCCTCAATCTTCTCTTGAACTTCCCAACCTGGACATCTCTGAAGATACAGAACAGTTACTTTGTAAAATAAAAATTGTTTGTGTGATATTTCTTCATGACTTAGAAGTCTTCCTATCGTTTAGTTTTTATTCTAACGTAATGGAATTCACTAGCAACTCAAAAGAACTAAAACTACTGGCACTGAGTCACCATGGCAATCATCATAAATCACTGTGTCACTAAAATCAAGTTAATTAAATTTTGTTTTTCTGAGAAATTTGTAAATTCATATACATTTTAGCTGCTACTGCCTTGTATTCAAATTAAAAATCCTTGCTATCTTATGTTACTGGAATTAAATTTGCTGAGAGAAATTGTATTTGATGTAAATTACCACAGTTTCAGCTTAATTCATGGATATCTATTAAACTGGATTTTTGTGAGTTGCTCTTCTTAAAGACAGCAGAATAATTTAAAGCCTGTGAACCAAGTAACAGAGGATCAAATATACGCCACCATTTTGTCATTATGAACGCTTAAAATGTGCTGAAAATGGCATAATTTTGCAAGTGTTTTGTAGCTACAAATGAGATTCCAATTTAGAGATTTATTTGCTTTTGTGTATTGGAAATAAGTCAATTGCATCACGAGGTAAAGGATCCTGAACCCTTTTCACAGAGATTTCTTGCTTTCTGCTGCACTTGCAGGTCTCCCAGCTGTATCTCAGCAGCTCGGGGCAGCCCTGTTCCTCTCTGCCCCCTCACATCTTCTCCTGCGCGGAGAGAGCCTTTCACCAGCTTTTCCAGGAGCAGCGTCCCCAGTGCTTCATTCTCAGGTGAGGCCACCCCTCACTCCATCCCAGATGCTCACTTTTGCCCTGGGGCTTGGCGGTAATGTCGTCACCATCCTCATTTCTTATGGTTTACCTTTGTTTACTTCCTCAGCAGTTTGCAGCCCAGGATGTCTTTGCAATAAGTACATTTGATTCCTTACAAAGGAGAAACATCTTTGTTATTAGAAATAGCCCCAGGTGTGTCTGGATCAATATTAACAAACTTAACGTGAAACTCAATTCATTTTGAAGGTTTACAACTTAGAACCAGATTGTTTTTGCTTTCAAACAGAAAACACAGGGAAAGACAGGCACCACATATTAGTGAAGTTGTACCACAGTTCTCCGAAAGGTGGTGCTGCCCTAAATACAGCTTCTTACCTTCCTACCTTCTTCTAGGTACTTACCTTTGCTCATATTTCACCAAAATTATACACCCAAAGTAATTTTTTATTAAAATGTAATGGTAACATTAGCTCCAAAATACCAAGATGCTCAGGAGGAGGATTTACATTCGATCAAAAGTTCTTCACACCGAAAAATGACATGTGTCACAAGGGGAGGTGAAATGTGATTATGTATTCATAGAGGAGGAGTAAAGAAATATTTACGTATTACAATAACATCTGCATTGAGAATTATGTTTTATATTAGGCCAAACCTCAACATGAGGTAGACTTCTATACATACTCATGGCTTTGCCTTAGATATCATCAGTAGTGTTAGTTGAAAACTGAAGCTTTGCACAGCCCAAGTCAATGTGAAATGAAAGAGTGTGAGGATGGAAACCTGGATTGAATCCAAGGACATTTAAATATTTAAATAAGCATTTATTTATGTAACGTACATTGTTGATTTGATCAAAAATTCTGTGGAGGGTCAGACTGATGAGTTGCAAACTTCATTGTTCTAATTTTCAGAATAGCGTGCAAGTTTTCACACTTGTTGGGAAGTGTTCCAGGGGTAAGAGAGGCACTGGGGAGGCAGCCCCTCCTGTTCTTGAATCAAGCAACTCTATTTTCCTCTGCTTTATCTACTGAGTTTTCTGGTCTGACTTTGCTAAAAAAGAGAAACACTTTTTTAATCATAAGATTGTGGGGTGTGTATAATAGTGTTGACAATAGTATCAACTAATATTTATTGAGAACTTACTAAGTGCCAGACCCTCCACTAGTGCTTTCCATGTATTATCTTATTCTTTGCTTTAGCAACCTTATAAGACAGATATTATCATTGTTGTTATTAATACTGTCACAATTATTTCTATCAGGTGACTGAGTATTAGAAGAGTTAGCTAATTAGTCCAGGATCTCATGATTAATAAATGGTGAATCTGGGATTTGAGCCCAGTAGAATGATTAGTGAATGATGATTAATTAGTCTAAGGTCTAGTAGATAGTGTATGTGGGATGTTAGCCCTATAGTCTGGCTTCTGAGCCTGAATGAGGCTGAACCACTCTCACAGCCAGACACCAGCACACAGCCAGCCTCCTGCTGCTAACCTAAGGAGGCTTTCAACAGCCCACCTCTGTCTCCCCTAACATGAAGGTCACAAACCTGTGGATTTACCTAAATTTGTATTGAATCACTTGCTTCTAAAGCAGACCACTCCAGCTGTTGCTCATTGCTTGTGAAAGACATTGGTCCTTAGCAAAGCTCAGAGGAGCCGATGGATCCATATCCTTTGGGAATCTGCCTATTATAGAGTTCACAATGTCTAGCAAGTAGTAAAGAAACCTGTTTATCTTTGTTTAATCCAATGATTTCTATGTGTATCTGCTCATGGAATTATTCTTCCAGTAGGACTTGTTAATATTCTGCAGAACTAGTATCCCTCTGGAACATTTTGTAAGGCTAAAATTGCTGTGTATCAACCACTTATTCTGAGAAAAAGAGTTCTTCATTCAAGTTTCAAGAGGGTATCACCTGGTACTGGTATCCAGAATCAAAGAACAAATCTGTAGTCATAAGGGCTTATTATTTTAATCATTCTCTTCTTTCAGGATTGCTGTTTTCCTGTAACTTCTCTACCTGCTTGGTTGTCTTGACTAAGATAAGGCTTCCTCCATTTGTTATTAAAATTAGTAAATTTAGAATTCAACTAAATATGTTGCTTAAAGATCATTTATGGAGTGTCTATTGTGTCTCATAACTATCATTTATTAAGGATAATTTTTAGGTTTGGGGATCAAAACTCAAATATTCCCGGAATAGATGTCCTATAACTTAGTACTAGGCCAGAAAAATTTTAATTTTATTTCCAAATTTTATTTTTATTCCTTATTTTGCTGATAATTTTAGGCCCCAGTAGCACACAAGTCTTCATCTTGCGGAATGGTTTTTAATAATTTTCTGACCTTTGTCCTGGGTTATAACTGAGAGTTTGGAGTCCACCATAATCTGGCTTACTTTTAATTTCCTGAAGGTCTTCATAGACGTTTTTAATTCATTGTTTGAGCAAGTATGACAAATATCCATTATTCTAACTGTGTTCTCAGCAAACCTTAATTAATGTTGTATGCTGAACACACAAGTAAGTTGTGAAATAAGCAGTATGGGGTCTGCCTCTGTCATGTACAGATTTAGCAGACAAGGCTGTTCAAATAAGCTTCAACGTATAGGTCCATGATTGGCACAAGCCCAAATCCTTGGTCAGTTTCTAATTTAATCATAGACTTGGATTTTCAGATCAAGGAATGTTTCTTGAACACATTGAACTAAGATTTTTAGTTTTAACCTGATACCCTATGGAGCCAAGCCTATCACATCCCACTTTTTCTTTTATTTCCTTGTATTTTCTCAAAGTTTTAATGAAATGTGGCCATTTTCAGATTTTATGAGATGGCTAAAATGCATGTGATTTTCGCTACCTAAGAGAGTTGGTCATTTTCCCTACCCCCACATGTAGTAATGGAGTGAGTGCAATGATGGGGAGAGGAGAAAGGAACTCACTTCACCATCAGGTCAGCCGCATTCCCTCACATGCCTCAGATCTGCAGGGACTGTGTCTGCCTCATTCACCACTCTGGACTCCCTGCCTATTTCAGGTTGCTCAATGGATGCTCAGGAAATCTCGGATGAGTGTTTAGTGTTGGATAAATGCTGCCTTCTATACTACCCCTTGCCCTAGAATCAGCTCAACTCCCACCTCATCCAGAAATCTCCCCTGGTTCCCTCCAGGAGATGCACCTGCTCCTTCACCTGTGGGCACATTGTTCACTGTTCCCCGTGGCATTGTAATTATACTTTATGTATGTCCTTAGTGTTTAATGCAGAGTATGCCCAATAGATGGCACAGGGAGCGGTATCTTTTCACCTCTGTACCCCCAAAGCCTTACATAGACTCTGGCACATAGGAGGCCCGCAGTAAGTTTCATTTGAAAGAACATGCAACATTTTAAAAAGGAAAATGGTATTTTCAAGCCTTGCATGAATGCAAGCAAAATCTCTATTAAAATAAGACTCATGACACATTAAATTATTTTGCTGGGTAATAGAATTTTTGTAACAACAAATATAATGGTAGACATTAAAATCCATTATGAAAGATCTAGATTGTTTCTGCTCTAAAATTAGGTTAAAAGAAAAGGTCTCTGAACCCAGAAAAGGGGTTGCTTGTTATGTGCAGGTCGCGGTCACCTGCTCTCCTGCGGCTGCTCTGGTGGTGCTTCTGAAAGTGGTTAACCATTTATGGTCAGCCCGGATGAGGGAATAGAAGCATTCGTTAACAACTTGAGACTTAAATAAAAGAATTAAATTTCAGATTCTTTTCTGGAAGACACCCGTTAGTGAAATTTATTAGAATAAACGTTCAAGGGAGAAATCCGAGAAAACACTAGTAAAGGGCTTTATATATTTTTTTAAACTTTTTGGCTATTAGGTGAATAAAGACTATTTTTATGAGTATTCCATCTGGATGCAGTAAAAACTTTATTTTATCTCAGGCCCCATTGGTATAGTAATTACTGTTCTAGAATCTTATGTTAACCCTACATTTTGTAGTGTCAGGGATATAATACAGTTATTTGTAGAAATTAGGTAAGTTATGAAGTATGCCTGGGAAGTATCACAAGTATTGGCATTAGAAATAGCAAGTTTGGTTAGTGCTTGTTCCTAGATTCAAGGAAGATGGAAAACATGTGGTGTGAGAACTGTCAGCAACCTAGGAGAAAACAGGCCATCTTAGGATCTGCTGTGGGCCAGGTACTCCATTGGTCTAGTCACATCTGACCATCTTACCAACGTAGTTTTAGCAGCTGCATGCTTTATCTTCATTTTGGAGAAAAGAGAAGGAAAGCTCAGAAATATGTAATGACTTTTCCAAGGAAGATGTAAAGTCTTTCCTGGAAGATGGAGAAAGATTTAACAAGGCCAGGCCATGTGGCTCTAGTCACATGCCCCTCCATGGTAGAGGACTGTTACCTTGGGACCAGCTCACCTACTCTGCCTGACGAAGCTGAGGGTACGTGGATAGTGTCTTTATTTTCAGCCCAACACCTTTCTGCTGTAATTCGCCTACATGTGTGCTTCTACACTATGCGATATTGGATGGCAGAAGTTGCATCATATTCATTTGTGGTCCCAGCATCTAAAACACCCTAGGACACATGACATAGTATATATTTACTAAATATTTTGGATGAGTGAATCAAATGGAAGAGTTAAATCAAACCGTAAACTCATTCAAAGTCATGTCATTCCCTCACCGTCTTTGTGTTGGAGAATTACCTTTGGTTATTTTTCACTACATTCTCCAAAACAGTAATCTTGTGTTTTCTCCCTGTTTTCTTTTAGTGGAGAAAGAGGATCGGGAAAGTCCGAAGCCAGCAAACACATAATGAGGCACCTGACCTGTAGATCTGACTCCAGCAGGCCTGTATTTGACTCCAAATTTAAACATGTAAGTTTCTTGTTTGGCTTGGAAAATATGAGCCAACGAAAATGTAATTTACAAATAAAGGGGGACATCATAATAGACCATAGTTTAACTGTAAGTTGGTAAAAACTTGGGGAAAAAAAAGAAAAAAAGATTGAGGCCTGATACAAATTAGTAGTATTCTAGTGAAGGTTTATTTTCTTGTATATATTTAAAAATGTTTTGAACATGCTCTCTTTTTTATGTTTGCTCGGGAAGTTGGATTGAAAACATGTAATATAGAGATCTTTGTTGTTCACATAGAAAGTGCCACTTTTGTGTGTAGGTACATTTGGGGGGATTGGCCCAGTAATCAGTTTTTATGAGGGATTATTGAGAGCTGATAATAAATTTTCAGTGTATGTAAAAGAATTGATAACAGTAAACCTTAATGACATTGATGAGCAGGTAATAAACCTTCAACCCCAAACCTGATTTTAAGTTATATTCCATAACACTTGCTTTTATTTGAAGACACCTTATCCTGCTACTCGATCTTTCTAAAATACTGCCAGGATTCAAGGAAGAACCCACAAGACCTGTTAGCAGCTAAGACAAAGTTAAAATTTTTCATACAATAAAACTCAGAAATTTTATTCAAGGAGACATCTATAGGTGCTCATCCATAGACTGATTCTCTTGTTTTTATACACTTCTAGCAAGTTTTGTGAACAAGTTTTTTCCAGGCCACAGCAGATTGGAAGAAGAAACTCAAGAATTGCTGGAAGACTCCACATGCAAGAGGGAACCCCTAGCAGCAGGGAACAGATAGAAACATGATCAATAACCAATCAAGAAAATGATCAGAACTCAAAAGTGTGCTGCTCTGGGAGTCTGTACCTACCTACAGATCTCAGTCTCCCCATTTTGGTATTTTTATAGGAAATCACTCTAGAATAACAGAAGTTCATGATGATTGTTCTAAGATGAGATAAAATGAGACTGTTATATATGCCGTGTTATTTTAGGGCCTCAGGGTCCCACACTCTGCCCTTGCCTGTGTTCACTGGCCGCATGATTGGGTCTCATCTGTATGCTCTCTCTCCCCATCCTAATCTCATCCTCCTCTTCTTAAGATGCAGACCCACCTGTCCAACAGCCTTCCTGGACATCCCACAGTGCACCTCAAAGATATCTCCAGAGTTTAGTTCATTCTCTCCCTTCTCCCAGCATTCTCCTTCCAGGTGACCCATCACAATAAGTGGCACAATCATTTCTTCGTTTCCACAGCCAGAAACCTGGAATTCACTTTGACTCTGGCTCTCTCTCTGCCTCCCACAGAGTCACAATATCCTGTCAATCCTAGCTCTTTAGGATCCAGTTTTCTTCGGGCCCATGATCATCACTATTGTTGAGACCATCTTCTGTCTTCAGATTTTCTTCAAGAGTCTCCTAATTTGTTTCCTTGCTTCCCCCACTCTTTTTTTTTTTTTTTTTTTTTGCGAGGAAGACCAGCCCTGAGCTAACATCCGTCGCCAATCTTCCTCTTTTTGCTGAGGAAGACTGGCCCTGGGCTAACATCCATGCCCATCTTCCTCCACTTTATATGGGACGCCGCCACGGCATGGCTGACGAGCAGTGCATCGGCGGGCACCTGGGATCCGAACCTGCGAACCCCGGGCTGCCAAGTGCCGACTAAACCGCTGCGCCACCGGGCGGCCCCTTCCCCCACTCTTGATGGTCTTTCGATGTATGCACATGTAGCTGGTCTTGATTGACAGGGCAGCTCTGCTCCTCAGCGTCAATCAGAGCCCAGGTTCCTTCTATCTCACCACTCTGTTGTTCCCCAGGGCACTGTGAGGCATCTGCATTGCAGCTCAGAGGAAGGAAACAGGAAGCACGAGAGCAGGGAGAGTGCTCATCTTGTAAGGAGGAGGTGCATCTCTTCTGCTCACAGTGACAGACTTGGATTCAGTCACTTAGCTGTGCAGTTAGAACTTGTCTCTGACTAGGCATCCGTGTGCTCAGCTTCAACTGTTGATTTTGGTGAACTCCTAGCAGGTTGTATCATAACTCCTTTACTCCAAACCATTGCAAGAGTCTCTTTCCCTTTAGATCAATTTCAGTAAGTCAGCACGGCCCAACATTCTTCAGGATGGTGGTATTTTCTTCTCCAGCCTCATAGAACTACTTCCCTGTTCTTCTTCCCTGAAGCCACCTTTGAAGACATATCCCTCCCAAACTAAGCCACGATGTCTTGTTCATTTATTAATTTATTCAACAAGTATCTATTAAGTGGCTGCCTTGAGTTCAGAGATACTGCTAGTGACAGCCATATGGTAGGGGCTCAATTTCTAGATGGAAAATTAATGAATGAGTACATGAATAAAACATTTATCAGTATTTTAGCGCACCTGGGAAATATTTAATTATCCCAAACCTAAATTAACTTGCTCTAATGTTATCAAATAAATTTAATGTGGATAAACCATTTGTATGTAATCGGGACCCTGTAAATTTTGGTGTGTGTGTGTGTGTGTGATTCATAGGACCAACATTGTCTTTTCTCGAATCTGTCTTCCCTGCCTTTAGTTAGACGATGGGAATTTCCACCTCTCTCTCTCTTTTTTTTTTTTAATAATCATTTATTTTTTGGTGGAAATTAGGGAAGATATATTTGTTAAAAATTTTTAATTATTCTCTCTCAGGCCAAGAACAAAAATTATGTTCAATCCCTCACACACACAAGAAGAATGTAAGTTTTGCTAACAATAAATCAACATGATCTTGTATAACATTCAAGAAAATGTCCATATAAGTATATAATTTCTTTGACGAAAAAAATGCATCGTACACATCATAGGTCATGTTGTACCAGTACACATTCTGTCTTGACACATATTTCAAAGTGAGGTATTGCAAATAAAATAATGCAGTCTCAAATTTACACAGCTTGCCTCTCCAGAACCTTCCCTGTACAGGCCTCACTGCACACACATTTGCGGAAAGACACCTGCATTTCATTCAGCAATTTTATATTTAAAAGTGTCTGATTGCATTGGAATAAAAATAGTTGCTGTTATCTTAGATCATTCCCCAACAGAATGCCATTTAAAAGCCCAGACGTTAAACGTCTAGAAACCTATTGCACGATGACTATTGTGCTGCTTGTTTGGCTTTTTGTCACCTGTCCTTTACATCTCATAGCTGCAGAGCAGTTATTTCTGCCATGGTGGTGTTTACACGGGAACATTCTGGAAATTTTCATATCGGATTCCTTACTTAGAAATGAGAAGAACTTATATTTAATTTATAGATTAATGTTATAAAAATATGTTCTACTTTTGAGTAAGCCCTTAAAAATTAAGTCTGCTCTTATGGATTTCCAAGCTTATGCCTGATTCTGGAAATTTTTCTCTCTATGAAGAATGCATAGTAAAGCAATTCTGCAATGTATCATATGTGTTCATTAATGACTTTAACTCATAACGATTTAGTAAGTTCAAACTATGTATCAAGCACCTGCATAATTCTACAGCACAGCTCAAAATACTTTAACATTTCAGGTCAACTTGGGAAGAATAGCATAAATTATCTTCTTTGTTTAGATATTGTAATATACTGACTACTAACACTTAAGGCTTAGAGAATTTATGAAACAATATGGTTATAAAATAGACTCAGATTATATAATAGAATAGCAGGATCTTTTGGCTTAATTATAATAACAGAGAACAATAGTCTCCACTGTAAATTGTAGACTAAAACAATCATTTATTAAAATGATCCTTTGAGAAAGAGCAGGCTGTGTAATTTCTAAAATGCATTCTGGATTATGTAAATTGGCTTGGCATTTCAATTTAAGTGAATACATTCTAAGCTGCATTTATTTGACTAAGATAGATTTAACTCTTCCAAATCAATTAGCATTTGGAAATCAATATAATATTAATGCGAATGTCAGGTAAAACTACTTCTAATTCATTTGTTTTATTCCTTTCTCGTGACAAATTAAGAATGTCATAAAGAAGTTTTTCATGAGATTTCTCGTCTCATGAAATAATATTGCCCAAGTTTGAGTATGGCTTAAACTTCACATCAATTATGCTTTTTTGGGTTTCCCTTTAAATTATCATCTGCGTGAATATCATTCAGTGCCCAAGACATTCTTGAAAATTACCCAGCCACAGTTTTTGCACAGAGTCCAAGTGTAAGTGTGGGAATTAAATACAAGCATTGGATAAATTTATGAATTGACTGTAAATCTTTATAACATCACAAAGATTCAGTGAAATTATGTTCATTTAAGAGATGAACCAGTACTTCCTGCATGAAAGAAAAATCTGATTAAGGAGATGAGTAGGAAAGAGCATCCTTGATGTATGGAGCTTTAGTAGAAGGCTTGAAGTTCGGTGCACAAGGAGACGAAAGGAACGTCTGTTAGGTGCCCCTGAAAGGAGAGAAGCCAGTGAGCTGAATTAGAGAGCCGGTTCAGCCAGATTAGATGGTGAGCCATCACACTGGCAGACCTGGTGCCAGATGCTGCCACGTGGGGCACGTGCTCAACAAACGTACACAGGGCATCTTCCACTGGGAGGTGCTGGGTGAGGCTAGACCAGACAGTTCTGACCCGGACCCTAGTATAGTGTGAGAGAAGAGGTTACTCTGACCGGCAGTTACCAAGGAATAAATAGTGAAAGAATCGTCGAGATATAAGAGGGAGGACGTATTGGGATGGTCTTCCACAGAGAGTCCTGCAGAGGCTGAGAAGTAGAGCACGCTTCCCTTGTGGTTTACATCAATGGCATAATTAAAGATTTATAAATTAAATATTATAATCTGGAGTGTGGGGAGCAAAAGACCAAAATGAAAGGGTTTGGGAGCGAGTTGGCCATTTATAATCTCCATGCTGTCATGGTGAGTGGTCCTCTCTCTCCAGGATGGGGTGCAGAGGGGAAGGGAAAGACGTGTAGCTGGCATCTGGAAGGTGGGAGAGAGCCCATCCCTGAGCTCCAGAAATGATTTTTGTTAGTTTTGTGTGTGTGATAAACAGAGTTTTAAGGGATGCACAGCTGTGATGTTTCAGAATTTTAGTCTTTTACTCAGTTGTCCGTCTTAAAGGTCTGCACGGGTTACATCCTGCCTCTGCTATGTGCCTCGGATGTGCTTTCTGCAATAGGCAGATGGTTTGAATCCTGTCACCATAAATATTGATTTTGTTCCTGGTACAATTTCAAAACAGCTAAGGTCAGTTAGGAAGACTGTTTCTAATCCCTGTATTTGAATTTCAAACTGTGGAAGGAGGGGATTTTCCGTGGCAATAGGTTTATTGGAACAGAAAAGTCATGTTTTGGGAAAAAAAAAAAATCTGCCTGGGACTTTTTACTAATTCTGGCCCAAATGAGTTTCAACTTTAAGAAACATTCAATTCCATTCAAATTACTGAAATAAACATTTATTGAGCAACTGCTTTCACAGAGCAGAGGAATGAAGTCAACTTGATTAAGCCGTTAGTTTCTGTTAAGAAAGCCACAGGTTTTTACTTTTAAAAAATACAAAAGCTTAACTGCTACCATGATAACACATAACTTTTAGTGGCATAACTATTAAAATTTTATGGAAAAAAAATACCATAGAATGTACATAGAAAAACATCATGCCAATAAAATTTGAATCAGTAAGTACTGAGGAAATATATACTTACATCTCTTTGCCTGTATATTTATTTTTTATTTATTTATTTTTTTTACTGCACCACATTCTCATTATTTTATTCAAAGGCGAGGTGAACTGTGGGTTTTCCCGGTATTTCTCTTGACACGTTTGTTGAGTGCCACCTATTGGCCAGCTGGCTTATTAAAGACAGAAACCACTCTTATTTCACTTTCATCAGTGTTTCAGTCTTGACTTATGGTCCAGTGGTGCACAGTGAAAGAATGCCACATGAGTATTTATATTTTACTCAATGGTTTTAGTTTTATGCATTATCTGTCTTTATTGTTTTTCTAGCGGTAAAAGCCCTATACTGCAGTGATTAAACACACCAGTTCCACAGAGAGGTTGCTTGGGTTCAAATCCCAGCTCCACTATTTACAAGCTCTGAACCTTGGGAAAGTTAATCTCTCAATTTCCTTTTCTGTAAAATGGAGACACTAGTTGTGAGGATTGAAAGAAACATATGTATACACACACACACATAGATACACACATGCATACATATGTAATTCATACCTGTAATTTATAAATATATTTATATATATATATAAAACTTTAGTGCCTGGCACATGGTAAGCACAATGTAAATGTTTTCTGTTGTTATTAACAAACATGAAATTAGTCTGTTATTAGTTGACCGCTTTCTCCGTGCAGGCACCGGTCTGAGAGCTTCATCTACCTGACACTGATAACCACTGAAGGCGTGATTCCCCTGTTAGAACAAAGGGGGAGGAGCTCTGGGGCGTTTATGAAACCTGCTCAATGTCATATAATTTGTCCTTAGCAGAGCTTGCGTCTGGGCCAGCTACTTCTCACTCCAAACCTCGTGCATTCATCTTTATTTCCTGTTTGGACACATGTCATTGATTATCTTTTATGTCCCTTACCTATAATAATAAAAAATCAGTTTATTGTCAGATACAGCACTGACATAACTAGAAGCCAAAATATTTTTAAAAATTTGTTCTAATTCTTTTTTTTCTTTTCTTTTTTTGGGGGGAAGCATAGAGGAAGATTGGCCCAAAGCTATCTGTTGCCAGTCTTCCTCCATTTTTTGTATGTGGGATACCGCCACAGCATGGCTTGATGAGCGGTGTGTAGGTCCGTTCCTGGAGTCCAAACCCGCAAACCCAGGGTCGCTGAAGCAGAGCATGTGAACTCAACCACTATGCCACCAGGCCGGCCCCTGTTCTAATTCTTTTTATGAATTTTAAAACAATTGTTTAATATAGTATTATGAATGTTTAAAATGTGATATAATTATTAATTTCACTATATAGTTATTTAATATTAAATTATTGGAAAATAAGCAGAAAATAGGACCTTCATAAATACTATTTCATATTATTTTTCAGAAAACATTTCTGCCATCACTATCAATTCACTATGATCTTTAAAATTAGGTTATTATAAAGAGACCTAAATCATAAGCTTTCTGTAAAGATTCAATATGTTTCTCTCCAAAAGTTCAAACTTCAAAAAACCGACATTTTAATATGTTTCACTATTACCACAACTTTTAGCATTTTTGATTTGTGATTAGAATCGCAGTACTGTTTTGTAATCTTTCAAAATATAAACTACTTCCGGGTGAATTGAATGCTTTAATGTAGCAGTCTCCAGAAAATTAAAAGGTAGGAGCAAAGTGTTTTTTTTTTTTAATTTAGAATAAAATTCTCAAAAAATATTGTCACCAGAAATTATAAGGGACCACCCAGTTTGTCAATTAGGTATTATTGTATTCCCTCTGGTGGGTGATGCAGGAACTGCATTTAACATATTCATATCTTGAAAGATAGAAGAACACCTTCGAACCTTCTAGATTTTCATACTATTTGGAGAATTGTTTGGTCATCATCATTATCACAGACACAATCAATTGTGAGAAGAAATGGTGTTTGTTCTATAGTCAATGTTTGAGGAAACGTGTCAAGAAAGAATTTCAGATGCCGGGTTGACCTGAGGAGTTTTGTTAAGGGCATTTTAAACTGCAAACTCCCCACTTCTGAAAGTGAGCACGTGGGAATAAGACACACTGGATAAAACAGCTTCATCCAGAATCCTTGCTCCTGTTTCTGTGGGAGAGAGTGGTTGGCGTGGAGCAATAACAGTGTAGAGGGAGGATTGCGGAGGAGCTAAGGGTTGAAAAGTATGTATGGAAAGTAAATACGGCTTCAAAAGAAGGTGGTAAGCCAATGGTTAAGTGAATTTATTATTTTTAAAAGAAATTCTGACTATTGCCGATATTAACTCTAATTCTTCCCCTCCAAAGCCACAAAAGCATTTCTACTGTTCTTTTCAAGTTTAAAAGCTCAAATAACATGTGTGTGTGTGTGTGTGTGTGTGTGTGAGAGAGAATGTCTTCCTTCATACGGAGAGGACAGCGAAGCAAGTGGAGTGAAGTCCCTGCATCATTGTCTTACCAACATTAGCTGCAATTTGGGACAGAGAATGCTAGTCATTTGCAGTTGAGGAAAGACCTCAAAAGTCCAACATGGTATTATATGAGCAATGGAGAACCTCTTAGATGATGGAATATTCCCTGTATCTCTACTATTACTCTCCAATTCTATGGAAAAAAATAAGTAGTTCAATAAATGTTTCTCTTTTACTATAGGTCATGTGCATCTTAGAAGCCTTTGGACACGCCAAAACAACGCTTAATGATCTGTCCAGTTGCTTCATAAAGTATTTTGAACTACAATTCTGCGAGAAGGAAAAACACTTAACTGGAGGTAAGTTCAAAATCAACAAAGGGAGATCTCGTGAGCTTCCAGAAGAGGGCAGAGAATCACCAAGTGTGGCAGCAAGAGGGGATATTGTGCATGCCTCTGTGTGTGTGTGTGCGCGCGCGTGTGCCTGAGATGTCAGGTTATGAGTTCCAAAAGTATTGTGAATTGAAAAATATTTTGAAATGACGGTGAACCTTTTCAAGACGATTACTGTATAAACCATATAATATGGAAGCAAACCAAAAATAGTTGAAATGAATCATACTTGGTGAACATAGAAATGAACTCAAATACTCAATTAAAATAAATTATAACGAGTATATAATTTCTGTATACAAGACACACTGAAATCTATTTCAAATAAAGCTGAATCTATATTTTTGGAGTGATTGAATTCAAACAAATCAAAACATCAAAATAATTACCAACTAAACCCAAACAGAACTGTTTCTTATTTGGTTTAAATATTTAATGTGTACTTTATGAAAACCTCTTATTTAAAATTTAACTAATTTAAAATTCACTTAGGATCTTACATGTTTCTAATCAAAACAGATTATCCACACAAATTAACAATATAAATACAATTGTAGGTGGAATGCCTAATCTACTTGGAGGAATCAAGTATTTTAAAAACTTTCATAACTGTCAGCACACAATTGTAGTGATTTTTGAAAGAGACCAGTTTTATTTGGTGATTTCAAGTTACCCTGTCTTCCCTTCAGGAAACAAAAGTTAGTTTTGACCATAATTTAGAAACAAAAAACCTGTATTTTGCATTAAGTGTATGTCAAAATCCCATTATTACTAAATGAAATTTGGTAAATATATATATATATATATGCATAAAAGGAGTAGGAAAAGATAGTTTTAGATGTTGAAGTTAGAGGCTGAGATTCTGCACTAGGAAAGTTATTTTTTTAAATCCACGGCTAAGGGCCCTATTTGAAGGTCTGCTGTTTTAGAAAGACCTCAGAGGAGAAATGTCTTGGGGCACAAGCTCCGGTCTTCAGGTCTTAGTGTTAAACACCCAGTGGGAGAGTGTCTCCAAGGGAAGGGCCCAGCCTGACACTGCGGCTATGAGCATCATTCCCCCTGGGCTTTCAGGGGCTGGCGGTGGGAGCCACAGACGCTGGGTGTAGGAAGTTCCATCAGCTGCCTGTTCCAGCCCCTCGTCACTCCAGTGTCTGACCCAAAGATAAGCCCTACCGCCATAACTTGGGAGCTTGTTAGAAATGCGGACTCAGGCCCCGCTGCAGACCTGCTGATCGGGACGCTGTTTGACAAGATTCCCAGGTGACTCAGACGAACACTGACTTTCAATAGGTGCTTTTCTAGCCCAACCCCAAGTGGTGGCAGGCCTCTCGGGTTCGTGCACAGTAGCACTGAGGAGAAATCGCTCATCTGGGTATCACTCGCTTGAATTTTTCCCCCTTGATTCAGTGTTCCCTTTACCAGGATGAGGATCCAATAGCTGAAGGTCTTATCCACTACTAATTTTCTTTACTTTTTTTTTCTGGATAGAATTTACCACGTCCTCTTCGGGAATGTTAATTTAGGAAAGAATTATTTACATATATAAAAAAGAACTAGAAAACACTGCCGTGAACACTTACTGATGGAGCCTTCTGTTAATCAGCAGTCTCTCTCAGCACGCAGTCCCACGCCACTTCAGCATAATCAAACCCACAGACACCTCTCCCACGGCGTCTGCAGGCAGCGCACTGTGACACAGCGATACTAAATATTCATAAAGATGAACCCGACGCACCTCAGATCCTGAAATGCCCTCTGAATCGTTGCGCAGGTCTGAGCACGTCAGTACACTTTGAGCACGACTGCGTTTGTTGTCCTCTTAGGAAAACAGCGGTGGAGGCTTCCATGGGCAGTCTCCCCTTCCTCCACCTTCCATAGCGTTTTTCCTTGCATTCTCTTCTCCTGACCGACACCCTTAATCCAGTTCCTATCACCCGTGTTTGTTTGGTAGCTTCCTGCTGTGTTCTTTTAAAAATCTGGCAAAATGATTTGGTAATTGTTTTTATGTTTTTTTAAATTAAGAATAAAACAGCCGCTAATAAACAAACAAATACGCCAGTGCTAGTTGAGACTGCGTGAATAAAAGCATGATGCCTGGAACATTACTGGCGGGGGGAGGCTAAAGAGGCCAAAGTTCTTTGTTTCCTGTTGTTTGGAGAATGTTTAGCAGGAGCATAAATGCTCAAGAGCCATGTCTTTGGAGTGGGCATTGAAGAAAAAAACATTTATACTGAAAAAGAAAAGACACAGGGAAATGTGATAAGTGTCTTCAAATATTTACTACCACATGGAAAGGGTCCTGAAGACAAAGATTTATCACTGTACTATCGAGAGTTGGTAGATGTTCCGGAGAAGCACTTCACAATCATGATGAATTACAAGAACTTTCCACCTTACTTCATCATGATTGTGAAGTGCTTTCTCACCCCGATGCTGGATGCCTTCAAGCAGGATGAAAGAGCAGACACCTACAGCGTTAAAAATAGTCCAACCCCTGGTAGGACTCTTGGACTAGATCATTCTAAAGACGCTGCCTATGCTCCGCAGTCTCCACATCGAAATATGAAGGACTCTCTTAACTGTTGATCGGATGCTCTGAGGTCTAGCAGAGTGCCTTGATAGCATTTATTGTCCCCTGCTGCCTGTCAGCATAGAATAAATGGGGTTGATGTTGTTACTGGCACCTGTCAGATCGGTGTTATAGGGTCCCAGGTTCTTGGTCCACAGACACAAAAGAATTTGAGAGCGGACACACAGTGGAAGTTTTAATAGAGGGGGATTTATTAGTAGAGTGAAAGTACACCCCCAAGGGAAGGGCAGGGGCAGACAGGCTCGAGGTGAGCATCTGCACTGAAGTTGTGGCAACTGGTGTTTTTGGAAGCTGGGGGTCCCGGGCAGGTGAGGGTCCTGGAACACGGACCAATTGGGGCATTGTCTCCACCTTCACGTCGGGAGGGGGAGATTTCTTCCTTACATAGGTATCTCCGGAACTGTCATGATGATGATCCCCCACAATGCAAAGGAGTGTATAATGAGGCTAGGGGCTGCTCTTGATCAGGGTTGGGGGGAGTTGCACGTCCGAAGAGCTGTTGCCCAGTAATTAGGTTGCTGCACCTGGTGAAGTGACCTTGGGTGGGGGTGGGGGGGTGGGGGGAGTGTCTCACGCCGAAGAACTGCTGCCCAGTGATGAGGACATTGCACCTGGTGGAGTGGCCTTGCTCCCAGCTCATGTCTGGCTTCCTGCCTATCTCATATGAGAATGCCGTAGAGCGTGTTAGCGTCCAAGAGCTGCTGTGACAACACACACAAACGTGATGGCTTAAAACAACAGAAATGTATCCTGTCGCAGTTCTGGAAGCCAGAGGTCCAGAATCAAGGTGTCCACAGGGCCAGGCTCTCCTGGATATCCCCAGGGAAGAACCCTTCCTTGTCCCTTCCAGCCTTTGAAGGTTGCTGCCAATCCTTGGTGCTCCTTGGCTTCTAGAGGCTTCACTGTGGTCTCTGCCTCCCTTGTCACAAGGCCTTCCTTCTCCTGGGCCTCTCTCCTCTTCTTATAAAGACACCAGTCATATTGGATTAAGACCCACCTTACTCCAGTGTGATTTCAACTTTGTAAAAAAGTTTATTCTGTGTTTTTACTGTTATGCTGGGTGTTAGCTTGAAAGTAAATCGGGTTGGGTCCTGCCTTAAAGGCTTGCAGGATAGTTGAGGAGTAAGACTTGTCTGTCTATCTGTCCTGCCCACCAGAGTGTAAATTTCTGCTCATTGCTGTATCCCCAGGGTCTAGCGCAATGTCTGGCAGAGTCAAGTATTCAATAAATCCTGAGTGAAAGAATGGATATAGGGCCAACTGAGCGCACAGTGGTACCCTAATGTCGGCTAAGAAGTCATGAGGGCTGTAAGGAATAGTGGATTGAGAGCTCTGGGTGTTTACGGGTCTTTGTTAGATTCCAGAGAGCCCGGGAAGCTGATGTTATCACACTGAGCTCAAACCCCAGAAGCCTTGGTCCTACACCCGATCCTAACACTGTGCCTGTTTTTATGACCTTGATCAAACCATGTAGGCTCTCTAAGTTTTATCTATAAAATGCAAAGGTTGGACCACAGAGAGCAGGCAGAAAAGGTACATGAAGTAGAATGAGTGCGCGGTAACAGGGGCATGTAGGGCCTGCGAGGATCTGGAAAGCACACGCCCTGCGGTCTGACCTCATCCCCTGTAGAATGTCACCGTCACAGGTCCTGGGGGTAGGACTGAGGCATATCTCTTTGTGGCACACAATTCAACCCACACAGAGAATAAGGGGAGATCTACTGTGTGAGTCTTTACTCCTCAAAATTATTTTCAGTTTAAGAATAAGTGTCATCGTCGCCCCCCAAAACAGGCCTTGAACACTTTAAGAAGCTACAAGTCAATGTGACAGTTCTGAGCAATTTCATCTGTTACTGAGACTCCTTCTCCGAAAGAAAAATAAGAGATACAGATCTAAATTATTTTACACAATTTTTAAGGGGAACTGAGCCATTCAAATCAGTTCCCTATCCAAGCCTTCTGAATTGTAAGCGTTCACTAAAGTAGTTAATCCAATCGGAGTAAGGTGATTACACCTCAAACTAGGTCAGATAAAAGTAGGTTACTGGTTGATTTTATACTTTACGGTAGTCTAGGTTTCTTTCAATTATCAACATTCGCAAAATAATTGTGATGATTTTACTGGAGAGAGAGTATTATCTTACTCATGTTAAGATTGATGGATGTTCTCTGTTTCCTCTGTTGATAGTATTGGTTATGCTTTTATAATTTAGTGCCAACTCCTTAATCAGGGACGAATCCACAAATTATAACCTAGAAAATACAAGGCTCAGTTTCATGAAACACCAGCTATAGAAAATTAAGGATTGCTATTTATTTTGAAGAAAATTTAATTAATAAACAACACCCTAGTCTGGCTTCCAGCTCAGTATTTTTCCCCATCTGATTACTTATTTAACAATATGGTCATTGTAGGTCCCGTGGTGTATATACCAGCACCCTTGGGATTGAGCGACTTATAAAACATCTCATTGTCACCCCATAGATACGTGTGTAGGAGGTTAAGGTATAAATATGAGGAAGACTTTGCCAATGATGATTTGTTTTCACTCATCCAGTACCTTTCACTTGAGATTGAGTTAATTTTCAGGTACCATTGTCTGAATCCCTAATGACTTATATTTTTCGTTTAAGAGTACAAAGAGGTTTACCTGGGATAAGGTACAACTGCACTTACAAAATTAATGGCAGAGACTATGATAGATCATGTCCCCAGTTTGTTCTCTTATGACAAGATCATATCTGGTCTCTTAAGGGAACAAAAATGTAAGGTTTTCATTCACTTTAGTGGATATGCAAATGTTTTTCACTACACAAAATGGTCTTACAGAATATGCATAGATAAAGTAGAATAATATAGTGTATTCCTTCATTCTTTTCATCAGCTAACCATTTTATTGTTCATCAATCTTCAAAAATATGTGGTATAGATTTTCTTAGTTGGCTCTTTATTATTTTAATTTCTTCGCAAGTCGCCTGCTTCTTGTGAACTACGAATCAAGACACAGAGCATTCTTCCTGCAAGGCCGCTCAGTGTAGTGGAAAAGGGGCATCTGGGTTGAATCTCAGCTTGGCCATTGGGTTGGAAGGCCCTGTGAATGTCACTTATCCTCTTTTCCCAACTGTAACATTAAGAGACCAGACTTCATGCTCTGCTGTATTCCTTTCAGCGTTGTTTCGTTTAATTGGAGATAAACTACTTTTGAAGTTGACCACTTCTCAGTCTTACAATAGAACCTATAAATGGTTTACCATAGCTGCCGCCCACCGTGAAAAGGATCAAGACAATGCTGAGAAGGTGATTGCGAATTGGCCTAAAATGCACCATCTTAGACCTCTCCACTTAGCTAAGCTGCCTGTGAGTGCAGCACGATTCTAGTATACTTAGCATAGCATAGTGCAGTATAGTTCCCAGTCCCAAACCTCATTTGGCAACTAGACGTTCAAAACTGAAGCATTCTGTTTATCCCAGGTAAACCTAACTACTAATCAGATGATTTTTCAGGTAATACTAGCATCTCCCATTCTGGGATATTTATGTTGAAGAGGATACTATTCACTAAGCACTGATGGAAGGACTTTTAGAAGTTTACTGCATCCCAGGAAACGTGGTTTTTGCCGTTCTATATGGTTACCTTTCTGGAATATTTTTTCCTTTTCTTGCACTTTCCTATAAAGCTTACTGGTTAAGGTCTGGTAGAAATTGAGAGTGGATAAGGTTATGTTTTTACTACATCCGGAATGTGCAGAGTGCCCACTCGATCCATCAGCATCAGCACTGTAGCCAGGTAGGTCCAAAGACGATGTTTGCAGGATCCTGAGTTCCTGAGCTGCGGACTGGGTGGGAGCACAGCCCTGGAGCCACACTGCCTGGGTTAGTCCTGGCTCTTTTCCTTTCCAGCTCCTTGGCCTTGGCAGATCACCTGACTTTTCTATACTTCACTTTCCTCTTCTGTACAATGGGGATAGTTGTTGCTCCAATCTCCTAGGGTTCTCATGAATATTGACTATGTTAACATTGCTCTTTAAGACACTCACCTTTTTCTTTTTCTCCCCTTTTCATTTCAAAGATGAGATTCCCCCTTTCTCACCATTCGGAGAAATAGCTTTTTCTTAAACCTTGAAGAACGTCTGTGTAATGGATGTTATGGAAGGTTTTTAGAACACCGTGAATGCTGACACTAGTTGAGATTTCTTATGCTTTTCCTAACTGTTTTATTGTGGAATTGTACACTCTTAATAAAAACAGAATAAGCTGGAGATTTGAAAAGTATCAGACTGTGTAATATGAAGATTGATAACTAAAACTTCAAAAACCTTGCAGGCTGCTTCCCTGAAGTCTTTGGAGAGTAAATTTACTTCTCTCTATTCTGTTGATAATCTCAACCCGCTCTGCCTGTCCTGTGGTTTGATAATTTATATCCCAGATTAAACAAATATTATTATTTGCCTGTTGTAATGTGCTCGGCTCTCCCAGGACTCACCCATTGTGGGTTCAGGTGAATCCCTATAAGAGAAGTTGGATATGCTAGCTCATTCCTGCCTTGTCCCATTTCTCTCACTCCCAGTATTCCTGGCAGTCCCTCCTGTCCTGGTGTCGCCATCCTGCTGGGCATTGGTCTCACATCCTGGAGCCCTTGAGTCACCCAGCAGTAGTGACATCATCTGTTTCAGCATGCGTGAGAACCCTCCCTCTCTGGTTTCTGCTCCTCTAGAGGGCTCTTGGTGATGTTCTGTGTTCCCACGTTTTCTGAGTCTAGCCTAGTTCACCCTTCCCTCCAAAGGACACAGACCCAGTCCACATTGTCTGTGATTTTCAGAGCTGCCTTTTTATTCATGTCATTGCCTCATTTAAATGCATACGTGTTAACTGAAGACATGCTTTGGTAGCTCAGTAGAAATTGTAATCAACCATTACTGTCAGGTGTACGATTATGCCTCAACTGTTTCCCCTCTCAGTCCAGGGAGCCCCTCACTTGTCTCTTCAAAATGTCAACTCCAGCCTGACAGTCCCTGGCTCAAACCCAGGATTGGCTCCTAGTTCTTTCAGAGTGACATTCTGAACACAGCCTATGAGGGTCTCTCAGCCCTGGATCCATGAAGTCCTCTTGTATCCCCTGCCCAGTCCATGTTCTCCAGCCACATTGGACTATTTAAGTTCCTTGGATATGTGAGACTAAGTCTTGAGCTCTCCTCTTTTGCTGCCTAGTGGTCTCTTACCTCTTCTCCTAATATGGCCTGGTCACTCACTGTATTAGTCTCCTTTTAATTCACCTCTTCAGAGAAACCCTTCTTTCTTCCCCAAACCCCTCTTTGTAAAGTGCCCCTCGATCCCAGATCTGTTCACACTAGATCATGTCTACTTCCTTGTTTCTTCCAGAGTACTTGTCAAAAATCTGAAAGTGTCCTTTTCATTATCTGTCTGGTTGTTTGTTGTCTGTGTCTCCCATTAGGACCTATGTCCATTGATGGCAAAGATCTTGTCTACCCTGGCTATAGTAGGCATGGATTACGTATTTGTTGGATTAATGAATCTAAAGAATGGCAATGTAAAGGAACAACAAAGTGAAGCAGTTGTTATTCAGTTCAGGGAGGAAGTTGGATAAAGCCATCACAAACTCATTCATGACAACGAAGAACACGGATTGTTGAGAGTATGAAACAGATAAGGAAAGTTACCGATATTTGACTCTGGATTGTTTTTTTAAAATTAGAGCCAATTTCCCTTTGTAATTACAGTTTGTGTATGCTACACATAGAACCATGTTCTACTTCCTTAGTGCCGGCTTTATCGCATAGGGATGGACAGAGCAGAAATATGCTGAAGGCTCTACAAAGGGAGGAGGACCCAGCCCACATGTGGGAGGTGAAGGATGGTTGGCTCCTTGCATTTTCCATGCCCTGAAGACACCCACATCTATTGAGGTGGAAATTGAAATTTGCTAACAATCAGAAATGTCTCTCAATACACAAGCCGAGGCTACGTTACCCGCTTGGGAAACCTAAACCTTAGAGGAAGCACAGATGAGATGGAGAATAGATCAGGGCCTTTGCCTTGTGCTTTTTCAAATCTTGGTTTTAAATAAACAAACCAGAGGGCAGTCTTCATCTCCATTATTATCATTATCAGTTATCCTTAGTATTATACTCTCAGTTGGACATTATTTTAAAAGTCTCAGAGTGCTTTGATTGATCTCATCTTCTTTGAGGAGCAGCATCTTTCAGTGCAAAGAGCCTGGGCTTTGGGGATAAGCCAGTTGGGTTTAAATGTGAGAACAGAATTCTGCAACAGAATGTAAATGAGGCAACGTCTGAAGAGTGCCTGGCACAGTGCCTGCTGTACAGTCAGTGCTTTAGATGGTGGGTCCTTCCTCTTGGAGTCCACAGGAAGCCCGAGACCTTTGTATCTCTTCATCCCCATTTACGGATGGGGAAAGTGAAGTTACGAGGGATGTGGAGACTGGCAATGTTAGATTTGGGCTAGAACCATGCTTTGACTCCTAGTGCAGGCTCTCTTCACTTATACCAGCCCTAGCATTAATGATCATGAATAATGAAGTCAAAAGAGTTGCATACATATGAAAGGGAGACTATTTGGCTGTATTAATTTGGCAATAGTATGCTTTTGGTGATTGCTAATGAAGGCGTGAGGGGGCTTTCTGGGAAGAGATCCTAACTGGTCGTGTTTTTATAACTAGATGGATGGGGCAGGGTGAGAGTGGGTGCTGGAAGTTTCTGGAAGTCAAAGGGAAAGACAGTGGAGGCAGGCATTTATCTTTCTTAAAGGAGAAGAAGGTTTATTTCCTCCATGTCATTTCTTATTGAACAAAAATTGATATAGCTCTATAAATATTTTTACTGCATGTTATGTGTTTTGTGTTGGTCTCAGCCTATCATTAGTGATGCTGTTGGCTAGGAATGCCTGAGGCCACTCACCTGGGCCTGTACTACCTGCAGCGAGCCCCCACAGACATTTCCCTGACCGGAGCCAGTGTTGTGGCTGGACCAGGCCTTGTGGTTCTTATTATGATCGTGCAAGACGCACCTGAGCCACAACCATCAGGAAGCTTTGAAAAGACAAGGTTCCTTACTCACAAGTCCTGGAGGATGCACAGCACACCCGGGGCCACGCAGTGAGATCACAGGGAGAGAGAGCACTCGGACCTAGGGTTCTGCCTTTATTGGGTTTGAGGCTTCGCTAGGGTTCTGGGGTTTCTTGGCTGCACTCTTTATTGATGAATTTAAAACATAGGAGTGGGAATTGAACTCTTATGGGGAGAGAAAAGCAGGTCACTCAAATGATCAGTTATCCAGGTCACCCAGGGCTTTCTAAAGGGGAGCTTCACGGAGGGGGCAGCCTGGCTCTTTATCTAGTTGTGTAGCTGGCGATGTATTTATTCAAGATGGACGTCTTTGAAATGGATGCCTTGGCAATCAAAAGTTTAATGTTAGGCACTTACAGTATATTACATCATTTATAATCTGCAAACATATATATTTTTACAGTACCAAAACTTTTTGAGAAACATATTCTTATGAATTCATATTCTTATGAAAGGTAGAGAATCCTAATTATATTTCTAGTCCAGAATATTTCTTACAACTTTTAAAACATACAAGTCTTGAGAAGTCAAGAAATCAGTTAGCAGAAAGTTTCTTTCTCTGTGTGGACATTTGCATGAATGAGTCAAAAACCTCTTTAACTTGAAAACCTGTCATTTTCCTTCCATTATTACAGTTTCATTTCAGACACAACAAAAAGGCCTGCATTTTCTCCATTTGGAAGAATATTAGAGTCTCATGGAAATTTGAATTTTTGGTTGTTTTGTGTTTTCTTCTATCTAAAAGCTCCTTCAAGATTTTTTTTTAATCCTACTGATGAGAATCCTGCTAATCCACAGCAATTTTATTCACTGCTGGAGATGAGCTAATTCAGATGATTACTAATTACACTGTTTTTGAATTTAGATGAAAAGTTCTGAAGTCACTGTATGATGTGGAATGTGATTAGTTTTGAACGCTGCTTTAAATTAAGCTTGTATGTTGGCTGGGACAAGTGGGCGTAAAGTCAACCTTTTCCCTGAGTGTAGAAGAATGATGGTCAGAAGGTCACCACTCAGCCCTCCGTTCTCACCTGATCTTTCTTTAGGTGATGACTAGAAAATAATGGAAGGGAACAACTGTGGCAGTTTATTTCAGATGTGTATAGATTTTTAAAAATATTCTCTTGAGCAGTTAGTTATTTCAGGGTTAATATTAATATTAAACAGGAAATGTTTTTGGCAAATAATTTGCTTAAGATGGAAAGAAAATTTAATAATTAAGACCTCAACTTAAAATTACCACCTGATTAAATACTCATGGAGAAATGGAGAAGAAACGATACCACCCCATTCTAATTTTAGTATCACCTTTGGACCACTAACTAAAGAGATATTTTGAAAGAGTCTTTCTTTACGCACTTATGACAACTTTTCTAAAAAGGTGTCTAATAAGACAACTTTTCTTACTAAGGAATATTCATTTTGAGACTTTCTTTTAGCACTGATGATCCTTCTCACTGGCTAAACTTACCACTTAGGAAATTTATAAGAGGCAAAGCACTGTAATGGTTCTGTTTGTTCAAGTAGATTTTCTGTATAAAACCAAAATTGAAAGATTTAACATTTTTGCTTTTAGAGGCTGGATTCTAGAATAATTACTAGCAGATTCATTATACGAGATTTTTTTATAGTTCAAATGTAGGGAGTAGTTAGATCCATTTGCCTTCCTAAGAACTACTACCTTTTGACACACAAAAAAATTATTGACCATTAATTCTAACTTCAAAGTGGAAAACTACAGTAATGCACAGCTGCATTTGAAATTCAAATACATAATTGTTTAACCATTCATAATGATAAGAAAAACCTAAATTGAAATAAAAAGAATGCTCCAGAAACAATAGGATTTCCAGCATGCCAAACATACAGCCATAAATTCTAATTAGGACTCGCTTCTGAATTGCCAGTCCTAGCTCTGAAGCAAAATTGCAGTTGTGATTCCCATATCGCATACTTCTGTCATTGTTCAGCTACTATGGAATGAATTTCAGTATGTGTTTATGATGCAGGTTATTTTTTGTTTGCTTTTGTAATGTTTAAAGGCAGAGGACCACAATAATGAATATTAGGTATTAGTCCTACCACTGTACCTGTGAGGTCATAATAAACTAGGAAGATAACTGGACACTATTCACACTGGGCATGTGTTACTTTACAGACATATCACCTATGTCAGTCCCTAACTGGGATGCAACTTTCATTGTTGAAGTGTCTGTTTCGTTATCTACCACTATAATATAAGCCATGATATAGGTCCTTTTTATAATTTCTATATCAGTATTAAAATTTGCCTAATGTATATTATATATATTAAACTGTAGCTGCATGAAGTAAAGTCTTATTTTTCTTTGCTGCAGTGGGTTTATTCCAGTGTTTCCAGCAGTGCGAGACTATTGTCTATATTTCTGGTCCTTAATGGTGCGGGCATATACCCTTCTGATCTGTCTGATAGAAATACTTGCTAGTGTCTACAGCAGAACATTTTATATCCAGTGTCTGTTGATGTATAGCACAGCAAATACTGGTACTCTTAAATTGTGAGACATTAATCAAGAAAATTCTAAAACTTGTTTTGATGCCTTTGTTATAGGCAAGGACATGCCTTGTTTCAGATTATATTTGTGCACAAAAGGTCTGTGTTAGGTCAGGAGCAGGGTAAGTGTATCTTCTCTCACCACTCCTTTTCCATATTGTACCAGAAGTTCTAGCTAATGTTGTAAGAAAAGAAAAAAAACTATACGGATTGGGAAGGAACAAATCAAGCTGTCTTTATTCACAGGTCATTGTCTGATTATCTCTGCAGAAAATCCAAAAGAGTAGACAAAAAAAACCTCCTGGAACTAATAAGTGATTACATGTACCTCAAGGTTACAGGATATGTGATTAACATACAAAAGTCAATTGATCTCCTGTATATCAGCAATGAGCAATTGGAATTTGAAATTAGAAACACAGCACTATTTCCATTAGCACCAAAAAATGAAACAATTAGGTATAAATCTAACAAAATAGGTACAAGATCCTAATGAGGAAAACTACAAAACTCTGAATAAAGAAATCAAAGAAGATCTAAATAAATGGAGAGAGATCTCATGTTCATGGGTAGGAAGGCTCAATATTGTTAAAATGTCAGTTCTTCCCAATTTGATTCATAGATTCAATACAATCCCAATAAGTTATTTTGTGCATATCAACAAACTGATTCTAAAGTTTATATGGAGAGGCAAAAGATCCAGAATAGACAACACATCATTGACAAAGAGGAGAAAAGTTGGAGGACTGGTGCTTCCTGACTTGAAGACTTACTTTTAGGGCTGTAGTAATGAAGACAATGTGGTGTTAGTGAAAGAACAGACACATAGATGGATGGAATAGAATAGAGAGCTCAGAAATAGACCCATACAAATATGGTCAACTGATCTTTGACAAGGGAGCAAAGGTAATTCAGTGGCAAAAGAATAGTCTTTTCAACAAATTATGCTACAGCAATAGCACATCCACATGCAAAAAAAAAAAAAAAGGAATCTAGAGAGACATGTCACAAAAAGTAACTCAAAATGGGTTATAAACCTAAATGTAAAGACAAAATTATAACACTTTAAAAAAACAACGTAGGAGAAGTTCTAGGTGACCTTCGGTTTTGCAATGATTTTTTAGATGCAACACCACAGTCCATGAAACAAAAGATTGATGAGATGGAGTCCATTAAAATTAAAAACGTCTGTTCTGTGAAAGACACTGTTAAGAGGATGAAAGAGGAGCAACAGACAGACAGAAAATATATGCAAAAGACACCTCTGATAAAGGACTGTTGTCTAAAATATAGAAAGAACTCTTAAAACTCAACAATAGGAAAACAAGCAACCCGATTTAAAAAATGGGCAAAATATCTGAACAGATACCTCACCACAGAAGATATGCAAATGGAAATAAACGTATGAGAAGATGTTCAACATCATGTGTCATTAGGAAATTGGAATTTAAAACAACAGTGAGATACCACTACACACCTACTAGAATGGCTACAGTCGGAACACTGACAACATCAAATGCAGGAAGGGCGTGGAGCAACAGGAATGCTCGTCACTGCTGGTGGGAACACAACATGGCACAGCTACTTTGGAAGACAGTTGGGCAGTTTCTTACAACACACATCATAGTCTTGGCGTATGATCCAGAAATATTGCTCCATAGTATTTACCCAACTGAGTTGAAAACTTATGTCCACATAATGTGGACATGAATGTTTATAGCAGCTTTATTCATAATTGCAAAAACTGGAAGCAACCAAGATATCCTTTAATAGGTGAATGGATAAACAAACTATAGTACATTCATACAATGGAATATTATTTACTGATAAAAAGTGAACTATCAAGCCATGAAGAGACAAAAAAGAACCTTGACCACATATTATTAAGTGAAAGAAGCCAATCTGAAAGGTTGCATACTTTATGATTCCACTATATGACATTCTGGAACAGGCAATACTATAGAGACAGTAAAAAGATCATTGGTTGCCAGGGATTAGGGGAGAGGGAGAGATGAGCAGGTGGAGCACAGAGGATTTTTAGGCAGTGGAAATATTCTGTATGATACTACCATGGTGGATACATGACATTATGAATTCCTCAAAACCCACAGAACTATGCAACACAAAGAGTGAACACCAATGTAAATTATGGACTTTAGTTAAAAATAGTATATCCGTACTGGTTCATCCATTTTAAAAAGTGTACTGCACTAATGCAAGATGTTAATAATAGGGGAAACTGTGTGTTGAGGAGGGGAGAGGCGGGGTATATTGAAACTCTCAGTACTTCCTGCTTAATTTATCTGGAAAACCTAAAAAACTGCTCTAAAAAATAGTTTATTAATTTTGTTAAGAAAAGGTCTGTGTTTGAAAAGAAATTGCATTATTTTCTCTTGTAATTAATTAATATTTGTAAATTTATGAAAATGAAACTAATAATATAATATAGATATTATAGATATTATATAGATAATATAGATATTATAATAATATAATATATAATAACAGAACCACTTTTCTTTTCTTAACCAGCCAGAATTTATACATACATGCTAGAGAAATCCAGACTTGTTTCACAACCTCTTGACCAGAGCAATTTTCTCATTTTTCACTTGTTGATGGATGGGTTATCTGCTGAAGAAAAATATGGACTTCACCTTAATAATTTATGTGCACACCGGTGAGTGACTATGTATTTTCTATCTAGTAGTTCTGTCTTCAGTTGTGATTGCATTTTAGCAGTCTTACAATTTTCTTATTTTTCAGAGAAGAAATTGTGACTAAAAGAAAATAATTGGATACTGGAAAATAGTTGGATACCATCCATATAACAAGATTATAAATGTTTATTGAATGTTTAGGTGAAGTTTTGTTTGTGTGTAATAACTTATGTTTCTATTTTCCTAGTTTTCAGATTAGAATAAAAAATTAGTGCGTATATAAGGTTTTATATTCCTTTTGGGTATTTTGGATGTAACATTAGTTATGCATTCCTAATCTTTGGTAGTCTTTTGAAATAATGGGAAATATTGTTTGGGCAATTATTGCTCATTAGTAACAGATGAGGTTACATAATGGATTAAGAAGAATAATGCACATAAAGTGAGGAGCTGATTTTCTGTACTGGAGACAGAAAAGCATTTGTTAAAATGAGGGTGCAGTGGTCGTAGGACGGTGCTGGAGGTGAGGTGTCATAAAGATAGTGAGCTGAAGAAGGTCTTTGTGTTGTGTGCATTTCTGCCAACTGCCTGATCCAACGGTCTCCTCACAAGGATTGCGCCAGATTTGGACTGGGATGAGAACAAAACCATAAGGAGAGTAAACCCCACTCAGAAGAGAAGTGGGTGGGAGAAGGGAGCAAGAGGGAACCAAACTCACCAGTGAATTCGTGGCAGGACATGGAGGAACTTGACTCTGAAAGAGATAAGGATTTACTTCAGATATCTGTTAAGACCTGATTTATAGTTTACTGGATTTTCGTTATTCAAGAAGAATGGTGCGAGTTTTCATAGTTTTATGAGAACTTTTGTGAGAAAAATTAAAGAAAGCTTGGGGCGGAGGAGCGTGACTCGAGCACCAAACAAGCTGGTTTTGAGAGTGAAGGTGGAGACGCCGATTAGACTGTGAAGTAGAGATGTCCAGTACGAGCTGGAGAGATGCGGGGTTTTCCAGGGGTGACAGGGTCTACGTACGGCTGAACTCGTAGAATTGGTCAGAGAAGTGACAGGACAACTTCTGCGGTCACCATTGTTGTGAGGTTGAATGATGGCATATGGCCAGGGGAAGGGAAGGAATTGGCCGTATCCTAATTTACCATCGCATTATAACCACTCTCATTCAATTCATTGAAATATTTCAGTTCAATATTTCAATTGAAAATTTCAAATCTTCAAAAGTATTACATTCAGGATGTCATGTCATGTAGAAGAAAAGTAGTCAAGAAGTTAAGAAAGCCTATTAAAATTGTGTTTTATTTAAAATGAAAGACTATTTTGGGGTTTATTGTCCCCCTAAACAACAGAAATTCAGAAGAAAAAGAAAACACTAATATTCAAACACAGTAGCCCAGGAAGAAGTGATTAAAAAAAAAGAAATTATAAGTTCTCAGGGCACTAGAAATGTTTTTTTCAAATCCTCTCATTTTAAAGGAGGAAATCAAACCCACAGCCATAAAGAGGCTTGTACTGAAGTGAGTATCTTATACAACATGAGTATTGAACAAACCATTTCCTGGGATTAGCTTTTTATTTTTCTACATGGAATGTCTCTAATGGGACATGTTCCTGGCAGGAAGAGTATCAGATTGGGAACTATGGGTTCAGTCTTCAAGAGTAGCCTGCGAGGGAAAAAAGTCTTGAGTTTCTGTGTTGGGAATCTTTCTTACAAGCAAAAGCTCCAAGCTTATAGTAGATCATTGGTTTAAAGGGTGCGTCTGTGTGTTTGTACACACACGTGTACATGTGTGTGCTTGGCGTTGAGGACATAGAACCACTGAGGAATAAAAAGCAATAATCTAATCTACCATTCAAAGAAACAATTAAACTTCTTGGTCTGTGGTTTGGAACAGCCTTTTGAAGTGTGTGAGTGTGTGGGAGAAAACAAGCATTTCTTTATGGAGCTCTGGTTCTAACCTTAATTTCTCTTTGCAAAAGAGAGTTTGGAATCACTTAGGCTATTTAGAAAGTCAAACAGTCAGGAGTTGCTTTGTGAGAAGCTCCAACAGGAAAGAACTCAGCAAAATCATGAATAATTCAATTTCCTTGAACAAAGAAGTTATTTTATTAAAATGTATTATAAATGCCTAAGGGGTGCAAAACAACATTCCTCAATAAATATATATACCATCACTCCAGATTCATAAATATATCAGTTGGAACATTTGTACAATGAGAGTTCCACAAAGTATTCTTTAATAATAAAACCAGCTGTTTTGCAAGTTATAATGCGTTATATATCACAATATTTTTGTGATTTGTGTTAGGTGGGTCTTCTCACTTTCACAATGCTGGTAAGGTTTGAGGAGTTTATGTTTGTATGCTATTTGAACTTGGGTTGGGGTCTAATCTTGTTTAGTGATTACATATATTAAGTACCATAATTTTGGACATTATTTGGCTTGTTTTCAATCAGTAGTATAAATATAAATCTGAACTTGCTAGTTTTCTAACCTTCCACAAATCAATGGTCCTTCTGAGTCTCCTCCTTTAAAATCAGTACTCACAGGTAAAGGAGATCACTATACGTGTGTATATGTGTACATATATACGTATATATAACATATGTGTGCATATGTGTATATACACACATATAAACATAATTTTTGAGTGCTATTATCACATCTACTTATCTGATTTTCTTTAAAAAGATGTTGATGTATCTGTTAAATAGAACAAACCAGCCCCAACATCACCCTCTGAATATCCCTTTGCTTATTTAATCCTCATTCCACGTTGCAGCTTGTCATGAAATTTTGATAAATATGTTGAGTCTTAAAGCAAACACTACAAAAACTTGCAAGCCTGCTTCCTTGAAATGCAGCTTCCCTCTTCTTTAT
Organism: Tapirus indicus; assembly: GCA_031878705.1. NCBI lineage: Eukaryota > Metazoa > Chordata > Mammalia > Perissodactyla > Tapiridae > Tapirus > Tapirus indicus. The sequence goes on along the minus strand of CM062930.1, from coordinate 4,031,421 downwards.
TAATGACAAGTCCTTACCTGTATGAAACACGAAACAGACGTGTGACAGTGCCTGTGAGCTGAAGGCACACTCGGTACATGTCATACGTTCTTATCTGAACTCCAAAGAGAAGAAAACATTATTGTAACTGATGTTTCTAAACTAAAGCTGCAAAAGTGTTTTTTTAACTTCGACTAAATTTTTTGAAACTAAAAGTTTTCAAAGTATTACATGAAAATTTGGGAGGTGGGTTATTGTCAGCATTAAATGCACGTAAGAATACTTTCCTGTTTGTAAAATAGGAACGATACCTAGAAGAAGCAGATAGTACTCCTGCTCAACTACAGAATATAAATGGTACAGATAAAGACATGGGCTCCTATAGCTAAACTGCATGAAAACAATGTTTATAACACTTGGCATATGAATCTTCCTGTACAGATTGTTAAAACAACAAGAAAAAAAGTCTCTAGGTCTTGAACATTTGAGCCGTGGCAATGAGATTGCACTTACTGAGAATTCCCACTAGATGGTGCACTCTCCACAAAGTCAGACAAGCGAAAAAAGGCTCATCACTAAAGGTTTTTTATTTCTGGTTCTTCCTATGATTTACTCTTTTTTTTTTCCTGGCCGTTTGTTTTTCAAGTTCTATTTCAAAAGTTTTTTTTGTAAGTAATACTAACATGACATCTAGGGAATAAATGTTTATGTTCATGGGAATTAAGCTTTAATGAAAGTTAGAAATAGTCATTAATTGTTAATCTTCAACCTCCTTTAAACAGCTTTTATGGGTTTGGTCCCAGAAAACATGGGCTCCAAAATCCAGAGTTATTCCTGATCTCCCTTAAGGTTGATTAATGATGGAAATGATTGTGAAGCAGCATCATAACATTTTCAGTAAAGGTCAGATTTTGAATTATAAGCTGAAAGCAAGCAATGGTTTGACTCAGAGCGTGTGACCTGTTTCTAACCTTGTGTGTTAGTGAAAGGAAACTCTGACTCACTGAGTATTTGAACTTGTAATTGCTGCCCCAGAGTACACCTGTCACAGCAGAAGTGCAGCAATTAACTCTCAGCAAAAGTTCATTTTTTGCTAAGGGTTTATTATGCACATTGAACTTAATCTGAAAAAGTCTCACATATTTTTTAAAAAGAGGTAAGGGTAAACTTAAATATTATTTGAGGGTGATTCTTCATAATTTTGTGATATAATAAAATATTTACTTGGCCACACACTTTAGACAAGCAAAGTTTAAAGGTGATCTCTAGACAAGGCTTTGAGACAGGAGGTATTATAATCTATTTCTAACTGACTCTATTATTAATTATCTACATGATAATCACAACTGTATTATGTACAACTTATGAAGCACCTGCATTGGATAGCCCAGGGCATGAAAACAGAGGTCAACCAGGAGCTAGATTTGAATCCAGGTCCTGTTGACTCTTAACCTTAGCCCTATATTGTCTCTGCAGTGATGTTGCCTATAAAATGGTTCCCTCTGCCTTTGCATCCTTGTGTCAAGGAGACTTTAAAGAAAATGGAATGGAAAGCACAAGGCCAACGTCGTATGTGTGTTTTTATTTAAAATTGGTTAAGCAAAACTAACTTATGACATTCTAGAGTTTGTCCCCTCTAACTACCATAAAAAGCAATTCTGGGTCATTTCCAGGAGCATAATAAAAATTTTAAAACTACAAGAGCTTGCATTACCCTAGCTGAAGGTTATAATATAGAAAATATAGAAAGGGTTGGATCACCTCTGTAAATGAGCAGGTAAATTTCACTTGTGGATAGCCAGCAGGAAGGAGTCAGGTCACTGGCTTTCTCACGTCCTTCCGTTCTCGAATTGTGTCTACCCAAAAGAGGAGAGAGGGAAAAGCATGTGGATATCAGCCACCATGCTCTGCCTCTTTGGTCTTCAAAACCCTACAGAGGAGTTATGGGTATCCTAAATTGTATTTATAAGAAATCTGAGGCCCAGAAATGTAACTTACTCAAGGATAGTTAGCTGGTAAATTTGGTACATGAACGAGCAAGATTCCAAGCCCAGATATATTTGGCTTTAAGTGTTCTGTTGATCAGAACTCTTTGATGGCTCTGTGTCAGATACCCACCTCTGACACACAGGGAGAAAAGAAAAAGGAGGAGGACTGAGAGGGTCACTTAACTTGAGAAGACAGAAGTAGTGCTCGCCATGGGGGTGACCAGACCAGGAACTCAAGTGCTGCCTCTCTCAGTCTCTTTCTCTGTCTCTCTTACACGCACACATACACACCCGTGTGCACACCCACACACACACGTCTGTTTTACTTTGCATGTGTTTTCTAACATGTAGAGGAGCGTGACACACGCAGCCAAAATTTTCCACATTTTAGGAACTTTGGAGAGGAAGCAAAGCTTTTCTCTCTCAAAGTCGCCATCTTGGTGGCCCAGCTTAGGCCTCAGGCCCATCCCTCATCCCGAAGCCAAGGGGAGAGGCTGGGATATTTGGCCCATGAGTACAGGGGGGAGCTATTTAAGTGAAGATGGGGAGAGGGGAGCTGGGCACAATTAAATAGTAGCCACATGGAGTCTGGTCCCTCCACTCTATTATGCTCCGACCACCAGGCTGACCCCCAGCCACCCAGAGGGAGTGTCAACCCCTGTCAGAACATAAGTGTCAGGAAACCTGGGCAACAGACACAGTTCTGCCACTGCTGAGTGACTGTGGCCCAACTTACCTCCTTGATTTTCCAACTAGCTGGGTCAAATAGCTGCCCATACACAGGACCACTAATGGTGTAAATTTATTTCCGGAGGCCTGCAAATAAAGACTGTAATACATTTCCATATGATTTTAGTTTTATATATCTCCCCCCCACAAATTTTGGGGGGTTAAAGGTTAAAACAATACTATGATCCACCCAATCCACAATATTATTAAGTATCTAGTATATGGGAATTTTGTATCTGAATATACCTTGAAAATTTAGATTTCTACTTTACCTTTAAGTGGTTGACGTGTACTATATGATGACGTCTATTATTTTTGTTGGTGGTGGTTTTCTGGTTGCTATTGTGATACTTCCAAAACTAATGCTAGCTTTCACTTACTGAAAACTGTCCACAGATTTTTCTTTACTCAGGGTAATTGTGGAAGGTTGTGATTGATCTCTTCATGTTGCAGAAGGAGTAACTGAGAGCTATGGTTACTGGTTAGCTAACCAGCATGGAGCAGAGGTGATATTTGAGCTCCAGTCTGTTCAATTCTCAATTATTTATATGAATAGTTTTGAAAGTATCCCATATAGTAAATGAATTTGCATCACAGATAAATTTTACTGCCTTTACTACAGCAAGAAAATTATTGCTAAAATCAACTTCTCAACCCTTCTTTCTTCTTCAAAGTTTTGACAATAGTAGCATTATTAAAATTTTGACGGTGCATTCACACACATAAATGAATGTGCAAACACATATGTACATGCACATAAAATCAGCAAGAAACTATCTTTTAAGATTGCGTTAAATGTTTCAGTGATATTTATTGAGTGCCTAGCACTACACTTAATAATTATTTGGATTATCTCATTTAATTCTTTTAATAATGCTCAGAGATAGACACCAATATGGTGCCTGTTTTATGGATGAGGACACTGAGACCTAAGAGATAAATAACTTGCCCTGGGCCCTATAGAAAGGGAATGAGGGCACAATGATTTCAAACCTGGTGGTCTGTCTCCAGAACCCGAGTGCTTAGCCTTCTGCTGATGAAAGCTGTTTGTTCATTTAGGAGCAGTGATGGTTAGCCCTGTAGTTTAGAAACTTACACTATATTCTGACATGTAAATGTTAAGGCCACTATCTGCACAGTCACAATCTGGGGAAAACAGATGAAAATGTACCTTTCCTCAGCATACCCAGACTATTACACTCTTTTCAGAGTTTTGTTTCTGGTCCTTGATGTTCCAGTTTGACTGCCCATTTTCTCAGTCACCAATGCAAAAAGAAGATACCGAGATCCCCAAATGTTCACACATCTTTGCTCTTTAAATGCAACACCAAGTGCTGACCGTCTTGATATCATCTTCTTCCCTGGCCAGCCCCTTCCTATCCCCACCTCTCTGCACAGCTTCTTATCGCCTGCCTCTTCAACGCCAACCTTTACACCCATCAGATTAACATTTGGTAAATTCCAATTTAACTGTGAAACCCCTAGTTCAAAAATCTTTAATAAGCATTGCTTTTCTGTCTTATCAAATAAAGTCTTCTTGATGATGCAAGGTAACAGAGCTAGCTAGGCCTTAAGGAATATTAGAAGAATTGTTAACATCTTCTTTGAGATTCTCTCTATTGTTGTCTCAGCTTTTAGGGGTGGAGTTGGGTATCAGTCAAGTGAAAACTTAGTTTTTGCTAAGTGAAAAAGATAAACTCAGTTGAAACCAGATGGTCAAGCAGTAACTTTTCCTACAGTTATGAAAACAGAACATCACCCTTGTGTTGGGGGAGAGTTAAATGCTCTGAGTCTCGCTCTCCCAATCAGTAAATTAGACGTAGTAACACATTCTCAGGGTTATTATGAGTGAATCATTATGAACTTAAAGCACTTTAGTGTAGCTCCTCAATTGATTATTCAGAGTCCCCAATCCAAAAAGTTCTGAAAACCAAAAATTTATTTATGACTCATGTGTGGGTAAAAAAATTAACACAACCTCAACTCACTTGAAGCAAAATGTAAACCTGAATTGATATGTGTTTTTATAATCTTTATATATCTCATTTATTGAGAAAATCCACATGGTTTTCCCCAGAATTAAAATGTCTTATTCAGGGCCAGCCCCGTGGCATAGTGGTTAACTTCGGTGCACACTGCTTCAGTGGCCCAGGTTCATGGGTTGGGATCCCAGGCGCAGACCTACACCACTCATCAGCCATGCTATGGCAGTGACCCACATATAAAATAGAGGAAGATTGGCAAAAATTTTTTATAAATGTCTGATTAGGAGATGCTGCCCCAACCTTACTGGGAGTATAAACACCACGTTAACCTTCAACCACCCCAAATATACAGATGAATATATTCTTCTATATATGAATATATTCATATATATGTATAACAGAACATATTTATCACCCAAAGTTTAGGGTTAAGGGTTATGGCTTGTGTAACCTAGTTTGTGTAGGTCTGAAAACATGGCAGTAACTATGTTGCTCACCGAGGTGAAGACTCATCTTCCCTCAGGACCACAGGGCAAGCACTCACTGGAAATGACCACATCTGCTTCTGTGTCTGACAGCAGGGTCCATCCTCCTACAAGACCCTCTCTTCCCCCTCCCTCTCAATCTCTCTTTATCTTTCTCTGTCTCTGTTGTCTGTCTCCCTTTAAAATCGTTCCTGCCTTAAAAATAAAACATTATTGTATCACATCCTAAATTCTGAAGAATTGTATGGAGACACTAGCCAGGCATGGACTTAGAGTGCAATCCCTTTGCTTCACTAATGAAGCTGGTAGAGAAAGGCCACAGTCTTCTCAGGTGTTTGCTTGGTGACTCTACTGCCATTTTAGAGGGTTCGTGTGTGAGTGTGTCTGCAAACGTGTCTCCTTCTTTCCCAAACCTGCCCTGTGGCTGTTGCAAGCAGCATCCACACTGGGGCGGGACCCTGTACCTGTCCCGCCCGCCCGTGGATGTCCAGCCGATGCGGTCAGCGCTCTTTCTCTCCCCCGGCCCTGCTTGCTCGTCTCTTCCACCCCTTGCACTTGGCTGCCCCACTCTGCTGTATTCACCAGGCCTTCCTCTGGGTCTGGAGTCTTGTGACCATCTCTCCATGACAGGACTGCCACTTGAGTCATCCTCAGAGCCCAGGTGAGCCATCACTCACCATCCAAGTCTGTGTCTGCTCCAGCCTGGCTTCATCCCTTTACTCACTCAGTGATCATTCCCCATTTTCTTGGACATGACGCAAAAATATCTCTTATCAGTGCTTTCCATGTGCACTCTCCCCAGTGGTCCCCCAAGTTTCGTTTGTAGTTCACAATAAGTATGGGATGGACACAGCACAGTGGAATGTAAGATGATGCTGTTCTTTGTCCTATCAGTATAACCACATTGCCAAAATGATACATGTGACTAGCTGTTAGCAGAATTGCACCTATGTAGCCTATAAAGTCAAGCCCTGCACTTGCTAACATTTAGGGGCATCGTGTCCTTGGTGTGGGGTGACTGTCTTTTGCATGCCATGGATATTCAATGACAAATATGTGTGAACTGCTGAAAGCAGTACACAGTTTAAATTGGGACTCACCTCTCCCTGGCTGGGTAATTTGGGAAAATCGTGCAAGCTCTCTGTGCTTCCCTTTGCTCATCCATGAGGCAGGGCCGCCCTCCGAGCACTGTTGTGAGTGAGGACCGTGCGGGCTGCTGTGTGAACCCTTAGGGAAGCGCCCACCCTGGTAAGTGCTGCAGAAGGACCAGCTGGTGTTGCTGTTGTGACTATAGAAGGCTCTTCCCCACTGAAGTCCTGTGAGGAGGACTGAGTAATAATTGTGCAGCAGATACGAGTTATCCTTAGAGCTTCAGTTCACGTGGCAGAATCGCAATCTCGGGAAGTCTTTCTCCCAGTTTACGTCTCCTCGTCAGTGCAGTTCTGCCCAGGGACATCCCTGACCTTCTGTTGCGCACGAGTCCAGACTTTGATTCATCATGTCACTGTGATGAATTACTTATTTCAGCTATTTAAATTTAATTGGATCTTCTGATGAAAATCAACACAGCCTTTTTGAAGCAGTGAGGGTGACTGAGAGTCGATATGGAAAGCTGGGTGGCGGGTGAGGGGCAGTGTGTGGGGCTGGTGTACTGAGAGGTCTCGGGCTGGCCTCTCATGGGCCCCAGGGCCTGGCCTCTCTGCTTTCTTTTACAGCACAGGAACAGAGTGTCACGTTACCCAGATATACAGAAAGGTACAACCTAAGGCAGAACTTGAATACTTCTGGAAAACTTCCTGTTTCACATTTCCCTGAGGCAAAAAAAAAAAATCAATTTGAATGCTTCAGATACTTTGTCTTTCTATACCAGCTAGAGTAGAAAAAAATAGAGATTTTTCTTTACATCTGAAAACCTGCACTTATTTAATCGCAAGAGATGATGACCTTAATAAGAGTGTGGAATGCGTGATTTGTCACCCATCATCTGTCGCCCCAATGAATTCTGTTAGATTCAAACCAGACGTGCATGGTGTATATTACAGGGTGCGTTTTGAAATTGATAACACAGTGTGAATATTTATGTAGAATCCTACAATAAAACATGTGTGTTTGTGTGTGTGCACCCAACTCTAAAATTACCTTCCACACAGTGATAAGAATGAGTACTTTGAAGCTAATGTTCTTTGTTTCTGTAAATCCACACCCCAATCTGAAGGCACGTGGGAAGCATAGTTAAAATCATAATAACCAACATTTGTTCGGCACTGAGTTTACGAAGGGAGCTGAGCTAAGAACTTGACATACATCATCTCACTTTATTCCCAGCCCAGCCTGGCACAAGGCAAGGTGGAGTGAATCACCCACGGTCACATGCGTGGCGTCCAGGTTTCTCTTTAACACCTCACAGTTCTGCCTTTCAAATGTCGATGTCTAAATAATAGGTGAAAAATTTTGTGGAAATATTTGAAAAGGAGCCACAGTGGGACTGCAGCACTCAGAGAAAAGACTTCTAACACACAAGGAGAGGCTGGAGCCTGAGGGCACAGATTCCAGTTGCTCATCTCTCTCATCCTGGTCCTGGGTATCCCACTGGGAGGATCCCAGCTGACTGCAGAATGCAGTTGAGTGGGATTAGGAATGGGAATTAAGACACAGGGAAGAGGGAAGAGATGCAGGAACTGGGAATAAAGTGAAGACAGTGTGGCTAAATAATTACTGTTGCTAAGAGTCTCTGACTCCAGGAAAATTGTTTCAGAGGAAGTGGCTGCTGAAACTAATGCAGGGGTTCCAGCCAGGGAGGGCTCTGGATTCGGCAGATTGCCCGAGGATTATGGGGTCTCATTCCCAGCATGGGGCTGCCTGGACAGTGAGGATGGAGAAGGAAAGAGAAACTTGACCTCCAGCCAGTCTGGGCCTACCCACCCACCAGCTCCTTTCCACCCTCCCTCCCCCGCCTGGGCCCCGAGCCTCCCAGCTTTCACTTCCCCAAGTATGTCAGGCTTCTTGCCACGAGCCTTCTGCCCGCACACTTTCCTTCACCCTCTGCCTTTTCAGTCCCTGCTTTTTCTTGCAGATTCAGAATTCTCAGAATTCAGGCCAAGCATGTTGGGCTCCTCCATTTTTTGCTTGTTTATGAGATTCTCCACCCCAGGACTCACGTTAACCTCATCATTAGTGAACATGCATAGATTTTATATTTTGCATGAATTACTCCTAAGCCAGATCTTCCCCAGCCAGCATTTGCACACTCTGATTTTGGAACCTAAGTATGGGCATCGATATGTAAGCTGTTAGCTTCGTCTGTTCTGACAGCAGCATCTCTTTCATTACTGAACTCTCTCAGTGGCATGAAGTTTCCTCGTAGAGTCTCGGAGGAAGCAAAGAATTCTCCCGTCGTCCATCGCCAGTGTGTGGCCTAGGTTGCCATAAGAGGAATTAGCTTATTAAAACATTTGCCTGCTGGAGCTAATACAAAAAGCAAATTCTTATATGAAGATATGTTTACATGCCCCCCCCCCCAGGCACTTGGACGTCTAACAGAAATCTCCAGTGAACGTGTCCCAGTCTGAACTCCTGATGAGCCCACCCTACCTAGACTTGCTCCTTCCACCGCCGGCAGCTCCAGGCCTCCAGTCACCCAGACTAAAATTCCCTGGAGTCTCCTTGATGCCTTTCTTCTCGCAACCACCAGCCACCCACCAAGTTGGCTGTACTTCTCACTTTCTCCACTGCTGCCACCCAGGGCGAGCCACTCACGTGCATTGCTCGGATGGTGGCACACATTTCACAGGTCTCCTTCATCCCCATAAGGAGCCAATCCTCCATGCAATAGTCAGAACAATTCTTTGGAGTGCTCTCCTGCCGACCCTGCAGTTCTCTCTTATTTCCCTGGTGAGGGTAGTGACCCATCAACAGCCTCCCAGACTCTGAATGATCTGGTCCTTCTCGGTGCTGACCTCCCTCCCAGGCACCCTGTGGCTCCTTTCTGGCCACCGTGGCCTCCGTCTCATGCATGGAACACCCCAGGTACATCCCCACGCTAGGCTTTGCTCTAGCTGGTCCCTCTTCCTAGAATGCTCTTCCTCCAGATTCAACCTTGGCTCACTTCTTTACCTCTTCAAGACTTCACTCACATCCCCCTTCTCAGTGAGCCCCTGATAGAACTGCTGCCTGAACCCCAAACCCTGTGCTCCCAAGCCCTCTTAGCAGGCTCTGCTTGCTTCCCTCCATAGCACCCAGCACCTTAACACTCTCTATGATGTACTCATTTGTGATGTCTACTGTGCCTTGTCTGTCCCTCCATGGGAACTGAAGCTCCATGAGAGCATGGATATTCGTCTAAACCATTGACGAATTGGAAGTGGCTGGAATAGTTCTTGGCACAGAGTAGGTTCTGAGTAAATACTTGTTCACTGTGGAATGTATGAAAGTATCAGTTTAACTAAAGTCATTGAAAATGTCTTATTCTTATCCCAAAAAATATTGTTTGTGCTTAAGATAAAAAAGATTTTCAAAACGATGCCATGACTGTCATTGTTTGGGTTATTTACTATAACCTGGAGCTTTCCAGCACTATTCCTGAGGATGTTTATTTCAGACTTGGTTAGTTTTATCTGTTCTTACACTGACATCTCTTTTGTTATTGAACTCTTTCAACTACATAAAACTTTCTTACAGACTCTTGGAGGAAGCAAAGGGTTTCTACTGTCTTCCACCATCAGTTTAGGGCCATAGAGTCAAAACATATGTTAAAATATACCCAGTAATCGCTATGTTTATATACATGAAACATTCATTTGGATAGGAATCTTGGCTCCATCAGTCTTCCCAGCTGGACTCCACAGATAAGATGCATGACGTGTTGTGGGAATTCATAGCCACGTAAATTGGACCTAAGACACTGTGAGCTAGTGAAGTTGTCTCCTCCATCACCTGGCTCCTTCCAGTCACCCCAATCTAAAGGGAGCTCCAGAAACACAGCAGAGCCCAGCCCACCTGCTTGAGTCATGGGCAAGGTCATTAATTGTGCTTCCACCCCCTACTCCGCAAATACCTTCCTCTTCGCAAGCACAAACTGCTGAGTGATCATTACTAATAAAGTGCTTCAGAGAATCACTCTCTCCCTTTTTTGTGCTGGACGGTCAATGATGCTTGAACGTCAATAGGAAGAAATTCTTATTACTCAAGTCTTGTATTTTATCAGAATCACTTAGAATCAGGTTTAGTAGAGTGATATTCTCAAACTTTCTTCACTTGTTGATTTACAAGTGCTGCATTTTCCCATTGCTTCAGAGCTCTGCATCACAGAGCCACAGTGACATCTCCTTGTCACACAAGAGAAGTCAGTGGGAACTGTTTCAGTGTGTGTGGGTGGGCTCTCTTCAGCAGCGTGGCCTGGCATGCAAACGCACCTCTGATTTCACACCTCTGCTCTCCGTGAAGGCTAGTGGGTTTTGTTCAACACCTCAAGTCTATTTTAATCTGTTTGTTACACCCTGAGACATTCAGCTTAAATTATTCATGTTAATTCATATCAGCAAATAAATGATTTCTGAATTTCATTGCTCTGCATGTGACATCTCTTTTCTTGATGATTTCTTGGTGTCTAAGAAAACTTGTTTTGAGCCTACAAAGATCTGTCCTTGTCTTTCCAGCGAGGGTGTTTGGGTTCATTGGTTACTGTGTTCTCCTGCCATTGTGTTGTTCAGAATTAAGCAAACAACATCCTTTTGCATATTTAGCTGAGCATTGTCCAGAGGCACTCCAGAGTTCAAGGACTTTTGATGTATGATGAATGGGGTGCCCTTGATCCTGAAATGACAGTGCTCTCATAGCACCAGCTTCTCTGTGGCATCTTTTAAGATGTTTGACCCATCTTTAAAATAGTGAAGTTCTTATCGTGCGTTTGTTTTCAGAAATAACTGGAGTAAAGAGAGACCGTAACAGAGAGACCAACCAGGGTTGAGCCATTCACAAGCCATGTGATACTTGATGGTTATGTAATCCTTCTCTGAATCCTGCCTTCTACTTACTTGTAGGTGGAGGCGATATTAATGATCTTGAATGGTTGTTGGTAGGATCAGAGGTAGGGTGTGTATAAGATGACTTGTAAATGAGAGTAATAAAAATGGTGGTACAATTCTAATGGTGAGTTTTTAATCGCTTTGGAGTGATCATTTTGATTCTCTCTCCAACAATCTAGTTCCCCCACCAAGTTTTCCTGGCCTCGAGAAATGGCATCTCCACTCACCCCAAAACCTGAAATGTTACTCTTAACTCTTCTCCTTCTGTCGCAGACCAGTCCATTGGCAAGTCCTTTTGGCCATCCCTCCTATAAACATAACAGATCTGGCTATCTCTCCCCATGTCCCTGCCACAATCCTGGGCTTGGCTACCATCATTGCTTACCTGAAATTCTTCAAGCTTTCCTCTGGGCTTCCTCACACTGACTGGCCCCCACTGAAATCCCTATGCCACTGCACAGTCACAGTGCTCCTTCTAAAGCAGAAGTCAGATCCTGTTACTGCCCACTCCCCGTGAAAACTCCCAGCGTTTTCCCTGGGAGGGCAGAACAGACTTCAGTCTCTTGGCTTTGCACACAGGGCCTCTGGTCCAATCTCCACCACCACCGTTGGGCTGCTGCTACAGCCGCCTTGCTCTGACGTCCACCACCCACGCAGAGCCACCTGCTCAGACGGCTCATCCCCCAGACTTGCTTCTTATCATTCAGGCATTGCATCTTCACAGAGCTCTTTGAACATGAAATGGACTGAGGTTTCCCACTGGCATACTGAGCAGAGAAGGGAGGAGTCTTGAAGACTCGCCATCAAGAGGCTGTAGGCTGCCAATCCAAAGAGACCCAAGTCTTCACTCATCTTTCTCTCACTGATTCAAAGTAGGTCTGACCTCTTATATCACAGGCACAATACACTTTTCTGAGGATACAAAAATAAGAGTTGGTCACTGCTCTAAAGTTGCTCAAAGTGAAAGTTTGCAAAGTCTAAGCAATCGGCAGGTAGCCGTCAAAGTTAAAATGTGAGAAATGTTCCGAACATCTGACTAAGGGGTTCCAGGAGCACTTGAGGATGCTTTGTGCCCCGACTGTGGGAGACGTGGGAAGCAGGGGCTCAAGCAGAGAGATGCTCACAGGGCATCTATAGAGGGCGAAGTCACAGGGAACGGAGAGGCACAAATACTGGCTGAGTCTAAGGGTCCATGGGGCAGGAGTGCACACACACAACAAGTGTCTGGAGACCAATGGCCTAAGAAAAACAGGAGTGATGTTTCCAATGCAATGTCTGGAGAGAGATAAGAATAATGCCATACATGAACACTCACCAATGGTGGGCTCTTTCCAGATCGGCTCTTTGCTTACCTACAGAATACGTCCTTCACAGTGACAAACACTATGCATTTTCTCCAACTCATGATCAGTACACTTTTTGAATCACTGGTGCTAAATAATATAAGAATATAACATACTACAGAAATAATTTATTTCAGATTGTAGTTCTGTTTAGGTTAAAGATATTGTGTTGGGGTTAAGAATACCAAGATGTAAAATAACCTGTGGCTGAATTTCCAGAGTCCTAGTGTGAAAAAGAACCATAAAGAGATGTAGACCTTAGAGTGTGATATGACAAATGAGATCCACCTGTGGACCTCAGCCAAGAAACACATCTTGAAGAGCATGATGCCCTAGTGACTGGAGAAGTAGGCGTTCACCAAATAAAGGAGGGAGAGAATGTCCCAAGTGGAGAGATAACACAAGAAAAGGACACAGAGAAAATGAATATGTTGTTCCCAAATACCAATGATTTTCCTAAGTCATGAGGTAGTAAATAATGAATTATATTTGCACTTTAGCATCTTTTGTCTCTTATGCCTCCCACCATGCAACAGCAAGAGGGATCTTTCTAAAGCAGTGATTTCCAGCATCTCTTGGGGCGTGTTAAACCTATTGATGCTTGCTCCTTCCCGGAGATTCTGATATAATTGGTCCCAATGACCTGGACATTGGGATTTGCCACCACGGGATTCTAATGTGCTCTAATGAGAGCCATCATTTCAGGTACATCAGGTACTGTCATTCTGCAGGTGCCAACCTTCCAGGGGTTCCCTGTGAAACCTAAATAAAATTCCAGCTTGCTGAGTTGATTCTCAGATAAGGTCATATGACCTGGAAATGTATTTATACTTTACAAGGTTTTTGAAATTTCACAGATTTTCCTTTGAGACAAGGTAAAGTCAGCCAGGGCAAATATTCTGCTGTGTGGAACAAACCTAATGGATGGACACGATGTTTCTCTGGTGCCACGGCGGGCAAGTGTTGAGCACATCACAGAAATTCAAACCAACCTGAGTTCTCACAACAACCCCACAAGACGGGCCTTTCCTGTCATCTCCATCGATAAGGAAATAAACAAAGTGCAGACAGACCTAAGCTCTGGAATGTCAAAAACCAAGATATCTGTCAGATCCAGAGCCTGAGTGTGCCCTCAGTGCTGCGAGGTCTCTCGCCACCACATTGCTTTCCACCAGACACATTTCCAGTAAAGTGGCCAGGAATTGCTGAGGAAGAACTCTGTCTGAAGCTTCTCTGTGGGATTTCTAGAACTTTCTGTCGTCCCATGTCTCTCGTTTTAGAAATCCCTGCCACAATCCCCCAGCTCATCTCTGCTCAGTTCAGTGTTCAGCAGCGACTCCTTGCAAAAGGCATCTCTGTACTTGCCTTCTGAGCTTTCTCCTCTCCCCAGTCCTAGAGGGGAGGAATGCCAAGGATAGAGGGATAGGAGAAGCTTGAAAAGGAGAGGAAATGAGGATGAATTCCTGAGGCCTTCAGGAAAAAGAGTGAGAAGAACACGGGATCAGCCTGGAGGTGAGGAAAGGTTCTGAGGATGAAGGGCAAAAAGGCCTGTTCAAGTGCCAGGGAATTCATCATATGTCACACCAATATATGCGTTAGCATAGTTGATAATGATGTCATGTTATTATATAATGATGTCAGATATTATACCATATATCATCATTTTCTATATAAAATGTTATATATCATTTCATATAATAAATACATTTATATGTAATAATATAGTTATTAATATACCTAATTCCATGTGTTTTATATCGGAGCAGCAACGTGGCACTCATCTAGAAATATGGAAATTCTTGCATTTGGATAAGCCATGTGGAGTGGATGTTAACACACAAGAAAATAATGACTTATGATATGTATAAAGAATTGAAGACATGAATAATTGCAAGGAAGAATGGAGTAGTTTGTTAGGTAAAAGCATGTATGTGGACAGATTGTTAGACTTAACATTTATGAGAGGGACCACACAAAGAGCAGTACTATAAATACAAATTCATAGAAAAGTGATGGGCCTAAAGCTGTATTTGCCTTTCAATTTAAATTGCCTAAAGTAAAAAAATGAGCAAGGATTTATCAGGTAAGCAAATGATAGCTTCATACCAAAGTCTGTGTTTACCTATCAAAACTATATTTCAGATCCCTATGGTATACTTATTTAAAAATTGAGCATATCTTAGGCCATAGAATCAAATTTAATAAATTCCCAAACTCAGAAATCATGGTGGGTATATTCTCTGTCCAAAATGTAATAAAATTAGAAGCTAAATGCAGAAGTAAAGGCAGAGAGACAAAAAAATCACTAGAAAACTAAATATTGATCATTGGTGATAGAAACAAAGGGTATAACTACAGAGGTAGGGAACTAAATAAATAAAAATCCTTTGTACAGATCTGAAATTGACTCTAGGAGAAAAGAAAAATCAAAGGAAATGAATAACCATAGAAAGCATTTAGACTGATTCCATCCCCAAAAGGAAGCTGGCCCAGGAAGATTCTAAGCATGTACTTTCAAACCTTCAAAGAACAGAAAATTCTTTAAACCATTGTAGAAATTAAAGAATGAGGAAAATCCTTTGTTTGGTCTTCAGATAGCAGCATATACAGAAGAGAAACCCCAGTGTTCTAATAAACATATAAAAAGATGCATATTCTCACAAGTAATCAAGGAAATGCAAATTGAAAGAGTAATTAGATACCATTTCACAATGAAAACATTTGCAACAAAAGTCAGATAATGCGAAGAGCTAGCCTCTCTCACACCCTCCTGATGAGAGTTTAAATTAGTGCAACCAATCTAAAGAACAATTTAGCAATATTTGGTAAAGTTGGATATGTGCATAACATATCATTTTAGGTCGATATTACTCCACAGAGGAGGACTCTTGGCAATATCCGGACACATTTTTAGTTGTCACATCTTGGGGAGGGAGAGCTGCTGGCATCTAGTGAGCAGACGCAGAGGGAGCTCAAAATACCCTACAGTCCACAGGACAGCCCCACAACAAAGAATTATTGGACCCCAAATGTCAATGGTCCCCAGGTTGAGAAACTCTGGCTGAGGGCATCCTGCAACGTGACTAAAAATACATGTCCCTGGGCCTTTTAAACATGCAAATAAGTGGAAAAGAAAATAAATGACCATATTTAAACAAATGAATAAATTAGATTGTGGTTATAGTAGAGTATTTTAAAACAATTTAAATAAATGAATCTAAACTACATGTAAGGATAGATCTTATAAACCTAAAGTTAAGTTAGCAAAGCAATTTGCTGAATGATACATGCAATGTATTTATATAATATTAAATACACACAATAACATTATGTATTTTATAGGTGCCTACCTGTATAATTTTTAAAATTTTTCAAAGATTAAAGAGATAGAAACAAAATTGATCATACTTATTTCATCTGATAAGGAAGGAAAGTAATATATAGATGGGAATGTTAACTTCGTGAAATGTTTTTGTAAAAACAAAGATGTGAAGTAAACATGTCACAGTGTTGCTATTTTCACATTGTTGGAGAAGGATGCATTGGCTAGCTCTAGGTTCCTCTCAAAATTTTTAAAACTTTTCTCATTGTCAAAAATCTTCAAAAAAGTAAAAATCTAGCATATCTATGCTATCAACACATCAAATGATATACCAATAAAAGAATAGACAGTTATCTGACTTGTAGATATAGAGGCATAAATAAAATATTAGCAAATAGAATCTAGCAATCCATTAAAAGATACTCAATGATCAATATTAGGAAATTTAATTATTAGTATACATCACATCAATAAATAAAATAAGAAAAATCAATTGACCATTTCAAAAGGTGCCAAAAGACAATAACAGTCAACTCCCAAATCCTTTTTTAAATTAGAAGTAAAAGGAATATTTCACAAGAAAAAAAATTATTTATCTTAAGTCCTAAGTTGACAACATATTTAGTTGTGAAATAGATGGTTGCTTTTTAGCATTGATCTTAAAGTTGTAATTTTTGTGATAAGGGAAGAAAAGAAACATCAAGAAGGATAAGGCAAAATTACCATTATTTATAAATAATGTGATTGTCCACCTTGAAAATCCAATAAATCAATGGCAAAGTATATTTCAGTAAAGTTTTAGGTTATAAAACAAACATATGCAAAAATAAAAAGATCGCATATATACCAGCCGCAACCACTTAGATAAAACATACAAACGGAAATAGTTCTTTCAACAATGCTGCTAAAGTATAAAATATCTGTTAATGAGAATGAACCTAATAAAGACATTCACAAATAAAATGCTGTCGTGAAAGCAGGGATTTCTGACTCATAGGGCTCCAATTGTGAGCACACACACGCACTTATACAACGTGCACACTTATACACACATCTCCTCTATCTGAGCAGCTCTGTTTTACCTCTTTTATTTATTGGAATTCCTTAAGATTAGGATTCAAAGTTTTCATGATGGAAAAATTTCTAAAATCATTGCTCTAAGGCTTTCTAGTCTGCCTAAAATTTATTTATCCATATCTCTTTCTATTTCTGTCCAAGCTAATCTCCTACCAATTCCCATCAGATCTTCTGTCCACCAGTAGCAATACACCTCATGAATCTGGTCAAACATGAACAGCAAATGAATGAGTGAATGAACACCTTCACACTCTTCCTTGTCAGTGGATTCTCCTTCTCCACCTAGAAAACATTTTCATTCTAAAAGTTCATCTTGAGTGCCTCTGTCCTTAGAAGCTTTCTCTAACTCCTTTCTCTGTCCTTTGTAGTCACAGGTAGTCCCTCCATCTTCTGAACTCTGGTTTTTCCGTGCATCTCTCTCCTGTAGAATTCATCATGGATTGTATATCGATTGTTTACATTGCTATCTTTATGCAGAAAGCAAGTATCCTAAGACTGGAGACCATGGCTTAATCAACTTACTGCCCTAGGTCCTGGCACCATCATTGGCACATAGAAGCTGTGCGATAAAATGGATGGATAAATGAGCATTGTTACATGTGTGCACACTGATGTGTGTATAGATTTCTAGTTTTATCACAATAATTCTAGATGCGAATTTTGTTTTATTTATTCCGTTTGAGACTTCAATTTGCAAATCTCAGAGCCATTCATTTTACCAAGTTTGACAAATTTTTGGCCATCATCCCTGTGAATGTTCCCTCCTCCTTGTTTTCTCTTCTCTTCTTCTAGAACTCCCTTTCGATGCATGCTGTCCTTTCTCGTTCTATCTTTCCTCCCCTAACTTCTCTTTTATAGTTGCCATCTGTGTATCTCTCTGTGCTTTATTCTGGGTAACTTCTGCAGTGCTTTCTTACACTTTCCTAATCTGTTTGTGAGCGGTGATTAATGTGATGGTTAATGCATCCATTGCTTTTTAATTTCAATGACTTTTTTTTCATTTCTAAGAGTTCCGCTTTATTCTTTTTTAAATCTGCTTTTTCTTAAGTATCATTTCTTGTCTTTTCTCATATTTCCACTTCTTTTAGTTGTCTTAAACGTACTTTTTATACCGTCTATAACCAACCACTGTATTACCTGCAGTTCTTGAGCTTCTACTATTGCTATCTCTCAAGTCTCCTGACAATTGCTCAGGGAGGATTGTTTCTCTGAGTGTTTGTCCTTTAGGGGGTTACTTGGTGTCCCTGGTGGCCCAGCTGGGAGAATCCTGTGTGGCCTGGGGTGAGGGATAGTCTTCCACAGACATTTGTTTGTCCTACTATTGCTTTGGTGAAATGCTCTAGGAGCATTACCAGTTTGGGACCATTTTTATGTTAATTCTTTAGTTAAAATATCCTAAGGACACGGTGAGTCTAAGTTTAAACCCTAAAACCAGGAGAGGGCTGGCTGCAGGCATGATTTCTCTGGGGGAGACATTTGCCCACCCAGAATCTACCCATACGTTTCCTTGTGGCCTGTCGTATCTGTGGGCAGATATGTGACCCTCCCACTAAGGCAGTACCCTTTTGATTGTCCAGCTTTATGTAATTTCTAGGGCTAACGACATGCTGTCCTTCCTCATGTGGACTTTAGCCCCTTGGTTAATAGAATAAGCCAAAGTTACCATAAACCCTGAGATTCAGGTCACAGTCTCCTCTGGGTGGTGCAGGGACTGTTGCTTACTCAGAGAGATGTCAGCTCTCCCTTTGAAAGCACGTGGTCAATTTATCTCGTCCACATGGTCCCAGAAATGTACCAAGCAAGGTGTTCTTTGCAAACGATCTATTTCCTGTCTGAAGAAATGAAGAGACTCTGTTTCTCTTTACTGTAAATCCAGAGTAAACAGTAGTCTTAGGTCGGTTTAAGATATGTGAGCTCTCTATGTATGTAGAATAGACCATGTTGACGTGTGTGATTGTAAGCATCTTTACATCTACCCAGGAAATGGATGTTACTAAATTTGATTACAGCTAGATATTTTGACAAATTCTAAATACTTCTGCGGGTATTTGGGGAATATTGTTACAGATAGATAATCCAGAACTCTAGTTTTTAGATAGATTAATCTAACACTTTTATCTGAAATAAGGTACTCAAAACATGCATATCAGCAGAAGGCACTGGGTGGCATCACACATGGTGATGTCACACGATTGTTGATGACCTATTGGGTCACATATAATATGTTTGTGTGTGTAATAGCCAGGTACAGAACAGTTTGTCCTAGGCATGCTGCAATATCCCCCCTGTTTAAATATTTCATGGTAAACAGAACATCATGCAATGATGACTGATTTTATTTCTCAGTTATCTCTAACATCAAATGCATTAACTTGGTAAGATAATCTACGTGTTGTACTTGTAAACCTTCACCATGAAAGTGCTGCTTGCTGATAACCTTTGCAAAATAAATTAATAATAAAAAGAGACCCTAAACACTATAAACAGCAGAGAACACTTACAAGTGGTTGAAGAATTAAGGTGATATCACGTTGAGTAGTTCTTCACAGTGAATCCCTTAAGAATAAAATAAAACTCAGGTATTTTGGCCTATGTTGCACAGTAGACTACTTCTACTTATTTTTCATGAGGAGAATTACTTGTAATATGTTCCGCTAAACTTGGGCCACCTTCCTGTCGTGTTTCTGTGATGGGGACTGCCCTTTATCTTCAGTGTGACCAGGGTATGGATATGCTCAGGACGCACAGCTTCCCGGGAGGACAGACTCAGGACAAGGCCCACTGCCGGTGCCTGATGAATGGTTTTTGTGGAATCTGAAGGATAGAACCCATTTCAAGTAAGAAGAAGCCAGGAAGGAGAGGTTACTGGGAGTCACTGCAGGAGGTAGGACATGAGGATGGACTGACCATCATACCCTGCCCTCCACTTGAGTCCCTGCTGCCTGCCTCGCACCCCTCCCCCCCCCAGCCCCACTTCAGAAAGCATCCTGGAGAGAAGGATCTCACCAGATGTGGAAGAATCACCATGAAAAGAGTGAGCTACGAAAATGCATGAAGGAGCCAGCAAACGGACATGCATGTACATTTGCCCTTTTGTTTTTTTAAAGAATGTTGCCCAAAGATTGATTTAGTTGGAGAAATGTGCTTTCTCTTTGTATTGATATGAAAAGCTCACTGCAGCTACAAAAGTTTAAATTAATTCAACATTAACATATCATGTTTTACTGCTTTGGGTACTGCAAACACATTCTTCTCCTTGTCTCAAAGCAAATTAGTTTTGTTTAATTAACTTTGAATTCTCTTAAATATCTAGACGTCAGTTCAATTATGCATACATCCAATAATCTATTTTGTGGATTATGGCATAAATATACCATGTTTTGAGTTTGTAATATACTCAATTTCATCTTCCAAAGAATACCAGAGAAGCCAACAGGTCTGCATATCAGGGATAGTACTTTGTTTTACCTCTTCTATGGTTTTTTAAATTCTTCATTTATTGTTTCAAATAGTAACTCGATTATTTGACAATCTTTTCTTTGTCTTGCATAATATAATTACTATTACAAGCACATTTCCTCGAAGTATCTGCATTACTTCTAAGTTCACCTCCCTTAGACAGGGGATTTTGATAATGTTTGAAGAATCCCCAAGATTATAAAGCCTCTTAGAAAATATGCTGATGAGTAAGTGCATGTACAGAATTGTTAACATTTTACTACATTACTAATTGAAATGCACATTTAGAGTTTCTGATCAAGCCAGTTTTTGGTTGAAACATGCACCAGGATTTCAGTATTTAAAAACACAAAACATCCACCTTCTTAAATATCGGTCTACCTTTCACACTTAAGAATTAAATAGTGCCTGCTATTATATAGAGTAGTATTCTATATAGTATAATGATCATATTACTGTAATTTTATCTTTCCGGTTCTGTCTCCCCTGCTGACTTGCATGATATCTATAGACAAATACTGTATCTCATTCATCTTTGAATCCTCAATAATCACAATTTTGTGTACATGTGGAAACTCAGTATTTTCGTTTACTTGACTGCAGCCTTACTATCTTAAATTAGCAGTTTATATTAACAAAAACATGGAACGCTGTCTCTCACCAGCATACAGTTTGTTCAAGTCTATCTTTATAAAGCTTCTCTGATTCACCAAAGCAGCATAGACCTACTGCAATACCGTTACCTCTATCAGAGCAATTTTCATGGTCTAAATTTTTGTTTAAAATCTTCCCTATTAGTGAGTGAGTAATGAGGGGAAATAATGAGGGGAAGCCTGGTTTATTCAGGTCCATGGCCACGATAAGAAAGCATGATTGGTATTAAATTAAACATTTAGAGAAAGAGTGAATATATTGATGAATAAACAAAACTTGGCTTATTTGCTGTTATTATAAGAATGTCCATCCAATGAAAGAAAATATTCTGGCCCCAAAGAGGAAAAGTATGAAAACAGTTTTATGAGTACCCATTGTCCAAACATAAGCGCTATATTTTTAGCATCCCCTGTTGGGCAAATTAAATCATGGTTGATAACATGCTGCCTTTAAATTTCTGCCTTAACTACAAGAATATTATTTACTAAGATCACATCAAAATATATGGTGGTTGCTGAAATTCAAAATAACTGAGCAGCGAATCATTAAACCTTACAGCAATTTCCTGATCTAGGTCATTGTATAGATATAGTCCAGCTGTTTAAATGTAATATCATCAACATTTTAAATGTCCTACATTATCTGATGTTTTAAAATGGATCTTGTTTTCTCTTTGGCTAAAATGTGTGAATGATTCCGTTTAGCAGAGATTTTCAATTTCAGCAGGAAGAGATTTCCTATCTGAAAATGGAGATTAGTGGGAGGTGAGAAGCACATTTACAGTAGTTGTTGTTAGCAAATCAGCTGATTAAGGCTCTAAGCCAGAGAAATAAAAACAAAGCAGAAGGCAGGCTGCAGTCTGTTTTGACATACAGAGAGATGTTTTCTGCTTTGTACTCATCTTCTCTAGACTTCCTTCTCCCGTTGCTGCAGTGCTTATCATGGGAGCATCATTCAGGGAGAGGAGATGAAAAAAAAAATGAAAGAGGCCAGCGCACCTTATTCTTTTTCTTTTTTTTTGTGAGGAAGACCAGCCCTGAGCTAACATCCGTTGCTAATCCTCCTCTTTTTGCTGAGGAAGACTGGCCCTGGGCTAACATCCGTGCCATCTTCCTCTACTTTATATGGGACGCCGCCACCGTGGCTGACAGGCAGTGCGTCGGTGGGCGCCAGGGATCCGAACCCGCAAACCCCGAGCTGCCAAGCGCGAACTAAACTGCTGCACCACTGGGCCGGCCTCGGCAGCACACCTTATTCTTAAATACAACTTTCTTAAGATTGTCATCTGTTTAAGCTGGAAAGGAAAGGAGAAATAGGACATGAGCACACTCGTTTTTTTAGTAACAACGACTATGGTTTTTAACTCTATTAGTTCATTTGTATAATTTAATTCTTCTCCCCTAACTTTAAGATTTAGATCACCTAACAAATAAAAAGTAAATATCTACTGATTTTAATATTCCTAATTTTAGAAGCTTTTATTTTCATAAAAGTTGAGATTCAGGGTTAACTATTCAAAGTGTCTGATACCTTAAATATAAATACTGAAGTTATTAGAAGCAGCAGAGTGGGCTGAAAGAAGCTACCAGAGAGATTTGTATAATGTTTAAAGAGTCCACAATACCAAAAATTCATTTAAATGTATTTCTAAGGAAATATACAGTTTGTGCATTTGAAAATTGAAGATAAATTTGATAGTGAAGATGCATCTGAGCTTCATTGTATTTCTCTTTGTAAGTTTATTTGATTTACATTTTTAGTAAGTGGAATAGGTTTAGAAAACTATCAAGTTATTTCTATAAAGAATATTGCAGTAATACTAGTAGTAACAGGAAAAGGGTGATCTGATTACTGCTAGGTCAGAACATCATTTCATTTCCTCAGTATCTGAAGGAAACTTTAAAACAGAATGTTAATTATTCCTCTAGATTGATGAACATATTAAGACCAGAATAATCTTGTCTGCTGGTCTTGAGGATTCCAGAATCCATCTTTGGAAAAACTACTCTTAAACATTTTCTGTTGATTCGATACCTTTCTATGTAAGTGAGTGCTTTTTAATGTTCTTGTGTAACTTCTTGGATTTCTCATATTAGCATCTCAAAGTTAGAATTTCACATCTGGAGCTAAAGCAAGTCATTCTGACCTTAATAATAATGTTTTCAGAAATTTTGACTTTCAGCTAATTTTTAAATGTAAAAATATAATGACATTTAGGCCAGATGCTTGGGCCTTTTCTGCAAATTTTCTTTTCTGTAGAAGGATTTTGACCTAAAAATATAATGCAACATGGTTAGAGGCCGCTTATGTGGACTATTAACCTATTATTTGAACTCCATTTATTATTCCATGAGTAGTGTTGTGTTGTTATCAATAAGTAGTTTAAACTTGGCACACAGATAGAAATATTGGAGGAGTTCAAAGAAGTTTAATGTAAACTGAGAATAAGTACAGAGTTTACTTGGAGTGCTAATGACTTCCTTCTGGCCATTTTTGTTTTAGATTATCTTGGCTCTGTTTTAAAAAGTTCTATGTTGTGATATTATATGTGAATTATATTTTTATATAATATATAATTTTGTTGAAAATAGGTAGCATATTTATAGTCACAACGACAGGTCCAACAGACATACTCTACTGGAAAATATTCAAAAACAGGGACAAAAAGACGTGCAATAGAATAATAGGTCTTGGAGTAGAACCCACATTTTCCATACCTTTTTTCTTGATTTTATTAGGGTTAATTATGAGTAAAGGAGTGTTTTATGTGTGCTAACATAATCACTTTTATTCAGCTTTTAAATGAGAATCGATATTTAGCAAAAAGAAAAATTGGGGTATTTAACTTCATTTATGAATCTCTCCTGAAATAACCAGTTGTAATATCCCATTTCTGACTTCACCTAGCTACACACTTGGTCTTGGGCAAGACTACTAGATACAATCTACATTTTAATAAGGTATTGGGGTTGAGGTTTTTCTACATTTTATTTTAAAAATCTTTAAAAAATTATAGATACAGTATATTTTTATTTTATTCATTTTAAGTTCTTTATAAAAATCCCAATTTGATGTTGCTTATTAACATAATTTTGGGGCGCTATAGTGATGTCAGGGCTTTGAGTTTTTGTACACGGGATGTGTGTCTTTGTGTACACATGTGGACATGCAGTTTTTTTGGTGAAGGTAAAGTTTGCTATTGTGTAATATCAGGAAAGGCCATCAAACTAAGTGAACTAGTATTTATATTTCTGTTTAAAACTGTTTTATTGTTTCCTCATTCCTTCCCTCCCTTCTAATTTGTCATACTTCCCTCCTGCCTAAAAGAATGTAAGGCAGGTTTATCACCTCTGATCACTTATTTGCATGTTTGTTTCTTGTATTAGACTTTCTTTATAAAAACATTCCCCCAATAAGTTCTTCATTATAGTATTTGTGGGGTTTGGTTTGTTTTGGTTTAATTTTGGCAAAAGAATGATTGATTTTGATGGCATTGATTTTTCACTTGCTTTTGCCAATCTTTGGTCAAAGGAAAAGAGAGGAGTTTGTGTTCACTACATACTTATCAATCAGCAACATACGGCCCCTCCCAGGTATACTGGGAACCAACCAGGTATAAACAGACCTGACCAGTTGTGTGTGGAAACTCAAGATACACACGGAAAGTTTCAGGTGTATCTGAAACCTACCATACACCCAATATTGAATTAGATTTTACTACAGTCAACCAGAAACTTTTAAGACATGATCTCCATCCACAAAGAATCAAATTGGTGATATTTTACTTTTATATGTTAAATAAGAACTATTAAATATTAAAATGTGTGAATAAGTGAAGTGGGGAGACGAATAAATCTTTACATGTAAAGAGATTTATTACAAGGAATTCATTCACACAATCATGGAGGCTGAGAAGTCCTAAGACCTGCAGTTAGCAAGCTGGAGACCCAGGAGAGGTGACAGTGTAAGTTCCAGTCTAAAAACCAACAGGCTCAAGACCCAAGAAGAGCTGCTGTTTCAGCTGGAGTCTGAAAACAGGAAAGGATGATGTCCTGGCTCAAGACAGGCAGGAGGAGAGTGCCCTGGTACTTGTGAAAGGGTCAGCCTTTTTGTTCTATTCAAGACTTCTACTGACGAGATGCGGCCCACCAAATTAGGGAGGGCGATCTGCTGTACTCAGTTCACCAACTCAAATGTTAATCCAGAAACAGCCTCACAGGCATGCCCACAATAATAGCAATAAATAATAATAAAATACCTGGGCACCCTGTGGCCCAGCCAAGTTTACATATAAAATTAGCCATTGCAGAGAGTATGGCTAAAATAGTTAAGAGAAGTTTTGTTTTGGATGTGTGGCTTGATCTGTCCTTGGTGCATGGATCTGGCTCGCAGGAAGAGAATCCTAGTAAGTATTTCCAAGGAGCAAAGGTTCAATCGATGTTGGGTCATACAGTGGCCAGCTACAGTGGAGAGGTGGATGCAGGGCTAAGGTACAACAACATAAGAGTAGTTTGATGTGGTAGGGCCATGTTATGGGGAGTCCTGGAAAACACAGAGGAGAATTTATTATTTAGGGGAAATGTTGATGAGTAGCGAGTTGACATATTGCAGGAAAATTTGGTAAGATTAATCTGATAGAGGGTTCCTGCATACTCTCATTCAATCCAGAATGACAGCTACTTTGTGTGCTCTATATGGGTGAGATTCAAAGGCTGACCTTGCCTTTTGGGTGGGGATACATGTCCAGGCAGTTTTATTAGAGTCTGATGAAGCATATTGTAGAGGAAATGCAGAGTTTTGGTGAGCTCAGAGGAAGGACATCCAACCCAAAAGTCTTCCCAGAGAAAATGGCATGCAAAGAAAACCAGGACCTATCCAGAATGTTCTGTGGGGTTTGGATGTGTGTGGATTATGTTCCCAGTGGAGAGAACAGGATGAGTGAGGGCACAGAGGTGGATTAGAGTGGGGCAAGAGCTCAGAGGGAATGAGAGGAGGGGCTTTGTAAAGACCAGAACCTGGAGAAAGGGGTGGAGTCTGATGATGTGGGTCCTGGCCAGCCATGCTGGAGAGTTTGTGTTTTAAGGGCAATGGAAAGCCATTTAAGGGTTTTGATTTGGGAAGTGGGTTCACTAAATTTACATTCTAAAAAGAGAACTTTGACTGCAATGCAGAAAATAGATTGGAGGTAAGAGGGACTGGATACTGGGAGACAGAGGTTCCTGCAGTATTGGGTGATTTGAATGGACGGAAATGGAGAACGTTTCCGCCCCCAGATAAGGTGAGATAAGCTGATCTCTGGATGCTGGAGGCTGTGGGGAAGATGGAGAAGAAGGTACACCTTTAGATTCACTGTGAATGAAGAATCAACCCCATTAGGCAAATTTCCACGCAGTGTAGGAGGAGAAAGAAGTTTGGACATCCGGACTATTCTACTCAGTAAAACTGAAAGAAAGGAGAGGGAAATAGGATAGATAATAGAAATAATTCATTGGAGAGGAAATTAAAATTCCTTTTTAGACCTACCAGGTAGAAAGAGGTTGATTGATATATTTGTGGGTGACAGTCGGCTTGGTATTTTTCACATGGTTAGACTGCGTAATCATCTGATGCTGGTCCATGGGTGGGTCCCAGAAGAAACCAGGAAATGATACATTCTTCAGTAGTAACTGTCTGTGCTTGGTCATGTGTCACATGTGTGCCTGTGAAAGGCATATTCTGAGATATTTACATATGACAAGAGTTTCAGTGCAGGTGCCTCCCTCAGTCAGTGTTTGAGAGGCAGGGTTATGTTTAAGTTTATCCTCCATTGTGGTGTTACAGATGTGACCTTACACAATGCTTTTTCCTAAGGATTTCCCCTGAGGAGGTTTTAACACCTGTTCAACCTTGGCTGAAGCATATTTCTATATACGTACATACTACCCTCCCCACATACAGAGCTGGATCTGGTCTGGTGTGAGCCAGACTCGGTGTGAATTACAGAAAGCCCCTCCTCCACCCTTGGCAGATGCAGGCCCACCAGGCCTTGGCTTGTTAAACAGATTCCTGAAGGCCAGACCAAGCCACACATTCTGAGTAAAAACTTCTCTTTCTCCACATTTCACTAATTAACTCATTTAAATATTGCAGGTTCTCTGTGAGTGTCTCTGTGAGAAGGGAAAGGTGCCCTTTTCTCTGCCAAAGGAACACAAGTCTCGGGGACTGGGTGCAGACTGGGGTTCAGACCCCCAAACTCTTGTCCTGGGCCCTTTACGCAGGATAAGGCCACTCTCTTCTTGTGCCTCCACCCCCAGCTCTCTGAATTAGACATTTTCAAGAAACAAGTTAGTTGACCATAATCATTTGGTATTTGAAAGATGGTTAGAGTTTAGAATTTGTTCCGCCAGATGTTTTGAAGAAATATTCTGACTGATTAGAAAAATATGGGCAAACTATTCCAGGAATGTCACAAGACCCAAAGTCTTTCTGAATGTGTAATTTATTAAATGGATTCTGTTCTTTTCCTGAATTTATTAAATGGATTCTGTTCTTTTCCTGAAGACCACTGACAGGGTTTCCTCTTTGCAAACAAAACAGTTTGCAGCTAATATATTAATATTTTCATTGGTGGAGATTTATGTATCTGAACCTGAGGTTAATAAAAAATCTTATTCATATTTCATTGGGGGGGATTAAAATTAGTTAATACTTTCCAGACAGTTTAAAAACAATAAAGAAAAGAATTTCCTTTTTAGGAGCTAGGTGGGGGCGGGTGAGCAGGAAGCAGCAGTTTACCATCTGCATTAGTAAACTGGTACACAGTGCTGTCTTTATTGACGCCAGCTGTTTGATTTTGCCTCATCCGGTTTCTGTTCACACATTAAACATCCCCACGTTGAAGGCAGCTTTGCTCACAATAGAGAAGACGTTGTTCTCTTGTATTTGAGCGGCGGATGAAATACTGAGCAAACCCTCGTGTTTGTCTTCTGCAAGCCTCTGACTTGGTGAACGGGCCGTGCATGGGGTGTTTAGTAGTAACATCTTTTATTTGTATGTGAGCCTTCATTCCCAGTGTGCCCTGGGCACACACGCAAGCACGCAAGAGTCGTTTCCTGTTTGCTGAACGCACCTGGTGAACGAGGGCAGGGCAACAGTTTTTTGTTTGTTTGTCCATTAATTAATAATTTTCTTATTGAGATGCAATTACATAGAACATTGTGTAAATTGAAGGTGTAAAAGCTGTTGGTTTGATACATTTTATATTGCAATATGATTACCACCCTAGCATGAGCTGACACCTCTATCCTGTCACATAATTATCATTTCTTTTTTGTGATGAGAACAATTAAGATCTAGTCTCTTAGCAACTGCAAAGTTTATAGTACAGTATTGTTGGCTGTAATCGCTATGCTGTGCGTTACCTTTCCAGGGCTTATTCATCTATTAGCTGCAAGTTTTCAGTTTTAATGTGCCTAGCACCACTGTGAGACAGGAGATACCTACACGCGGAGAAGGACTCAGGCCCTTGAAATTCCAGGGTGGAGTTTTTTGCAAATGGTCCTTGTTTGTATTTGATACTCAGATCACATCACTGCTACCTTGAATTCCCAATCCTCATGTCAGAGTGGGGCCACAGGCTGGGGGTAGCATTTGTAATTTGCCCCTCTATGTGGCACATTCTGAAAGAGTTTCTCGGTGTGGACTCCTGTTCACAAGGGAAAATCCTCCTATGATTTAGTGCATGGCTTAACTTTATCCATATGTTCTCAGAAGATCTAAGAAACTTCTTCTACGGTCTGTTTTTCTTTACCACAAAGCGTATCAACACACACACACTACTTACACACATACACACACATCACACACTCACACACATACACACACACACTGTTTTGGCTATAAATCTGACATGTTGGAAGATATATATATATATATGAATATATAAAGAACTCTCCAAATTCAACAGTTAAAAGAAAAACTGTCCTAATCCAATTAGAAAATAGACAAAAGACATTTCACCAAAAATGATACAAAGATGGCAAATAAGCACATGAAAAGATGTTCAGCATCATTAGCCATTAGGGAAATGTAAACTAAAACCACAGTGAAACATCAATACACACCTGTCAGAGCAGCTAATCTAAAAAACTGTGACAACAACAAATGCTGGTGAGGATGCAGAGAAACTGGTCACTTGTGCATTGCTGGTGGGGACATGCAGCAGTGCAGTCACTCTGGAAAGGAGCCCTGCAGTTTCTTGTAAAACCAACGAGGCAACTACCACATGACCCAGCTATTGCACTCCTTAGCATCTATCCCAGAGAAACGAAGACTTACATTTATGCAAAATCCTGCACGTGAAAGTTTATAGCATCTTTATTCATAATAGCCCAAAACTAGAAACAGCCTAGATGCCCCTCAAATGGCTGAATGGTTCCACCAACTGTGGTCCGTCCACGCTGTGGAACACTCCTCAGCAATAATCAGTGGAACAGATTATTGACACACACAACAACCTGGATGACTCTCCGGAGAATTATGCTCCAAGTTTTTGAAATTCATGGTTTCATAGCAATTTTTTTTCTGGCTATACATAGTAGTCATTGATTCTTGGAAAACTGGAGAATATGGAAAAGAACAAGAAAGTAATGTACCATAAACCCATGACTTAGAGAAAAACCTCTGTAGATTTGTAAATGTATTCTTTCGATCTGTCTTCTATCCCATCTCTTTTTCCACTTTGTTTTCTTAGGACTTTTTAAACTAACTCATGGAGAGATTAAAAAATACCAAAGCTTCATGATTTAAAGTTAACCAATGGACAGTAAAATTACGCACAAGTCCTGGAGGTTTGGAGCATGAGATGGTGCTGGTGTGTGGATGACGAGCATCTTGAAGGCAGAGCCCATAGGCTTTGCGTGATTCTCTCCCCAGGGTCTATTTCTTTGCCTCGCACATCCCTCTGTATTAACTGCCTGCCGAATAGAAACATCATTAAGTGACACTTTTCACATCGATCAGGATTTTTGTGTGATTTGTCACTCTAAGAACCTAGAAAATTATTTTTCCTGGAATTTGCCTCAGGGAGAAATGACCATAGTTAAATAATTGGTGAAAATATGGAGAGAAAGAAGGAACAGTAACTCGATGGAGACAGGTTTTTGCTGAGAAACATTAACAAGTCTACTTTTAGTTACCAACTCAACCAACATTTAAGGTCAAGAATCTTCTCTTCACGTATTTAAAAACATAATTTTATATAGTTGATAACAATATTCTCAAAATTTCTACAGAATTGGGCTACCTGATTTCTACAGTGTTTTTGTCCTGTTTTTGTTAATGAAACCTAAGAGCATTTAATGAAGGCTAACTTTTTGTAGAGGAAAAACAGCAAGCTCTTCAGGGTGTCTTCAGAAAAACACCGTGACTTGATTCTTTTCCTTGGTAGATTATTCCTACTATTTCCAAAAATCGGGATGGATATAACTTTCCAGTTATATAACTAAATTTTCTACTTTTTTTTTTTTTTGCAGGGAAAGATTCACCCTGAGCTAACATCTGTTGTCAATCTTCCTCTTTTTTTTTTCCCCCTCTTACCCAAAGCCCTATTGCATGGTTGTATATCCTACTTATAAGTCCTTCTAGTTTTCCTGTGTGAGCTGCCACCACAGCATTGTCACTGAAAGACAGGTGGTATGGTTCCACACCCGAGAACTGAACCCAGGCCACCAAAGCGGTGAGAGTGCCAAACTGTAACCACTAGGCCATCAAAGATGGCTCTCTACTTTTTTATGTAACTGACCTACTGAATCAGCTTGACCCTGCCTGTTTCAGAGACAGTGGAGCTATCCACTAAATAATCCACATTAAGCACATGATAAAAATAAGGGTGTGCTTTTACTGTTTTCACTCGTCTTCCTCACTTAATATCTCATTTAATTTTTTTCCTCCACAATTGAACAGAGGAGCCAGCATACAATTTTACTCAACCAAGATTTATTGAAATAATGAAATAAATCTTTAATTTTGTGTCATTTAATTTACTTTGGTGCAAATCATTTGCTTCTTGATAGGACTGTAAATAGAATTATCCACAGTCCTTTCAGAGCTAGATGTGCTGTTATGACTACAAAGTTTTGATATGTACCAATGACATTTCATAAATTAAAGTAAAAGATTGTTTGGCACATGCACACACATGTCCAATATACTCCCACATGTGTGCATGCACACTTTATTGCCTGGAGTGTAAATAT
Source organism: Tapirus indicus (assembly GCA_031878705.1). NCBI lineage: Eukaryota > Metazoa > Chordata > Mammalia > Perissodactyla > Tapiridae > Tapirus > Tapirus indicus. Next base: position 4,000,142 of record CM062930.1, on the reverse strand, counting down.
AAGGAGTTGAATCACAACACTGAAAATTATTCATGTGAAGTGACACAAAATTGTACTAAAATAAGGTAGCTTGGAGCATAAATATTGTCATCCAATAAGATCATCTAATACAGCCTTGTTTCTGATTCTTGAATCTCTTTTTCAATAAACCTGTTTAAATGGCTATATAGCCTCAGCTTATCTGCTGATGATGGGGAACTTACTTAAAAGCAGTGCATGGCTATCCAGAAAGTTTATTTATTAGAAAATAGTTCCCTTGTGCTGCATTGAAGCCTACCTCCTTCTAGGTTCTTAGAGCATCCTTGCATTTATGTAAAAACCCTGGTATATAGCAAATTCTCAATAAAAAGTGATATTTATAATGATGATGATAATAATAATGACAATATCTCTGGATTTACCGTTAATACAGCCTAAATTTACATGTTGTCTTTGGTCAAATTAATGTTTGCAACAACTAAATCCTTAGGATTTTACTCATTCATGCTAAGCCTATCTTATTATTGTGCAGTGAGTTTTGGGTTAAGATGTATATTTGTGTCTCTTTGATTTCAGTTAGGATCCAGACTGTCAAATTCCTCACTATGCCTCACCATGCAATGCAATGGCTTTCCCTGTTGTCTCAAATATAATGTCAAAGATGCTTCCACCATGTCTGGGCATTTCACTGGAGGCCTCCCCACAGTGACAAAGACCCCTACCCAAGAGGAAGCATGCATGCTCTCCACAGCATTTCTCCAAGGCTTCCGCTGAGCTGGGAGCTTCTCCATTTTACATCTGTAGTACAAGTAGAGTTGAGTCAGAAAAGAGTAAATTAATGGTAAAATAGCCTATGAAATCTTAAAACTTCATGAGACTTCACATTCTATTCAAAATATATCTATGCTTAGAAATAATTCCACCACTTAATTTCCTCCTCAAACATTTTCAAGGAAAATCTTAACTTTAGGAAGATGCCTTGGGATGCTATTTTATCTTCCTCCACCTCCCATCTCTCCTGCAGGACATTTGTAACTGAGCTTGAGCAGCACTGGGGGGTTGGGACAGAGGGTGTGTTTGTTGGCTGATTACTCACTTGGAGTCCTCAAACAAGCTTCAGTTCCCTTACACCTTAAATGGGTACAAGAACAGCTCCTCTTCTCCCGATCAGTGTGAAGTGCTTCTAAAGCATCCAGTCAAGGATTTGACACATGATACTAGTTCCCACTGCCTTTCCCTTTGGGTGGAATTAGTCAAACAGTATTAATGCATGTATAATTTTTAACATTGTACAGCCCACACATTATGGTCTTTTACTCCATGGTAGAAACAACATCTAGAGCATTCCCTTGATCTGCCAATCTTTTAGGAATTAAAGAGTAATAATTCTTGTTTCAGCAAATGACCCTCTCTGATGTTTCCGACTCTGAACATTGAGATATCTATATGTTGCCACATATTACTGTTCCAAGTTATATGAGTTAAAAGAAGATGATTTAAAAAAAAAAAAAGATTGTTTGAGCTTTAAGTATATGATTTTGAGTCATGAAAGAGATAATATAAAAGACAATGAATATTGAGTCTGAGATTTGAATACTGGGAATTGTGGGACCATTAATTAATAGGTGACAAAGTTGGAAACTCAGATGAAACATTCGTACAGATTCCTCCAGGGCGGTTTTCTACCAGTTTGTTGAGAGGAGTGGGATAACGTCCATGGAGCTTTAGCTAGTCTACAGGGAAGTCTATAGCCCATCCCCACAATCATTCTTACCTACTTTCAAGTGTTAAAACATCTGGAAATGCCATGGTAATATTGCACACGTGGTGGTCAACTTTCAAGAGATTCACATCAGGAAAAAAATAATCAAGAAGCAAGAGCTATGATCTTTTCTTTTCATCTATTTATGACTTTTCTCTGAGACTAGAAAAGCATATTTTGTAGTTTGAGATATTCTCCGTTGTTAATAGCATTTGTCATAATTATCAAAATGTTCCTTTACTTCATTTGGCGTAGTTATTTACTAGATCAAGAGCTTCGTTAATGACAGAGCACATTGACTACAAGCTCCCCACATATGCAAGATATATTCTTTCCAGGAAATACTCGTACTCTATATGCATATTGCTACCCGACTGTAGAAAGCATACCAGACACAGTATCTTGATTCGATTCTCATAAAATTGCCAAGAACTAGAGATGGAGAATGTTTTTACTCTATTTTTAATCTATTTATACTACATTTTACAGATAATAAAATGAAGGTTTAAGTGTCTTTAGAAAGGGTCAAATAGGACTCAGCTCTAAGTCTCCAGATTCTTCAATATTTTACTATGCATATTTTTCAAGTGTTTTTCTGTGTCCTCATGTCCTGTTTCATTATTAAGTGATGTCAAGGAAAAAGAGTACTTTTAATCTCCAAAAAATAAATGTTTAATACTTTATTTTTCTGATACTAACCTTCCCATTTTAAGATACAGTTTTACTGATGAATAAGAACTATATTTCTAGTGAAATCATCCTAGACATATTGAACAGTGGGAGAAATTTTGAATTTGCGTAAAAGACATAAAGTGCTATTTTTTGGATCATCTTTATACCAACAAGTTTTCTGGCAAAGAGGCAAATACTCACAACCAGTCTTAAAGCATCATTCCTTCCATCAGACAAACTGCCTTTTAAAATCCTGTTTTGCTTGGGTTCCTCCTGGACAGTTACAGACTTAGCAGCTCTGTCTGCAACTACCAGGGTTAATTTCACATGGCTTTTCCTACCCAGAGTTTAACTGAAGAAAAAATGCTGTTATATTCATGCTCCCTTATGGATCGAGTCGTAACTGCTGTAATTTCTCCACCATAAAGACACATAAAATGAAAGACGGGGAGGTTTAAAGAAATACTTGAGGTGGCTATAGAGGAACTTATCAATTGATAACTTTTTAACAATTTTAAAGGAAGCAGTGGTATTTTGCATATTTGACTCTGTAGTGATAACAGGAGCTAATTGTTCTTTACAAGATGTCCTGTGGCCACTCTCAATGGAATACTAACCGATGTAATGATCAACAAGGAAGTGGGAAAGAAAAAATGACATCAGGAAGAGGGATGGAAAACTTCTGCAGGAACCAGAAGAAGCGAGAGTGGTTACAATTTCTTGTCATTAAGACTCTGGAACTCTGGAGAAAGGGAAACCACCACACTGAGCCGATCTTCAGCTCCACCTGCGTCTCTACAGCGTCAGCTAAACTTCTGATGTCTCCCTGCTTGACAATTGTGTCTCCTCTCCACAGAAAGTCTTAGATTCTTACGAGTTTCCTCAAGCCAACTTCAGCTAGTCATCTGAATCTCAACTACTTTCTCTCCTAGAAAAACCAAAGCCACAAAGCAGTGGTTCCTCTACGCCCCGCTCCGAGATGCTGCCGGCCGTTGGACCCATATTTATCATCTTACCCAGCACTTTCTGCAGTGGGAGGTGCAGCCTCCACTCTACTCCAGATTCCATACTCTCTTCCTTCCTCAGCAACTTCTTTCTCTTCAAAATCCCCCACTACTTTTATTTCAGTCCTTTATCCAGTCCTTATGGGCTTCTATCTCAGCATAGGGGCATTCTAAAGTCTCTCCCACTCCCCACCCAGCCACTCGACTGCTTTACTTCTGCCCTTCACAGCCAAGACTGAGGAGAAAGAAGTCCTCACAGACCCACTCCACACCACCAACTGCAGTCTGTGTCCACCCCACACACCAGCCATTTCCTTCTTTCTGTGGTCCCTTTTCTGTTAACTGTCAATCTTAAAAATACATTATCCTTTTGTTTTGATGACTCTGATTTCTTTTTATTTTCCTACCCCCTTCCTGAACATTCGATTCTTTCTTTACCCCTAAAATTTTAAAGTTTCCTTCTGGATGAGCTCATCCACTCACATGGTTTCAGTCATCTGCATGTGATGACTTCCAGATCTTATTTTCTAGTCTTTCTGAATTTCGGATCATTACAGCCAATTATTTCTTGGAACTCCACTTGAACTTTAACAAGTAGTTCAAAGTCAACATGACTAGTATAAAATGTAAGACTTTCTCAAAAAGCATTTTGCTCCTCTTGAGAACATTCTGTGGTTGAATGAACCTACTATCCATCCTGTTTCTCCAGACAGAATCTTGAAAAGCATCAACACATCTCTTTTCTCTTCCCTCTGTGTTCAATCTGTCCCCTCGTCCTGCCAGTTCAGCCTCCTCAGTGCCTCTCTACCTCTTCCTCTTTTTGTCACCACTGCTGGTCTCTCACTGGATCACCTTGCACCCTGAGTTGCCTCATCTCTTTCCAGGTTATCTTTCACTGGGCTACCAGAATGTTCTTTCTGAAACACCAACCTGATCATGCCGTTTCTTTGTTTCAAGACTGTCAGGACTGCCTGTCACTTCCAAGACATAATTTAAACTCTTTTGCAAGATGTAAAAACTCTGGCTACTTCTCCAACCTCATCAGGCTCTGCTCCTCTCATCTTAGGCTCCAATTTTGCTGACGTACCTGAGTTCCCCATAAACGTCATGCGCACTCAATCTCCTGTGCTTTTTTGCATGTTGCTAATTATTCCAGGGACACCCTTAAGTCCTGCATTTGCTTGGCAAATTCTTATTCAAGTGTCAACTCTTGGAATGGAAGCCCTTCCTCCTCCACAGACTTTCCTCATCATCCAGTCTGGGCTCGGTCCCCTTCCTGCACACTTTCAAACACCTTGTGTTCATCTTTATTATTCTACCTCCGTACTCTACTGTAGCTCCATCTTCTCTTGTCTCTGCCCCAGGTACATTACTTTGTTGTTGTTGAGCTTCCAGAGATGAGCCCTGTATCGTTATATCCTCACTTACAGTACTGTGTATTTGGTAGGTGACTCCTGCATGTTTGTTGAATGAAAGGAACAAATCAATGAATTAATCAACCACCTCATAATTAAAAGATATCGACAAGAGGAAATAATAAATTATTCTAAATTAAAAATCTTTAATGCAAATATTAACTACAAAGCATACAGTAGGACCAGCCAGATTTCTATATGAAATACATTCTATATGAAAAATATCGTGACCTTCTCCTTTCAGTAGGAAGGGTGCAGCTAAGGTGAGAAGCAAGTGAAACAGTGTAAATATGTTCTGGTACAGCAAGAACATTTTTTTCCTTCCTGAAACATCACGTGCTGTTATGTACCAAAGGCTCGTAAACACATGAGTACACAATGTCCAGGTGATTTCCATTATTCTGGAGACCAAATATGGCTGAAGTGACTTTTAACCACTGGAGTTTGACTACAAGCCAAGCCATAATGCTATGTGTTTGCTCTCCTAACAGGTATTTGAACCAGACCTTACAAGAAGATCTATCAACAGCAGAGCATTCTCTGAACAGGGAGAAATTCACTGTTTTGAAACAAGCCCTGAATGTAGTTGGCTTCAGTAACTTGGTGAGTCATATCATAAATGTTTCACTGAGAAAACCAACCTTCTATGAATTGATAAAAGTTGTTCATTCAAAAACATTTACTGAGTTCCTATTAAATTCTGGATATTGTTGCAAACACTCATGATTCAGCAGAGAACAAGCCCCAGTCTCTGCCTCCTAGAGTTCACACCCAAGTGGGGGAGATAGACATAAACAGTGGGCTCAAGGTCAGAGGTACTGTGAAGACAAATAGACAGGGACAAGAGGAGGGGCTGCTGTTTTCAAGAGGGTAGTCAAGGACACCTTTTCCCAAATGAACCATGTGAGCAAAACAGATCAAAGAACTTGACATTGACTAACTTAAGAGAAAACTGACAAATCTGAAGGAACTGTTTACTGCTAAGAACTACTGTTAAAAGTGATCTAATCACTTTATCAAAATATCTTCGTGAGCAACATAAACCTTTTTTTTCATCCTTAAAGAATCACCAAATACCTGCAAGCATTATGAAGCTGAAAAGTACAGCTTAAAATGTTTAAACCACTGCTGTCCGATAGAAATTTCCGTGATCATAGAAATGTCCTGGGTCTGCGCTGTACAGTGTGGTAGCCACGAGCCACATGTGGCTACTGGGCACTTGACATGTGGCTAGTGAGACTGTGGAAATGGATTTTTAATTTTTCTTAGTTTTAATTAATTTAAATTTAGATAGTCTCGTGTGATTAGCAGTTACTGAAATGAACAGCACAGGTCTGGTGAATAAGAGACATGAAATGCTCTAGGCATTAAGACCTCTCAGGATTCCCACAAATCTCTCTTTCGCGTACGCATTCTCTCTCTTCCCCCCTCATTCAATACAGTGTTGTTCTGAATTACAGCCAATTCCTCATTAGCAACGAATATAAGATCACATGCATAGCTTTGGTATGCCAGTAATTCAGGAACCCAGATACAGCCAAAGATTTCAATATGCTCTGTTTCTTTTTCTTAAACCAATAAGTTGATGGATTTGGGTCTTTCTTCTTTTCCCTTGCCCACATTGATATAGCTACTGGGGCAGCGGGTAGGTGGGAATGGATGGGAAGGTGGCAAAAACGAAGGAGGAAGGAGACGGGGACTCAGCCTGAATGACTTAGCTCTGGGCACTTTGCTCCGCTCCACCCTCGCCCACTCAGAGACTGGAGTTCTCGGAATGCACGATCATATGGTATCTTGGGTTTTTTTTTGGGGGGGGGCTCTGAGTATCCAATCTCTGTCTTTCTGTCTTTTATTCACGCCTACCCATTTGAACGTTTCCGTCTTTCCATTTGCTACAGTTGTCCTTTTTGTCATTTTTTTCCCCTTCCTCCATGCCTGAAATTTCTGCTTCCTTCTAGGAAACAGGGATATAGAATTGGGTAAGGAGGCATTCTACCAAAGTACTAGTTGCTTGGAAACAGGATTTTAAAAATACATGATTGACCTGAAAGGCAGGGCAAGCAAAATATACATTCCACCTAAGGCAGCTAGTAGAGAATCTAACAGCCTTTCTGGTGAAAGAAAGGTGTGCATTCTAACAAAAGACATGGAGGTAATCACTTCATCTTAATCTTTGGGATGACTGAGATGGTGACAGTTTAGTCCACTCAAGAGGGATCAGTCATGTCCAGTAAGATTGGAAGGAAGGTATTTCTGAGCTAGTGAGGCCCTTGAATCAAGACTTGTAAGTGACTGTTGTCCTGGGAGCTCTGTTCATAAAGGTGCCTCCACCTTTGCCCCCCATCAACACCGCCAGCAAGATAGCTGGGGATTGTTGCTCAGGTGGGCACAGAAGAGCAGCCCCTGTCCTCTGCTCACAGAGCAATTTATTTTTCCCTCTGTCATAGTATTCACCACACTGTCATTCATATCATGGCTAGTTTTCACAGTTCTGTCTCCACCACTACACTGTAAGATCCTTGAGGACAGAACAAAGTCTTCCTGTCTGTGTATCCAGAGGTACCTATCTCAGAGGGTGCTAGAAGATTTAATGAGGAGTTATGGGATTTATTAAAAAGGGGGGGAAATGTTGTCGAGTAGTGTAAGAGATAAAATGTTATGCAAACAAGCATAAATGAGTAAAATTTAAAGCACTAATTCATGATTTAGAGGTTACCCAAAACATTTTTAAGTAATGCCACAATTATAGAGTGTTATACATGAAAATTACTTAGAGGTCGTCCTTTTCAATGCTCTCATTTTTAAGCTAATGAAATCATACCTTATAATGAAAACTAGAGGTTCTGCAAGAAATTCATGGAAGTCCCAGTGACTACATTGTTTCAACTGTATATTTATAAAGCAAATAATACTTGTTCTTAGGAAAAAAATCCACAGGCAGGAGCTTTTTATTTCCAAATTATGGATTAGGAAAATGAGAATTTAAAAGGTTATGTCACTTGCCCTATATGGAACTTAACCAATTTTACTGTTGATATCATCACACTAAATATTTGTTACTCTAGAGAAGTATATTTTTTAACTTACAGCTTTTTCTTGACTTTTCTTTCTTGGCACAAAATGACTGTCCAAAACCAAATTTAAGGTCTAATTTCTTTCTTTTTTAAAAAATTATTTTATTGAGGTCATATTGGCTTATAACATTGTGTAAATTTCAGGTTTACATTATTCTATTTCAGTTTCTGTGTAGACTACATCATGTTCACCAGCAATAGTCCAGCTTTTATCCATCACCATACATATGTGCCTCTTTACCCCTTTCACCCTTCCCCCACCCCCTTCCTCTCTGGTAACCACCAGTCTGTTCTCCTTATGTGAGAACAGATGTGTTCGTTTGTTTATCTTCCACATATGAGTGAAATCATATGGTATTTGTCTTTCCCTGTCTGACTTATTTTACTTAGGATAATACCCTCAAGGTCCATCCATATTGCTGCAAATGGCATGGTTTTGTCTTTTTTTATGGCTGAGTAGTATTCCATTGTGTGTGTGTGTGTATATATATATATATATATATATACACCACATCTCTTCTTTAACCATTTATCCATTGATGAGCACTTGGATTACTTCCACATCTTTGCTATAGTGAATAATGCTGCAGTGAACATAGGGGTGCATAAACCTTTTTGAATTATTGATTTCATGTTCTTTGTATAAATACCCAGTATTTATCAATAATGGATCATATGGTATTTCTATTTTTAATTTTTTGAGAAGTCTCCATACTGTTTTCCATAGTGGCTGCACCAGTTTGCATTCCCACCAGCAGTATGTGATGGTTCTCTTTTCTCTACGTCCTCTCCAACATTTGTTATTTCTTGCCTTGTTCATTATAACCATTCTGGTGGATGTGGGGTGATATCTCATTGCAGTTTTGATATGCATTTCCCTAATAGTTAGTGATGTTGAACATCTTTACATGTGCCTGTTGGCCATCTGTATATCCTCTTTGGAAAAATGTCTGTTCATATCTTCTGCCCACTTTTTGATTGGGTTGTTCATTTTTTGTTGTTGCGTTGTATGAGTTCTTTATATATTTTGGAAGTTAACCCCTTGTCAGATACATGATTTGCAAATATTTTCTCCCAGTTGGTGGGTTGTTTTTTCATTTTGTTGATGGTTTCCTTTGCTGTGCAGAAGCTTCTAATTTCTTTTTTTATGCAGAGTTCCAGATTCTCCAATATTCTTTCAGCAAACATTCTCATACTTCCTGCTACTTTCTACTTGAAGATAGTTCTTGCCAATATCCATTTTTTATATTGTCCTTAAAATACTTAAAAAATCAATTAACGTCTTGTTTATCTAGGCATAGTTTGTATTATGCCTCCCTTAATTTCCTGGCAGGAGTGAAAAATTCTGTAATTGTAACATCAGATTACTGGAAGGTGGAAACCATCAGGTACATTCTCTGGTGAGGCAGACACGGCAGCTGTGAAGTCTGACCTCACAAGTGACGCCCGGGCAGTCAGACCATCATCACACGATGATTCATTGTTCGTGAGGATACTTTTCTAGAAACTATAAATTTATGTCAGAACATCACTCCCTTACACACTTTTGTTAAGGAACAGAACAATTGATTTAGAGGAGATGTGCACTGAATTATGAGATTGTGATTTTGAGCTGGAGATTGGTAGTTCTCTTTTCGAACACTTGGGATCTGAAAACTCACAGCCTCACTAATAGGGTCCACATCAGTTTTTAACCTACTTTTAGGTTTTTTAAGGATTTGTCTTTAATCTTGCTTGTAAGCAATGTTATTCATTTTCTCTATTTGTAAAATGCGTAGGAGGTGGAGAATCTGTTCGTGATTCTAGCAGCAATATTACACATTGGAGACATTCGGTTCACTGCTCTGACTGAGGCCGACTCCGCGTTCGTTTCTGACCTCCAGCTTCTGGAGCAAGGTCGGTGGAACAGACCTTCTAACGTTCGGCTCATGGATGTGCAGTTTTACAGACCTGCCAGTAGATGGAGACACAGTACAGAAAAGCCAGTGGTATAAACTCTTGGGGAATAGACTTCAGCCAGAGTGGTGGGGACAAAAAAGAACTGTATCCACTTTGTTCTTTTCTTATAATGGTTTGGGGAATGAATCACAAGATGTGCATTTATGTTCTCACGCTGCCCACCGCGTTAACAGCGTTGATTCTTCGGCACATTCTCGGGTTTATTTATATTGTTCTATGTATTCTCCACCCCCGCCCCCGCCACCGGTATATTTTGGGGCCATGTTATTAGCTGAACGTTTTAAACAGAATATACTGACTTCCCTTCAAAGATCTTGCCAAAAATCTCTCTCTTCTTTGAAGTTGCTTCGTTAGTCACGGCCAGATTTTTTTCAAAGTACCTTAAAACCACAGATTGTCAATGACCCGCATTTCTCACTTCATATCAAAGTAGTTTAACCGAGGACTGGGAAAAAATATTCAGGGCCATGTGTGCGGACCAGGAGGGAAAATGCCCTCTTGTTATTTAATGCAGGAGCCCCACAAGCTCATTAACATTTTAATTACTATAAGCTGTTTCTCTAGCTGAATTTGACAATTGAGGTGGTAGTTTAGTTTTCTTTAATGCGCACATTTTCTAATGGGTCTATATAAACTTATAAATTATAACCATAAAATACAATGTTCTTACTGTCAAAAAATATATACTAACTTTACGTTTTCAATGCTGCTTTAACGTTAGTGGCTGGATGGTTACAAGTATCAACTGACGAACTGGTGTCTGCTTTAACAACTGATATCCAATATTTTAAAGGTAAGAATTTCTATACACTGACTTTCACCTTTGTGCAATTTGTGGTCTACTCTGAAATGTGGAAAGTAAATACAACCTTGCCTTTCCCCACCTAGTGAAACTATTTCTATGAATTGAATGCCAAATGAGAAAAGCGTTCTGAACCCATTTGGTCATTTGATATGATTCTATTTTGTTAACTCTTTACACTCTTTACTGGTTCACCGTTCCTAGCTGATCAGTCATTTTAGACAAATAAAGTCATCAATCCGAGAGGATTTATTCAGTTAAAACATTGGGTCCATTGCATGGGTGCCATGCTGCCCTCTTCAATGAAGAGCATCCTTTTCCCTCTACCTCATCAGTCATAATAACAGCTGCCATTTACTGGGCACTTAGGAGCTGACTAGAATTGTGCCAAGTGCTATAAATGTTGGAATTTTTAAATTCTCCCAAATTGCTATGAAGTGGGCATAACTATTTCCATTTTAACAGATGAGAAAACTAAGATTCAGAGAGGTTAAGTAACTTTGAATGTCAAATCACTGGTAAATGGCGTGTCTGGAATTAGAATCTGATGCTGTCTGGCTCCCAAAATGAATCCCAATGCTGTACACGTTGCTACTCAGTGGGCAAGGAGAGTGCTTTTCCTACATGTTCTTCAGTGATTCACTGTAAATCATTGCCGTACCAACCTTCTTCTTTACTGTCATTTTGAGGACTCACCATCCATCGGATCTTTTTTCTCTAAATCACCACTATTCTTGCCTGCTGTTCCTATTGGACCCACTTGCAGGTATTTAGGTGTGTGGCTTATCATTTCTGCCTCATCTCTAGAGTTCTCTTCCATGTGCCCGAACTTCTGGAATCCCCCGTTATCCACTCAGCAGCCCGAAAATCATTCTTTTTTTTTTGGTGAGGAAGATTAGCCCTGAGCTAACATCTGTGCCCATCTTCCTCTACTTTATATGGGATGCCACCACGGCATGGCTTGACCAGCAGTGTGTAGGTCCACACCCAGGATCCCAACCTGCGAATCTCAGGCCACTGAAGTGGAGCGCGTGAGCTTAACCACTATGCCACTGGGCCAGCCCCCAAAAATCATTCTGGATGCCTCCTTCTCCTCCTTCTGCACTGAGTAGATCAGACACATGCCAGCTCTACTCCATAAATCTCTCTCATCCTCACTGCCTTCTCTTTGTTTCCATTGCCCCTGCCTTAATTTATCATTCCTTCCCTAGATAATGGCAAGAACATCCTCGTTAATCTTTTATCTGGCCTTATCTCATTTTACCTTTTTTCCACACTGCTTCAGGAATAATCTTCTGCAGTACAAATATGATTTTCATGCATAAATAAAAATCTTTCAAAGATATTCTGACTCCTTTAGAGTAAATCTCATCACTTTAGGATGGCATAGGGGTTCCTTCATTATTCAGGTCATACCTATCTTTTATGCTTCCTTCTTAGCCATTTTCCCATCACTGCCTTTGCATCCAACCACATTAAGTTTCTTGAGGTTCTCTAAATGCAATATGATTTCTCATGACTTTTTAACAAAAAATTGAACTCACCATTCATATCTATAATTTAATATATGCAGGTCTTTTTGTTTACACTGCCCTCATCTCCTTACTCACCCACCATGTTGGTGACCCATCAAAACACTTCAATCTTACTGACTCTAGAGACCTCAGTTCATAATACCATCAATGGCACACCTGTTTTCACTGGCCCCTTGTGTTGTTGATCCCTATGGCCTTGAACTTATAACTCCCTGACTCTTCATTATCTGCTGTTTTTGTTTTATCCTTTTATCTCAGCCTGTCTCAGAAGCAGTTCTCCCTTATCTGTACCTCCACTGAATGATGACTTACTCAACCCTCATTTCACACGGTCATCATCCTATTACTTAACTCCCGGCTCAGCCTGAGTTGCAATGGTTAGCCAGGTTGGCCAAGGCCATAGAATACGAATACTAGATTCCGGTTTCCTCCCGAGTCTCTAGCATAAATGCTGTCATAGGCTCACTCCAAATCATCCTCACTTATATTTTTTCTTGGTTTCTTCTCTAGTCTATTCTCTTCTAAAAATGTTGTCACTCGAGATTTCAATCACCATCTCTTTGAGAATGACATAAAAATTTCCACCTTAAGTCGCAATCTTGTTCCCAAACTCCAGACTCACATTTTGGTTAGCTAAACCATTTCTTTGAAAATATTTAAAATATGATTAATTTTCCAGATGGCCAGGTTTACCCAATGCCTTGAGGATGATTCAGTATCCAAGATAGTGAGCTGAAAACTTAAGAGGGCCCTGCAAAGAGATCGTTCCCCCAACTGACTGAAAGGAAATTACACAGCTTGCATCTAGGTCAAAAGCTGTGGTCAACATTTGTAGCAAATAAGAGTTCAATGTATACGGCACTCATTTTAGGGAAAGCTGTATGTAATAACTGACAGAGACCTCATTTATTAGAGCCATAATATATTTTTAACATCTTTTGATATATGTGAATGTGTGAGGGATAAGTAAGATGTGCAGTTCTGTTTGCTTCTCAATGAAGGAAACCTTGTTCTTATGCCTCCTCTCCTTTCTACTATTCCAGGAGACATGATTATGCGACGACACACTATAGAGATGGCTGAATTTTACCGGGATCTCCTGGCCAAGTCCCTGTACAGTCGTTTGTTTAGCTTTCTGGTGAATACCATGAATTGTTGCCTCCACAGTCAAGATGAGCACAGCAGGTAGGAGTGATGGACGCTGGTCTTCAGTGTTATTCCTGTCATGACCCACTTAAAAAGGCTCACCTCTTAAAGATGCTTCACAGTACAGGCTGTCCCATAAGTTAAACTATCAGTATAACATTTCATTTTAACAAGGTGATTTTACTTGAGAGTTTTGTTGAATATTTTTTAGAGATTTAAGCCCCTCCTCTACATACACACATGGATGAATTAATCAAATCATCTCTCATAGATAGAAATGCAAATGCATTTTGTCTGGACTGGAGGTATATATGGCTTTTTGAGTACCAAGAAGTATAAAAAATTTATAAATCTAGGAAGAAGACAGTCCAAGAAGATCTAAAGCACTTAAGTTGTTGAGAAGCCCACGTCTCTCTTAGAATCAACTTGATGACTTGTTTCAGATCAGTAATTCTTTCTGTTTTCTTCACCTGTTTTGTGGACTATTTGATGAAGGGTCCCTATGGTAATCCTTTTGACTTGTAGCCTTAATCATCTTTAAGCAGAAGCTTTTCAGGGCGATTAGATCATCTAAAAATTATAGATCTCTGTAGCATTTTGTCAATGGAAAACTTGGTTAATATTCTCGTCGCTGATAATGACCTTGAGCAAGCCATTGAAACAAAATTGCATCCGGAAGTCTTCACACGTCTGCTTGTCTTTGAACGAAACCTTTTGACAATTTCTTTGTTGCCCATATAGACTTCTTCAACAAATTCCTTGAAATTGCTGCCTTTAGAGGTTTCTTGGAAAACATTAGAACTAACGTGTATTAATGAAAAAGTTTTTAAATAAATACAGACATCTCAGAAGATTTCAAGGACAAAGAGGTACTAAAATTCTCATTGAAATATACGTATATAAAAATCCCACAGCACGCTGATCAGCATATTCAACATACAGTCTGTGATTTGAGGGTATGTGTAGCATTATCTATATTTTAGCAGATATACCTTAGTATTTGGTATGGTGAGGATTCTTGATTTTGTTATTATTTCTTATTATCAGTTAATTTGTGATTTTCCTTTAAATATGAAGAATATTCACAGGATGAATGCTAAATCTACCAAATTAATCTTGTATAAAATTATTGGCAGCTCTGCTGAAAAAATTAATATATAAATCTAACTGTACATAGAAACTTTTAGAAAATTTCCATTTGACATTTAAATCTTACAGAGCCTTAAATTTATATAATTGGGAAAACCTATGCAAAGTCTAGATTTTTGACTAAAACCACCCATAGAAAAGAAAACAAACATAAACCTTGGAAAACACAGTATTTTCCTTTCAGTGGGAATATTGCCACTGTGTCAATGTATACATTTATGATGTTAGTCTCATCCTTTAAAATTCTTTACTAAGTAAATGAATAAGGATAGGTGTTAGTGGGAAACTAGAAGTGAGTTGATGTATTGTAAGTTTAACTTCTGAGAGACGGTATTCTTATTTGAGTTGTAACTCTCATTTTTTCCTCTCTATTTCTCCCACGGGTCACCCAAACCTGAATTTAAATCCCAAAATAATGCAAAGAAAGGTTATGTTTGCATTATTTCTAACTCATTGAAATTCATGGAAAGCTTAAGGTTTTGCAGATTTACAGACCCATTTCCTAAGTCACAAAAAGGTCTCAACATTTGGATAAACTTATTGCTTATGAATCCTTAATTTTTTTGGAATTTTGTAATCATGTGAAAAAATATTATATAAAAAATATATATATCCCTATGGTTAAGTTTGGCAAGCACTTGATGTTGATGGAAAATATTTTTCACATTATATTTTCTTGTAAATTTTGCAAGAGAGAATAAATATGAATAAGATATACACTAACAAGTTATAAAGGGAAAACAAGTGAAATTGAAGCAGATGAAATATTTGTTCTTGGAATGCTGCATTCATTTCCTGGATTTAAAAAGATCCTACTTTTTTCTACCTAGATTCCAAAGAGGGTCGCTTTTAAATGAAAATCTTGGCATATAATGCAGGAAAAGCTGACCATTAGTTAATTAAGATGAGTAAAAGCGTTGCCCATGTTTGCCTGCCCAAAGTCAAGTCAGTAAGATTAATGTGTGGACCTCTACTCGCCTGTTGCCCACCCTGGTCTTGATTTCTGTGCAGGCTGCCTGCGTTGGTTGCTGCAGGCTGGGGACCAACCGGCTGGGCAACTTTTATTCAAGGGCCACACTTAGTGGTCAGGGCACTGTAGAAACTGAAGTGCACTAAAACTTCATTTATGAGGCTTAGTTGAGAATGATTTGGTCCAACCAGGTAAAAGGAATAATGATAATAATAATAATATAATGCCTCTATTTGTTTAAAACTTTATTGTTCACAAAGTGTGTGCATATTAATTACCTTCCGAAGAAATCCTGTTAAACAGATAAAAACGACACATTTTATTGTTGAAGAAACAGCAGCTCTAGGAAAGTGTGAAGCGTGGACCACCGCCCACTTCTTCAGTCCCCGTCCAATGCTCTTCCCTTGGAGAATCTCTGTAATCATCAGAGTGTAGTGTTTTAACTATTTTCTGAGACTTTTTTTCCTAACTATAATTTTCCAACTTCTAAGGCAAAGGATATTGTGTGTCCTTTAACTGTGTGTAAGAACGTCATCATTATAAAGCATTTTTATAATCTACCGCAGTGCAAGCCCAGTCCTGCTCTTGCTGACCTCACCTGGGCCTCCCAGCACACTGACAGACTGTGGGCACCTCCGCCCCTACGGGGCTCTTGGTCTGGCTCCTTCCCACCATCTCCTCACCTCCTTTGCTGCCATTGCCTCCCCGCCGCCTCTAAGACCCATGTGTTCAATTTTGCTCAATGCTTTCATGGTCTTTTGGGGGATTACCTAACAGCACTCACTTTCATGTCTGCTTCTTAATCAATTGAGAAATAAGACCGGGGGGTAAGGCCCATGGGAGCTAAAATACCAATTCCCTGAGTGATACAGCAGACACGAGGGGACGGGGCTCTACTCAGAGGAAGCTGCTTCTGACCACTGCTCCCAGAGTTAGGCAGACTTGCCCAGGTCCCAGTTAGCACCGACGTGGGCAGGGCCCGCACATGACCTGGGGGAGCAGGGGCGGCCTTGTGCTCTGGTGAGAGCCCAGCAAAGGGCAGCTGGAAGCCAGCCTGCCCCATCTCCTCCCATGCTCCCCGATGGAATAGGTCACCCTAGCAGGGGCCAGGACAGTTACAGCTGGTGGAGCTTCCCTCCAGGAAAGGAAACACCGGGACTATGAATGAGCATCTCCACTTGACAAATATGAGTGTTAACTTAGACTCAATATACTTGAAAGACAAAGGCTCATTGGATTCAAGAAAGTATGTAGGCTTAAGGATTCCTACTCTGAGTGATTTGGGTCTTTTTTCTTAGTGTGTTCAAGAACATAGAGCTGAACCCGTGTATACCCAGGATATCCTTGTAGTTTATTCATCACTAGCTATCAGTTCACATTAAATTGATAATATTTAACTATTAAAAGATGATTTTAAATAGTATCAAATAACTTCTAAAGAAAAACTAACAAAGTGGTTAAGGTTGATCTGATTTTACTAGTACTTTTTGGCCCCAACTCCTCTGTGAAGTGTCAGCTGACACCCAATGGTGAGCATAGGCATAAACATACTCTGGTTGAAAGCACACGGAGATGCATACACAGATTCCTGTAACTTCCTATGCGGGAACTTGACAACCCTTAGGGGCACTGGAAGTACTGGCCTTCTATTCCTTTCTTCACTGGCCAGTTTTTCCTCCGTGGGTCCAGATGTGTGCTGTCCAGGCCCTTCCTGGGGATATGGCCCTTCTCCCCAAGGCAAAATCTTCCCTCGAACGCTTCGTTCACTGCAGTCAGAGGATGTTGTGGTCTGCTTATTCCTTTCAGGAATAGTTAAGTTGCTTGCCACCGTCTCTTCTCCTAAGTTCGCCTATTTGATCAGGAAATGACAATATCCTGGGCTTTACAATTTCCCTGGTTCCCAAGCGAGCTCCATCACTTGTCTGTCCTGGGATAGCAGATGCAGTGCAGGAACTGTGGGGCTCCTTTCTCTCTGTCAAAGCACCTCTCTGTAGCTCTAAATAGGATCCTTTCCCGGGTCTAACCACTGTGTTTCAGAACATCGCCTTTGGAACTAGTTTTGTGGCGTGGAGAGGATTCTGAAACGTTTTCCTTAATATCTCTACTCTTCCATGGTTTATTTTGCCTTGTTATTATAGAAATCATTTTGTGATATTGGTTGGCTGTTTTTAATATAATGTTCAAAATGGAAAGGCTCACTCTTAACTCTCTGTTGTTCTTTTACTTAATAAACTTAACAAACCTTTGAAAAAGGTAGTTAGGGATGCATTAAATTTATCTTTGATCTGAAAAGGCAGCATTATGAACAATATCACGTTGGCGACAAGAAAAGTGGTTTTTGTTGTTGTTGCATCAACTTTATAAGTAGGATTGTTCACAACTTTTCAGAAGTGTAGTGGTAGTATTACTTATTTTGGAGGAACCACTATATTAAACAAGTATGATTTGCAGTATGATGAAAACACATATTTTTCTGTCTCACTTTCCTTTAAAATGTGTTCAATGAGGATAATATTTTTCTGGCCCTGGGAGAAAACATATGTTGATCCCAAGACTTTTCTACTCACTTTTAAATAAATTAAAATTCTTGAATCTTTAAGTCCCCAAATATCCAGCATTTGAACAGAAATTGTCCATGGTGAGAGTTCTCGTCTCTCTCCCAGAGTTAGGCCTGTGGTGGCAGCTGGCTGCTTTCCAGGAAGGGGCTGAGCTGGGCTTCTGCACCCAGCTTCAGGCTCTGCCTTTAGCTCCCGTGGGAAATGGGGGCAGGAACAACAAACAGAAGGATGTCTCGGCTTTGTGATATCTTGAGGCTTTCCTGGGGAGGAAAATAGCTATCCCTGACCCTTTCTCTTGGCTCCCACATGGATTCCCTCTGTTGGACCTCTCTTCCTGCAGTCCTCGAGATGTGAGAAGGGCATTCTTTCCTGCGTTCATTGCTCCCACCTTCGCCCATGGCTCTGGGCAGTCCGGTGGACAGGGGCTCACAGCACAGATGGGTTGAGTCCCCACACCTCTTGGGCAGAATTCCCTGGGGTTGAGGGTGAGAAGGAATTAGGAATGGGACAGTGACTTGAGGAGTGTCAGACATTCAGTAACTCACTTCTTATAATTGTTGAACAAAAGATATGCTCTAAACTGCATTTAACTTTTATAAAGGCTATTATCCATGTGATTCTGAAATGAGATAAATGGTTAGAGATTCTTACTAAAATGCAATGAATAATACCTTAAGTTTTTTAAAAAATGGTAAATAATTTTTGCAACTTCTAAAATTGGACCTGTTTCATAATGCAACACTTATATCCCCAAGATTGATTATCAATGTTAAATTTAAAGTTATTATTTTCCCTGAATTGACACCTTCATCAGAATTTTGGTGCAAACTTGCCTACTGCAGAGGCACCCACAAGTTAATACAGCCTTGAGCAGGCAGAAGGGTTATAGAAACTTTGGGGGAGTTCTCCAAGTGTCTTCAGACACCAAAACCTCCAGTTCATTTCAACTCATTTTCATCATGAGTTCTGAATACAGTGGTTTATGTATGAGACATCTGAGAAGTATAACCTGTTTAACATTTCCCTTTTTACTATTAGAAACACCCTAAGAATAAATAAATTGAGAGTTGTAAAAAGATAAAGTTTAAGAAATAGCCCAGTAGAGGGGTATTGAATATATACTTTACTCATGCATTCTCATTCATTCATTTATTTGTTTCTGTCTGCATGTTCTGAAATCCACATTTTTAGAAGGCACAATTTGACATGCAAATATAATACAGTAAATAAATTGAGTTTCAAGTATACATATGGAGGATTTTTTGTTTGTCACGGAGCCTTCAGTTGCTTAAATATGCTTATATTATATTACATTCTTATAATATTCTAGTTGACCTAAACATAAACATTTAAAAACTTTGTGATTAATTACATTCGGCTTCAATGAGTTATAGAGACTTTAAGATAGTTCTCCAAGTGTGTTCCAGCACCAAAACCTACAGTTTATTTCAACTCATTTTTGTCGTGAGTTCTCTTGTATCCACACTTGTTCCTTTGACACCTGGTTGGAGAACTTCCGTTGGTTTCCAGTGTTCCCTTATGATAAATGAGATGCTACACGTGAAGTTGTCGGCACAGGGCCTGACTCAATGGGGGTGGTTGATCCAGGAGAATCATGGTGGCTGTGGTTGGAAAGAAGGCTTCTTGGTCCATGGTGGTGTATCTAAGGAGAAGGGAGGGTTGTAAAAAGTGCAGATGGACGACATGTTGGAAACACAAGATATATTCCATCTCTTCCACTTAATTTTGATTCAGCAATCATGTTTGAGTTGGAAAGTAGCAAATAGAGGAAATATTTTGTTCTTTAGAAATAGGACTGTTGCTCTTCACATACACTACCAAGACATAAGGGGAGTTTCCTAAGTTTGCTCAGTTTTGCTTTGTGATAAGCAGTGATAATGGATTCGAATTGATTGATTTCCGTACTCTTTCCCTTTCTCTTACAACACACCCATGGCGCGTTTGTAGAATGCCTGACTAGGGTCCAGAGCACAGGTTGTGGTCTCTGATTATTGCAAAAATAAGGTCCCCATGCATTGGAAAACATGATATTTCCTGATCAGTAGGGGTTCTCTGAGGAAAAAA
Organism: Tapirus indicus; assembly: GCA_031878705.1. Taxonomy (NCBI): domain Eukaryota; kingdom Metazoa; phylum Chordata; class Mammalia; order Perissodactyla; family Tapiridae; genus Tapirus; species Tapirus indicus. The sequence goes on along the minus strand of CM062930.1, from coordinate 3,980,032 downwards.
TCCCATGGAAGGACACCAATTCCTAACTGTGGACAGGTGAGTAAGCGGTGCGTGAACCAAGAGACCAGCTATGAAGTGGAGGAAGCATTGGATGGACTGGTGCTTTGTAGAGGTGGAGACCCTGTGGGCATCTGGGAACGGGTGGGAGAATGATGTCAAATTGGAATGAAGGCTTTAGGCTTTAAATATGAAAGTGATCCTGGGAGGCATGGGGTCACCATGGCAGGCACTGTCTAGAGTCTTTGTCCTTTGATCTATAGATTGACATTGATTATGGAGAGAGAAAAGAAGGCCAATGAAAAAAATATCACCTGTGAAATTTGTCAAACTAGTCAATCTTCCCTCTCCTACCCAGTATAACCATAATATGGTTTAAATAACAGAAGGAAGTATCAAACAGATATATCAGTGAGAAAGCTGGACTGTTTTAAAGAGAGGTTGAAGTTATTTTTCTTAAAGTTTTTTTTTTAATTCACATATCAACTCAATGATTTAATTTCTGAAATCATCAATAGGATATTTTTTTGCATCTTATCCCATTTCTAAATTCCCATAGTTCGATTATAAGGAAAATGGTTTTGTAAGTCAGTATAGAATGTCCTAGATGTCCAGAAGGATTTCCATCAGCACATTTACCAAGTGGCCCGTGTGTTCCCCATCCTGTTGAGGTCATTGTAAACATGGCCAGTTAACAGTGGAAGCAGCATCCTGGTGTTTCTCAACTAATGACTAACTCTCTGAAATGAGAAGAAAAGAACGTGTCCAGTAGGACATAAATTTAAGATCCTATCAATGTATCAGGTGAGCACATTCATCTCCAGCGCTGACAACATTTAAAAGAATGTTAGCTTCTCAGTGAATGTAGAGAATCTTCACTAATAAGATCATAATAAGCAATTTAATATTCATCTTCAGAAAAATTGCACTCCTTCGTTAGGTGAGACTTGCTATTCTTTCTTAATTAGAAGGAACAAATATTTCATATAGAGAAAAAATAATGATAGCATTGAAGAATTCTGCAGGCTGGTTTAAAAAAGAAACCCCACGTCAGCACTTTGGGGGAATCTATTGGTACGAAGCCTGTCCTAATGAGTGGCAGAGAGGCCGATCTTTACCTTGATGCTCTGAAATGAAACTGCAGTGAATTAACTGGGTTAAGTGGATATAGGGTTTAAGTTTTCATTTGGTCATTCTCCTTGATTTTGTTCTACTGAGAATTCAGTTTGTATACTATTAGTTTTGAATATTTAGTGGTGTATATGCACATGTTTGTTGAATTTCCAAGGATTTTAAACAGAGGAGAATATTTTTGCTGTTTATATTAAAGTAATAGCCAAATTTCTTATGATTTCCATTTGTTCTCATTGAGTCTGTAAGGTAGTACTTAATGTATTTAGGAAATGTTGTAGTGTGTCTCCACCTTCTTTAGGTCAAGGTCCAATCTGAGAATCCAGTAAATGGCATAAACACACACACAGAGTTTTATATATATTGTCTGAGGATTAATAGACACCCCCTCCAAAAAAAATCCATGTGCCTGGACTCTAATTTGTTGATTAAAGAAGTTAATAAATTCTGAATTAATACCTTCAATGTCACTCATCGTCTCCTGATAGTTCTTGAGGATTTTTAATTCAAAGTATTCTTTTGTAATCATTTTGTTGTTGACCTTTTTTAAATTAAAAATTCTTCCTAAATTTAGATAAAATCTATAGTTTTTAAAAACATACACTGAGATGCCTCCTAATAGATAAGTAACATAATTTTTAAAACACTAATATGACAGTAAGCATGTTGATCTATTTTGTAAGATTATTTTTAGTAGATATTCAGGTATAACCGAGTATTTGTCAAGGATCTTGTCCGTTAACAACAGAAAATCAGTAACTTAGTTTACAATGCTCTAAGGGACCTGACGATGGAGCTAGTAGGTGCATCTTTCTGTTGCACTGCAGGCAAGCTATTAAAAACATCTTCTGGATTATGGTTTGTACCTACACTATTTGCACAAACCACCCATAAATGCTTCACCTAACACCTTATGACAGTTTTCAAATTCCATGTGTAGGCTATATTTTTGCTTTCTGGTCAGGGGGACTTGTCATTACTTCTACAGCAAAGATTACCCATCTTTCTTTACTCTGAAACCCTTGGTATGCTTACTAAATACAGTAGCAATTGGAAGTGTATTAATATGCTTTAGACTTTAAAATACTATTTTTTTTATCAAAGTGTAATCAATTTTTAGCAATGCATTGTATGTTTGGGGCCTAGAGGTTCAGGGGCCCACAGCACTGTTGTGGTGTTTCAGGGGTTCACCATCTCCTCGTGTTTCACGGGATGCATAAGCCTAAAATTCAAATCAGGGGTGTGTGTGTGTGTGTGTGTCTGTGTGTGTGTGTGTGTGTGTATGTGTGTGTGTGCACGTGTGGTTATTTTGTTCTTAAATTATTTAACCAAGAAACTTTTTAAAACAAATGTCAGATGCATGCAACTTATGACTTTTTAAAAGGACTGAAATATAGCCATAACAATTATAAATGGTTCTTTAAAAAGTATAATTTGTCTTATCTTTTGCAAGGAAATGAGGTCAATTGGGCAGGTTAACTCTTTGAGTTAAAAGTTTGAAAATTAATCTCATCCAAGGGCAGCAGCCATTGGGAGCATCCCAGATGATGAGAATTGTCCATTGCTGGGACTTGAAAATCTGACAAGGGTGTACCAGCTTAATTATGCCCTGCCGCGCTGCCTTATAGACGCTCACCTCTGCCTTGGAGGAGAGCTTGCCATCATTCCTTCCAACAGGAAGGGTTAAAGTAGGCAACTCCCCTCCTTCCTGAGTTAAATGGTTAGGAAAGATTTTATTGAAAAGAAGCAACATGATTTTTCAGAATACATGCATTCAGGGTGTATGTCCCCCACCCCCTCAATACAGAATGGCACTCGTATGATTGTCACCTAACTCCAGACTTTAGTGTTGTGTGCTCTTTGGGACTACCCACATCATTCATGAGGTGATTTGCAGTGATTCTCAACAGTGTGTGTGTGTGGGGGGGGCTCATTGACCATTGCAAAGCAGAAGAATGTTAAAATCAATTTAAATATTTTTGCCAAACCACACACATAACACTCAAGGACTCACAGTGAGAGAGTTTTCAATGCCTCTCAGGTTTTTCGAGGCTGAAATAAGTTAGGAAATGATCTAACTGGTAACCTAGGTGATAGAAAAGCAGACTAAGAAGATAATGTCTAGAAATTGAATGTTTTTTCACTGTTATTTTGATAATAAAATTAGAAATTAATTTGCCCAAGAAAACATAGGATCATATGATGTATTTAACATCACCTGAGAATCTTAAGTAAAATCTCATTCTCTGTCTCATTTGATATGTACTTTATAAATTACTGTTAAAGTTCAAAAAAGGTCATAGAGATTATCTGTCTTTATTGACCAGACACATAACTGGCAACAAAGTGAAACTTGCTTCTGAAGCAGGGATTGAATGTGTAAACGAGTTCAATTAAATACCAGATGTTTACTTGTTAGTTTCAACTTTGTCCCTTAGGACTTTATTGAAATGATTATAAAGATTTAAGCTCTTTAATGGATATTACAAATCAAAAACATATCCAAGAGAAAGATAATCTAAAACTCTAGGTTATCAGTTCATAAGTAATTAAGAGTTGGAAAAGTGATATTTTATATGTTAATTATAATGTAAAGTATTTAACTTTTAATAAATGAATTTATATTTTTAATTCCCAACTACCTCATAGAAATACTAAAACACCTGCTGTGCGTTTGTGGGAAAATGAAAATAGACATTATCCAGTTTTTTTTTTTTCCACTTAACGTACGATGTCTCTCTTCACTAACTGTCTTTATTTTGGGGGAAAAGATTTCATAATCAGGAAGGGTACAAAGGGTTATAGTCAGGTCACTCACTTACCTACTGTCTAGAGTTAACATTATTAACATTTGTCACTTTGGCTTCAGATTTTTATTAACATAAAAGAAATAGACAGTTGCAGCGAAAAGCTAAAGTTCCTTTTATCAACATAGGTGGATTTCTCTCCTTCACTCATGATAGACAAAAATATAATCAATTCTGTGTAAATGTTCTACAATCTGTTTTTTAATTTGTCTATATAACAGTTTTTCATAACAAATAGATAATGTGTCATTAAGAATTAAAGAAATGCTATCATAATACATTTTATGCTGCACTTCTCTTTTTACCTTCTCATGGTTTTTGAGATTTAACTGTATTGATACCTGAAGAGCTAATTCATTCTTTGTCACTGCTGCGTTAATTCCCCTGGACGAAGAAACCACAATATCCCTGTCTCTTTCTCTTTCGATGGACAGTTAAGACTCTTTTCATTTCTTTTCTCTATTATAGTGTTGCATCCTTGTAAGTGTCTCCTGAGATATGTTTAGAATTTTCCCCGGGGAATGTATTTAGTGGCAGAATTGCAGAGAGAGCGTTAATTTGCATTTCCCTGGTTACGAGTGAGGTTGAACTTGGCGATGCAGGTTCTGACCGCGCAGCCGTGAGGCACCCGTGGATGGACAGTGAGATCTGTTCGGTTATACAGAAAACTCTGACTTTAGGGCCTTATCACAGACATTGTTTTCCTACTCCAAGGTCATCTTACACTTTTTCCTAAAACCCTTAGATTTTCAATATGTTAGGAATTTATTTTTGTTTATATGAGAAATTGATATGATTTTGTATTTTTAGTCAGATATTCAATTATCCCTACCCCATTTATTAGAAATGCTTTTTCACCCCCTCCTGATTTTTAATCTATTTGACTAAAACTGTATCCATGATATATTGTTTTAATAAGTAAGTTCTCATAATAAGTTCTTATTTTTCTTATTTGTTTTGGTTGTCCCTGGATCTTTATTTTTGCATATGAATTTTATAACCACTTTGACTAGGCCATAAAAAGAAATTCTTTGGGGATTTTTACTAGAAATACATTTATAGATTAATATGGGGAGAATTGACCTTTTTAGGATTGATTCTTTTATTCCACAAATATCATCTGTATTTCTATTTATTCATGTAGTTTTTAAATTCCTCAAATAATATTTGTATTTTTTTAATCAATTTCTTGCACATTTTTATTTGATTTTTTTTATGTACTTTGTACTTTTTGTTGCTGTGATGAGTGATATTTTCCTATTACATTTTAATTTGTTTATTGGGACACTCAGTGTTGAGTTTTATATGTTGATCTTGTATCTGGAAACCCTGCTGACTTTTCTTATTACTTCTACTAATTTTCCTGTGGAATATCTTACTATTTTGAATGTAAATAATCATAATTGTCTTTTTTCTTTTCCTTGCCTTTTATGTGTCTTATTTCTTCTTCTTATTTTATTGCATTGTCTAGCACTGCCAGTATAATGGTGATAATGGACATTTTTGTCCTATTTCCAAGTTAATATAATACCTCTAAATATTTGCCATTAAGTAATCTGCTTACTTAGAGTTCCAGTGCATAATCTTTGCTAAGTATTTTCAATCATGGATGGATGCTAAGTTTTATCTAATATTTTTCCTTTACCTTGATAGGTAAGGATTATTGTGGCAATTCTCCCCTTTTCTTTATTCATGTGGCAAATGGTACTGATGTATATCTTTTAATGTTGAATAATTTTTCGTTTATGGTGCAAAAACTCTATTTGGTCATGATATACTAGATTCAATTTTCTAGTCCTTATTAAGGATGTTTGCATTTATTTTCATTGGTGACATGAGAATTTATTTATTTTCTTTTTATACAATCCTTTGCTATCAAGTTTATGTTAAGAGTAAATTGGGTAGCTTTCTCTGTGTTTCTTCTTTCTATAATTGTCTATGCTAAATGAGGGTGACAGATGCCTTAAATGTCTGGTGAAATCCCTAAAATCTTTAGGGGAGTAGAGGGAGGATTGATTTTTGAATATTAATTATTTTAAAGTTTGTAGGTCTAATCAGATTATTTTGTTTCATTTTTGAGTCATTTATATTTTCTAGAAAATTGTCCACTTGAAGATTTTAACTGTATTCACCAACGAAATCATAGCTTGTTTGATAATCCTTCGATCTCTCTCGTAGGTGTAGTCTGACAACTTGTCATTCCTGATACTGCTTCTTTAGGCCTTTGCCCCACATCATTGATAAGTCTTCCTTGAAATCTGCCTGTAAGAATTATTTATTTTCAAAAATCAATTTTTTGTTCTGTTGTCATTTCTCATGTTGATGTTATTTGTTTTACTATTTCTGCAGTTTTATTATATCCTTATTTTGACTTACTTTGAATTTTTTCTTTTGTTTTTTTTTTTTCTGACTTTCTGAGTTGAATGTTTGTTTCGTATTTTCTGGTGATTTTGTTGACCCTGAGTCTATAAAGTATCTCCTAAGTACTTCTTAGTGAATTCTAGACGTTTCATATGTAGTGCTTCCTTTGTCGTTTAGTTCTAAATATTTTGTCTTTATGTTGTTTCGGAAATAAAATAACAAGCAGTTTGTCAGAAAAATAAATTTGACACACCATGTATTTCACTGCTTCATCTAAACTGGGGAGTTTTTTCCCATTAAATAATGAGATTTCTTTGATTCTTATGAATATAGTATGAGTGACTTCTATTTCTGCATAGACTTATTTAAATCATGGTGCTTATTGCCATGACAACCAAAACTACACAATTTAGCAAAATATCTGAGACAAAACCTGCTTTCTAAATAATTCTCCTTCTGCTCCATTTCCCTACCAAAACACCCATATGTATAATAATTTCCTAAAGAGCTAAGAACCTTTTCTCTGTAATTGTACATTTGTTTTTCATTATTTTGTGAAATCTATTTTTTTTCAAGTAGAAGGATCCAGAGGAATAAAACATATTAGAGTTTTACCAAAGCATCATATACATTGTAATGCTCAAAAATAATTTTGAATTACCACATAATAAATACAAAATAATGGTTAAAAATTTACTACCCTTATTATAAAAATTACCATATATTATGCACACAATAATGGTTAAATTTAAATATTAATCATGATAATGTGATAAATTGTTTCAAGAATAGTGCAGCTTATTGAACCAATAAAGAACTATATACTTTTCCCTTCAGTTCGTGTTTTCAGGAGATGGAAGAAAAAAGAGATTTGTCAGATCTATGAGAATATGATGTTTTTAGTATCAAACAGTAGTTGTTTTTCTTGATAATGACTATTATGTGATTTGCAAATATTATTTGAGAGCCAAATAGATTCACCAAAATATGTAAGATATTCAGTGATTTATAAGGCTAATAAAAACCTTTTGCGTTCTACTTCTCCAGCTCTTTCTTGAGCCCAGAGCGCAGAGGCTAAAGCTTGTATATTTTATACAAAGACTAAAATTCATTGCACTGCTGGCCATGCCTGCTCTCGTTTCATATCTAACTGGGGAAATGCATTTGGCCTCTTTTCAACCCCCGGACAACCTGTCCTGCTCAATAGAGTTAACCAAATCTGTATTTATTATGCTCCCTGTGCCTGTCACTGGAGCACAGTGGCAGTTCTGCCAGAATCACAAATGCTGCAGTGCTGTTCAGAAATGAGAGCAGAGTGTTCCATTCTGGCTCTTGGTGACCCTGCTTCTCCCTGAAGAAGACACCAGGAGGGAAATGTCAGAACCACCATTTAAATATTGTTTGCCTTTTTTGCATATAATTTTCTAATTGAGGAGGGTGTGCTTTTCAACTAAAGGACATCTTTAGTCTTTTTCAGCTCCATGCTTTGAACTTTTCTCTCTTCACATATGTCTTATTAAAAATGCATTTTCCAAGCCTGGTTTCTGTATGTGTGCAGACGTGATACATGGTAAAGGTCCCATTATCGTGGTTATCATTTATGGGATGTTACCTATAAACGAGTAGGGCTTTGAGCCAGGGATTATTGCAGTTAATATTGACATTAGCTGTGAGGTAAGTATTGTTGTCTCCCTTGTTCAGATAAAGAAACTGGAGTTCAGAGAGGTTAAGCAAGTGGCCCAAGTCACAGAGCCAGGAAGTGATGGGTTGGAGTATGAACCCCACTATGTCACACTTAAAACCTGAGTTTTTCCAAAAATGCCTCCCACATTGAAACTGTCAGAAGAGTGATAGAAAACAGCATAGTTTTAAAAAATTAACCCTTTAAAATATGTATTATTTCAATCTATGGGTATGTCCCTGAGGGCAAGACTGTTCTCTATTCCCTTGTATCTGGGTCTCTAGCACCCAGCACAGTGCTTTGCAAAACTAGGTGCTCAGTACATATTCATTGAAAAGGTGAACGAACTAATGAGTGAATTGTTTAAAAGCCCCTCTCAAGAGGAGAGGCATTGGTAGATTACAAAAGTAATCCCAATTGTTTCTTCTTCTCTGAATCCATTCCCTACACAATATGACTTGGACACTTTTCTTATCAAGAGGTTAAGTTTGTTTCCTCTCCCTTTGAATTTGAGCTGCCCTCGTGACTTGCTTTAGCCAAGAGAATATAGCAAAAATGATGATATGCCAATTCCAAGCCCTTGCACGAATCTACTTTCTCAAGATCCCTCTCAGGGCCACGTGCATAAGCCCAGGCTCACCTGTGGCAGATGGGGGACACTCTGTTAGCCAGCCAATGGCCAGCCAACCCTGTGGCATTTGGGTGAGGTAATGCTAGATCTGCCAACCCTCAGCCAGGCCACCCGAGCCGAATAAAGGACTCCTGGACCATAATAAGTACTTATTGTTTTAGTCTCTGAATTTTGGGATGTTTGGTTATCCAGCAACAGCCACTTGCTACAAGTCACTATTTAATTAATGTACTTTTCTTAGCTGCTACTTTGAACCACAAATTGTGAGTACATACATTTGAGGGTGGTTGTCAGAAAGGCAGCTCGCTATCTCTCACAGGTGATTTGAGAGAGTCTGAGATGATCGCCCCTTCCTAGTGTTTTCAAACTCTCTGCTCCATCATCTTCTGGGCAGTAAATTCACAAACCTTTGGGTAATAAAGATTTATGTTTTTCAAAACTAACTATCAAATTGCAAAGACATCCAGAAGTACTCTTTACAATCCTAAATAGTCAGAACCTCATAAAAAGGGGAGTTTGAGTTTGAAGAGAATTACTATGAAGGGAGAAAAGGAACTCTATTAAGAAAAGCGTGATAATTTTGCACCATATACGTGTATCAAATCCTCATGTTGTATGGTTGATAAATTGGACCAATTGGTAGTTTACCACAGAACACAGTTTTCTGATTGGTGTGGCTGAAGTCGAAATGATTTACTGTCAATTGTTCTTTGATTTTTGTTTGGACAATTAAAAAAAAACCTTTTTCATTGGTATTCTCCTCCAGACTGCCAGTAATATTTGGATTTTTATTGAAAATTATGTGTATCTCAAGGCCAAAGACTAAATCAGAACAGTAAAGGTAAATTGTAATTTTCTAAATTGGTTTGAAGTATGGTATAAAGATGCCATGCAGAGAAATATCAGTATCATTTTTCTAGAAACAAATGCCAAATATTCTATTGATTTTCTCGCCATTCTCTCCGTCTCTCTCCCTCCTCCTCCTCCTTCTTTCCTCTACTACGTTTCTCCATCTGAATCTTACATCAGAACCATAGACGGAATAAGGTGTTTTACACTAAGACAGTGTTTCCAGAGCATGTTCTGTGGAATATTAGTCCAAGAAGTTCATAAAACAAATAAAAACTTTCAAGAAAGGGGCTTCCTGTGGTCAAGAAAGAGCTGTGCATTATCTTGGAGAGGCACAAAGTACAATGTGCTGAGAAGTTTTGAACTAAAGATAAGAGCATCCAGATCTAGTAGACCGTGGACCTGAGGGTGCACTTGAGAAACTCTTCCATAGCCAATGTAAAAAGCTGCAGGAGCACAGGAGCCCAAAGCTGCCTGCCTTGATGGACTAGTGATCTTCTGCAAGGATTAGTGTGCAAGTAATTCACTGCATGAACACTGAGGATGACCTTTCCTGGCTCGGTGCTCCCCACATAGACTGAGAGCTTCTAGAGGATAGGCACCATGTCTTACCCTCCTAACTGTTGACAGACTGAAGGTCATGGTGAAGCCTCACTATACTTGTTAATTGACAAATTGAAATAGTGAGGAACTATCCATAGGCTTCTTCTTCAATTTATTTTGAGTCTTTCATCACCTCTCATTGCCAGCAGTTGACACAACTGCCTATAGCATTCTTACTGCCCTGATCCAACATCAAGAAAAGGCAAAATAGGATTAATCAGCCCACAGAAGTTTTCACCACCAGAAAGTGCTAGTTGTTCTAGGAATTTCTTTAATATCCACTAAGTTGAATGACCGTTCTTAAGGCTCAGCTCGCAGCTCCATGTGTGCTCACCATGCTTTATCACAGAAATTCTCTCTCTGCAAATGCAGCCTCACTATCTTCTGCCATAATGGGTAAACTCTGAATTGTTCTTTCCCAACGCAAATTATGCTAAAATCGTCAAATTCAATGGATCTTTTGAGTCTTAGTAGAACTGGTACTACCATTATTAATAAGTGAATTTTAAAGGTTACAGATCAGATAACACCTGTAAATCCTCATAACCTTGACCTAGGTTAGCTCACCTCTTCCATTGGCTCCACCCTAACAAGTCCAAGCTCCAGAGAAGGGCTGAAACTCCATGGAGAGTCTAGACTTCTGCCTACGTTGCTATCACGATCTACAAGCATTTGCCATGGCTGGCTTTCTTTGCAGAGTAGCATGTACCTGCTGGCACTTGTCCACGCAGTCACATAGGGCTTTAACACATAGGGAAAACTGCCTTTCTCATAATTAGTAATCATAAAAAAAATCTCTTCTTCGAATATCACAGAAAACTGCAGATGCAGTACGTTGATGGCGTCCTGAAAACTATGTCCATTCAACCTACCTGGATTCCCCATCCCTATTGGGATCCTGCCTTCACTCTGCCTTCCGAAGCAGACCCACCTACACCTTTTGAGTTTCCTGCATTTTGTCCTGAGCATTTTGTCACTGACTGTCCTTGGCCATATACTCCGACTCACCATTTCCCTTTGAACCTCAGGCTTGTTGAAAGCCAAGCATGAACTTCAAATACGCCTTCAGAGTTCACTGTCCTTTCAAGTCTGTCCTCTGTTTGATGTGCATGGACCCTTTCGTGGCATGAATCTCCCCAACACACTGGATCTACCTGACCCAAGTCCTGAATCCTGATGCTGAACTTTGTCTCATAGTCATCTACCGGCTGATCCAGACCAGAAGGAAAAAAGGGAGATTTTCTTGATAGAAAACTTAAGTAAACATTTCCTTGAAAAGACAAATAAACTACAGAATTCCTGCATTTTAACATAGTTTTTATTTTGACAGTTGCCAATTTATAAAAGATAATCCAAATGCAATGATAGAGGATCCCAGTTTAGAGGCATATGGATATAGCACTACTTGTTACCTATATGGCGTATCGAGTAATATAGTTGGTCACTGACTTTAGACAGCAGGATAACCACAAATAACCTACAGCTGAATGGATTTCATTTTGTTGTTGTTTTGTTTTGCTTTTTCAAAACACTTTCAGGCATGGTGTGCTTCTTTAGTTGCTGTGCGCTCTGAAGGAAATCCATCACCCCTCCTTGTACTGACACATATCAACCATGAGGAGCCTCCCTCTAGTTTCTCTCTGACTCAGTTATCCAGATAATTGAACACAAGAACTTACTTCTCTTTATTTTTTGTTGGAGGGACTAAAGTCACTGGTTTGAAGTCATTCCCAGGAATGCAACTCTGCTTTCAAGGAGGGGTAGGTGGTTGCCAAGAGTCAGCAGACATGGGAGGAGGATAGATGTAAATCTCAAACATAAATGAAAACAATAATGGGATGTATACTGCTGTGGTTATGTTCAACTGTTTAAGGAATGTATTTCCATCTCTTAACCTCTGGACCACTCAAACATCCTGTTTGTAATTGTCTTTCCTACAGATGTCTTTCTATTAATAACTGGGGCTTGACCCTCTTTTAGTAGCCAAGGTCAACTGTAAGAAGGGTCACTATTCCTACATCTTGTTAGACTCAACAGTACCAAAGTAAACATGCATGTGAGTGCTTCTCATGTAACAAATATTCAACTAATATCTCTGTCCCTATGCATAGTTATGATCCTAGTGAGAATACAGTTTTCTTACTGTTTTATTGAGGTATACCATAGCTGACATGCACATATTCTGTACACAGTTCAATGGATTTTACGCAGGCAACATGACCGCGTAACCTCCACACAGATTGAGATGTAGAATCTATCCAGCACTTGGGAAGGCTGCCTTTACACACCGTTTGTATGTCTGGCTTCTTTTGCTCAATGTTACATAAGTAAGATGCATCTAGAATCTTGAGTGCAGCAGTAATCCATTCTTATTCTATTCCTAGTGGTATTCCTTTGTAGAAACATGTATGGACATAACGCCGGTTAGTTAGTTGACTGTTGATGGGCAACAGGTTGTCTCCAGTTTTTCACCATATAAATAAAGAAGCCATAAATATCCTGTGCATGTCTTTCAGTGGATCCATGCCCTCATTCCCCTGGGTGCATAGAATGTACCAGGAGTGGAATTTCTGGGTCGTTCAGCACGCGTGTGTTTAGCTTGAATATATGAAGCCAAATCATGTTCCAAATTTCAGACTTAAGCTGCCAGCAGCAGTGTATGTGGGTTCCAGTTGCTCCACATCCAGTGCATGCAGTTTTTTATGTGCCTCTTTTCATTGTGATAACTATTTATCCATATTTCTTTCTATTCTTCGTAACCATAACAGTTAATAACTGCAGTGGTGGAGCAGTGATGTCATAATTTACTTAAATAGGGCTATTGTTCGAAATGAGGGCTGTTTTAAACTAGGAATGTAAGAGTTCATATAAACTAAATATTATTTATGGTTTTAAACAGGTAAATTGTGTGGTAGGTTGATTCTTATTTCTAAAGATGCTTTTGGTAACAAAACATACATATATATCACTGTTATAAATGTAGCTCATAATGACCAAGGACATGTTTATTAAAACTACTGAGCATTAATGCTTTTCAGCTGTGAGTTTTAGCTTTCACTGATAAGAATGGTTTAAGGGATCTTGTATTATTTATACTCCTATTACTTCTAAGGAGAATCCCCTTCCTGGTTTCTCTGTAGGTCAGAATTAGACTTGTTTATAGGACCAGTAATTGGAAGCAGCTTTATGCAGGACTTCATAGGGCTTACAGACATGGGGGCCAGTGTCGACAGCCTGGGTTCAAATCCTGGATCTATCTAATGCCAATGTGTGCCCTTGGGCAACTTAAAACATCACTATCCTCTTTCTCAGTGTTCTCCTCCATACAATGGGGGTGGTTATTGTTCTTATCACATAGGGTAGTTGTTAAGGGTAAATGAGGTGAGGCTTTTTAAGTGCTTCTACCAGTGCTTGGTACATGGTGCTCAGTACAATGTTAGCTCGAGTTTTCACCCTCTTCCCAAGATTTTCTTGTATATCCAGGTTAATTAACTGCAATTTTCACCTCAAGGGGTCGCCAGTTTTCTGCTTCCTAACTTATATTTCCAGTGGGGAAGAAGCGCAACAAAGGACTGCATTTAGGAACAAAGTCAATATGCGTGACGTCATAAGGATGGAAGGAGGCAGTGGCTGCTTTCGGAACCACCACCCCCTCCTTTCACCCAGCTTCTAGTTCACCTTGTCAGCAACTGCAAATTTTTTCCCTAATCTCAGACAAGTTGTCAGAAAATGATAAACCTTGGGTACTTTCTTTGGTCAAAGAACGAAAGGGAGGAACTCCCAAAAGTAAGCAATTGTGAAGTCACCCCTGTCCATCTGGGTTCCTCTCACAGGTAGAGAAGACCCTGTGGGATTCTGATGAGCCGTGGGTGGGCAGAGTTGGCCTCCACAATGAGCATGCTTGCCAGTTAGAAACAAAACTTTTTATTTTATTTTAACTAAATTCTACAGCATGTTGGTAGTAGAGTTGGTGAAGGACATAGCATAGCCCAACATCTCCAGGGAACTTGCACTGCTAACCTCTGTGTAAGTCCACCTGATGCCCAGGGCAGTGTGTTTGGACAGCCAGATTGCTCAAGTCTGGAGTGCTTTTATATTTCATTCTTATCCTGTCTGGGTTCCTACCGGTCAGTGATCAACTAAAGAGGTTGATTCAACTCTGGCTCAGTCTAAAGGTTTTGTGCCAAGCAGGATTCAGCTATTTCCTAAACTGACTAAATGCTCTCTAGTTAATCTCCTTACCTAGGGATGACTGAGGACAGAATCTGACTTCTACATACCACCAGACCTGTCTGCCCAAATAAGATTAGTTCATCCATGTTCTAGGGTAAACATTCTCTTTAATTTGGACATATCTCCTTCCCATACCCTCAGGCGTGGAAGGCAAAATCAAGACCAGACAGATGTCTTGACATTTAATATTTTGTCTGATGTAAAAGGTGGTGTATTTTACTAATAAGATAATGCGAGTTAGACAGTTTTGTTAACCATCAGGGAAGCCCTCAGGAGAATTCTAAGGCAGAATTTGAACTAAAACAGACCATCTCATTAATATGTTAATTTTGCCTTAGGATTGAATCCTATCAGATGACCTCTGCTCCTCCTTGCTAGAAATTGGTTGTTGAGTTAAATGCCTGTGTAATATGAGGCAAGATATCAATAAGAGAAGTGACATTGATGCTGACTGCTACATAGTGTGGGCATTTTGCTGGCTGCAAGTTCTTGTAACTCTCCTGCCAAGGTTGCTATTGCAATAACAGACACATATTTCATTCCATCATAAATGATGAAAGAGATTTTTGAAAAAATGAACACGTTATGTCTGTAGTTGCAAAAGTAATCCTTAAAATGCATTAAACCTGCATTTAATTTTTTTTTCCTGACAATGGTTTTTCCTTTCTTCCCATCTTTTTTTTAAATAGCATTAGTATTTTGTAACCAAACATAGTTTGAAACCAGTATCTATAAAATGTGAAAAAAAATCATTTAAAAGGAGTGCTCTTCCAAGAAAATTTATGCTACTCTCAATTACTAATTAATAATTTACTTTCCCCAATCTGAACCAGAATCCTTTAACACATTTTGCTCATCCACAAATGCCTGGGCAGCCCCAGCATCCTTCCTCGGCTTGTCAACACATAGTCGCCATCCTTGTGAGAAGGGGAAGGACATATGTAGTGACATCATGTCACTGATAGCTCTTGCCCTTTTTCCGGACTTTTACCAACCTTATGAGCTGTATTTATAGGGCCACTGCCGCCAAGGCCAGCTGGGGTTCAGGTGGGAGTCGGAGATGAGAGTCTGAGAGGGAGATCCTGATGTAAGATGTCAGGAAGCGTGCATGCTTGTCACCAGCACATGGCCTTCAGGAAGCACCTCTGCTCTTTGTCCCCTGACTCTTGAGGTCCCTGGAAAACCAGACATTCCGTCCCTCTCTGCTGGGCTCCACTTTCCTCTCTGTCCTCAAGGTTATCTTTGTCCTTTCCTCCACCAACTCAAAAAATGCCCAACATGTACTTAATCGTGTGTCTTTTAAAGAAAGGTTAATGATAAAGAATATTATAATATCCAGTCTAGAACATTTAAAAGATTGAGAAATCACCTCTCAGTCTTCCATTCAGGACATCTATTGTTAACATGTGCGGTGCATTTTCTGTGCCACGGATCATTTTTTTAACATGATTGAAATTATACTATAAGTATATGAAAGGTATAAATTTTGTTACCAGCTTTAGTTTTTAGCTTATTGTTGTTCAAGGACATTCCTCATGCTTTCATTATGTTATTATGTCACAATTTAATATTTACTGGTTATAAAAATAGTAGCATTTCACTATAGAAGCCTTAGAAAATGCAGAACCATAAAAAGAAGTAAACAGAACCTTTTCTGTTTCCTCTTCACAGGCTGACTGTGCTTCTTTTAGGTCTTCTGGATATACCATTGGGGTTGTTCTTTATACAGACCTTATGTATTGCTTTCTATTAGCTTGGCAGTTTCACTAAATTAACCCATCATAGTATTCATGCTATTTAATTAATTGTGTCTTTAGTGTGGGGTATTTGTTATTTATTTTTGTTGTTGTTGCTGTAATTAAGATAGTAGTGAGCATCCTTGTTCATAAGTCTTTAATGGCATTTCTGATAATCGTCTTAGTATAGATTCCTGTACATGGAAGTGCTAGTTCAAGTGATATGAACATCTCAGAGCTTTGTGCCACATAACCAAATTGTTTTTTAAGAAAGCTCTACCAATTTAAACTCCCAAAAAATGTATATGGAAATATCTTTCTCACCCTAATTTTAAAAATTTTATTGCTCTTGCAATGTTAATAAGATTGACATTTTTAATATGCCTATTAGCCATTTATATTTCTTCTATTAGCCATCCTCTTCATTTCTATAGCAAGTTTAAACAAGTGTTTTTTCAAGAAATCAACTTCCAGCGATTGGATACCAGCTATGTCTATATCTGTATACTGGTGTGTATACCAGCGTATACCAGGCACTATCCTAAAACTTTATTTAAATCACCTCTAATTGTGCCGACCATCTAGGTGAACAAATATTACTTGTTATCTTACTTTTATAGATGATGAAACTGCAGCTCAGGAAATTTAAGTAACTTGCCCGAACTTATCCAACTAAAAATTATTTGAACCAGGATTTCAACCCAAGACCGAACGACTCTCAAACCTGGCAGCTTCATCACTGAAGCTCCTACAAGAGAAACAATGCAGCTCCTTCCATGGGAACATACACACACACACACACACACACCCTAAAACAAAGCAGCAAACCATCCTAAACCTCAGCACCAGTGTGACCACCGAGCGAGCATCATTCCCAACATCTCTGTGCACGTTATAAAGACGGCAGGATGGAAGGAAGCGTGGATGAATGGAAGATGATGTATGACTGGACACACAGGTTTTTCAACAACAGGTTGAAACAAATCTATGAAAATGAATAAGGCAATGAAGTTTAAAATAATACTTACCTCTAACAGAATTTAATTTTATATATACTATTTATTCTGCAAAAGAAGTTTGCATTTGGGTAATCACACTGTTAAACTTTTTAAAAAATTTTTCCCAGAACTGAAAGCAGAAAAAATGGTCATGTTTGTTTTCTTGTACATTTTTATAGTTTCTTGTTCTAACATTCAACTTTCTAATCCACATAGAGTTTATTTGGGCACACAGGGTATGCTACAGAGCTAGCTTTATTTTTTCTTCTGAAACACTAAATCAATTACCTAGAGACATACATTGACTGATTTTGCCTTTCTCTCCCTGCTTTATATTCTTTGCCATGTGAAGTCTACATTGAAGGCCTTTAAAATACTCTCCCTTCTACTTATGAAGCTCATATTTGTACCATCTACAACAAAGAATCTTAGAGACAGCATATCAGAGAATCATTACTCTGCCTTTAAAAAACTGGTCATTTAAATGACACATTACAGACCCTAAAGTATTATCATTATGTACCAATTGTGAAAACAAAATGCAGGTACAAAAAGGGAGTTGGTTGCCAATGTGATTCTGCAGTTGGACAGATTTAAGTGGAGAAGAAACAAGAACAGCAAAAATGTGTTCATCAACAAGACCAGCGGTTTTAAAACCATGAGCACCATAACCATGATGGAACATCACAGTCACGCCCATTGACAGAAAATGAGGATGGTAGTCATCTTGCTGATGATGTAGACCAGTGATGTGGAAGGGGTGGGATGTGTGCCCCGCTGGTGACCAGCATTCCAGAACCATCTGGGGCTTTCTTTACAGGAAGCTCGCCCATGCACACTCCGTCTGCTGCCCCCACATCCCCACAGAACCCAGGTTGTCAGGGCTGCTGTCACTGACCAAGTGTCCTTCCTCCTTTCCCCACTCACCATGAGGGTTCCAACATCTGTGATTTCACCATCCAAGACTGTGGCAAATTCCAAGAGCAATAGTTTATATCGAAAACAGAAGTATCTACTTAGATTGATGTCTTTCAATTTCACACCCAAGTTTCATGGTCTTCATTCTTCTTTCTTTATTTATATTTTTATTTATGTTTTTTGGTGAGGAAGATGGGCCCTGAGCTAACATCTGTGCCTGTCTGTCTCTATTTTGTGTGTGGGATGCCACCACAGCCTGGCTTGGTGAGCGGTGTGTAAGTCTGCACCCGGGATCCATACCTGGGAACCCCAAGCCACTGAAGCAGAGCACACAAACTTAACCACTCCACCACCAGGCCCTTCTTCTTCTTTATTCATAAGAATTCCTGTAGGAAGATTGTAATATAACTTTTGAAGCAGCTCAATTTGATCTATCAAAGAACATGCTCATGGGTTAATTGTGATTTACTTGTATTGTACTTATGTGTGATGAAGAAATTGCTTGATTTACTGTTTGGGTAGCCCAACAAGATACAATATTAGCTGGTAAGAACCACTAACAGGTCAGTGCAAATTCCTTCAGAGAAAGCAAATGTAGTCGGAGACAGACACAAGGACTGTTTCAGAGAAGCAGATATTAAATCACCCATGTATTATTCCATTTTAAACTTATAAATCAATGTATTTTTGTTAATGTATCTGTGTTTGAATCAAAGCATTAAAAGAACACTTTTCTCCTTATTTTCAGAGTTTTTCACCAGACTCTAGGATAATTATTTGCATATTTTTACTTCTAATAGGCAATGACATGCTAAGTGGCTGAACTTCTCTGACCTGAAGTGGCAGTGGGCAGGGGGTCACGTAAGAGCTTCAGGTATGACTGTTCACTGTTCATTGTTCCGTTTCAGTGCGCAGACATGGGATATTGGAATATTGGACATCTTTGGTTTTGAAGAATTTCAAAAGAATGAATTTGAACAAGTAAGTGGGTTTCTTTTGAAATTTTATAAACATCAGTGGATTTTTTTCAACTAGTAAGTGAGCTCTTTTTAATTCAATAGTGACTATTCACATAGTTACTTGCAAACACAGAATTAAGATGAGTACTTTGCCATCCTATTTTAAAGTTAATGTACCTGGTTTGTGGACATATTCATTTTTGTGTGGTCTTGTAAACAGCTGGCATAATCATTTTCTTCAAACAGAGGCACTTGTTTTAAAAGACAATGTTAGCTGAAGACGTGAATTGTGATTGTGGAAATATTATTTCAGCTGGATCAGAGGGATGGAGGGCATCTGTATTTGAAATCAGGGCAAAAAGTCTTCAGAGTCCTTGGCCTAAAATCAGAATGTAAATTCTCTCTTATGCTAAATGCTGTTATTTGTAAATTAATCTTTACGTGACATTCATACCTGTGACCATGGGAAATTCATACAGATAGATTAAAGAGGCATTGATTACTTTTAATCCATTTACAATTTAGGGCACTTTGAATAGCACTAAATTCTTTGGGTATCTTAATAGTACTGTATGAATAGTTTAATCAAATTAAATATATCTAAAAAGTAAGTGTTACAGAAGAGAGTAGAAAGAGGACTTGCCTTAGCAAGCGGAGAAGGGAAATTAAACCTGTAAAAAGGTACAGGTGGAAGGATAGAAAATTATAACTGCACTATATTGCATGAAGAATTACAACAGTGTTTAAGGAGAACTTTTGGTAATTACATAACTTGCTTAGCTTTATTTTAAGATAGATAATGTGATGGTTAATGACACCCGATAAGGTGTCATTATAGAATGAGACCATAAGAATGTCATAAATAGAATGAATTTGAAACCCAGTTCTCTGACTTTTACTAGCAGAACTGTCTTGGCCAAGACCAAGACTCTATAATGAGCTTTGGTTTCCTGGTCTGTAAAATCGGGATAATAATAGATTTACGGGGTTGTGAGATTAAACAAGATTACTACTGTAGAAGTTCTGGTGTCAATTTCTAGCTCACTGTATGTACGTGGTTAAGAAATGGCAGATAGCTGCTGTTACTGTGGTAAATGGGAACTCTTGAAACCTTGTTAAATTCAGCCTTTTTTTTTTTCTAAAAAAGTAGTACAGCATCCTGTGAGTAGGTGCTAAATGATGCTGACTCACCTAATCCAGGGTGAATCATCATGAATCATGTTCTTTACAAAACTTTACAAAAAGTCTTGTATGCAATAAGGAGACCATAGATTTCTTCTCCCTTCATACTTTTGTATCTATGTATTAATGGAAAAAGGAGGACTTTGTGGCTTTATATATTTATTGCTTATTGTAAGAAAAATAGTGATGGACATAAGGAAGAGAGCAGTTAAAAGAGTGACCAGTAGGATGTACAACAACATATGCAGGTCTTCAGGCTGCCTCTTGTGATGGATTTCTCAGCACAAGTGTTTGAATATTGTCTGGCAGCGGTATTGATTCCTTACATTTTTGCCTTAGAAAACATGCATGCTTTCATGTCTGTAATGAGACTGACTGGTTTCCCCCTCTCTTGGTGAGTGACATGCAGAAATCACAGGTGGAATGGTGTCTTGCTGAGCCCTGTACTAGGGGCCAGACTCCCAACCCTCTGCTCCACCCCAGACACAATTATTTATCAAGTCTGTGCTGACAACTGACGTGTGTGAAATAGTTATGTTATTTTCTTATGAAAACGTCTTTATTTTACTACAAGTATGTATATCCTTTATTATTTTTTCTTTCTGCTAAATATTTTAATTATATATTTCAGAATATATTCACAGCCTGAGATTTTTATATAATAAGGAATGGCATTTCTTCAAATCTAAAGAATGAGTCTCTAGTAAATACCAAAAGTTGTTTTAGGTATTTATGGGTGAAATCTCAAGATCAATTCTTAAACTTAAATTATGAAAAAAACGTATACGTTTTTAAAGATATTCCTTTTTCTTAGCAGGTTTTCTTGGCCATTCTGCACAATAGGAACTAGGGGCCATTTAAAAAAATAACATTATTTTCTTTGTGATTAATCTAAATCTCATCCTACAGTGGGTTTAGCAAATTCCTAAATTTGCATGTGAACTTTTTAAAGACCTTGGTTTGAATGATGGATATTCTAGATTCTTGAGTTGCTAACAGAATGTGAACTTCCTCATTTTTATTCCATTGCAAACTTTCCACAAAATGTTTAACAAATCAATATTGTATTCAGAATGAAACCCCAAAGAATATTAGTGACTTTAGAAGTATTTATTTTTTTTTGTTTTGACCTTATTGACCCATCTATCAGCTGTTCACCAGAATGTGTCTAGTACAGCATTTTGTATATAACAGAAGCTTAGCACATGTGTTTTCAGTTGAAATTTAAAGAATAAACTCTTAAGAAACAAACTTCATAGTGGGTTTCTTAGTGCTTCTCCTTGCTCGGGAATAAACGTATGTGTTTTCTGACAATTGTCCCTCCATAAGAAGCTTGACAGATGTTGAGAATAGGGACAATTTGAGGAGATACTAAGAAGCACTTCAAAACATCAGCGTCTCCAACCTCAGTGTCCTCAAGTAGCTCTAAAAGATTACATGGATGCTTGTGATATTGTAAATACGAGTTTGTTTCAGCTAACAGGAAATGCTAATCCTGTTTTCTCTGACTTTAAATGAATAATTTATATTCAGAACTATTTCATATATTGTAATAAAGACCATTTATAGAGTAAAAACCATTCACTCTAAATAGTAGTAGTTTGATGCTTCAATGGAAAGGGCATACTAAATAAGGTGAGTCCCAAAGTACAGTTTGGGAGGCTCTGAATCTACCACTCTGATTAATGAAATAGTTATATTATTACCAACTCACTCTTTGTAATGTTATACCTAAATTTCATAAACTCTCATTCCCTTTATTCCATAAAGTTTCTCTCTCCAGCACTGGAAAGATCTCCTAACACACTGAAAGGAAGCCTCTCCAGGTGGCTCTTCAGCATTAAGCAGTCAGTGAGTTCCAAGTATGTAATGCTCGCTAAGTAGGAAGGTAATAGCCAAGACAAAGATCCCCTTTTTTACAGTGCAATGCTGATGATGTTGGAAAAGAGAAAGCAATTCCAGGCATCAGAAGTGGAAAGGAGAGGTAAAAATACTTCTACTTCCAGAGATGATTTCATATTTAGAAAATTCAAGAGAATGAATGAAAGTATTACTACAAATAGTGAGACAACTTGATAAAGGAGCAAGATGGAAAATCAGCCCGTAAAACTAATGATTTTTCTGTAATTTAAAAATAGCTTGTCAGAAAACATAATGGAAAATAAGACATTTACATTGTCAAAACTAAGTAAATAACTTGTGAGGGACTGCGAAGTGCTCCTGAAAGCCAGAGAATTACACTTAAACAAATGGGAAGACGTACCACATTCCTAGACAGACAGGCTTGATATTACATAGATGCTAATCCTCTCTAGTTAATTTATAAATATAACTTGATGCAGTACCACTACAAATAAATCAAGAATGAATGAAAAAATTAGAACCACTCAGTTTTACAGCTTCTAATATGTAATGAATCTAGGCAACGTGTATCAATGACTGTAACATCACAAAAAAGAAAGACAGTGACACAGGATGCATATCGAGTGTTCTCCCCAAGAAAGAAGGAAGAGAAGAGAGAGGGAGGAAGGAAGGAAGGAAGAAGGGAGGGAATAGAGAAAACCTGAATATAATGAAATTTCTTGAGCTAACTACAGGGACCGAGGACAGAGGAACATGGTAAACTATGAGGATGCACTCTACAAAATCCAGAATGTGGAAAACTGGGCAAACGACCTGATTTCTTCAACATATAAAATGCAAGGGTAAAAATGTAAAAGAAGGAGATTAAAAGAGATCTAAGAGGTACATAAATCAGTTAAATATAGGACATGTGGATCCTAATTTGTTAAACTAAGTATAAAAAATATGAGTTAATTAGGATAATGTGAAATCTGGATATTGGATGAGATTTAAAAATTCTTGATAGAAATTACGTGTGATAAAGGTATTGTGGATGCATTTTTTAAATCCTTATATCTTACAGAATTATGCTAAAATATTTGCCAATGAAATGACAGAATATCTGAGAATTGCTTCAAATGAGTCTAGTTTTGAGGGTAGTAGGGAAATGGATAAAGCAGAATTCGCCGTGAGTTAGTAACTGTTGATAATTGTTGAAGTTGGTTGATGGCAGGTGGGGCCTCATTACATTGTTCTTTTCACTGTTGAATATGTTTAAAATCGTCTGTAATATACTATTTTTTTTTCCTCCTTTTTTCTTTTTTTGTGAGGAAGACCAGCCCCGAGCTCACATCCGTTGCCAGTCCTCCTCTTTTTGCTGAGGAAGACTGGCCCTGGGCTAACATCTGTGCCCATCTTCCTCCACTTTATATGGGACGCCGCCACGGCATGGCTGACAAGCAGTGCGTCAGCGGGTGCCTGGGATCCGATCCAGCGAACCCCGAGCTGCCAAGCGCGGACGAAACCGCTGCGCCACCGGGCTGGCCCCCTGTAATATACTATTTTAAATGAATAAGAAAATATTGAGATTCTGTAATATTATATTAATAAATGTAAGAATATTTCCTCTCCCAACACGTTATTGCAAAGCTCTGCATGCCAAAGATGTTTACCAAAGGCACAAAGAACGAAGTAGTGGAAACTCATGATTTAACATTCAATAATCTTTCCAAAATCCCCCCAGACACATAACATGTGGCTATCTGTAATGAAATCCCTGAATCTATGGAGTCTAGTAAAATTGTGTATCAACAATCTGCTATAAGAATATAGAGAATTTGGAGGGAGAACATATTTGTTCAAAGTCAGAGCTTCTGTTGTGGAAGTTAAAATTGTGATATTCGACCTAGCTTCAAGCTAGGCTTCATCTAAGCTGATTTCAGAAGAATTGTCAAGGATTTAAAATGTTTCTCTGCTTACAAACTCTTTTCTGAAAAGTGAGATTTACTAGAAAGTCCAGATGAACAATGACTCAGTCAGGCTGGGCTAAGTGTTCAAAGAGTTTGGGAAAAGTCAGATACCTTGACTTCTAAAGTTTTATGAAATGAGATTATAAAATGGCAACCTCCACCTCAAAAAATACTGTAAAATCCATAGTTGTGAAATCACCATCCTAGGTATGATACAAAGATAAATCAAGTAATATATTAACAACCATTAGTTTAACTCATACCATGTGCTCTTCACACGGATTATCCCATTTTACAGAATGGGAAGACTAAGATTGTTCCAGTCTGCTTAGTAAGAGAGTGTATTAGCGGTGCCTAGATCTATTTGTCTGGTTCATTTGCATCAGGGTAATCTGTGGTTCATCCGTTCGACAAACGTTTTCATATATGTACCAAGTTCCAGAACCTGTGCTAGGCACTAAGAAATACACAGACATTATGGTGCGGTAGGTAGGGTGCAGGTGTAGGAAGGACCAGTTCTAAGCAGATATCATGGGAGAAGGATTGAGAAAGCCTTCATGAGGAAAAGGTTGCTCTCTTAGCCCTAAGTTTGACAGGATTGACATCATTTTAATCATAGTGTATGTTTTGACAATATCGATCTATTTACTGCTCACTGAATTGATCTAGGAAAATAATAAAATATTTTATTGCTATTTTAAGTTGTTTCACATTTAAATTCCAAAATCATACATACATTAAATATCTAACTCTATCTTAAAATATTTTCTGCTCTATGATATTGAATTTTCTCAAATCATTTCAGGAACTCATCAAGCTACTGGTAACACAGTTTAAGAATGAGGAATGAGGAAATTTGTTTTCATTACATAGCAGAACCCTCGTAGATGTGCTACTCATGTTTCTAAAGAAAAATAAACAGAGCAATTAAATAATAAGATGCCATTTTAATGTATTTCTTTCAATAATATTGGATTCTATGTTTAAAAATAGTATGGTTAGAGATCTTTTTCAGGTAACAATTTTTGAAAACTTTAGGAAATAAAAAATGAGGCAGGGGAAAGCAATTTTGAGCATGTAAACTACATTGAATGACATTTTTTCTTCAAAACGTATAATGTATTCACCATTTTAGAGCTAGAGAAACTGAAGCTCAGATCATTTAACTAACTCACAGAAGAGAACACAGAACTTGAATCTGGTTCCAGAACCGATGATCTGTGCTGTTTCCAGTTCCAAGGGTTTTTGAAAGCTAGACTTAAATTTTTATTAGTATACGTTTTCTAAACTTTAACTACTGTCTATTCAGAAGTATATCTGCTTGTGTTTCTCATAGGGCAAACCTTATTTATTCTATTAAATATAGAAACAACAAAACTTTTAATGAATTTTATGTACCATTAATTTTTTTTTCCATAGTGGAGCTTTTCACCAAATCGGCTTAATATGAATAAACAAGTTAGAGAATGCAGGTTTACTTGTTCGTTGCAGAGTCCCAGGGTGATGGAAAGGAAATGTTACAGACATAATAATAATTACTGGATTTGAAAATATACTTCAGGTCATTTTAGAAAAGAGTGAATTGAATTAATGGCCACTAACCAGGAAAAAGTTCAAATTTGCAATAGTGGCTGTCCAGATATAAAGTCCCAAATGAACTCACTAGGAATATGGTTTTATTTAGTTTTCTGCTAATAATCAATAATGGCTACAATTTCTTGAGCCCCAACAAGGAGTCAGATGCTCTTCCTATAGGATCTCTAATTCCTACAGCACCTCTTTCAGAGAGTGAAGGGATATCCCAGAAGCCTTTTTGGGGCCAAGTGGAAATTTGGGTGCATACCCATCAGGCCCCAGAACCCAGCACTCGCTGTGCTGTGCTGTTTCTCTCTCTGACACCTGCTGACCATGACCCTGAAGGGTCAGAGATTTATTTAGTACCTCTAACTTTTGCATTTAATCCTGAGTGATGACAACTATTTAACAAAGAACAATTATTTCAGTAGAAATTTTATATTAATCATTGTTTTTAGGCTTACATTAATAAATTGATATGAAGAGGAAGCATATTGATTTAGGTGAGGTTTGTTGCTGAAAAAAACAAAGTCATATTTCCTTAAAAAGTGATGAACTATGATATAGTGCCCAAAAGTTTAAATAAGAGTATTTTGACCAGCAGTTATGTTTCCAACTCCTGGGCATGTCTTCTATATAAACTGAAGGATATATTTTATGTAGAAGATATCATCCAAAATATTTTTTTAAATTTTTTCTTTTCGTTTGTATTTTCCAATCCTGATGTTAGCATATTATTATATAGAATACGTCATATAGAATACAGGGATAAATTTAGCCAATATATTTATTGTTGGCTGATCCCTTCGGTCAATCCCTCAAATCCCAAAGTGGTGATTATTTATGTTAAAGAAGATTCTACACATGAATTAAACACATTAAAATATTGGATTTATTTTATGAATCTATGTGCTCTGAGTAACAGAATCACTAAAAGAAATGTCGAGAGAGAAAGTGTTTGTGTAAAAACGATGTCTTTAAGCCTGTGAAGTAACTGCCATCTATATTTGCTTAAAACCTATTACAATTAGTTTGATTTTAAAGTCTCAAAGGGAAACCAGAGGAGGAAATTATGTTTGGTTCCTTTAAGAAGAGATAATCCACCAAAAAGGGGGAGGGAAGGGGGGGGGTAGAAAGGGTGAAACCCACAAAGCCAATAAACAAAGGAAAACAGAGGCCTGAGGGACCAGCGGCCTGGCCTGGGTGGGCGGGGTGGGCAAGAGTGGAGCCTGCCCACTGGGGCTCCTGACGTAGGACGCTGGCGGCCTGCCCATGCTGCATCTACGTCCACAGGGCACCAGCGTCCTCTACTTATTAACTGATGTCAGATTGTTGGCAGAGGTAGTGTTGTCTAACTACCAGGTCGAGATAGATGGTGCTAAGAGAAAGTAGACGTGGGCTTTCCTAAACAAGGGTGGAGCCAAGAAAGGCTCCACAATGATGGGAATTCCAAAGAAGGCAATATAAATTCTAGAATTTTAAAGCTGAAACAGATTAGAGAGATACTGTCCCCTCACCAACCTCCTGCACCTGCCATTTTACAGATAATGGGCCAAAATCAGGAATAATTGATTTGTTGTGGAAAGTACATATAGCAGTCTTGTAGGCATTCTTCAGAAAAGTAAGTTGGAGATTCACAGTACACTTGGCACAGTGAAGGCCCTGAGAAGTCCTGCAGAGAAGCCTGTTAGCTTAGTTCGGTGTTTCTCCAGTAGGCTTCTGTTTTATTACTTTTTAGATCACAGTGATTGGCATCTCATACAATGAGTGTTCTGCTGAACAATCTGAGAAATAGTGAATATCTGAAATCTAACGTCACTCCTGTTCTCTCATGCAAATATAAATGTATGACATATATACATATATGTATATTAATTGATGAGCAAATCAATTAATGGATTGTGTATGCTCTGTTCCACCATCTATCTCATTGTGTTCAACCATGTCTACATATTAGAATCACCTGGAAAGCTTTTAAAATATATCAGTGCCTGGGCCCCGCTCTGATTTCATTAGTTTGGGGTCAGGCTCAGACATCAGCCTTTTTAAAAAAGCCCCCAGTAAATTCCAACGTGCAGGAGGCTTGCGAATCTCTGACTAACACCTGGGGCTCTACCTTCAACTGGAGTCAGCTTTAATTAATCTCCTACTTTAATTCTGTGATGTATATGTCATGCTCTATTATATTTTTGCTTCAGATATATTTCACTGAGTAATAAAAATAAAGGGAGAACAGTTGGTGAAAATTTACTCAAGAAATTAAGTTTGTCATTAATACAAATGATAGGCCATCTGGATAAGCAATCACGTTCTGTTACTAAAGAGTGCTTTCAAGGGGTGTGCAATTTTTATTATTAAACCATTTAGCAACAGCACTTAATGTATAAAGCATGTATTTTAATGAGAGAAGGGTGCATGCTAATTAAGCAGTACTTAATAATTGTTCATTGTCGTCTGTGAATACTCACCTTTCACCTGCATTCGTCTACTCTGAGAAATACCTGGAAATTTAATGAAACCCAAACACAATTCTGACAGGGAGAGTTAAAAAGTAAAAATAATGATAGTTTTGTGTTAAAGTCAATGATGTTCTCAATTAGTGTGGTAGATTTTTGTTTCTAGATACATAAATGAATTTGCCTATAAAAATCTTTCACTGTGTCTTTCTCTGATTATGTTTAACACACACTCACATGTGTACACACAACACAGACAGCTCAGTGAAAATGCATCAAGAAAAAGCCCGCTCTTGCCGTGATTTTGGCTATTTGGTTGGTGAGATACATTCTTCCAATTTTCAACCTGACATAGGGTGATTGTCTGTATTAATCTCCTTGGCTGCATTTGCTGGCAGTTTTGAAGTTCATGCTAGAGCACACTTTTATATTTTAACTTTGGTTCAAACAGTGAGTGCTTTAACCAATTTAGAATAGGGAAGGGCAAACTGTTCTGGTAAAAAATGTTAATGCACACAATTACTTCAAAATGAGTTAGAAAAACATTCTCCTTCAAACTGCGTATGCTCCCAGTGGTTCCCTTTACCACTCAGCATTGCTCTCCTCTGTTAGAAATATAAATACCTATTCCATTTCAGAAAGCACCACTGTCATGCACAGGCTACTCAGTTTTACACATCACACTGGACTTTTCCCAGTAGGATTTTGATAAATTACTTCTTTTTTTCCTCCAGAATACAAAGAGCATGATGTACAATACAAGACTCAGACACATTGTAAGGATCACCCCATGTCACAAAGCACCATCCTATCCTGCAGCTTAAAAATGGTAAAGCTTAGTAGAGAAGCTGTATGTTTTCAGATCATTTTGACCCGGAGAGGAGCAAGTTGAGTTGTTCTATCAAAGCACAGGCAGATCCTTTTTCTCTTAGCTGAAGTTTGGCAGATTGTTTTAGACCTTCCTGGAAAAACAAAGGAAGAAAAAGAAGACTGATATTCCGACCCCTTCCATCTCTTTCTAATTTACCGGTGGCTCCGTCCCCTTTCGCACTTGGTATCACCATTTTGACTAAAACAGAGGGTCAACTCAGTGAAGCCAATGTTCAGTTCAATAAAATGTTAGTCAACAAAGACAATTAAAATATCTATTTTCTATTATAAAAATGCTCGTCAGTCAAAACACAACCGCTGGGTATGTATGTGTGGAGATGCTCGGCTACACCACAGTCAAGAGCAAGAGGACTTAGATTGTCATCAAAAGGAATTTTTGTGACTACAGAGCTGTAGTCTGTTCTGAATGAAAATGATAAGAGAATTATATTAAGTATGTTTGAGACATCTGCATCTAAGTATTTCCAATTAGAGAATCCTGAAAATGAGGGGAAAGATAAGTGTCATATCATTTGGATATTTCTTGTACAATAGAGAATCAGCCATTGATGCGCTTATTTTGGAATCCTTTATCAGATTTCTTTGTATTGTTTCATGCAGTAACAGACATCACCCAATTTTCATGCCTTCAACGTTTGTTTCTTGAGCAATCTATTTCCTAAAATATGTTACATTTAGGCACATTTTTCATAACCACTTTTAAATCAAACCGCTGAGAGATAGGATCTATTGATGTTTTCTTAAATGATTCAATGTATTTTTTAATATTAAAAAGTTTGAAAAATTATAATTGTATCTATCATATAATCAGAGAGAATCTTTTCCAATGCTTCCATTCCATAATGGAGTCATTTGTTTTCTGTACACTTCCTCTAAGTGTTTCACCCCCAAATTTTAACAATCTTTTATAGCATTTACTAATCTTTAGTAACAAAAATCACTTCAGCATTAAAGGAGTTTTTAACACATTATTAGATTGGGGGAACACCTCAAAATATTATTTTTTAAGCAAAGTGAAATAATTTTTTAAATTTCCACTTTTTTTCTCTAACAGTAATTTTCAGAAATTTGTTTTGCATTTATGATTAAAATGAGGGTGACTATAAATGTATTCCTCTCACAGTGGGGATACTACTGAGGGAAGATGCTACACAGTTTTGTAGAAAATGGTTTGTCTTTCCAGGATCATCCCTGGAGATTTACACACTGTAGAATAAGACAAACACAGACATTGATCTGCTGGTATCACCTGGTTTTGATGGAACAATACAAGGAGGTGAATGTGCTAGACTTACCAGTTACAAGGAGGAAATATTTTTCATATGATATGTAAATGCTGATTTCCATCCCTTTCATTTACCAGCTATAATGTGTAGAATTTATTGGTCTGAGTCCATATCCAAAATTGTTTGTGGCTTAACAACCAAACATGTAAAGTTAAATGTCCTATATGGTATGTTCCTAACTGAAGTGACTATAGTTTTAATATCTTTATATTCAGAGAACTGATCAGCGAGAGTGCAAGTTTATCTAGGAAATAGGTCGCTTTAAATTTAAAGAACTTTCAGCTTTGCGTATATCTCATGAAATCTAGTTGTTAAGGGGCAGAGAGGACAAGTTCCAGTTAACTACTGGCCAAATAAGATAGAAGGAAGAAAATTCAAGAAATTCCAGAGATCATGAATGGAGTGGTAGAAAGATGATGCAAAGAGGGATTTCAAATTGAAACAAATTCTCTCAAGTTCTTTAGGTTTTAAAGTGACTTCTAAGATAGCAGCAATGTGGCAGGGTTCGTATTTTATTTTTAACTTAGATTTTATTTTGTAATAGAATGCAGTAAGGAAGCTTGTTCAGTCTACAGACATTCATTTATCACTGAATTTACAGAAAGCATTTTTTACAATGAAGCAGAGATTCAAGAAAAACTGTTAGAAAGAAGGGCAGTAGCCCTGGGCCACGATTTTCTGACCTGGAGCTAAGAATTGTTTTTGTTATTTTGGGGGGTGTCAATATGTGGTATTTAGATCTTATTTTTCATATAGTTATTGTTTATTTTATTTGGTATGTATCGATTATTGTCCACCTATTATATCAATAATGAAATATTGTTCCACATTCATCACTGAAATAACGTGACTAGATTAGGTCCCAAGAGCCTCTACATTTTCAGCTCTCCAGTCCCTGTCACAGTCGCCTGTGCCTTCAATCCTGTCACTCCCTGGTCGCCCTGTTTCTGAAGACGTTTGAGCTGTCTGCACTACTCACGAACTTCTGGCCCTGGCAGGAGGTGAAGAGGAGTTGACAGCAAACCAACCTCGTCTCAGGACAAACTCCGTCTCTGTTCTGACCATTGCCCTGTGCTCTGACATGTTTGTTTCTTCCCTGAAAAAGTTTCCCTCTGAGACTTCTTCGTGTCCCTAGCATCCCATTAACTTCCATCTTCCCAGATAGCTGGATCTGTGAGGAAATGGCTCTTTCCTTCCATGTGCATGTTCTCTTCATTCCTTCATAGCCACACCCTTGTGGGCAGATGCAGACACCCGGATGGAGATCTAAAGCATTCCTGGTGTTGGTCATTTGAGAAGGGGACTTGTCTCACGATTGGAAGCTGGAGCATAAGGGATGCTCTTACATGAGCTAGAGAGAAGCCGTGAGCTCCCATTAGAGGGACAGGAATGTCTGGTAGGAGCTCCTAGTTAGCAGGTGTTACAGTGACACCAGGCCTGGAGAAGAATTTCAGTACATGGAAAAGAGGAACCCAGGGTGGCCTTTCTCTTCTCTGGTGACTAGTCCAGTCTTGCGTGATTTACAAAAGCTTTGGCATTTTCTTTATATAAACAAAGCACATTTCATATTAAGTGTGAGCCTAGGTACTCTTCCCTTTGCAAATGAGATCTGATTTTCTTTTAAAAACTTTCATCAGTTATTTTGGCTTATATAAATTATTCATCTTTAATTATTTTCAGTGGGTTACTGAATTCTAAATATTTTCAAATGCTTTTTGGCTTTTACCTAGTATGACATAGCAGTTAGGTGCAGCTGGGAGAACATGATGGCCTATGAGACTGAAGGAGCTCATGAAGAAAGTGGGTGCAGATAGAGAAGACATGAGGCCCGAGGACTGAGCCCTGGACCACTCCAGGATGGAGTCAGAGAAGGAGATAGAGAAGGAGTGGCCAGTGAGGTAGGAGGCCAGGAGAGTGTGATGTGTTGGAAGACAGCAGAGGCAGCGTCCCAGGGAAGCAGAGGCATCAACTGTCAAATATCACTGCTAGGTCAAGGAAAATGAACACTGAGAATTGAACATTGGGTTTAGAAATGCACACATCACATTGTGGTGTAGCGGTGGGGGCAAAATTTTATTGGAGTGGTTTCAATAGTGGGGAGGAGAGGAGTTTGAGATAATAAGGCATCTCTTTTCAGGTTTTTGTTACAAAAGAAAGCTGAAAAGTAGGAGAGTAGCATAGAGTGGAAGTAAGACGTCATTTTGGTTAAATTTGGGTTATTTTATTTTTTAATATATTAAGATAATTTTTAAGATTAAGAAATTAAAACTTTAAGATTAAGAAATAGCATATTTGTTTCCCGATGGGAATGTCTTATGAAAAGAGAAAAACTGACAGTTGGAAGAATGTAAAAAATTTTCTGACATAGAAACTAGTTTCTGCAATATAATACTTAAGCTGGTTATTTTTCTAAAAGAGACCCCATGTTCTCTTGCCCATCATGGATGTGCAACAGAAACGAGGCAGCAAGAAATGCTTGTCCTTTCTCTGGGATCTCATGGTAAATCCAGCTTTTATCTTCACTTGTTGACTGAGCCCAAATGTAGTTTCCTTCTGGAAATATTATTTAAGTACTCAAATATATTTTAGACTCCAAATTTGTAAATCAATGTTGTAATTATGCTTCTTGTTGTTTTTAACATACTCACTTTAAATTGAATAATCAGACCATACGAAGTGAACAATATAAAGTGAAACTTTGACTTTTCGGGCAATGCTGCCATGCTTTCTCTCAGTAGACTAATTGGTGTTGAATGTTCTCGAGTCAGTATTTCACCAATGTGAAACTGTGTCATACGAGTGGATCTGCTTGGCCATATTATCTTGTGAATTGTTTTTTTCTTCCCTACAATAGCTTTGTGTCAACATGACCAATGAGAAGATGCACCACTATATCAATGAAGTGCTTTTTCTACAGGAGCAAACAGAATGTGTACAAGAGGGAGTTACCATGGAAACAGCTTATTCTCCTGGTAACCAGACTGGAGTTTTGGATTTTTTTTTCCAGGTATTCATATAATATAATTAGATACTTTACAGGGTGCATGCATTTAAATGTACAGGAGACAAAGAATTTCTTTCAAGGGTCTTTTGAGATACCTTTATATATGAGACTCTGCAGTGTATTTATAATCTTTCAAAGTTGATTGAGGAGCACAAATTACCTTTTTCTGAAGGGGCATCTGAAGGATTACCAGTTCATTGAAAGGACAAGAAATCACAGATCGTTTTGTTACAAAAATATTCAGCATTGATTATTTGCCAGAACTCTCCTTTTGGCATAGTTACAAATGCCCAATGTATAAAATTAATATTTTGTAAAATAATATCTAAGACTAACATATCATAAAACAAATTCTACAGAACATTTTTTGTTTATCTTCAAAGTTTCTAAATTTAAGTATGGAAAAATTGGCAGAAAAATATACATACATACATATAATCTTAGGGATCTGCAGGTGTTCATACTTATCTTTGATTCTACTTCACAATGCAAGAATCCTTGCCTCAATTCTTCTATCATATGAACAAAAATCTATCACATAAATAGCAATCTCTAACTACTAATATATAAAGACATTACAGTCATGTACCACGTAATAATGTTTTGATGACAACAGACTGATGGTGGCCGCATAAGATTAGTACCATAGAGCCTAGGTGTGTAGTAGGTATGCCATCTAGGTTTGTGTAAGTACACTCTATGATGTCAGCACAACCACAAAGTCGCCTAATGACACATTCCTCAGAACGTATCCCCGTTGTTAAGCAACGCATGACTGCATATAGATTTACCCATAATATCTCAAATGCTTGAAAAGGACTTAAAACTGATACTATTCAGCTACTGGGAGCATAATAATTAATTTTCTACCCTTTATTTCTATAAATGTAGACTTATAAATTACTTTATTTTATGCTTTTTCCTAATATTATAAAATACTCTTGTTCTTGCTACTCTTGTTCAACATTCTTTTATTTAACTACAGAGGAAGCCCTTTTCCTCCAGAAAGTCCTCATTCATCATACACATCTAGTATATAATTAATCTTTTTAAGTTTAAAAAATGTCATGAAACTGACACTAATATATACTTAACTGTATTGGGGAAGCTTCAGGCACCTCTGGCCTCATTCTGGCTTGCTGCGATGTCCTTGACTGCTACACAGGGGTCAGCAGAATGAAGTTATTTGTGTCTCTTTGGCTATCATCCTTGAGGGTTCATCTCTGGAATTATCATTTCAGTATTAGGACCCTTATCAGTGTGAGTTGGAAATGAGGGTGGACGTTTTTGGCTGCTACTTCTCTTTGATACCCATAAAAATGGAATGAAAAGACACATTGAGTATAGGATGAAAGATGTAGGTCTGTATCCCAGGCAAGCATGTACCCTACAAAAAAAAAAAACAAGCTCATTGTTTCCTCTCTAGCACTCAGAACCCTTTACTGCGCACAAACATTTGTTACTTTTGCACAGGCCATATTTATATTTCAGTGAACATATGCTTGTCTTATGTCCCTGAGTGGGGGGGTCGATCCAGAGTCTTACCAGATTCTCCAGGCTTCTAGCACATTGTGTTGCACTCTCAATATTGCTGCTTGTTGTTAAGCTGAAACTGCATACGATAACCTTTCACATACAGGAGAACCATTCAGTCTCTCCAGAGCCCTCACTTCTGAAGGAATTGAAGGCCATTAATCCTTCCCAGGGAGGCTATCTGGCTGCTCATTCTAGAGATGGCCGTCATAGTTGCCAAATGTCTCCAGTAGGGTGCCCGCTGGTGCGAGAGCCCCCACCAGGTGGAGGTCCTTCCTGTGGCTTCTTCAACCTTTGTTCCCTATGGTGGCAGCAGAATGATTGAACTTTTGTAGCCCTCAGACAGCTGTGTATGGTCTTTTAGTTTTCTTTAATAGGAGCAGAGACTCCAAAAGGCTTAAAACAACTAGCAAGAAGCAATGACTTTCTACTGGCCAAATAAATGACATCATGAAAGGCCTGTAGTGGTCAGGTTTGGTGACCTCAGGTCAAAATACAAAGTGACATCACTATAGGGGTCAGTATAGATCTCTTCACTTCCTGAGAAGAATTATTCTTACGGTATTCACACTTTTAAAAGCACAGAGTCAATGTGAACAAATAAGATAAATGACAGAATAATGTAAACAAATACTGTTACCTTATTTTAAAAGGTAGATTTGACGTATCAACAGAAAAACTTTCCTAGGGAAAAAAAAGGTAAACAACATGGCACTGGGTAAAAGTTATTCACTTGATGTGTAAACGCCATGGGCACAGTGGTGTTCCCTGTCTGGGGGTGCAGTGTCAGAGGGTGGGAAGTCCTTTAAGCAGTGTTTTCCTTCCCCTGAGACTAATTTTACATTGTTGCTTCCTATGTAACTTTACTTTCCCTGTTTGGCAGCTATAAACTATCAGACTTCTAATTTGAGTTTTACAAGTTACAGCTTCAAACTTTCTTTGTCCTCACTCTAAATATCGGAGTATCATAGAGTCACTTCTACTTCCTGCTGAGTGGGATTTGGTCACAAATTTTATTACTTAACATCATTGTAGGTTTTGTTTCTTGATAAGTTACTTATCCCACCATAAGTATAAAGTGTTCAATGTGGGTTTTAGGTCAAGAAAAATTACAATCATCAGACTTTTTTTTTCTTAAAATGAAAATATACTTTTGTGTGTGTGTGTGTGTGAGGAAGACCAGCCCTGAGCTAACATCCGTTGCTAATCTTCCTCTTTTCTTGCTGAGGAAGACTGGCCCTGGGCTAACACCCATGCCCATCCTCCTCGACTTTATATGGGATGCCGCCACGGCATGGCTGACAAGCAGTGTGTCGGCCAGCGCCTGGGATCCAAACCCACGCACCCCGGGCTGCCAAAGCACGAACTTGACCGCTATGCCACCGGGCCAGCCCCGAGAATATACTTTTTAATAACTCCAGTTTTTTAACAACATTAAAGTAGACTTTCATTTATTTATTCATTCGTCTAGTCAATAAACACTATTGAGGGCCTACTTTATATCAGAGTTTTGCTAGGTGTTGGGCATACAATGGTGAGCAAAAATAGGTGTGTATTGAAGGTAGAGACTAATTTACTTCCTGAATGCTTATATGAACATAATGAAAATATAAATGTATGAACAATAACAAAAATACTAAATTGAGTAATAGAAGAAAAAACTCTCTTTTCTTAACTTTCAGAAGCCATCTGGATTTCTCTCGTTATTGGATGAAGAAAGTCAAGTGATTTGGTCAATGGAACCAAATCTTCCCAAAAAGCTACAAAGTCTTCTAGAATCCTCAAACACAAATGCAGTATATTCCCCCATGAAGGACGGGAATGGAAATGTCACCCTCAAAGATCAAGGCACAGCATTCACTATTATGCACTACGCCGGAAGGGTAAGTTAAAGGAACGACGTAATTTATGACATGCACCAATGAACCAAAGGTCTTAAGGACAAGCTTTAAAGTTTCAATATTTTCGAGTTTATTATTTTGATAAATGAAAACTGGGTGAACAGCCCACAAAAATTTACTTTTCTAAGCTATTTTCGTTTAAGCTGATAAGGGCTTCACATCTTCAGAACGTGGGTGATGGAGCATGCAGTATGATCCTTCTCATAATGTTCCCAGAATTATAACTTCATCTGAGCAAAGGAGACCTGGATTTAATACAAAGAGCCCTGCTATGAACTTTGAGATGTTTTCGTAATCCAAAGAAACATTGGATGCCTGAGTTTGCTTACCCTCAATATAGTTTTTAGTATTAAATTATCTTTCTTAAAGTGTGTTAACCCAAGAAAAGAACTGTCAGATCTCTGTCGATTCCCTAACCAGCTTGGTAAAATGTGTTTCCTTCTCAAAACCTTCAAGGACCAACTCTTACATGTAGACATATCCACACTCCTCAGGCTAGGCTCACATCGGGCTTCTCCAAGCTGATCCTAATCATTTTTTTCCATAACTTATCTACACACACCCCCCTCTACAAAACCTCTGTTCAGGTTGTTTTTTCTAACCCATTCAGTGTTTTCTTGTGTCTCCTCCCACCCCACTTAAAGCCGCTCACACTCAAGCTTGAAATATCCTCCTTGTCTTCTTTACAAGGTGAATTTTTATCCATCTTTTAATGCTTGAATCTACATCCCACTTGTCCTAAATCGTCCTCCCATCTACAGTTAATAGCTTCCACCTTTGCATTTGTAGCCCTCAGATTTTTCCCCCATTTGGCGTTTAGTGCAAATTATATATTCCAGGGTGAAATTTCTAGTCACTCACTTGGTATATTTCAGTTCATTTCAATCCGTGTTCATTGAGACTCTGCTTTATGCCAAAGCCAGAGCATTAGAGAATCAAAGGTGAGCAAAACATTTTCCTTACCCTCAAATATCTCACTTTCAAATAAGGAAAAGGTGAACTGACAAATAAGTATGATATAATTTGCTTGTAAAAATCTCAGTAATATTAACAAAGTTCTATATTACCACAGAGAAGGAAGCAATTGTTTGTTGCCAAAGCAAGTGTAGAAATGTTTTCTAGGGGAGGTAAAATGTAACCTAGGCCTTCAAGGGTAAGTAGGAACTCAGTGAGGATAAAAGCAACGGGCCTCCATAAAGACATGGACTTTGGGAAGTGAATGGCATGTGTGTCCCTCAGGATTCAGTTGCACAGGATGGAATCCACCAAAGCTGTTCAAGCAGAAAATATATTTAGTGCAGGAAAATAACCGTTGAACTACCTGCATAGTTATGGCCTCGTCTTTGATCAGGAGGCCTTCAGCCAAATAGAGAAGCTGCTGCCATAAGTGCTGACTCTCAGTTACTGCTACCACCTCCAGCAGTAGAATGCCCGCACGCTGGCCCTCAGCATGGAAGAATCGGCCCCTGGGCCTGAAGATCTGCACAGCCAGAGAAAAACAATCACCTCCATGACATACTTACCAGGGAAACACAGCAACAGCAGAGTGAG
The DNA here is from genome assembly GCA_031878705.1 of Tapirus indicus. NCBI lineage: Eukaryota > Metazoa > Chordata > Mammalia > Perissodactyla > Tapiridae > Tapirus > Tapirus indicus. Next base: position 3,941,937 of record CM062930.1, on the reverse strand, counting down.
GCCTGCACCGCTTCCACCTTCTACGTCTTGTGCAATAGCCCCGGACAGATGGAGCCAGAGCATCAGGCCCTCGCTGCAAAGGAGCCGGGAAGGATCACTTCCCCGCTTCCTGACATCTGCAGTACAGGAAGGCAACCAGGTGAACACTGCGTGCCAGTCCGCCGTATCCACCCACATCGTGTTGGGGCAATGGTACAAGAAGTTCACTTAAGTCTATAAAGGATGGAAGGAAAAAAGTCTAAAAAGGTTGTTTTTGGACAAATCATGAATAAATATGCAGGCACTTGTCAAGACTCTGTCCTCTTGACAGTGTTAACTTATCAAATGTTTTTAGACAGGGTTGGGGGTGAAGTAAGAAAAACAGACGATGTGACATAGGATGGATTGGGAAAGACGTGAGAGGGCTGTGGAAACCCTCGGGCCAGGACTGCACTTGAGTGGTAGCCGTGGAGCGCAGAGGAGGTGGCTTGAGGCGGAGGGCCGGGGGCAGTGATTGACGGGATGTGCAGAGCAAGGGAGGAGACAGAGCTTAAAAGGACACTGAGGTTTCTCACCCCGCTGACCAATGGATGTTTTTTTAATACCAACCAAGAGAGGAAATCCTGCAGAATGAGGCATTTTGGAAGGAAAGATACTCAGTTTTAAATGTTTTGAATTTGAGGTATTTAATAGAAATCCCAAGAGGATGCTAAAATACTTGATGCTGGGGGCCGCCCGGTGGCGCAGCGGTTTAGTCCGCGCCCGGCAGACCAGGGTTCGCAGGTTCGGATCCTGGGTGCCCGCCAATGCACTGCTCGTCAGCCACGCCATGGTGGCATCCCATATAAAGTAGAGGAAGATGGGCACTGATGTTAGCCCAGGGCCAGTCTTCCTCAGCAAAAAAAATAAATAAATAAAATAAAATACTTCATGCTGGGATGAAAGAGGTTGACTGTGTTTAGATACATAGTGATATGTTTGGAAATGTGTGTCTTGATGATTTCACCCAGGAAGAGCATGGAGAAGAGGGAGAAAAGAAGTTAGTAGGAAAGAGAAGAATCACGGAAACCAATAGAAAAGGAGGACGAGGTGGGGTCAACCATGAGTGCACCTGCATGGGACGGTTAGGCCAGGGAGCACCTTTGTGAGAAGTTCCAGTAGGTGGTGTCGTGTGGTGGCTTGAGTCGCTAATGGATGTGGAGAGGAAGTTGTGGAAGATTTTACATACATACAAATATATAAATCTGAAAATACATATATTTTCCCAAAGCAGTATTATCTTTTATATTTGAGAGATTTCGCCTTTAAAAATTCTTTATAACAGTAGCAATCTTTAGTCCTGTTTTCATATTTTTTAATTTATATTTTCCTCATATTAAGCCTTTATTGAATTCACAGGATTTAGTTGAAAAATGATAATAAGGTGTGAGTTTCATGGACACTCTCTTAAGTCAGTGTATACCTGATTTGCCATATAAGTCTGTCTGCGTTGTGTCTTGGAGATGTGTTAGAGTTTCAATTAATACTAGTTGTGTTAAACTGAAAGAAACTGAGCTTTGGAATAATATTTTGTTTGTTAATTATTTGGTAATCACTTTAAAAAGTTATTCTATAGGCATTTAATAAAATGTCAATTTGAATTGTCTTAAGAAAATTTGGGGAAAAAAAGCAACTAATGGTTTGAATGAATATAATTATTTCACTGAGTTCTGATAGCAATAAAGCAAAGCAGAGAAAGCCAATTGATTAGTTGCCACTGAACCAAACCCCGTGGAATCATGAATTTTCCTGTAAAAGCATCTTTATATTTTAAGTAGGATTTTCCATAACTGGAGTCAACTTTGTGGTTTTATAAAAATCTTTCATTTCACTGAGATATACTAGTGAGTCTTAGCCCAAGGACTCCCTAAGGACTCATTCACATGTTACAGTATAGATTATATGTAATTTGTGGCAGTATGTCAAGCCATATGCCGTTCTAATCATCAGTTGTACCTACATATACTTAAATTTTGAGCTATTGCATTTTCAAGAAAAGCAGCACATTCTGCATTTTATATATCAAGAGATGTAGCAAGGAGCTAATTGGTTTAAAATCAGTATGCAAGGTCTATTTTGGACAGTAGGGTGAGCACTCCTGAATAGCTCTTTGATGATAACGTTGATCCCAAAAGAGAGCTTGATGGCGCTTGGATTCTTGGGTTGGTTTGTAGCGTCTTCTTTGGCCAAATGGGTGGGCTGAAGAGTCTCTCTCATCACCACTTGCTCCTCCGTGACTAGTTTACCTGGTTTTGTTAGTGAAAACTTACAACATCTCACAGGAAGGATGGTCACTACTGCTGGTGATGGTACTGACATCCAGCCCCAACAGGGTGGACTCTCCCATCAGACTCTTCTGCTCTGGCTACAAGATGCTGCCATGCTTCTGAATCCAGTTTGGAGCAGAGGCTCAGAGGTCCTTTTAGAAATGTTTAAGCAACATTATTTGAATTATAGATGAAGATCTTTCCTAAACACATTTGAATTTTTCATTACTCATAGGAGCCTGGTGTGTTTTTCAATCTCCAATTACAGAAATATTTTAAAGTAAGTGCGAAGGGAAGAGGCTGTGCATGAAATATTAACAGGGTCTCATTAATGAGCTTGAATCTGAATTAAAGAAGGCTGTGAGTTGTGTTTTGCTGTTATTTGTTTTAGCAAATTTTAAATCATATATGGGATTACCTGTTTTAGAAATTGCTTTTAAACTTCTACTGGTGATTTAAATGATGGATAAGCATTAAATTCAGAAGTTTGTTTAATTTTATTGGCTTTTAAAATTAAGAATCTCGAAGGAAAGAAGAATTATGCTTTGGCAAAAGACATCGGCTCTTAGGAAACTTGAATTTTCATTGAGGTGATTCTGAACTAACTCTAATAGGAAATAGTATTTTGAAGTTCCAAAATTTTAATGTGAGAAAAGGGAATAGATTAGGAGATCGTAAAGCAATCTGAAGTAATACAAATTAAATTAATAAAAATATAGGTCAAAATTAGTAGTTATAAAATATATGACACTTACATATCTGACCTTTTTTGTTGTCTGGTCATATCTTTGCCCAAAAGTTGTTTACTTAATAATTTATTTTATTACGAAGTGATTCTTTTTGGAGCTCAGATAAGTGTCCCATTGTATGACTGGCTTTGATGGTTTACACAAATCAAGTTGACGATATTCTTCTTACCTAAGATGATGTGTCTGTGTTTTAGTCTCCTTCTCACCCCAAACACTTAAGTATTGTGGTGGGTCCAAAAAGATATAGCCACGTGCTCATCCATAGAAACTTTGAGTGGGATCATATTTGGAAAAAGAGTCTTTGCTTATGTAATTCATGTCAGGATCTTGAGATGAGGAGGGCATCCTGGATTATCTGGGTTAGCTCTCAGTCCAAAGACAAGTATCCTCATCAGAGGGAGGTTCCAGAGAGAAAAGGAGGTCATGTGACCTGGAGGCAGGGATCAGAGTGATGCAGCCATAGCCCAAGGAATGCCGGGAGCCACCAGAAGCCAGAAAAGGCAGGAAGGAGTGTCCCCCAGAGCCTCCAGGAGTGTGTGGGTGCTGGGTATGAGAGTTCTGGCCTCCACAATTGCTAGAGAATAAGTTTCTCTTGTTTTGATGGACCCAGTTGGTGATGATTTGTGATAGCAGCCCTAGGAAACTAATGTAGCTTTTCATTGGTTTGGCATTTTCCGATTAGAAGTGAGTAGTTTTAACTCCTAACATGGTAGAATTTCTTTTCCAGGTTTCATGCGTTTGAGAGTGGCCCCTGCAATTTCTCGTCTCTATCTGTGCTCAGGTGGTTTTCCTCACCTGGAATGCTGCTTTCCTCTTTCTTTCCAAATCTTAGCCACCTGCCCAAGGATCAAATTCTCAACCTAATCCAAATTTTATTGATCTCTGCTTTCCCTGATCAGTCATGACGGCTGATGCCTGCATAGCATTCACAAAGTGCTCCTGAGATATTTCACCACAACCTTGTGTATTAAAGTCACTATGTCAGTTTTCGAGGTAAATGAGCCTTGGTGAAGTTCAGTGATTCACCAAAGATTGTACACCTATGTATGAGTCTCCTGGGGTGGCCATAACAAAACTCCACACACTGGGTGGCTTAAAACAGCAGAAATTTATTCTCTCACAGTTCTGGAGGCCAGAGTCCAAAATCAAGTGTCAGCAGGGCTGGTTCCTTCTGCAGGCTCTGAGAGAAATCTCTTCCTCTCCTAGCTCCTGAGGGTTGCCAGAAATTGGCATTCCCTGGCTTGTAGAGACCGCACCCCAATCTCTGCCTCTGTCTTCACATGGTCTTCTCCATGTATGTCTCCGTATGTCCTCTCCTCTGCTTCACCACCAGTCATTGGATTTAGGGCCCACTGTATCCAGTATGACCTCGTCTTAACTTTTTAACTAATTACATCTGCAGATATCTTATTTCCAAATAAGGTCACTTTCTGTGGTTCTGGGTGGACATGAATTTTGGGGGTATGCTATTCAACCCACTACAGGCTAGTAGGTCACAATACCACGCTTCATTTTCCTCAAGTCTCATGTGTTTTTCTCTATCCACCATGGTGTGTGGTGAAATTCTTAGAGTGTTCATTGTTTATGGTCATGGTATCCATATGGTGTGTGGAAAGAGAAGATGTGCTGGGGCGCACCAGGGCTCCATTGCTGTGATTTTGAGGACACTGACGCTCAATGAACACACTCATGAAGTTTGTAATTCGGGGGAATATAATTATGAACCTCATAAACTTGTTCTGAAGGTTAAGTGGTGGGCGGGCAGTAAATGCAAGTACGATTATTTTGAGATGTTGCGGCACATGTGTGAGTCGTATTTCCCCAACAGTGACTGAAGGTCTTTCAGGGCCGGAATATCACTGTATTTAGCAAAATTTTGAACTCATCAATTGCAGACATTGAAGACCAGAAACTATTTTGGTGATCATCTAATCAACTGGCTATATTTTCAGATGAGGATGTTAGAAGCCCAGTTGACTTGCTCAAATTAAGTTAGTGGTTAAATGTCCTTGATTAATTAAAAAATGTATTTGTTAATTCTTATATCTTATAAATGTGCTCACATTGCATAAAGCAATGTTTTATCAGTCATGTTAGAGTATTTATTTCTTATCACAATGTTATTAATATCACTTCAGCAGATGATAGGAAAGATGTAACCACTAAAGTTATATTATGATATTTTCTTGCTCTTTCTATCACATTTGAAAGACTTCAGTGGAAGATACAGGCAGAAAATTGAGGTATTTCTCCATATGTGGAAATTATAATATTAAAACAGAAAACATTTAGATAAATGTTTTAACATGTTAATGTGACATTCTGTTTTTCACTGAATATACAGGTTGTTTTTGTGATGAGTAGCACTACCTTGATTAAAGAGAATTTTTGCAAAAAATTATGTTCTTTACCATTTAGCTTTATGACTGATATTTTAATCAAGCATACGGGTGTGTGAAATTTTACTGCAGATTTTAAAAGATCCTTTTGATATTATTTCCCTTAAGAAAATTAAAGCATTCTCTGCATTTTGTATACATATTCTGAGATGTAATTTTATGACAGAATGAAAATGTATAACCCTTTTATGTAATGTGCTTGCAGATGTGTCTTTCTATGGGTCATTATGATGGTATTCACCAGGATTCCTTTTTCATCCCCCTAAACCAATCCCTGCAGGTAAATTGTAATCCCAGAATCTGAGACCCTCATCACTATTGTTCATGTCACTGATTTCCACAGGTCTTTACGGAAACTGTTGCTAAAATGTTGTGAAGTGACGTGAAGGAAAGAATGATGTTACTGATTTGTGGCCAGTCTATAAAATACCTGACATTTTTTCCTTATCCTTGAAAAGGATCTACCACTCTTGTTGGATAAACTAAGTTTGAAATGTATGCGTTTAGCTTTATGCTGTCGCCCAGACCTCTAAGAAGTAGAGATCTTCATCTCATTGTGACTGCGGTAGACTCCCGGTGACATATACAGATGAAAGCCAACCTCTTCAGCCCTAGACATATTTACATAACATGTGTGAAGGGATACATCCTGGCCTGTTCAATTTCCCAATTCCACACGTGTCAGGAACACCTTCTGCAGCTTGTCAGCTGGCCTTCAGCCCTGGAGATTTGTGGGAGACACCAGCTGCCCCAAAAGACTCTGAGAGTAAACCCTTAAATCAAAAGAAAAAGGAGATGGACTAATCAATAAGGAGGCTTCCGTCTATTTCTCTTTCTTTTCTCCAGGCAAAAGCCCCAGACATGACAATAAAATCTGTCTGGTCTGAGCCAAACTGATACTATTAAAGGTTGTTTGACAAAGATATTTTGACCCACACAGCAAGAGTTTAATTTATATCTGTTTGTTCACCTATTGGGCAGACTTTTAGAAAAATAAGAATTAACTCCACCAGGCTTCTGGTACTCTGTTGCTTATATCAATTTCACCTTTGGCATACATCTTTGTAGGAGACATGATAAACGTTTCCTTACCCATGGTCTTGTCAGGAAGAGAAATGCAGGATCTCATTTAGGGAATCTTATTGTTTCTTTAAAGATGTAATAGGCTCTGTTATCTTCATGGACTGACAGAAAGTGATAAATAAGGAACTTTAGATTTCCTACAATATTGATGTCTTACTGTTAGTTGATTGGTAATTTTTTCCTTAAAAGGACAAATGAGGTATATTCATAAATTTCAGATAAGTCAATTTCAAGGCAATGTCCACATCCAGATTCTGGGTATCTAGATGAGAACTCTTAACAATAATACTATGTGCTCCTAATAACTTTCTTTGCTAATTAGTGTTTATCAACTTAAAGTGAATCAGAATGAAAGCAAGCAAAGCTATTAGATGGAATCACTTAATGGAAAAGTAAAAAATAGAAGCCTTTGCTTAGAAATACTGATGCTATAGAGATCAATTTACCACTACACATGAAATTGAGACTCTTTTCAGCAAACCTCAGATAGAAAGCTGAAACTAGGCAAGAAAACTTATCAGACCCATTTATGTTTGCTGAAAATGGTATCATTTCTTTTGCTAAAGTCCAATCTTTACATACATTCTGGTGTGATCTATCGAAGTCAAGAGTGAATCTCGAAAGTTTTGCATTTTTATCACCTGTTAGACCCAACCACCTCTTTTCTTTTTGGTGAGGAAGACCAGCCCTGAGCTAACATCCTTTGCTAATCCTCCTCTTTTGCTGAGGAAGACTGGCCCTGGGCTAACATCTGTGCCCATCTTCCTCTACTTTATATGGGACGCCGCCACGGCATGGCTGACAAGCAGTGTGTCGGCAGGCGCCCGGGATCCGAACCTGTGAACCCTGGGCTGCCAAAGCGTGAACTAAGTCGCTGCGCCACTGGGCTGGCCCCCACCAACCACCTCTTTTCTAGGGATTATATTTTTCATCCTGTAAATAACATGGTGGAAAAGGGATTATCAATTTGACTTCTAAGTGAATTTACCTGTATTCCATAAATAGTGATGCTTCTCAGGATGTTTTGACTCCTCCTAGGAGGTTATATCCTCTCATGATTCAGTTTCATATATGAGATGATTCCCAAACCTCCAGTCTAACTATTTCTCCTATAGGCTTCATACCTGTGTATCTACTTTTTAATATCTCTACTTGGGTGACATCTTAAATTCCACAGGTCCAGAAGCTAACTAAATTTCCTAGTCATCTCCAAACACTCTCTCCCTCTCAACTTACTTCAAGAAGTAAATAAATAAATACAACTGATTTTCCATATTTGTCCCACTTTTCAACTCATGGTAAAATCAGAAACCCAATTAATTACCAAATATAAGCTACTGTCTCCGCTATTTGTCTCTTGAACCCAAATACTTATCCCAGTATCCTCGTTCACATTGCCCCCTCACTCTCTTGGGTTATTTCAATAGTCTCCCAACACTAACTGATGGAATAAGTGCTAATTACCAATAGAGGAAGAAGTGACTACTTTTACTTAAAGGCACACTGACTCCCTCTACTTCATTTATCTTTTTGCTTCTCTGGTAACACTTTTCAAAATTAAGTGTGGTTATTCTGATTTGACTTGTCAACAGTAGACCTACGCTATTGGCACTGATGGCTGCTTTCCCTATCACTTGTTTATAAACCATTCTTTTAAACATTTTTGCCTACCAGCTTATCTCTCCTTGGTAGAAGGACAAACTTTGCTTTCTCTGTTAAAAATCAGATCTTCCAGATTGTTTTAACACTCTTGTTCTTCGTGTACCTGGTAGTTGAACATGCACAACTCGGGGGATGTAATCAGGATTCAATTTTATTTTTGGCTTGCACTGCTTTTTAAAATATATTCAGCAGGGACAGTCTTTTCCTGGTAACCAGATGAAAACCCAGGCAGCTCCTGGGATATTTCTGGTCTCTCTCCAGCGATAGAAAGTTCTTTATTTGCTTTCATTGGCACTCACAGACTCAATTCAGTAATGAAGAATCTCTAGTCCTATATAATAATCAGAACTACAAACTTAACTGAAAGTTAAGTCCCCTCACACTCAACCACAGACGAGACACTGTACAGTGGCCTGGGCGTCCTGTTTTCTTTCTTTTCTTGTGCTGACTCCTCTCGTATTGTCACAATATGGTTTCACGAACACCACGCCTTTCAATATCTTGGGCTAACTCTCACTTGTGTGAGTTCACATATTCCTGAGACACTCCTCCCCTGGGAACCTCTGGCACCCTTCTTATGACCTAGATGATGCTGATTCTCCCGGCTGGCTGCTCCCCCCAGGGCCCTGGCTTCTGGTGTCCATTCCACACAGACTCTCTCCATTGGGCTCCGTTATTCCCAGCACCCACACATCCTCTTGGGCAGGATGTAACATGACTCTGGTTTGTGGACCAGATGAGAAACATGCCCTTTGCAGTTCATCAAAAACATAATATATTCTGTGCTCTCCACTTTCAAGAGCTGCCACAGAATAGCCCAACAGTCCATTCCATCACAGCAGGGGCTTTTCCTCCCTCCCACACCCATCATACTGCCCATTTCTGCCTTTGTGCTACCTAGCGGGGGTCAATCACCAGTTCACAATCTCTCTAACTGGTGGCGCAGTCTCAAAGTGTATGAGAGGTTCTATGAAGCCTCCTCCCTCTTGGCTTTGTGGATGGAGAAAGAAACTCTGTAAAACTGATTATGGCTCTATTTGCATGCTATCAAAAGCAGTCACTACTGTCTGCTCAGATTGGTATGAGAGCAGTAGATCAATAGATCCATAGATACAGACATAGATGTATGAATCAAATACAATAGATAGATTTGTTGGTGGTGGTGCAGTTAACTAGATTCCGACTCCTAGCGACCCTGTGGACATCAGAGTGGAACCCTGCCCAGTCTTTTTACACCATCCTCCAATTCTTTTCAGAAGTGAGTGGCCACGTCTTTCTTCTGACTCTGTCTTAGTCTGGAAGCTCCGCTGCAGCCTGTCCACCCTGAGTGACCCTGCTGGTACTTGAAATCCTGGTGGCAAAGCTTTCATTATCACAGCAACACACAGCTGCCACAGTATGACAGTCGACAGATAAGGGGGTGTGGGATGTGGTTCCCTGACCGGGAAGTGAACCTGGGCCTACGTGGTGAGAGCACCAAATCTTTTGTTCTTTTTTTTTTTTTTTTTTTTTTTTTTGTGAGGAAGACCAGCCCTGAGCTAACATCCGTTGCCAATCCTCCTCGTTTTTGCCGAGGAAGACTGGCCCTGGGCTAACATCAGTGCCCACCTTCCTCTACTTTGTGTGGGACGCTGCCACAGCATGGCTGACAAGCGGTGCCTTGGTGGGCGCCCGGGATCCAAACCCCGGGGGCTGCCAAAGCGTGAACTAAACCGCTGCGCCACCAGGCCTCCCCCGAGAGCTCCAAATCTTAACCACTAGACAACCAGGATTGGCAGATGATAGATGCATAAATAGATGATAGATAGATAGATAGTTAGATGATAGATCAACACACACATATATATAAATCAAATATCAATATTGCCAGAAACACATGTAAGTTACCCATGCTATAATCTGGGATATCCTGAAATACCTAAATTATCACTGAGGGTGGCTTCCTTAGAAGAACTTTAACTTTTAGCACTTCAAACACATGGAAATATAGATTTCCATATCAGAACTACATTAATCGTGTGATAATATAATTAGCAATTTGGTTTGTCCTTAACGTGTATTGCCTTGTACGGTAGAGTGTGCACGCTGTAGGAAACGCTCGTTCTAATGCAGTGTTTTATATGTGAACTATGGATAATGTTTTAGCTGGGTAAGAATAAGACATATGAAGTTGGAGCAGTAAATCTCTGAGCGATGCCACAGGAGGCTCTCCTAAGAATGTAAGACCACGCTTCTGCCACTCAGACGGTTTTCTCTTCGCTTCCTGATTCTGGCCTGAATGAAGAATTGAAGAGCTGTAATATTTGTGTTTCCAGCCTGTGGTTCAGTGCTCTATTTGTTTTCATTTCTTCTTCCTCTAACCTGTAAGGCAGTGCATCTGCAAGGATGCTGAGATCCGTTCTGCTCTCTCCACATGATTCATTTTATAGATTTTGATGGTATCTCCTTTCACACTCAGTCTTTCTAGAATGAATAGTTCTTATCACTTCGTCTGTCTCCAACCATAAGCTCTTCTAGTCCCTGCGTCATTCTCTTTGATTTCCTTTATACTTTCAAGAGCTTCATTATCTTTCTTTAGGTGTCTGGAACAGTGATGAACATGGTATCTGTGCTTGTCCTTTTTTGAGCTGTGGAGCAGGTAGACGCATTGGAGCTGTCAGCGCCAAGACCAGAATAGACAAAGCAAGAAATTGGGAATGGTGGAGACTGGTTAGGATGCAGCCTGAAAAAGAAACGACACCAAATTTTGAAGAAGAAAAGGAGTATGGGGAATAGGTTCCACAGGAAAAGTTGAGACAGACAGGGGACAGAGAGGTGACCTATCCCCAGTGGAAGTAGCCCCCTCCTCTGAGTCTGGAGAGAGGCAGGGAGGGGTCAGTACTAATGAACTGGGAGCTGAGGGCAGCGGGTGGGGGATGGAACCAGGACAGCCTACCCTAAAAGAACTGGGGCCATGAGGAGTGAGCTGTAGAATGAGGATGGAGCCAAGGAGGAGATTCAGCATTGTTGGGGAAGAAGGGAATTACCAAGGCTTATGCCCTCCTCCTTCCCTCCAGTCTTCTGCCAGTGCCTCCCTTGGCAGCCCTAGCTGGAGGGCCAGGTTAGGGACCAGAGAGAAGACAAGGGCAGGGATTCATCGGAGAGCCAACGGTGTATGTAAATGGGAAAGGCATTACCCAGCACACTGTGCAGCAAGTTCCTCCTCTTTTGAAAGTACATACATAGACAAAAATAATTTGATAGATAGATACAATATTGGCTATCTCTGGGAAAAGGAATTAGAGGTAATTTTTATTTTATTGTTTGTAGTATTTTCCAAATTTTATAAATGCACATGCATTATATTTTATAAAATATTTTTAAAAGATCAGTCCTAGGGCCGGCCCGGTGGCGCAGCGGTTTAGTCCGCGCTTGGCAGCCCGGGGTTCGCGGATTTGGATCCCGGGCACCTGCCGACACACTGCTTGTCAGTCATGCTGTGGCGGCGTCCCATATAAAGTGGAGGAAGATGGGCACGGATGTTAGCCCAGGGCCAGTCTTCCCCAGCAAAAAGAGGAGGATTCGCAACAGATGTTAGCTCGGGACAGGTCTTCCTCACAAAAAAAAAAAAAAAAAGATCAGTCCTAGCTGCTTTTCTTGATTTTTTTTTCTAAATGCAGTCTTTTACTCTGATAATGTTCCTCAATTCGATGAAGACTGTACTTATTAACTTTTGCTGTTAGTCATATCACAGGCAATTTGAAAATCTAAATAAATGGTATCTGCTCGTGCCCATTTACTATGTTCGTATGTAGCCTGTTCTCATCCCTTAAAATATTTTTTTATTGATGGACTATGCTGGTAAAATCATTAAACTTTTTTAATGTTTAAAATTAAAAATTGGCCTCAGCTCAACACTCAATTAAATAAATAAACTGAGATTCAGAGAAGCTGACATCTCGTGCTCCCACCGTCAATTATAGCAGCCTGTGTCCCATAAGTGTTTTGTAGGTTGATTGGCGGGCACATAGAACTTTCTTCATAACCCTTGGTCCATTGCCCCTTCTACATTAACACTTTTATTCATTTTATTTTCCCCAAATTTCCAGGACTATGTATGGCTTATATAGGGCACCACAATAATCAGAGTTGTTTGAAAAGTACTGGGTTCTGCTGCTATAGTCTTAGATAAAATTATTTGAAAATTCTTTCTCTACAGCTTTTTATAAATTGCTAACTATCCTAAGAAAAAATGATTAGCCTGAGTATAATCATAGTGTTGTTACATGACATCAAGCGGACTCTGACTCCTGGCGACCCAATGAATGAGCGCGGTCCACAGTGGTCCTGTCCTCAACAGTCCTTCCCAGCTCCTGTAGACTCATGCCTATGGCCTCCTTTATGGGGTCAACCCATCTCGTATTTGGTCCTCCTCTTTTCTTGCTGCTTTTCTGGCATTATTGTCTTTTCCAAAGAATTCTGCCTTCTCATGACATGCCCAGAGTAGGGCCGCCTCAGTTTATCAATTTTGCCTCCAGCGATAGTTCAGGCTTAATTTGCTCTGGGACCCATTTGTTCGCCTCTCTGGCTGTCCAGGGTGTCCCTAGAGCTCTCCTCCAACACCATATTCAGAATGAATCAGTTTTTTCTTCACTGTCCAGCTTTTGCACTGTACATAGTCATTGGGAACACGAGGGTGTAGGTAATCTCGGCCTTGGTCTCTAATGACACATCCTTACACTTGATGATCTTCCCTAATTCTTTTATTGCACCCCCCTTTCAAGTCTCAGTTTTCTCTTGATTTCTTGGCTAGAGTCTCTATTTAAATTGGTGACTCAACCAAGGTAAATAAAGTCTTTAACAATTTCAGTGTCTTCATTGTCTGTGTTAAAGTTGTGGAGTCCTTCTGTAGTCATGATCTTTGTCTTCTTGATGTTCAAATGCTGTCCTGCTTTGGCACTTTCTTCTTTCACTTTCCAGAGAAGCTGTTTCAAATCATTGCTGCTTTCTGCCAGCAAGATGGTGTCATCTGTACATCTTAGATTGTTGATATTTCTTTCAGCAAGTTTCACTTCTCCTTCCTGTGAATCTAGCTCAGCTTTTTATATGATATGTTCTGCATAGAGATTAAACAGATGAGATAAAATGCACCCTTGTCTGACACCTTTGCCTATAGGAAACATATAATTATAGTGTATTCTCATTTTAAACTTATCATCCATTTTAATATGTGCCAATATCTGCTCTAATAGTTCTGTATCTAGAATGCCCAAGATATATTTATCCTCTGCAAATCCTGTCCCTGGGCTCCCTTATTCCCTGCCAGCATCACAGAGGAGGACTGAGTTCGTAGAGCAGCATAAGTCACTAGTACCTGAGCCATTATTCTCAAACTTGAATGTGCACCAGAATCCACTGGGGAGCAAGTTAGAAATGCAGGTTCCTTGGCTCCACGCCTATAAATGATGATTACAGAGGTCTGAGTGAAATCTAAGGCATGTGCATGTTCGTTAAGCACTAGAGAATGTTCTCCTGCAGGTAATCTGTGAACCATGTTTTCAGAAACACTAAAGATATCAGCCGCAGAGTAGGTTGTCTGTTTAGCACACACTCCACAACCTCCCGCTGCCCTTCTACTATGCGCCAGGCTCCTGGAGGGGGGCAGAGGCTGCAGACAGAGAGAACACACTAAGCCCAGCTCTGACAGACCCCAGCACCTTCTTTATCGAGGTGGAGGAAGCCAACGGCTCTTGTTCTCAATTCAGGGAATTAAAATCAGTGATGGTGGATAGAGCTATTTCTGTGACGCTCTCACACCTTTGGATTTCGGTTTCCTTGGTGATTAGCCAAGCATGAGCTTGACAGCCTTCAATTCAGAGGAAGATGCACATGGTTTGGTATTTTGTAGCTTTTCTTTGTGGACCTAGGAAACTAGGTATCTTCATGAATTGTGACTCACAGCCATGGTGAAAGTTTTATAATCCCTTTTCATATATAGCTAACATAATTTATCTTATATTTATTGCATGATGGAGTGTTACGGCAAGTTCCTCCAAAACAGCAGCCTGCTGCCCTACTCCCTAGTTTGTGCTGCTCTCCTCGTTTGGCACCACACCAAGTACTGCTAACTGTTGAAACATCAGCAAAATGCTGAATTTCCTTCGGAGTCATTTTATTGAAGAGAATCATTCCAAAGTAAACCTTTGAATACAAGACAGTTTCCTTACAGACTTGTACTGGGCTGTATGCATACAAATTTCTCTATTACATGCATGAGGGACGCTGTCACTTATAGTGTGAATCCCATCTTCTAATTCTTAAGAAGAAAAAAAAAAAAAAACAAAGTCTGAGTTTCAGTTATGTGAAGACAGAGGGGAAATGGAAAGCGTTTAACATGGCCTCTATCTTTTGTGACTTTCATGTTTTTCTCCTTTCATCCCCCCAAAAACAAAACAGCAAGAAAACTCATGGTGGGCCTGTGAGCAGACAGCCATCCCGAATGACCTAGAAAGGACTCTGCCTAAGCCTGCTTCCTGCTGCTCCAGCAATGCCTGTCAAGTCCCTCCGAGTGGCACACCTGAGAAGACAGACCTTTATCTGTTCTCGTGACATCACACACTCACAAAGCTAGAGTGGTTTTTAGGATAGAGTTTCTCCTTGGTGTTTTCCCTTCATAGAAATTCCTCCGTCCATTTAACTGGGCTCTGAGGTCACTTCCCTTTGAATTGCCTGGGAACCTACTGGCCTTATCCCACTAAGTTTTGCAGCTTCTGTGGTTTCTTTTCCGTGGAGTTATTGCCTCCTCCTCCTCCTAGAGGCCATTGCTCTCAGCGAGGTCCAGGTGCTCAGGTGTAGATGGCTCATAAAGGTCATGTGCGTGTCCTTCCAGGGAGGCTCGTTTTATTTGGCAGCAATTCCTTCGTAAAGTAATAAATTAATTTTGACTGATAAAATTACAGGTTCAAGATGAGAATCTCCGTTTCGATGGGCAGCCCATTTAGCAGCCTCAAAATTGTTGACAGAGGTGACTCCATGAGTTCCTCTCAAGTCAATAATGTAAAAAAATTCTCAGGCAGGTCTGAGAAGAAGGTACAAGTGCGCATTAGAAGCAGGTATATTGATTAGAAAACTGTAGATACTATGCAAAGCTAGGTACTAACAAGCTTTCTCATTTATCTTCAAAATTACCTTGAGAGGGAGATGGAGAGAGAGACAGTGACAGAGAGTGACAGAGAGAGAGGGTGACATTACCTTCTAGGTTCTGTGGATGAGGAGTCATGAAGTCTCAGTATCTTGACCCAGATTACCTACCAGGCACTGGGACTTGTTGAAGCTGGAACGCACAAGGTATGCTGCCATGCAAGCTGGTGCTCTTTCCACCACAGCTTGACGCTTCCCAGAGAGTTGGGCCTTGAAAAACAGACTTGGCATTGGCAGTTAGAGAAGTTAGAAAGAAGTTTGCTAAAAGGAAAGGCAGGATTGATGTCATGAGAGGAATTTGGGAGCAGAGTGGCAGAAAGTGAGGAGAAAAGTACAATAGGAAGTACCTTGAAATATGCCATATATCAAAGGATTTTACTGGGTGAGGTGGACATCTTTCCATAAACAGTGAGGATTTATCAGGGATTCAACATGAGCAATCACTGAGTTAGATTTTGGTTTTCTATTTCCATCTTTTTCTCAAAATTCACTTCAAGCTCTTCTGTTCATTTAGGACAAAAAGAAAACATGTGATTTATCATAGTCCAGATTATAGTATTTTTTTAGCTGTGGCTACCTCATTTGCTATAAATTTTTGTTTAAAAAGTGAAAACAAAAAAAACCATTTTTGTTACATTTATTAAAATTACAGTTTCCTTTTAGTGTGTACAATTTTGAAACAGTTAAGCATATTTCAGATTTTAATACTGTGCTAAGTTTCTGAATTTGTATTGTGCCCCTACCTCCCCGCTGCAGGGGGGATGTCAGAGGAGGCCTAGTTGGGGGTCAGGTCTTTCACCACTGCCCAGAGGGAACCCGGCCACATCTCCCCTCTCCCACACCCAGTTGGTGGAGGTCACTTAAGATGCAGTAAAGAAGCACATCAACCCCTTCCATCTGCTCACCCAGCAGCCAAGAAAGTGTGACTGGAGGCCCAGTGGAGACCCAGATCTCCTGCCCCCGCCCAGCAGTAATGAGAATCCCCACTTCTTCCATGTCAGAGGAGGCTGAGCAGGGAACCTGACTTCTCCCAACTGGCAGTAACGAGGCTGTGCCCTGCTAAGTGGTATCAGAGGAAGCCGGTTAAAGTGAAAGGTTAAGTTGGAAACTTCGACACCCTCCTCTCAACTGATAGAACAACTACATGGGAACTCAGCAAGAATACAGAAGAGCTCAACACCGTCAACCAACAGGACCTGCTCATTTACAGAACACTGAAACCAGCAAAAACAGAATATGCATTCTTTTCAAGTTCCCACAGGACGTGTATCAAGACAGACCATATGCTGCACCATAAATCAAAACTAAACAAATGCAGAAGGATTGAAATTCTAGAGTGGCCTTGCATACCACAATGGAATCAAACTAGAAATCAGTACAAGAAAGATAACAGAAAAATCTCCAAATACTTGGACACTAAACAATGCCCTTCTAAAAAATCCTTGAATCAAAAAGGAAGTCTCAAGGAAATGCAAAAAAGTATGTCGAACTGAAGAAATGCAGAAAAGTATGTCAAACTGAATGAAAATGAAAGTACAACATGACAAATTTGTGAGACACAGCTAAAACAGTGCCGAGAGGAAAATTTCCAGCACCAAATGCATATACTAGGAAAGAGGAAAGTCTCAAATCATAATCTAAGCTCCCACCTCAAGAACCTAGAAAAAGGAGAGCAGAATAAACCCAAAGCCAGCAAACAGAAGGCAATAACAAAGAGCAGAGAAAATCAATGAAACAAAGAGCTGCTAAAGCTCTTTGTCAAACCTATAGTAAGAAGGATATGAAAGATAAAAGACACAAATTGCTAATATCAGGAATAAAACAGGGAATATCACTACAGACCCTGCAGACAATAAAAAAGATTGAAGGGAATGCTACAAACAACTGTCACATAGAGATTCAACAACTTAGATGAAATGGATCAATTCCTCAAAAAACACAAACTACCTCAATTCACCCAATATGAAACAGATCATTTCAAAAGGCCTATAACCATCAAGGAAATGAATTTGTAATTTAAATCTCTCCAAAAGAAAAGCTCCAGTCCTCGATGGTTTCACTGGAGAATCCCACCAAATATTTAAAGGAAAATTAACACTGATTTTACACAATCTTTTCTGAAAATAGAAGAGAGAACACTTCCCAATTCATTTTGTGAAGCTAGTATTACCCTTATACCAAAACCAGACAAAGACAGTATATACACACAGAAGAAATAAAACTAAAGATCAATATCCCTCATGAATATGGATGCAAAAATACTTTTAAATATTTGCAAATATAATTCAACAATATGTAAAAAGAATTATCCACTGTGAATAATTTGTTTTTTTTCCGGGGGTGCAAAGTTGGTTCAATATTTGAAAATCAAAGTAATCCACCATATTAACAGGCCAAAGAAGGAAAAAAATTACATAATCATATCAATTGATGCAGAAAAAGAATTTGATAAAATTCAACATCCATTCATGATAAAAACACTCAGAAAAATAATCATAGAGGGGATATCCTCAATTTGATAAAGAGCATCTACAAAAATCCTACAGTTAACGATATATTTAATAGTGAAAGACTGTTTTTCTCGTAAGATCAGAAACGAGCAATGGTGTCCTCACGCACCACTGTGATTAAACATAGTGCTGGAGGTTTTAGCAAGTGCAATAAGGCAAGACATGAGATAACAGGCAGACATATTGGAAAGGAAGAAATAAATCCGTCTCTATTTGTAGATGGCATGATTGTCTATGTGTAAAATCTCGAGGACCTACCAAAAAAAGTCAAAAAGAAAAGAAATGTAGAACTAATAAGTGAGTTCAGCAAGGTCACAAAATAGAACATAAACACAAAATAATCTATTGTATTTCTATGTACTAGTATTGGGCACTGAAATTAAAAATACAGCAGTATTTCCAGTCACTCAGAAAAATGCAAATAGGTATAAATCTAATAAAACGTGTAAAGGATCTATATGCTGAAGACCACAAAATGCTGATGAAAGAAATCAAATATCTACATAAAGGGAGGCATATGTCATGTTCATGGATTAGAAGACAACACAGTGAATAGTCAATTTACTAATAATCAACAGAGTGATACTCATTTCTCCCCAAATTGCTACACAGGTTTAATGCAATTCCTATCAAACTCACAGCAAAATTTTGATTAGATATAGACATACGGACAGTATTATTCTCAAATTTATATGGAAAGGTGAAGAAATTAAAATACTTAAAACACTTTTATAAATATTTTTATATTTTATAAATATTTATAGCATAAATATTTATTTATATAATATAAATATATAATAAATATAAATATTTATTAAAATTTATAAATATATAATAAATATAAATATTTATTAAAATTTATAAATATTTATGTTTATAAACATAAAGTGTTTATAAAATACTTAAAATATTTTTGTAAAGAAGAATAATGTGGGGGGAATTAGTCTACTTAATTTAAAGTCTTATTATAAAGCTTCAGTAATCAAGTCAGAAGTGAAGGGGTAGATAACATAGATCAATGGGACAGATTAGAAAATGCAGACACAGACTCACACCCATATGTCCAACTGATTTTGGGGAGGTGAGTGTGTCCATAAACTGGCAACATGCGGGATCCACGTGGTGATGTGAATATCCTGCATCTTCACTACATTAATGGCAATATCCAGGTTGTGATGCTTTTGCAGGATGTTACTACTGGGTAACCATAGGCACTGGGCAAAGGTCCACAGGATCTCTCTTAAACTTTCTTTAAAGTTAAGAAATATTTAAATGTGATGGGAGCTGGTTGTATATGGTAATAAATGGGCATGAATGGATATCATTTATTTAGATTTTCAAATTGCCTGTAACAAGGCCAATATCAAACTTCATTGGATTGAGGGAATTATCATGGTTTAAAAACCCAAATTTGAGGGCTGGCCCGGTGGCGCAGCAGTTTAGTTCACGCTTGGCAGCCTGGGGTTCACGGGTTCGGATCCCAGGCGCCTGCAGACGCACTGCTTGTCAGCCATGCCGTGGCGGCATCCCATATAAAGTAGAGGAAGACGGGCACGGATGTTAGCCCAGGGTCAGTCTTCCTCAGCAAAAAGAGGAGGATTAGCAACAGATGTTAGCTCAGGGCTGGTCTTCCTCACAAAACAAACAAACAAAAAAAACCCAAATTTGGAATCAGGTTGTATTTTATCTTTAAAATTTAAAAAAAATTAGAAACCTTCATATATGTGAGTGAGTGTTTGTGTGTGTGTATGTCTACACACATGCATGTGTGTGTTGTGTGTGTGTATTTCTCAGCTCTGTCTACTGAATACCCCTGTAAACGTTGACTAACCCAGTAGTAATGTGCTATTGTGTACCTCTAAGGTCCAGATGGGGGTCTCTAATTTCAGTTTTTCACTAAAATATGCAAGAGCTCCTTGAGGAAATAAATACTTGATCCCAGATTTGGGACCAGGAGAAAAATAACGCCTGGAACCATGTGTTGACATTCCACTAATGCCAATTTTATATAACACATCCTCAGTCATTTGCATTGTTATATCAATTATGATAAAATAACTAAGTTATTTTGGATAGTGTTTAATACTTGTTTTGAGCTGTCAAATCAGATCCTGTCAATACTGTAGTCATCCATATCTTGTTAATAGGGTCAGAAGCTCTTAGAGGGCCCTTGCAGAACATTATTTGAAGAAAGACTCAAAGAGCTAAAGTAGTTTGCCCATTACCACAAAAATAATTAAGCTCAGCTGCTTCATGATTCAGTAATTTTATACAAAATAATTTTTGCTAAACTCTGCTTCCTACAAGCATCAAATTGCCCTCGTTGAGTGTTTGCACTTGTGTGTGTGTTAAATGTCTTTTTCTAAGTAACTTGGCCAGTTGGGGTCTCTGACTGGGACGTTTTGAACTTTAGTTTTCATTGGAGACCTTCAGCTTTTTCTCTAGGTACCCAAATACGACCAGGGTGCCATTCATGAGAACTTTTCAAAGCACATGATTTTGTGGTAATGGAAGACTCGTCAGCATGATCTGAAATTCAAAAGGACAGCACAATGTTATGCTATATGCGGTCACAATATAACAAAACCTGTCTGTTCATTTCACCAAATATTTATTGAATGTGCCCAACGGACAAGGCATTTTTCTAGCTGCTGCAGGGAGACAGAGCTGAACAATACACAGCTGCTGCCCTCAAGATCCCAAGGTGTGGTAAGAATTTTACTGCAGGGGTTAGGAAGGGCCATCACAAAACAAGGCCACGCCAGGAGCAAAGGCAGAGGAGGAAGGAATGTATTTAGAGAAGAGCAGGTAGTCCAGTTGTGTGTGTGTGTGTGTGTGTGTGTGTGTAATTCAGACTCATCAGATTCCCATGCAGAGTAGGCTAGGATTGTAGATCGGAACCATATAGAGGAGGACCCTGCATGACAGGATCAGCTGTTGGACCTGAAACGACTTGCCAAAGTCCACATAGATCCAGAGTGACTTAGAAGAATGTGTTCTGACCTCTCTTCCATGGTTTCACTGGGCACTGCTGTCCTTTATAGGAAGACATAGAGAAGCCACACCTCTAGATTAAAGTTTCTAAACCCCAAAACTATGGACTTTTGGGCCAGGCAATTTTTCGTGGTGGAGCCGTCCAGTGCACTGTACAATGTTTAGTAGCATCCCTGTGCACCACTCCCCAGTTGTGACAAACACAAATGTCTCCAGTCACCGGCAAGTGTCCCCTGGGAGTCACCACCAGCCCTGGTTGAGAACCACTGCTCTGGAGTATATAAAAATGGTTCCTATTTAACAATGTATAATATGTAACATAATACATAACTCTATTCTGGCAAACTGGATAATTAGGAATTGATTTAGAAGCATCTGAAAGTTGTTTAGTTTTTTGGCATTGCCTCTTAGCTCAACCAGTCTTCTGATCCAAGTTCATATTGGAAAATCTGGGAATCTGCAGGATGTCTTGGAACTTCTGAGCCATTTAAGCTCATGTGACAACAAAGAATAAAAACTCAGTAGGGCTTTATGGTCAGGCACTGGAATTTGAAAGCCATTTAGGAAGCAAGGCTCATTAGGGGTTGTGTGGCCTTTTCATAGGCCCCTCTCACTGGCCACACAGCTTTTTTTTCATGGATTCTTTCTCAGTCTGTCTAGTCCCCTCTTGCTCCCAATGAGACAATCCTGTCTGGGCTGTCTAGTTAAAATTCTCGAAGGAGGTGATTATCACCTTTATTGATCTAACCGCCCATACGTTTCATGGGTGATACAGCATGAAGAGGTGTCATTGGTCAGCTCCCTCCCTAGCTCAGTCCTGGTCTACCCAGGGCAAAGGATAGCCTATGACACCCAACCACAGTGCTGTCCACAAGACATTTCCACAAGAAGCAAAAGCAGCTGTTGAAGCAGGCGAGCCTTAGGGCTGATCCGACTTCTCAGGACCACATTGGGAGTTCACGCTTAGCTGAGACCGAGAGAGGCAGTAAGACATGTCTGCCTTCAAAGATGGAGTCGCCTAGGCCAGACTGGAATACCAGTAAAACTGGACAATAAAGTCATTTAAATGTATTGGTCAGTAAGCTGTGGTGAAGAAAACTGTCCTTTGAATAATCCTGAAGTAATTGTTTCATGTATTTTCTTCATTTTAAAGACTTCAGAGTAACTGTTTGAAAGATTCAAGGACCCTTTTAGTAAAGAGACCACTGAATTTCTCAAACTGAAATCACACTTCCTTCCCAAAGTGCCAGAGTCTTTCCAGTTGGGTTAGTGAGTTGTCTGAGCAGGTTAGCATCCTCAAGAATAACGAGGCTACATGAATGTGAGTCCCCACCATTTCTTCTCAAACTCCCCATCAGAGGATGGCTTCACACATTAGAACAGAAGCGGTGTCCCCTGTCTAATGTGCAGAATGAAAGCATGCAGATGGCACTTTGAACTTGCGTGCTATGTGAACTGTAAGACCTAAAGACGCTTCTTTTATGAATAATTTAAAACTTCTGCTGAGTCAAGTTATCCTGTAAAGGAAATTCATTTTGTGGTCATGTTTAATCATTAATAATTATGCTATTTTCTTTTATTGTAGGTAATGTATGAAACTGCTGGAGCAATTGAAAAAAATAAAGACTCCCTTTCACAGAATCTTCTATTTGTAATGAAAAGTGAGTTTTTCCCTCCCGTGGTTAAAATGTCACACATTCCTTATTTCTCCACCTCTGAACGTTGTCCTATAAAATATGCCACCAGCTAAGGGTAATTGAAATATCTTTTGCATTCTAATGCTCAGAATAATAAGGAATGGATCTCGCCACTCTGTACTTTGGTTACGATTTAATTTGCAGTCTAGTAGAAACCATAATTTAACTAAGCTTTTAGCAGATAGAAATATAAAACACCTTTACCATTCTAGTGATATGAATATAAAAAAGCTCTTTTGTGAAGACTAATGAAGATGAATATGGCTTCCAAAGTTATTTAGGCCACAGCAGGGTGAATTTCATTACTTAAGATGACTCTGGAGCACACCTAAGGGTGGTATTTTATTCTGATGTACTTTCAGTTATAAAGAATGAATGATCACAAAGTAGAAGGAGCGTACAAATTTATATATATATACACATATATGCATATATTTACATATCAATCTAAATTTATAGGCTCCATCTACTTAGTGAACCATAGCACTTTGTATACGTATATCTATAATTCCAGACTATATGTAAAACTATATACTACACTTATATCTGGTATAATTATGTATATATATCAATATATAATTCTATATTTTCTAGTAATTATTTTCTTAATAGCAGTTCTGCAGTGATTCTCATTTTCCTATTAACCTTTTCAATGAATTAAAATGTATCATTTTTTGTGCTTCAAGTTGCTGTAAACGAGACAGAGTCATTTATCTTTCCTGGGAAAAGAAGCTTATGATAGCCCTTCATAGTCAGATGCCTTTGAGCTGGAAATAAGACATCGTATCACTTCTGGTTTGAGGAACATATTTACCTTAAATCAAGCAGCACAGCTGCGATATATTGTTTTTCACGGAGAATTACTCTGCTCGCCTCTCAGAACTCATGGTTATCGAGTTCTCTTAAAGGCTGAGACTAATGATAAAACCATGGACTTGGGATAATATCGTGTAGAAAGAAAGAACTGAAACAATTGATCCTACTGCTTGTCATTAGAAATATCTTCCTTCTGGTTTTCAATTATTTGAACTTTCACTTATAATGTACTTTCATTTAAGCCATATATTTTATGTAATCTAACATATAGCATGTTTTTGAAGTTGATGCAATGCCTTTTTCTTTATTTTTGTATTTTAGGGTGATATATATATCTACAATGAGAATATGATAACTATTGAGATTGCTATTCTACTTATCTTAATAGAGTCCCTGTATTTTAAAGTCATTCTTTTATGTACACTTGCTAACAAGTTCCAGAAAACAAACGAGCCTTATTTTATTCTAAATACTTTAGGTTGTAGGTACATCTGAACAAGAGAACAGAATTTACAATGTGCCCTTATATGTTTACACAGGAGTTGACAAATGTTTTCTATAAAGGGCCAGAAGATAAATACCGTAGGCTTTGCGAGCTGTAAGGTCTCTGTTGCAACTACTCAGCCCTGTTATGAGAGAGCAGCCTTAGACAATACAAATGGATGTGGCTGTGTTCCAATAAAACTTTATTTATAAAAACCGGTAGTGGGCTGAATTTGGCCTACGGGCCATAGTTGCTCACCCATTCTATCATATAAGAAAAAGATGTATAGTTGTAATAGTATTTTATGAATTTGTGGAATGTTTTGTTGCTGTAGATAGTTATTAAAATCAAGTGTAATTTATAGATAATAATAATAATGTCTATTTCCAGGTACCTTGCTAAGTACTTTGCTTACAGTATCTAATTCAATCCTCATATCAGCAAAAAGTTCCAGCTGAGGAAGGTAGTGGGGTCTGTTGTAGGATCCGAACAAACATAGGTGTGTCTGTGAGACGCCTGACCAATGAGAGCAGGTAGCTTGGAAACACGGCTCATGCAGAAATGCTGCGAGGGCTCTCAGTTGTTCATGAGACTAGAAATAAAGTCTGTTTGGCTCAGAAAGAGTCAAAAAGAGGCAAAATTCAGTCTGCCTATAAGAACAGGAAGATTTAAGATTTCCTGTCAATAATGTTGTCACCAACTATTGAGTCTTTTGCCGCTACGTGTCCCTGCATACCTGCTTATAAACTATGCACACCTACATTAGCTGATCCCACTTTACTGGGAGAAAGACACTCACCTGATCCATGCTTATAGGCCCCCACGAGGATGCTTCCCATTTCAACATGTGTAGAGTGACATGGAGAAATGGGCATAGGCAGCAGTAGGTGACTCTTTGTAATAGGAAAGAAAGGCAAAACCAGGGGTTCTTTATCAAGTTTTAAAAGGCAAAAGGATGGCAAAATTTCTTTTATGTCCAGAGGAAGCTGCTCTCACCTCGCATTTGCTCAGCGTGTGATCAGGGCTCTGATGTTAGGGTCTCGATGCATGATGGCAGCTCCCTGTGCCAGCAGGATGACACTGGTCCTCCTGTGTCTTCATGCAGCCTGACCATGTGATTCAGAGAAAAGACAGGAACCAGTGAGTTACATGTTTTGATGCATATTTGTGTCTAGTGTCTATAGATTTATTAAAGGCTTTTTCCCAATGATAGGAATAGCGCGGTGCACTATTTATCTGTGGTTCCATCCATACATACACTTGCTATAAATATAGTTAATTTCTATTCCTTTAAGTGGACCTCAGTGTTATGTATTTATTGTTTAACTGTTTATCTTGAAATGATTTCAAACTTAAAGAAAACTTACAAAGTTAATGCAAAGAACTCCCATATGTCCTTTTCCCAGATTCATTTTTTCAGTTTCCTTTCTTTTACTCTATCATTTTCTCTCCCTCGCTCCCCTTCTCTCTTCCTCTCTCCTTCCTTCCTTCCCTCTTTGTGTGTGTGTGTAAGTGCATGTGTGTGTACATATATTTTCTGAACCATCTGAGAATAAGTCACATGTGTCTTTATGCGTAAATACTTTGGTATATATCCTAAAATCAAGGACATTATCTTATATGACATATCTTACATAATATGTCTTGGCCATCATGTGCTTATTACTCTCCTGGTGCCTGGGCTCAGCCTGTCCTGCGGGCTGCTGCCCGCTGTGACTCTTACCAGCAGTGCCCCGTTCCTCCCCCTTCCCTCGGGGGTATACGGGGATCTTTGGTTATTTTTAGCTTTATTGTTTTTTGTAAGCATTTTTGCTGGTTAAAATAGACTTTTTACATATTTTGGGGTGTTTTTTTTTAGTAGACATTTCCTCTTTTGTATAAAGAATCCCCGTCTCCCAAGCCCCTTCTTCTAATCCCAAAATGTAACTTCCTCCTCCATCTGCCCAGTCAGCTCTGTCCTGCACAGGGTGGGGGGTGGTCAGTGGTACCCTGGGAGGAGGAAGGGAGTTTGTCACCCTAGACAGAGTCAGAGGAAGCTGGGGTATGTGGTATTTGGGGGCAGTGTAGCTGCTTTTGTTATTCTATTTATTTTAGCCACTTTATAAAACACAAGTAAAGCAATAGGGGCAAACAAAAAAAAATTATCAGAATATTTAACATTGAGACACTACTAATGTCTAGTCCCAAGTTCCTATAAAACTTTACCACTTAGACCACTAATGCCTTTCATAATGATTTTTCCCCGAATTCAGGTTCATTTGCTGCATTTAGTTGCCATTTCTCTTTAGTTTTCTTTAATCTGTGACATTTCCCCTGCTTTTCTTTTTCTATCATGACACTAATATTTTTAAAAACTAAAGGCCGGCTATTTTGAAGACTGTTCCTCAGTCTGGCTATTGGCTCTCTCCTCACGCTGGCATCTCAGCAGGAGTCCCACCAGGTGACAGGGTGTCCTCAGTGCACCCTGTTCAGAGGCACGAGATGACCCTTGGAAACATCGCTGGTGACATTAACTTTGATCACTTTGTTCATGTGGCGTCCTTTGGGCTTCCCTAGTCAAAACTGGTCGTTTTTTCTTTGTAATTGATAAGTAATTTGTAAGGAAGTACTTTGAGACGATGTAAATATTCTCTTCCTCATCAAACTTTCACCCATTAGTTGTTTTGCATACATGAATGATCTTTGCCTAAATCAGTGATTTCTCTTATGGTTGCAAAATTGTGATTTTCTAACCCATTTTTCCATCGAGTGACATTCTACTGTAAGAACTCACCTTTCTCATTAATTAATTACTTTATCTATTACCAGTATGGACTCATGGATTCTTATTTTATTCAGTGAATCATAATTCATTACTATCATTATTTTGATGCTAAAATTGCCCGAGAGGTGGCCACTGAAAACCCTTCAAGTAGCTCCTGTGTCCTCTTGAGAGATTCTCATGATCCTTTTTAGGACTTCTTTACATTCCAGCCTTCCAGAATGTTCTGGGATCATCTATCTTGCCTCAGATTTAGAATTGGCCATGTGTCCAAGAAGCCTTGATTCATTTTAGAGGAGCATGATAGGAAGAAACAGTAAGCTCTGGGGCTTGGTGAGCTCATTTCTACTGGAGTGTCAGTGCTTTTAGGCTCTTTCAGAACTAGAAAATTTAAGATACAGATATAAATAAATAATATAAATAATACATAGATTTGCAGCTGTAGATTAAAAATCGTGAATTTGCTTTGATACCTCTAATTTCAATCCATCACCACAGGGCTCCTTTTTGCCTTCCCGCGTTCCATAATTGTGCCTCCCTTCTCTGGCACTTCTCTCTAGTTTCCCATTTGTTTCTTAATGTAGTGGTTTTCCTTGTTTGCATTGCTACTAAACATATTAACCTGGGCAAGGAAAATAATCTGGGTGTGGAAAAGGTAGAAACTAAACCTCTTTGCTACTAAACAATGTTCACTATCTGATGGGCTAAGATGATCCTAAATGATTTATGCCCATTATTTCACATTTTATCCTCAAAGTAGGCACTGTCATGGTCATTTTATAAGAAAGGAAACTGAGGCTTAAACTGTCTACATCCATCTGTAGGTAACACAAGAAACATGCTTTCTAGATCCTTAACCACCACAGTTTTCACTATGCTATTCAGATTTGTAACCAAAAATCCATCCATCCATGCTCCAGTTGCTTTCTGAGTTGTTGAGAGGAATATGGGCCCAGAATTATTATTATCGAGTAACCTAACATCTAATATATCAGCTTGCTTTTACCTTTGTAGCTTAACTGGATCAGAAAGGGGCACTTCTTGGCCCTAACAACTGAGACAGCCACATGAGACAGGCCCTCCCCCAGGTATTGACATGCTGCTCTGAGACAGGCTAGATCCTGGGGAGGTGTGTTCCTGGGGAGGTAGTTTCCTGGATGGGGAGTTGCCAACAGAAACCCTGAGTCTTCATGACTTGATCAGGTGCACTGAAGCCCCTGAGGTGTGAGCAGGTAAGAGGTGATTCCAATGACCACAAGCATAGGACGTGCCACTCACAGAGCGAAGGCCGAGTGCTCAGGGGGAGGACAGGCGCACCTGGGATCAGGACTCCTGGCCAAGGGCAGGAGGGTCAGAATTCATCAAATGGTGTGATTAATGGGGAAAATAAAAGAAGGGCCAAGAGAAAGAGAGACTCCTCAATTATGTCTTCCCCTCAGAACATTTAGTGGTTGAAGCACATAGATGAGGAGTAAGTTTAATGCTTATGTAAATAATGATTTTAATGCCACTTACAATATTCATTTATTTATTTCCCAGCTAGTGAAAATGTCGTGATCAATCATTTGTTCCAGTCGAAACTGTCTCAAACAGGATCCCTCGTATCTTCCTATCCTTCCTTTAAGTTCAGAGGACATAAATCTGCCCTGCTCAGTAAGAAAATGACAGCTTCTTCAATTATCAGAGAAAACAGGAATTACCTCGAACTTAGCAAGGTAGGAGTTTTTATGATTCTTGTTTGGTTGCTTTTAAGTTTGCTTAGAACATTTGCTTCTTTAGAAGAGAAAAGAAAAGCACAATTCTGAATGGTAGTGAAAGAAGTTGATATTTTAATTTTAAAAAAATAACGAAAAGGAGGCCTACCTGAAGTATAACCATAAGAGAGAGGGACCTGTACGGGAAAGTACAGTAGTGTGAACATTTGGTAGCAAATACGGTATTAGCAATTTTATTGGTTGTCTGTGCAGCCTCCTATTTATGTTTCATCTCTATGACTGTCTTTGTGATGAATGGGAAATAACTTCAGGGACAGTAGGCTTAAAGGGAATAAACTTCTCTACCTTATTCTGTTGACATTAATCACTTCAGAAGTTAGGTCTCGAAACAATACATTGTAGTTTCTCTTAGCGACACAGTGTATTTTTCAGATGCTAGAATGTTTTCACTGTGTATTTTGTGGATTTTTAACTTACTTTTGTATTATACTAATTTTTAAATGTGTGTTTGTCCCCCACAAGTGTGGTTGTACTTACAACCTAAAGGTTCTGACTATTTGTAAAATAGAACTAAAAATTCAATAAAGAGTTGTTTCAAATGGAAATGTTTTAAATTTGAGAATTCAATGCCTGATTGTAACCCAGTTTGTTCTGCTTGCCTCTATTCAAACCATACAAGATGAAAAATGTGATTGGGAAGGTATCCAGGACAATCAACTTTAGAAATTCAGTTGTTGTAGCTTGCTGGAATGCATTTTAGTGTACCAATTAAAATAAAAGCATAATTAAAATCGGCTCTATTTTAGAAGAGTGGCAGAAATGTGTATAACATATTAGAAATGTGTGTGTGTGTGTGTGTGTGTGTTTAGCCAGTAGACCCTAAAATTAAGGATCCTTTGATGTGGTTGTTCCAGCGCTAGATGATCCCAGGAATTCTATCTCACTGCATACAAAATGGCATCTTTTACATAAAAAAGACAAAGGGTTACCCCTCATAAAGATGATCTCTATTCCTGAGGGTTTCACTGAACCTTGTGGCCCTTTCTTTCTCAATCATCCTGGAAATCAAGAGCAAGAAATCATCACACACCTCTAAACTGTAATTTTTAACCTTAATTATTAAACATTACCAGGCATAGATGCCATTAGTCTTTTCCCTAAAGGACTGCAAAAGAGAGATAATTCACAGTAGCTCCTCCACCCAGAAAGGGAACTTGAGTGTTCAATTTCAAGGGATGGAGATTTATTTATTTTGATTATTCCTTAAATGTTCCATTCCTCACTTCCCTTCAAACTGCCCTCACCCCCACACATCCACCCTGGTGGCCAGCAGGTAGGAGTCTACTACACTGCAACCGAGCATCACACTTGGCTTTGTGTTTGTAGAAAACAGGTTGATCTTGGACTAATCGCTTTATTTTACATTCTTTTGTCAGTTACAATTCATCATTTCAGTTTGACAGTTCATCTTAATGGAAGGAAATGAGCTCTTGCCATGATAGCAATAGCATCAAATTGACAGGCATGGTTTGTCAGAATTTTTTCTTCTATGAAGACCTTTTTGTTTTAAGATAAATGATTTTGGATCAATAGATATGTTGGTCTAAGCCAGTATGACTTTGTGAAATGTAGTAGTACATTAGTGGCTGAGGTCCTTTTAACCGCTGGTGGAATTTAATTAATTAGTTTCTGCCCTTTATTGCTTCACCCACTGGCTCATTTCCACTGACTTCTTTTATCTCCATTATCATTTAATCTTTGCTACGTATGAATTTTTTTAAGAGCTGTACATAATTACTTATCAAAGAAAACAGTCTGTTGTCATCTTTTAGACAGGTAATTTTCTAGCCCCTGTTAGTAGTTTAAAAAATTAAAAGAAGAAGAAGAAAAGGAGGGGAAAGAAAAAGAATGGATAAGAAACTAACTGTAGTTAAACTTAAGGGAACAAATCAATGATTGTTAAAACATCAAATCTTTGTAACATAAAACAGTATCCTTTTGCCCCAGAGTAAGCTACATTATGTTGAGCGACACAGCCAGGATACCAGGGTGATTGACAGCACGGCCCTGAGTCTGCATCTGTGTTTATTCTCAAATTACGGTGGGTGCAGGTTGGGGATAGCCATGCACTCGAACGGTTACGGTAATGGTTGTTATTTTACATGTAGTTGTCTGTTTCCCCAGCTTACAGCACAATTTCAGAAAATCATTTGGTACTGATTTTTATAGTCTGCTTTAAATCTATATCTGCCTATAAGTGAATTTACATGGATGGGAGGGCTAATTTTTTTCTTCTAAATGGAATTTAGTGAAATAAATCGGCTCACTTTTTTTTCTTTTTGTTTTCATTACAGTTATTAAAAAAGAAAGGAACTTCTACATTTCTTCAAAGACTAGAACGGGGAGGTCCCGTTACCATTGCATCGCAACTCAGGGTTAGTGACGTTTTCAGATTTCAAAAACTTAAGTTTTGGTTATATCAACTGTAGAGGCTTTACATAGAACTTCTTCCCCATTTTTGACCATTTAAATAACGTCAGAAAAAGTAGGCATGTGCGTGCGCACACACACACATAGAATGTATAATAAATAAAAGTGTCGTGGATTGAAGATAAAAATTTTTATTAAAAAACTGCTTTTTATTTTCAATCAGTGTCTTCTTTGGAGAATCAGTTTGGTTTTACTTCTCTCCTTAGAAATCTTTGACGGATATTATTGGAAAACTTCAGAAGTGCACGCCACACTTTATTCATTGCATCAAGCCCAATAACTCAAAGCTGCCAGATACCTTTGATAATTTCTATGTGTCTGCTCAGCTGCAATATATTGGGGTCTTAGAGATGGTGAAGATCATCCGATATGGATACCCTGTTCGGCTTTCCTTCTCGGATTTTCTGTCAAGGTAAATTCTGCTCTTGAAATATTGTGTCCACTGTTCAGTGTAGCATACTGATGATATTGTAACAAGGAACTTCCGTTTTCTGGCATTGCCTTTATTGTTTATATTTTTCTGTCTTGAGTAAACAAAATACTCTGGGAAACAGTGAAATGCACTGATAAAGCTTATGTAAAAAATTACTAAACTTTACTGAAGACGATAACGTGAAAACCATTTTCATGTTCCTTTACATTTGTGGATGTACTTGCAATTGAAGATTTATAAAATTGTTGCATATAATGTTTACATAAAAGTTATAATTTAAAAGAACATATATACATGTTTATTTTCTCCTATATATCTATGAACAAAATATTTTTTAGATCAGGGGTTGGCAAACTGCAGCCCACCACCTGGTTTTGGAAATAAAGTTTTATTAGAATACAGCCACTGTTGAAAATAATGAGAATGTCTGTTTTTAGGGAATCAAAAAATGAAAATGGGTAGGCAGAAAGAAAACCAGAAAGCATTTGGTATTCTTAAATTTAAAATATGAACTTTAAAAATAATATTGATTTAAAATAATATCAATATTACAAGTGTAAAAACTAGCATTTATTGTTAAAAAGTAACTGTACAACAATAGTATAGAAAAATCTGACAAAGCATTCATCTAAAAAAAGAGATTTTAAGACTTCTGTTGATTAGAAGTTCAATTTGAACCGCTAGTGTGAAGAAGCTGCAAAACTAAAACAAAGCAAACCAACCAAAAAACTTAAATCACTAAATTGGAAATATTTAGTTCAGAACACAGGGTATAATATTTAAATTGTAGCTAAAATCCTCTGTTCAATTTTTATAACATTCATTTTTCCACAAGAAAGAAGTAGCATTTGTTTATTGTATATTTTGGAAAATTTCACAAAGACA
Organism: Tapirus indicus; assembly: GCA_031878705.1. Classification (NCBI taxonomy): domain Eukaryota; kingdom Metazoa; phylum Chordata; class Mammalia; order Perissodactyla; family Tapiridae; genus Tapirus; species Tapirus indicus. Next base: position 3,909,795 of record CM062930.1, on the reverse strand, counting down.
CAAAATAAGAAAACAAACATCACGTGGGCTCATTTGAGCCATCCATTGTAAAAGGCCCAACAGACTATCTTCAGAAGAGAGAAGATAAAATCAGCCACGTATCAGGATAAATTATTTGGGGAGTGGATATGTTTAACCTGCAGAATATATATTTCAGATAGACAAGTATTTGTGTTTAAAAACTTGAAAGATATGTATTAATGAGGTGACAGACACACCATCTCCTATTTATAGGGAAGAACTGCGAAGCTGGGCATTACTTAGGACACATTAGGCCTGAATATAAGAATTAACGTGTGCTTTTGTTGGATAGGAGTGTGGTATCCCGTCACTGCTTATTGTATGTCAAGAGGCATCAGGTAGGACCTGCCTCTTTCTGTTCTTGGTGGAAATCCATTCATGGTCTTCAGAAATGTTTGGCCTATTAAAGAGTATATGTATTTCCCACTCATTATAGTTTGGGTATTAAAGTCGTGCCTCTCACCCGTTCCAGTACAAGTGGTCTTTGGATCAATGAGTTTAAAACCTGCTCATATACAAGTGTAAAATAATAGATTCCCAAATTCACGCCAGACCTTCTGAGTGATAGTCAATAGGGAGTGGGATCCATGGACCCCCTGGTTTGTCTTGTGGGGGGTCAGGTGATGCTATCTGCTAGTAGCATATGGTCTCAGAGGGTCACAGGCCTGGATCAACTATAGTTCGGTCAGCAGTAGTAACTCCTTCTCAAAGCATCGCCAAGAACAGCGGTTCTCCACCATCAGTGCCCATGGGAATCACTGTAGGCTTGTTAAAATACAGATTCCTGGCAGCACCCCCAGAGTTTCAGATTCAGCAGGTCTAGGTGAGGCCCGTGAATTAGCCTTTTTAATGAGTCTCCAGGTGATGTTGAGTTGCTGCGTGTGGACCCTTCAAGAACCACTGGCCTAGAATATCTAGTCACCTGGGACAATGTCTTTATTTTGCTTTGTTTTTTTCCAACCAAGGGTTGAAAGTATGTGAATGCTTTGATAATCAAAGTGATCTTGTTGAGTATGCAAAATCTCAGGCATTTACTGATTTACTAACTTAAAATCTACAAATTTGTTGAGATTCCTAAGTGATCTGTATGGATTTGAAGTTTGAGAAGCACTGTTAATGGATCCCTGTATTGGATATGAAATAGGATGAATCTTACTATATGAATAATATTTTTAAAGTGCATTTAATGCATTTTCATCTGTTTATTTTGTTAGAGTGTCCTAGAATCATGGAATCAAGGAAGCTTTGCATTAAAGGGTCCCTCAGTGTTTCTCTAGTATAATCTTTGGTAGCTGATTGAATCTTCTTGACCACTACTCCAACAAGCAGTTATTTGAATTCCTCTATTCCGAGAAGAGGGTGGTGAACATGGCTCTGTGTGTGTGTGTGTGTGTGTGTGTGTGTGTGTGTGTGTATACGATATTATATGTAATAATGATTAGAAATTTTTCTACCTTTCCTTTTTGTATTTTTTGAAGTCTAGTTTGATATATATTCTCTACCAGGACTAATCTCTATTAAAATAGTGTATGCTAGACTATGACTTCCAGGCAGGGACCATCTCTTATTCAGTCACAATGCCTGTGCCTTGTAGGTATTAAATCAATGTTTTCAGAATGAACCTGGCATTAGGAGATTAATAGTTGTTTAATTTAAAGTAATGTTTCTGCATAACAGAGACCATAACTATACTTTATTTGTTTAAAAGAGTAGTGGAGATGGGAAACGATACTTTTTGGTAAATCTTTCCATTTCTTTCACCAGCCTTTTACTTGAAAAGAGATGCAGTTTCTACTTATCATCCTTATTTGCAAATGGTATATCAGTAGAAATGGAATTATTAATTTATTTCAATGGAAATTTGTCACCATTTCTCTTAAATGAAAGACGCCAGTCTGGAATATTATCACAAAAAACACCGATCCATAGAAAGGTTACCAGTTTCTATAGAACTTGAATAAAACACAATCCACATAGTCACATCAAGAAATAATGTAATTTAATATTTATTCAGAAAGCTTATCAGAACTTTGAAATTCCCCCAGGCAATCAAGCATCATTATGTAAACAAAGCCTAGAGGTGCAATTTAATAGAAATTTTGGTTGCCAAAATATTAGATAACAGAATGTATTGTTCCTATGGGAAATATTTATTTTCTGTTTATATCACCTTGTCTTAACTGTTAGAGAATAAAAACCTGTCAAAAGAAATTACTTTGTTTAGTATACAAAAAGGAATATGGTTACCACAAAAATATTGGTCAAAGAAGAAAAAGATGACCAGTTTTGAAGCAAACACCTACTTATTTGTGGCGTTTATTGTTTCTGATATCCAACATGACAGTAAATGTGGATAATGGATATTTCTGTGGAATCTGTAGGTGGATGTGATGATATTGCAAATTTGCTTCCTGTTATCCTGGCCTTAATAACTGTCCCTCATTCTGAGTCTTCCTAATTGAAACTGGAGAATTGCCTTAGTTGAGAGGATCCTATTTTGATTAAATGTAGAAGTATGTTTGTTGAATTTTTTCCTAATAGCATCAATAGCTTCCAAGTGGGATGATAAAGATGTAAGGTCCTGTCTCCCGTGGAGACTTCACAAGTTTGGGTATGTGAGGAAGAAGAACAGGAACAATAGAACTAAACTATTATGTGAAAATCATGATACATAATTGGATGACCTATTGCTATGGACTGAATTGTGTTCCCCCAAAACTCATATGTTGAAGCCCTAACCCCCAATGTGACTGTATTTGGAGATGAGGCCTGCAAGGAGGTAATTAAGGTTAAAGGAGGTCATATGGGTGGAGCCCTGACGCAATAGGATTAGTGTCCTTATAAGAAGAGACACCAGAGAGAATGTTATCACACTAGAGAGCATATTATCTCTCTCAGCCATATGAAGACACAGCGAGTTCCAAGGGGCAAGAAAGGAAAGTTGCATTCCTCTTGAAAACTGGGCCTGGAACTAATACAGCATCACTTTCCCTGTATTCTATGAGTCAAAGCAGTTGCAGATCAGCCCAGATCTTTTCAGTGAGAAGGAAGCAATTGACAGTGGCCAACTTTGGGACAAGCTGCCACATCCTCTTAAAGGGAGAACACGCAAGTAATTGAGAACAATAATCTTTTCCACAGCCATGCCTATTCATATCAACTGCTATTATTTCATCTCTCCCCAGTAAGTGTATGTGAGTTCAATGTGTCAAATAATATAATACCATCATGTTTTTTTTCCAAATTATAGAATTGAGGGACAGAATAATATGGGTCAATACTGAAGAAATGCTTTTGAGGAGTCCTTAAAGGTATGGTACCATGCCTTGTACCTTGTAGGGTCCCATACCATCATTTTCCAAAGCTTTCTTTAATACTTTGTAGGCTTGTGACATTATAATTAACACCGATTTTCAATGGTAATCTGTGCCAGATTTTAGTGATATGTATCTCTACTGTTCTCAGGGTGCTAACCCTCTAAATTTTCATCCTCTTCTCGATATAGGAGGGAAATGTTTTGGACTCTAACTCTGGATCCTGGGTGGCAATCTTCTAGGGGTCATGCCCATCATCATTCACCTGCGGGCTTTATGGTTGGCAGGGGAGAGTAGGGCAACATCACTGCAGGGAGAGGTTGACCCTTTAATGAGGTGACCTTATTTGGAGAAGACAGAAGGGCTTGTCCAGTAAAAGCACCCCAGGGATTGGTATTATGCTTGGCATGGTGTGAGGGAGCATGATCTGTGTTTTGAAATTGCTCCTGGATGAGATCCATGTTAGAAATAGTCTGAATCATTGAACTTGTTTAAATGACACAGTTGCTGAAAGGTCAAGCTGTGAAAGAACACAGCCATGATATTAAATTGGGTGTGGGGAGAGGGATGAAAGAAGACACATTTCAGCTTATTGGATTAAACTAATGGGCAGCGACTGCCCGACGAAGCGGAATCAACCAGAGTTACAGATCTGGGTTGGAATCTTCTAAAAGTTTTCGTTGTTACATGGAAGTGGGGCCAGTTACTGTCAATACAGCTTTAATAGAAATGTGGATTAAGAAGTTCAGGAGCTATTAAATATTCTAAAAGCTTTAACTGGCAAAGCATAAATTTTCTTCAAGGTAGTTTTGCCAAGTCTAACTGTATTCTTTCTGATAAAACCCTTCTGCAGGATTGGTTGACTGTCTAAGTTTTAATGATGTCAGGGTGGGAAGAGGACTTATTGCTTTTAAATGAAATACAAAATAGGAGAGGGAAGTATAAATAATAATTCTAGAAGTCATTTCAACTTAAACATTATTAAGCATATTTTTATTGGGAATTGTTACACTGCCCAATGGAATATTAATCATAAATTCCCCCATAATTTACTCTGGGAATCTGCAAACTCCCTCTTTAAAAGGCCAAATGGTAACTATTGTAGGCTTGCAGGCCATAATGTCTCTGATGCGACTGCTCAACTCTGCCTTGTGGCAGAAAGCAGCCATAGAGAGTATATGAATAGGTGGATGAGGCAGTGTTCCAATAACCTTTATTGGCATAAACAGAAGGTAGGTGGTTTTGACCCAAGGGCAGCTAACCCTTTGTGTAGTCTCATTCACCCCCTTTATGATAGGATTGGAAAAAAATCTGTAGAAAGAGGGGCAGATAATGAAAGATGACTTTGATATTTGCTTTTGGACTTTCACTATCTGGCTAAGATCCTAATTTCTACTCTAACAAGCTATGTGATCTCCCATGATCATTTATTCACTCATTCATTCACATCCATTTATTCACTATCAAGCATTCTACTGAATTAAAGTGTCATAACGACTTAAGAAGTCACTGTCAGCAGCAGCAGCACGGTATCATCGTTGGCGATCACTGTGTACCTGCTGTGGGTCAGACTCTAAGTCTACACTTTATACTTATATTCTATTCCTCATAATAACCTTTTTAGGTAACTACTGTCATACAGCTGTTAGTTATTGTTTAATTAATAATTGCCAGAGCTTTGATTTCAATTTGCCTCAAGTAACATTTATCAGTACTGACTAAGCCTGGGCACGGCACTGAGCTCTTCACAGGCATTATCTCCTTCCATCCACGTATCACTCCCGTGAGTTTATTGTTAGTAGCACTCCTGTTTTATAGTTGAGAACACTGAGGTCCCAAGGAGTCAGGAACTGGTCCAAAGTCTCCCATCTCATCCCTGAGAGTGTTTTTAACCCCACCACGATGCAAGATTTGTACTGATATTCACACCATTCTACTTTTTTCACTATGAAGTACAGTCTCTTTGGATACAGGCACAGGGGTGCCAGAACAGCACTATGTCATCAATGGGAAAGAGAAATCCCTGGACATTCCTAAAATTCAGCAGTGGGCCCTTCACTCTAGATTATCTTTGTTCTGTTTCCTGAAAAACAGTCTAGTTCATTTTGTTGAGTTTCATGGACTGCAGTTATTGCCATACTCAATCTTGCAAATTTATGCAATGACAACAAAGCAGCTGGGTGATGGAATGCAGATGGACCAATCATGACCTCTGAAAACTTAGCTCAAAGGAGAGTAAGAAAAGGGATCCTTGAAAGTGGAGAACTGCACATTTTCATTTAAAATAATACAAAAAATGAAAACAGAAAGTTATTAAAGCCTTTTTTTAACAACCTTGGAAACAATACCCAAACTGACCAGTCTAAATGATTGAAAACAAATATATAATTCCAGTTGAGTAAGCATTCAATATGAAATAAATGAAATCAGGGTGATTACTGCTATTTTAGGAAAATAGATAGGAAGCTATTTTCTGCATGAATTCAATATTTTGACAGTTCCATTGTATTTTTAATACAATTTGGGGAGTACATTGAAAAATTCAATCCCAGAATTCTGGATCATTTGATTTATCTGGGCTTCCCCACTTCCCTCCAGTGATGTATCTTAACATTTTTAATTGTAAGTTATGTCAAGCAAAACATAATTGCAAAATGACCTTGCTTTCAGGGTCAAGCCAGTTTTAAACAATTACCTATAAGTTGCATATTTCATTACTTATAAATTGTTTAATTCTGTTCATAGAAGAACTGTGTTATTTAATGTGACCATTAGTATGTGATAGTTTTCATTCATTATATCTAAACGATCTTAATAATTCTGGAATCTACAAAGAACCTCAGTCCATCATTGGAATCTTTGAGGAAACCTAATTGATATCATTTTTTTCCTTATCCAATTTTTGACCAAAGTGAGAAGACAAAGTGATCAAAATGTCACCTTTCTTGCACACAAAGTCTGGGTTGAAGGACATTGCTTGGCATAAGAGGCAAAAGTGTCTGCAAAAAACTCTCAGAATTAGGCAGACTTACCCCCAAGTTACAGACAATTTGGACTCAGGTAGACCTCCCCGTGGGGGAGACTGTTCACGTAAGGCATGGAGCCAGGAAAAGCAGAAAAAACAAGTGTGTCTTTGCAAGCAGTTTGTTAATAAAGAGCTGAGAATTCTGTTTTTCTCGCCAAAATTATCAATTAGTCAGTCATTTCTTCCCTTATGAAGTGTGAAGGATTAGATGGTGACCCTGAGTGTCAGCCTACCTCCATCTCTAAGGAAATATCAGAAAAGAAAATGAAGTTTCCTCTGCTAACCCTCTGCAGTGTTTTGTGTTCTGAAACCAATAGACTCATCCAATAAACCTATAAATAACAAGGGGGGTGGCTATGCCCCTGAGGGGGACATCTGTAGTCTTTCAGAACATTCTTTATCCCAATGTCATGAGCACCCCACTGCTTCTTTGTGTGTCCTTCTGGGACCGCTGATAAGCAGTATAGATTTTGCACCCAAAGATTCTGAAGTGGGCCAACAATGCATTACTTTAATTGATTTCAAGGCCACTCTGTATTCAGGGCTATAAATGCATTCTATTTCCCTTCCCAAACCCTGTCCTGACGCATTGTCCAATTGAGTCCATCAGGGATTCTGCTAGCAGAATAAACGAAAATGTTAAAATAAAACAAAAGAGCAATTCAAATAATAAAATCCCAGTAGCCTAGATATTCCTCAAATTTGACTATAAATCTTCTTCATTATTAAGTTCCCAGTGAAAAATGAAAGTTCAAAGATTAATACGTCTTCTAAATTAAAGTCCAGAGACATTCAATTCCAAAGGAATTGAAATACGAAATCTGATTATCTTGCCTTTCTGAGTTAAATGTCCAAAATTCCATATGCATAAGTTAAATTACTATTTCTGAATCCTTCTTTCCATTTTCTTACTTGGCTCAGACTTAGCTAAAGAGGTTCCAGACATCTTGGTTGAGCTGGGGACTCTTCAGCATAACAGTCTGAGCATTCAGTCATTGTATTAGTCTGTTTGGGCTGCCATAACAAAATACCATGGACTGAGGGGCTTAAACAACGATAGTTATTTTCTCACAGTTTTGGAGACTGGAAGTTCAAGATCAAGGTGCCAACAGGATTGGTGTCTGGTGAGGGCTCTTCCCTTGGATTGGAGCTGCCTTCTCTCTGTGAGCTCCCATAGGCTTTCCTCCATGCGTGCACACAAAGAGATCAAGAGAGTGAGAGCAAGCATGAGAATGAGAGAAAGAGAGGGAGACAGCGAGAAAGCACTCTCTGGTGTCTCCACTTATAAGGACATTATTCTTATGGAATTAGGGCCCCACCCTTATGACTTCCTTTAACTTTACCTCCCAAAGACCCTATTGACAAATACAGTCACATTGAGTATTAGCACTTCAAAATATGATTTTTTTTTGGGGGGGGGGACAAACATTCAGTCCATAGTAGTCATCTTAATGGATGTGACTAATTCAGACCTCATATGTTGTGTTAATTCAATGCCAAGTCTCTCATCATCTTGACACTGAGGATCCAGTGCGTAAATCATAGACATGAGGTTGTTTGGGCACTAACTTTATACACACCAAATTTAGAAATCCATCCCTAGTCTCTGGAGCAGTATGTTACAGGCAGAATTATTCTGGAATCTAATATTTTATGTTGCCAATGACAAGGGTGACTGTAGAGTATATTGACCAAACCAGGGCATGTTTTATAGGGAAATGGGGCACTATTAATAATTTTGACAAGAATACAGGAATAAGCTGGAACTGTCCCTGGCAAACCAGGATGTTGGTCACCCTATCTTCACCCTGTACTTATCTTCCTGTGAGTCTCATTGCATTTCATTACCAGGAATCTTTAATCTCTGTCATTCCCGATAGATTCTAAGCTCTGTTAAGGAAAACTTCCTACTGTATGCGCATAGTGGGTTGCCAACAAATATTTGTTGAACTAAGATATGAATGAATAATGTTTTAGTTTTCTGTGTAGTTTTATAGTTGAGCTCTACACTTTGTGTCCAAGATGTAGTATTCGTTGATATCCTATACAAGACGCATTAGTGGGCCAAAATACTTGTCATTATCTGGCCAGCTTAAAATGTTTGGTTTAATTTTGCCTAAATATTTCCATTTTAGGGTAGCCATTTAGACTTTAGTGTAAGATAATCTCAATTTTGCCCTTGTCCCAGTATAATAATATTCTCACTCCTCAAAAACACTGAACACTGTTCAGCCATTCTCTGAAATCTCTAGTCATTTGATATCTGTACAACAATGCATGGATTTGTGCTCTTATACTGATTTTTAAAATGGCTTCATGTGATGTTTCTTTCTTTGTTCTTTGAAATGCTTTCTTAACTAAAAGCACTCTCTGTGATATTGCAAAGGTGGAGGATCAATTTATGCGGTAGAAATATTTTGGGGAATAAAAACATCAAATCACAATAGACTGTATTGATGATCTGTGTTTAGGGGAGAAGCTATTTTTAATTAAGAGTAATTTACAGTTAAAGCTGACCCACTTTACAGTATTTCCACAATAAACTCACTGAATCTTCTGCTACCACTACATTATTGTAAGACCCTACTACTTCAACTTGAAAACTTACTTTGGTGACAATTTAATAAGTAGATACTTATATTATATGAAAGAAAGATTTCTACGTTTAGCAGAATTCAATTCTGGAATAAAGGTAATTTGTTTTATTGTTAGGAAATCCATAATTTTCTTTAAAAATCCACAGTTTTAAGAATATGGTGATGACAACATATTTTTAAACTTTAAATGAATATTCGTACAAATCTCTCTCCATTTATGACAAAAAAAATCCCGACATATTTCTGTATAGGATCTCAGCTATTTTCTCCACAACTGTCAAAAATGGACTAACTTATATTAGGAGGAAACTTTTAATATATTCAAAACAATGAATTCAAGATTCTAGAACTAGAACTTTCAAGAACATTCAAGAACTAGAATACCAAACGTGGCATTTATCAAAATCATGTTCTCCCTTTTTTGAAGGAACTTCTAAGGCTAAGAGATGGAAGTAATCATTTATGCATTGGATTTAGTAAAGCAATGATTATTTAATAAGATAGTAAAACAAGAAAGTTATATCTACACATTTTCCATTAGAAATGATCTACACATCATTTCAAGATTGACTTTTATAGAATTATCAGGAAGAGACTTTTCAAAAGGAGTCATTACAAGAGCAATTTAAAAAGCTACTGGTCCTGTTGCAGTGAAAGATGTATTTGGGGCAGGATACAGGATAGATCAAAATAAACTGTTTTCTGTGCCTGATACACCCCATTGTTAAGGCCAACATCAATGCCATAGTCATCTTCCCACACTTGAATTAGTTCAGCACTATTTAATTAGATACTTTTATCTGTTGACTTCTAATTCTTTATTATGCTTTGAACATTACTCCAAATAAATCACACACATTCAGTTAACAGGACATGCATTTCCCCCAAAGTCAGGCGATTGATCGAAAGTCTCATCTCACAGCAGCTTCTGTGTTCTCGTCCTGTTTCTTGTTTCTCAGGCTCACTAACTTCACAGTACAAGATCCTCTTGGTCTGTACTCTCAGGGTGAATGTTAACTGAGAATGGTAGACTTCTATATGGCATGCTACAATGCACCTTAGAAATGCAATGTTAAAGGCCTCTTTCCCATTTCAGCTCCTTCTTACTGGAATAGAAAAGATCTTTATTAGAATGAAGAGTTTGCTCTTCTCACTATACTATGGTATCTTCTCACAGTCTTATCTAGATGCAAACTCAGTGATACAAACCAGTGTCCTATTTTAGATTATGATCCCAGTACCTAACCCAGGGCCTCGTGCAAGATTGGTGCCTAATAATTATGTTATTGTTCTTGAAATAATGAATACAAAATTCTGATTATCACTGGCCATTTTCCAAGGAATACTCTTCCTCCTTATGCCTCTACTGATGTTTATAAAATCTGTGTCATTAGGGGCACACACACACGCACCAAGCATTCTTCAGAACAAATTCTTTAAGTGAGTGCCTCTCAACCACAGTGGCTCAGTAGACTCGCTGGATTATGGAAGGCTGGGTTGGGGCTGGGCACTACGTGAGGTTGCCAAGTAAGATACAGGAGACCTGGTTAAATTTAAGTTCAGATAAACAACAAATGTTGAAGATTGACAAAAAGGATTATCTCTTAGGGATGCTGTGACGTTTCCTGGATCACAATTTTAAACATTCCCTTCTCCCTTCTCTTCCCTTTCCTTCCCTCCCTTAGTCTCACCTTCTTTCCTTCCTTTCTTCCACAAATATTTATGGATGACCTACTGTGTACAGGGAATTCTTTGCTACACTAGCTAATTGAGTGCTTTTGCGGTTCTTGTAAACTAGGGTAGGCAAACCCATTATTTTTACATGTTTTTGTTTTCTGTTTTTTTACATTAATGATTGCTGAATGTTGAGTAAGAGTATTGGGTAAAAGAATGGAACATCTTTATATCATACTATGGAGTCTAAATTTGGTGATCTTTATTCAAATTACTCAACAATACTAAGAAAAAGATAAAGTTCTTTTCATTAGTGTACATTTTAATCTCTGTGCCATTATTCAGATGTAAGGGGTATCTACTTAAGCCTGGAGGAGAAAAATATAGAGATACATATTTTGATACAGAGATACATATTCTCATGTACTTTAAACCAATACACAACTGCAGGAATTTGTAGAAATGTGACCATTTAGTATGTGAATTGACTATTAGGACACCAACTGACTAAACTGTCTGTATTATGACCAAATTTCACTGAAAAGCTACAAATCCACTGACCAAATAACAGACATTGTTTTTTCTACCTTCACTATATCCTGTTGAGAATAATCTTGACCCATTAAATATTTTTATAACTGTAACATCAAAAATGTAACACTTTTCAAATACAAATGACTACTATTTAATAGTTTTTGCTGTTGACTAGACACTGTCAAAACATGTGTTATGTAATCTTATCTTCTAGACTTTATGCAAGCTACATTATGATTCCCATCAAAATTTCAAACTCAGTTCATCTGAATCCGCAGTCTTGCTTTTTTCCACCAAAAGGAGATGCTCCTCTGGTGTTTACTTAAGGTGCAAACTAAACATCAGAAGGAGTGAGAACTTTGGTTTCTATTGTAGGCATGCAGAACAGATTTTTTGTTAAGTTTCTCTAAAGTTTTTTTGTGAATGTGAATTTATTTCTAAAAATTTTAACAGTTTTAATAAAATATAATTGGCACACAATAAGCTGCACCTGCTGTTTGATTATAAAAAATGACAAATTTTGACATAAACCTACATCCTAGGAACATTCCACAAGTCAAGAGGTGAGCATATCCATCACCCCCAAAAGATTCCTCATGTCCTTTTATAGTCTCACCTTCTTGTACATCCCTCCTTTTTCATCCGCAAACAAACGTTGATATGCTTTTGTTTACTGTAAATTAGTTTCATTTTCTAAAATATTTTACAAATGGAATCATAATTTATATACCCTTTAATCTGGCTTCTTTCATGCAGCGTAGTAATTTTGACATTCAACCATATAGTTGGGTGTATCTGTAGTTTAATGAGTCATATTCCTTTTGCACATTTACTCACCAGTTGATCGATATTTAGGTTGTTCCAGTATTTGGTTCCTACAAGCAGAGCTGCTATGAACATTTGTGTGCAAGTCTTTGTATGGACATGTTTTCATCTGGGGATGGAGTTGGGAGTGAAAATATAGGAGTAGAGTGACTGAGGCATATGGTTAGTGTATGTTTAACTTTTTAAAAAACTGCCAAGCTATTTTCCAAAATGGGCATAACCATTTTGTACTCCCACCAGCAGGCTAGGGCAGTTCCAGTTACTCACGTCCTCTCCAGCACTTGGTTTCACAAGTCATTTCATTTCTGGCATTCTAATGGAAGTGTGCTAGTATCTCAGTGTGATTTTACTTTGCATTCCCCTCGTGACTAATGATGTTGAGCATCTTTCCATGGACTTATTCGCTAGCCATATGTCTTCTTTGGTAAATTTTCAGTTCAAATGTCTTGCCTAATCTTTCATTGGTTGATTGTTTTCTAGAGTTCTTTATAGGTCTGAAGACACATACATATGTTGAATATTTAATCGCCAGGCATTTTTTTCAAGACTGAGTCCTGTCTTCTATATTGTAGAAAAGATTGTGTAGAATTGGTGTTAATTCTTCTTTAAATATTTGGTAGAATTTGCTAGTGACACCATTTGGGTGTGGAGATTTCTTAGTTGAAGGATTTTAAGGATGAATTCAATTTCATTAGTAGTTTCAGGGATATTCCTGCTGCCTGTTTCATCCTGGTTGGATTTTAGTAATTTGTGGTTTTTGAGGAATTGCTCTATTTCATCCATATTGACAAATTTATCTCTATAGAGTCGTTTGTAGCATTCCCTTATTATACTTTTAATATCTACAGGGTCTGTGACAATATCTCTTCCTTTGTTTCTGATACTGACAATGGTGCTGCTTACTCTTTTTTTTCCTGCATCCCCTGGCCTGGAAGCCAGGCAGCTCTATACCCAGAAGTGGGTGTTCTTGCAAACAGAAACAGCTCCAGGAGAAGCTGTCTACTTCAGGCTCCAGGGCCAGGGCATGAAACTCATAAAGCTCCAAGCATGTGGAAATACACTGTTTTCTGTTTCCTCCATTCTCTCATGCTCCATCCCAAGCAGTGCTGTGGCAGAAGGTCCACAGGCACCTCATTCTCTGAGGGAGGGGAGCCTTCCTCCCCAGTCAGAAGAGCAGTGGTCCCAAGAAGGCAAATTGAACCCCTATCGACCTTCTCTCTTTCTTGTCAGCCTGCAACTCTGCCTCAGATGCAGTCATGGGGTGCACAGTAGAGAGGGGTAAATATTTTTGTATTTCTATAAATATTCTTGAATTTGTTCTAGGAAACAATTAAGTCAGTTGGAAATTGTTTGTTGTTTGGAGGTTTTGCTTTCACGCTTTGTTAGATGGAACCAGGCCAGTGTGTAGTCTAGGGCTAATTATTTCATACTACTGATGCAGGACAATTGAGTTTTCTGTCCAATGTCCCATGAATTGTGGAATTTGTCACTCTGGCTCATGGGAACACTGTACTTCCTTCCTGTTTTTGCCCTGGGGATGGTTACTTCTCCTCCATTTGGATGGTTCTTCTCTGGGACTGAGGTAGTTTATTCACTTGCATGTGCTGATCAGTATTCTGCTGGAGACTTGAGGAGGGCTCTGAAGATCTCTGGAATCTTCTACATGCAGCTTTCTCTTCTCAGATTTTCTGCTCTGTGAACTTGAGCTGCCATGGCACCCCTCATCTCCCAGTGCCATCTCCTTCGCTCGGGGAGATCCTCAGGCTTCACCTGGGCTCCCTCTTTGGGCCACAGGCTGGTATCTCCCACCAGGATGTAAGCTGAGGCAGTCTTAGGGCTTCAGTCACTTGTTTCCTGTCTCTCAGGGATCCCTGACCTTCATTGTCTGGTGCCCAGTGCCCTGAGAGCCATTGCTTCATACATGTTGTCCAGTTTTAAGTTGTTTGAGGATGGAGGGTAAAACCAGTTGCTATTCCTCCATCTTGACTGAAAGTAGAAATCTGTGAATTTATTTTTTTATTGGTTTTCCTACTAGATGGGTACTTTATCTGTTAAATTGTTCCTGGGTTATCCTGTGAGCACCTATAATCTATTCTTACAACAGAGACTTCCTAAAATGATGGTATTGTTTGCAAGCTTGTATTTTTTAAAGATAAATTTTGATAGTTTGGATAATGGTACACTTTTCTCTTTTGATTATTCAGATTATGTATACCAACTTTTCCTAAACAGACTTGTGTCTCTGTATAAAAATTAACATAGAGCAGCTGGTATTTCATAAAATGATGATGCTAGACAAGAGTTATGGATAGGAAGTGGAGGCGAATACTATATTTGTTTGAATATGCATGGGATTTTAAATAAGCTAAAATTAAGCACGTTAGAAATTGTCCAGGAAGCTGATAACTTTCATTCTTATTCTTAGGGAATTCATGGGTTGGAAGCTTCTATGACAAAACTGGTCAGAAATACATATTTATGTGCAAGGTTCTGAACAGACTTGTGAACATTCTGCCCCTGACCCTGCACCAAAAAAAAAAAAAAACTTTGGCTCAAGAAAGAAGGGCCACCTGCCTTGCCCACAGTGGACTCTTCAGAGTTAGCAGGAAGTCTCCTATTCTCTTATTGATAATCTATCAGTGCTTTAACCCAGGAAAACCCTGAGACATAAAAAAAAACTTAAGCTACTTCAAAAATGTATAAGTAATGAGGATAGAGAGATATGCTTTTAAAAAGTACCCTTCACTTACATTTCTCATATGTTATCTCAAGAAATCTTTAGAACAACCATTACTTGCAAATATTGCTATAACCATTTATCAGACATTTATCAGGTCAGGAATAAGGCTCAAAAAATTAAGATTTAAGCAAATACCTCTGGCTTTTACTGTATACAATTTCCACTTCATTTCAGTGGTCAGGGGATATATATATATATCATACTAGCAATAATTGATCTGCATCAAACAAACAAAAAATACAGGCCTTGGAAGGTATAAGCCGTATATGTGAGTCTTGTACATTCTCTCCTCAGGATTCTCATACATTATTTATTCATTTAGTTAAAAATATAAAGTCTTCATATAAAGCTGCAGATATACTTTCTCAGCAGCATCCACTGAAGTATTTAAAATTAGGAAAAGTAGCAATCACAAATAAAATCTAGCAAAGTAAAATGTTATATTATGCCTATACTCTGTTTCCCTCTAAAGGGTGTTTTATTTCTTGCCCTAAATCTTACCTAAGTGTTCTCTAAACACCTAAAGCTTGAGAGCTCCAAGACATCTCTAGCAAAGTTATTCATTGGAGTTAATACTGGGTTCCTACGAACTACCTGAGGCCATCCTCAGTGTTGAAGATACAAAGACGAATAAGTCTTGCCCAAGTCTGAAATACCTCCCAGTTCACTTGGGGGAAGAGACGCATAAGATGCTCGTACTGCGGCTGTCTTTGGAGCCTAGAAGTCAAGCCTGTTATCTCACCACATAGAAGTTGCTCAAAAGAAATTCCTAGAGGAGTCTTGAGGAATGATGAGAAATAAGCTTGTTGAAGGAGGTGATGGAGGAAATCCCAGCCTTAGAATCAGACCCCAGGCTGAGGTCAGTGAAGGCTAGTATGAATAAAGGGATGGAGGTGAGAAGCACCATAAGGTGTACAGGGAAAGGCGTTCTCATCGCAGGAGCATACGAACAAGCAAAGTAAAGGAGAGCGGAGAGAAAGGCAAGATCTGTGTATTTTAGGGTACAGAGCTTGGAATTTATCCCATCACTAATAAGCATTAAATGTTTAAAACAGTATAATAATGTTGTTTTGTTTTCCTTTAAGCTGGAAGAGGGGTTGGCAAACTGCAGCCTGTGAGGCCAAATCCAGTCAGCAGCCTGCTTATTACATAAAGCTTCACTGGCACACAGCACGGTCATGTGTTTATATGTCGTCTACGGCTACTTTTGTGTTCCAAAGGCAGAGCTGAGTAGTTGTGACACAGACCGTATGCCCACAAACCCTAAATTATTTACTGTCTGGCTCTTTACAGAAAAAGTGAGCTGACCCCTGAGCTAGATGTCTTGAGCACAGAGATTCTCAGTCTTTACACTTGACATTTTGGGCCAGATAATTCTTTGTCATGGTGGGCTGACCTATGCATTGTAGAATATTTAGCAGCATACCTGGCCTCTACCCACTAGATTCCAGGAGCACCCCTACCCTATCATGACAATGAAAAATGTCTCCAGACGTTGCCAAATGTCTCCCAGGAGGGCAGTGTCTCCTCTGGTTAGGAACTACTTCTAGCAGCTGGGTGGAGTCAGGTTTTAAGTGAACGTGATCTTAGCTAAAGTGAAAACAGTATGAATTTGGATGGACTAAAAAGGCAGATGTGGGAAAAAAGATATTTTGAGTGTGGAAATAACATCACTTAATGATTGTAAACCTGGTGCTTCAGACAGATGAAAACTGGAGATGACTTCCAGAGGGCAAGCTTGAGTTTCAGTGTGGTGCCTTAGGTCACCATTAGGTGTCCTTAACTGGGATAAACAATGGTGGAGAAGCAGGTGTCAAAGAGTGGAGAATGAGTTGGGTTTTGGACGTGTTGGTTCAGGTACCTACAATCTGCTGAGGTAGAGAAGGCTGATACACTTTGGATATGAGAAAATTCTGGCAGAAGATGTACATTGGCATGTCACTAGATTATGGCTGGGGTTGTAGATGAAAAGCAAAGAGCATAGTGTCAGAAAAGCCGCGGGAACACGAAGCCTGTGAAAACTGTGACCCAAAGAGTTTCTGCAGCAGAGAGAACCAGAGATAAGGAGTACCGCTGGTCCAGGGATCTCTAAATTAGGGAATGACTCACTGAGGGTGCCGGGTAGGAGAAAAACTGTGTAGGCTGAGGTGTGAATGATAGTTGAGAACTTTTGAAAAATATAGTAAGAAAAAGACAAACAAGAAGAGATAATATGAAGGGTCAAGAACGCCGTGCCCTCTGAGGAATACTGTAAGGAGAGTCACCACTTAATGCTGGCCAGAAACATTTCCGAGAATAGTGTGGGTGAGCAAGACACTTTGTTTAAATGTTTTATGAGTGCAAGTTCCCTAGAAACATTTAGAGTGTACAGATATCACACTTGGCGGATGGCAGTTATGACAGCAGGAGAGGGTTTTCAAGGGCATCAGCATCACACCAAATATTTGCAACAGTCTGTGAATGAGATGGAGTGTCCGGGGATTGAAGTGTTGTGAAGTCCTGGCTTGCATCTCCTTCTCCTTTCACGATATAGATCTGTGGTCATATGCAGGATATATCTTTCTATAGCAACACATTTATTGTGCATTACCTATAAACATAGGTTTGGGCTCCTGTTCACGACGGGGATGTAGGAAGATCCTGAACTCACCTCCTCCCACCAGACACACTGAGTGCACAGCCACATATGGAACAGTTTCCTCTTAGAAAAACTTAAAGGCCAGCTGGGTGACGACTACACATTGAGCAAAAAAGTGGATCCATTTTGCCATTTTCACTGAAGTTGATCTACTCAGCAGCCCTGTTTTTAGATGGCTTTTAGGTGGTTTAAAAATGGTTTTAAATAAATTGGTCACAGGCTTCTTTTAATATCACCCAATCTGAAAGTGTAAGGAAGACACATCTGAAGAAAAATGGGTACTTGTAAAAATTTTTAAATAATCCAGATGAATAGGAGGAAACGGGAGCTATTAGGTAACAATCAACAGGGCACAGTGCCCTGGAGAACAGACAGCATTGCCAGTTCCTCTCATGACCCATCTGCTCCCTTCACTTGGGATTGATGGTCCTGACACAACCAATGCCTCTTCACTGCCATGGAGAGGGCCAGCAAGAAACCTGACACTGACTGACTTCAGAGATAGCCACGAGGTGCCAGTGGACAAAAATGGCCAATACCCCTCATGTAAGTTAGAAATAAAAATAAGAAATGAACTGCAGTGAAATTGCTGTGCTTTTACTTGATGGCTAATAAAATATGCTATGTGAAGGTATGATCACGAGTTTTCACGTTTGTATAAACAGATGGTCACCAGCAAAATAATATCCTTGAGTTGTTACTAAAATAGTATTAAATAATATTAGTTGTTTGCTTTATAAATAAATATACATAAATATTATAGATTGAATTGTAGCATATATAAAATAATATTTAAATAATCATTAATTTTTTTTCTCCTACCTCCTCTCAATTCTCCTTTCTTCCCTTCCTTCTTCTATCTACTCACTCAACAAGAGTTGTTGGATGTTTTCAGCACACCAGATACTGTGGGGTACTTTAGGAATAAAAATATGGAATGCATAGACTGTTATCTGTCTCAGAAGCTGGGGAAATTAGAAAATGATGAGGTGGCATGCTGAGATAGAAGAGGATGGAGACAGTGTCTAGATCAGGCAGTGTAGGTCCCCAGGAAGGGATTCATAAGGTTTCCTGGAGTAGATGCCATTCAGCTAGGCTTGAAGACCACTTAGAGTTAATCAGAAAAGAAATCAAAGAACAGTTGTCCACACAAGCATGTGCAAAAGCACAAGAATGGGGAGACTGGTGAGCTCAGTAAATTTCAGCATGGCAGCAGTGCATGATTCTAATGGCTGGGAGATGTTTAAGAAAAGACAAAGAGGGGACTGCATCATGACGGATCCCGTAGTCCATAAAAAACTAGGACCATTTGCTGAAGATGGGGAGTCCCTAAAGGATGTTGAACAAAACAGTGTGAAAATTTGACTAGACGGGGCAAGGCAGGTATTTTTAGGAGACCGTTGATTATAGTAATCCAGAATGAAGTGGCTGAGGGTTTATGGAGAGAACTTAATTGAGATGAAGAAAAGGACATAAACTTGAGAGATGGATAGGATGTAAAATGATCGAGACATGTCGATGAACTAGTCTTGACAGACTCCCGGGTTTCCAGTGGGGAGGTGATGGAGGGTAGAGTCCGTGGAGTAGGACTGAGGGGGGTACGTGGAGGAGGGAGTGGAATGTGTTGGTCTGGAGATGTGCTTAGGAGATCTGACTGTGCTGTCTGGGAGGCAATTCAACACATCGGTGTGAAGTTCAGGAAGGTGGTTATTGTGTTTCACACACACAAAATTTTAAAATCACTAGTTGATAAAAGATAGTTATAGCCATAAGTGTGTTTGTGATTGCTCAGAGAAGAAGTTTCAGGAGAGCAAAAAGCAAATGCTGAAAAGCACATAGATCTAGTAGAAGGATGGAGGTAATGATGTCTGTAAAGGAGACTGAGAAGCCGTGAGACAGGTGAGAGGGAAACATGAAGAATGGGAGGGCAACTAGGGAGAAGGCTCTTTCAAGGAGCAATGAGTCAATGGTTTCACATGCTACAGAAACATCAGGTTATATGAAAACAGCAACATGCGGCAGGAGGAAAAGCACCAAAATGTAGTTATTGAATTTGACATATAAAATGTTAACTATCATGACATATGATGTTTCAATAAAGTTGTGTGCACAGAAAACAGAAACTGGATTGCAGAGGTTTGAGGTTATATTAGATTAGGTTATTGCTAGAATGCTAACTCGTCCACCGCTCATTCTTGATTATCACATCATATTGTGGTAAAATATAATTTTCAAAAAGGTAAAATAATGACTGTCATACAAATATATTATGAATACATATCAAAAATTTTATTCAGCTCCTTATGAAAACAGGAAACTAATAAGATGTTAAAACCAGTTCAAATGAAAGTTTGATTTGCAGAGATTTATATTCTCTACCAACAAAATTTGTTTGCACCGCCATGACAAACGTCATTTGTGTTGCTTTGGATAGGAATCATCTGCATTGTTAGCAGTTTTCTATGGCTTAAATTCTATTCCTACAGGGCTGTAAAATAGCTTAGTCAAAGCAATCAAAGATCACACAATGTAGGTAATTCCCAAGGGTCTGCTGGACAATGTTCAACATCCTATTGAAAAGACACGCAAAGGCAAGACAATGTCTTGTTCACCACTGCTTCCAGTACCAAGCAGAGTGTTGTGCATTTGTTAATCTTAATGGATGATTAGCAAATGAAGTCATGTAAAAGGTAGAAACAATAAATAGGAACCAGAACTTTGAAGTGCGTGCTCTGTCAAAGGTGAGTGGTGCGTTAATGGACATTAAGAGACAGAGCATTTTGCATGTTGTTTATTCCTTTAGGATTCTAGTTAATGTCAACTTTAATCATGACTTTCTTTGAATTAAAACTTGCATTAGAGATATTAGTACCTATCAGTGAATGACAATATACTTAAATTTCCAACATATCTCAACTATCATACTTCTTTCTCATTTGGACCTATACAAACAATATTTTCAAATGGTGACAATAAGAAATCAGTATTTAGTATGACAATTAGGTGCATTATGTTATTTGCCCTCTTAACATAAGTGTACTGGATTCTAATTCTTTTCTTTTTTTTTTTAGAATGGCTCAAAGATTTGGCTTTTGTTAAAATATTTTTTGAAGAAGATTGGCCCTGTGCTAACATCTTTTGCCAATCTTCCTCTTTTTTTTTCTTTTTTCTCACCAAAGCCCCAGTACACAGTTGTGTATCATAGTTGTAGAGTTGTAGCTCTTCTGTATGGGACACCACCTCAGCATGGCTTGATGAGTGGTGAGTAGGTCCGCATCCAGGATCCAAACCAGTGAACCCCGGGCCACTGAAGCAGAGTGTGAACTTAACCACTATGCCACTGGACTGGCCCCTCTAATTCTTAATGTTAGTTATCCCTCACTATTATCAAAGCATCTCTCTTATATTCCTCAAAAGTAACATATCCATATATAAAGAGTCTCATTGAAGAACAATAGAAATTCCACTCTTTATGTTAAATTTTTCATTAAGATCATATGTTCTTAAAATGCCCATGTTTCTTGCATTTCTTGGCTCAAGATGACATAACTCAGTCAACTGATGTTCGAATTCATTACCGCTAATATTTCACGACTCACCATATAAATGTTAATTTTGTCTTTATAAGTAATGGTTGGCTGTATTTTAAAATTAATACTTCCCATGTGGTATTTACATAAAATGGAATATTATTCAGCCTTAAAAATGAAGGAAATTCTGCCATTTGTGACAACATGGATAAACCCAGAGGACCTTATGTTAGGTGAAATAAGCCAGACAAAAACAAATACTGCATGATCTCACTTACATGTGGAATCTCGATCTAAAATAGTCAAACTCATATAAGCACAGAGTGGAATGGGGGTTACCAGGGCCTGGGGGAAGGCAGAAATGGGGAGGTAAAGGTCAAAGTATACAAAGTGTCAATTCTGCAAAAAAGTAAGTTCTGGATATCTACTGTACAGCACAGTGCCTATAGCTAACAATAATGTAATCTTAAAAATTTGATAAAAGAGTAGGTCTTATGTTAAGTGTTCTTATCACAAAAAAATAAAGAAAAATAAAGAGGGCAGGAGGAAGCTTTTGGGGGTGATAGTTATGTTTATGGTGTTGATTGTGATGATGGTTTCACAGATGTATACTTATTTCTAAAGGCATCCAGTTTAAAACATTAAGTACATACAGCTTTGTGTTTGTCAATCATACCTCAATAAAGTGGTTTTTTAAAAAAATAATTAATACTTTCCCAAACTAAAAAACATAATTAGGTTCAGATGCCAAACCCTAAGTCTTGATTCAACCCTTGTCACACACTTTCACACATACACATGCAAAAGCAAGTTTCATCTCTGAGAACTCGTGTGACCCAGGTCCAGTACCAGCCTGTTCCTTTGGAGATCACAGTAATTTCATTCTTAACTTGGTCATGCTTTGCTCACCTACTGTAATGACAATGATATTCTGAACGGCAGATTCACATGGTGTTAAGTGACCCAATTCAGTATCAGAAATAGGCATAAACTTGTTGAAATAATAAAATAGCTGGGATTAGCCACCAATCTCCATAAAACCTTTTAGTCATTTCCAAGGAGATTTGCCTTCTCTATTTCATGAGAAGAGAAAACACTGGAATAACAAATATTTCCAACAAATAAATTGATCTGCCTTGGTTTCCTGTCCCTACTCTAAGGTAGGACGTCAGACTGACCCTGTGACGATTTGGTTAAGGAGCAAATTGCTTTAGGAATGGGATAATTTTACTTAAACCGCATAGCTTGAAGAAGTCTCTTATTTAGGCTTAAACAACAAATGAACATCTGTTCTTTTCAGTTTAACTCAACAAGCTCTTCTTGTACCTGAAAAATACAGGATGTGGCTCAGCCAGTAAATTTTGCAAAGCATGGAGGAGGGAGGACGAGAGCACGTTAGTTTGAACATAAGCACTGATTGAGCTCAGCATCCTCCTGGGCGTGTGCAACGAGATCAGAAAGCAACAGGTTTGGTTCCTTTGCCTGTGACCATTATTTCAGTCCCATCACATGTGCAGTTCCCCAAGAGGGCACAGTTTTAAATGTCCCCTATGGTAGATGGCTCTGGAGTGCTCTGCATGCACGGAGGGGTTTCTGTGTGGGAAAATATCCTAGGGCTGAGTGAGAAGCAAGTACAAACCTGGCTAAAATAAACGCGAAGTGTTGCCAAGGCTGCTCAGGACATGGAACTTAGTGTATATTTCATGCTGGGACGTTTCTAATTTAGTGTTTCACTTTCATCCATTTATTGAATAAATAGAATGTTGTTACATTGCACAATTAAAATGGTGGGACCTGCTTTAAGTAAAAGAACTTGAAAGCATTGTCATGTAAATTCTTAGCAGATGCTCTGAATTCATTTTTTATCTGCATAGTGGTACTGGCTAATCCCAGGAGCTGAGGTATAATTTAGCATTCTTTTTTATTATTCAACTCCCATATTGTCTGGAATGAGAGCCCCCTGGCTTAATTACATGAAGTACATGAATGAATGCCATAGGATTAAGGCTGCCTCTCCAGGCGGTCTGCTTTGCCATGGGCTTAGAAATGAGATGCTTTCAAGGAAGTGGCTGTAGTGGAAGTGGACGAATTTCGGGGGTGGCGATTCATACCCACCACCTTCACTATGCTGGCCGCTCACACATTACAGCTAGTTAACACATTAACAGCTGTAGCAAAAGAAAACACCACACCTTCAGTGCAACTCACACAGAGAGAGCTGAAAAGTCATCCAGGGGACTTTCAGATGGAAGGTAAGGGGCTCCGTCAAGGACTCTCAGCTGGCCCAGAAATTACTCAGGAATTCTGGAATTCCCTTTACTCCTCCATGTTAGCTCCTTTCTCTTCCTCTGGGTCTCCACCAGGAGTGGTATAAAAGTTAGACTTGGAGTTTCACTTTTGGATGCTATGTTTTAGAGGCTTAATAGAAAAGATGTGATGGCCTTAAAATAATAACAATGTTATTAAAATAATAGTAACAAAAGCAACAACCACCACTGCAATAAGAGAGAGAGAGAAAATAACCTTGATTTAGAAGACAGAATTTAAGGGATTAGCATGGCGTCACTCTTTCCATTTCCTGTCCTATTAATATTCTTCATTTATACATTGTTCTGGATGATCGTTTCCTTTATCCTTTCAAGCTCAAAAACACATGTCTGTTTTTATCCCCATATTACTTTAGTAGAAGCCATTTTAGACTCAGAATCTACTGCCTGGATTAAGATCCTAGCTCTACTATAAACTAACTCTGAAGTTATCACCTAACTTCTTTAAATGTCATTCTGCAGGTGTGAGTGTTCAGTGATGATATAGAGTAACCTGTCATCACACCTGGAATTTACAGGCACTTTGCAAATCTTCCTGGTTTTCCTTCCTTCTTCCTTCCCTCTCTCCCTCCCTCCCTCCCTCTCATCTTCTCTGCTTCATTTTCAACTCTAGAGAATTGCACATAGAAATTAGGGATGTCGCTAACCATGCCCATCACCCGGCCCCCAACAGAACTGGCATGGGGCTGTGGGGTGATGTCACCACGGCAGCTCTTCTGCCACTGTCTTCCCTACTCGTCCCAAGGACTTCACTCGTAGGGGCTCTTGAACCAGGACATACATGGGAATGTGAAATCCCACAGTGTTTTTGAATGGTGTTTCCATGTTTCTAAAGATGGCAGCAGCCTATTCGTCATAATTTGGAAGAGAAGAGAAATCAGTCTTGACCAGTGGCACAAGCAGTAGGCCTGGGATTGTCATAGTATTAATGTCAAGACTTCTCTTTCCCTTAATAGAGCCACATGTAGACCCTGATGAGAATGATAAGCCTCATAGTGATCCCAATAGATGTGAAAATAAACTCAAGACCCAATTTTAGGCCTGAACACTCCAGGGGTCCCTAAAGCCATTGCAAAATACAACTAATGTCCCCTTCCTGTCCTTCCTGTAAATATACAGGAAGAGGTCGTGGGGACTGAGGAGTGGAGATAGGTAAACACACAGGGGTGCGTTTCAGGCTGGGGGGCTCCAGGCGGAGGGCACAGCAGGTGCAAAGAAATGTGGGAAGATCAGAAGTGGTTTGATTCGATTGATGCAGAGGACCTGTAGGAAGCTGGTAGAAGACAGAACAATGGGCAGGTGCACGTGATCAAGGCTCCGAATGGTACACTGAGCAGTGCGGGTGTTATTCTGCTGTGTGGACATGGGGAGGCTGTATGGTAGCAGAGCCAGTGCACTACAGGACAGACAGTTCAGGTGGCGAAAGCCTGGACAAACCTGCGACGGTGGATGGCATTTTTAAACCCTAAGAGTCATGGAAGAGGAGATAGAATGTGCACTCGTAGAGAACATGATAGATTTTTGTGTGAACTAGAATGTTTTTGACGACTGTATCCCTTTGCTTTCACATCCTTTCCTTGAAAGAAGAAAAACGTGCTCCTCTTCGGTTGAAAAGCTCTTCTGCAAATCCTCTCTCTGCGTCTCATTTCTCCTCCTTATCCTCCCCCACTCTCCACGTGGAAATAGATTTTATTCCTCTCTCAAGCCCACTTATGCTCCTTTTTCTTCATACTTCTCACTATTTTCATGATGTATGTCAGTCCCGTTGCTAAGCAGCTGTTACGATCAACCCACCACTCAGCATTCTGAATGCTGGAAATTAGCCCCAAATAGCTAGAAAATCACCCTTCTGCACCTGCACTGTGTTTACTGTGAGAGCATGATGAGCAAAATGAACAATCCAGGCAAGTTCATAGAACAAGTAAAATGCCTCCCTATTTAACCATAGCCACACAGCTCCACTGGTGACGTACGTGCCAGGTAGAGAAGCCACGCGGTGCCCTGTGAGAGAACATCAAGGAAATGGTTATAGAGGAAACTGCATCCTCGTCCTATCAGAGCTAAAAAATAATGAACAAAACAGTCTGGAAAAAAAATGGAAATACACAAAAATAAGCATGAATAGAATGTAAGATTTGTCTTTCTACAAATGTTGCCTGGAAACTCTGTTGCTTCTTCCTTGCCTCTGAAAAACAAAACACCCAACAAACTTTGCTTGATTCTCTATCACCCGCAAGCTGTTGAGTTTTTCCTTTATTTATGTCATGAACCCCCAGGGCCCAGCACTTGTGCTTCTCTGCCCTCTGCCGATGTCTTGATGCCATGGTAACCTGGTTTCTTCTGGGTCTCTGGCATTGCCCTCGGTTTCCCATCCGCCAATCCAGCAGCCCCTTCTCAATGCTGACACACCTTAACCTCTCTGCAACGTTTAGCGCTGCTGACCACCTTTCAAACTCTCTCTTCCCTCGGCTTCTCTGAAATTGCACAGGCACGGTCCCGGCCCCCCCGTCCTAGTCCTCCTTTCTCTGCCCTCCCCGGCTGTCTTTCTCCATCAGTCTTCCAACAGAGAGCTCCCGCCACATCCTGTTTTCCTCTTGCTGTGGATTATCCAGTCCCTCCTGAGGGATGAGGAGGTTAATGGTTCTCCCCGAACATTATTTTGTTGTTCTTAACTAAGTAATTAAAATATGCCCATAATAAGAGAAATTTCATAAGGTCTTCAAATAAGAAAACCACATCTTTTCTGAGATGTAATTTTGGCCCCCAAAAGTCATGCTTTATATTTGAGCATATGCAGTGAAATTAGAACACATCTTGGTAACCTACACATTTTTTCTGCACCATAGCTTGCTCATAATAGGTGCTCAATAAATATTTGTTGAATAGAATCAATTTTTAGGAGGTTTTGGGACTGAAACTTTCATAACAGAATTTTGAGAATGAAGAGATGAAGGCAGTACTCAGCAAACAGAAACAACTTCAGAGAAACTCAGCATCTCAGTTTTGGAGTTTTTTTTAAAGTATTAGCTTGACATATATACCTGTCTTTTTCTAAGGAAATGATTCTATATTTCATGCTAGTCTTCTTAAAGTAGTTAGTTGAGTCACTACTATGTTTAACCTGAATTATATGGTCACTGCATAAGCTCTTTTTTATCTCTGTGTCCACAAGGGAGAGGATGTCAAAGTTCTCCTTAAAACTGGGAGGAACAAGCACTTTTAAAAAGATAAATATTTATTTCATCACGTTCCTTAGGTTTAATTTACATTTCTCAATTGTTAGCTTTTCTCTGCTTCTTCTACTTCACTCTATCCTCTTAGCATATAGAGAGCCCAAAATGACTACAACCTATGATGTGATTCTTCCACTTATAATTTTGTAAGGTATCGTGTCTGCTATTATTTTAATGTCATTGCACTCTCGATGCTGTGAATATATTGAGGAGAGTTTTCGTATTTGAATCCTTGATGTAGAGAAAGTACTTAATGAATAGTGTGCATGTTAAAGAATTTTTTAATAACTGTGATAGAACTTGCCCTGAAACCCCACATTTATATATTGGCAATTTAGGCTGTAGACTGGCCAGAAGGGGAAGTTGAAAGTCCTCAGAGACACACTCACAGGAAAAGTGAGGCAAATGGAGCATCTAACACCGCTTTAGGTTTAAACCCCAAGAGAGCACTGAATATTCAACACCGTAATGGAAATAGACCCAGTTTCCTAAGTGGTGGGTACTGGCCTGTCCAGTCAGGCAGAAGGTCATGACAGAGAAGAAACTGACCACAGCTGAGTAATTGGCAACCAGGAGGCAATAAGCCTGGTTCAGGGGCATCAGCTGACATTTGGTCCACACCTCCTGGTCCACCTGAATTTCTCCTTTTTACTTCTCCTCAGTTGGACTGACATTTCCCTTCTGTTTGTGCAGCGTTAGTGCAGGAAATAACTACTCTTCCCAGTCTGCTCCATCTCAGTAAATGTCAACTTCATCCTCTGGTCTCTTCTGTCAAAAACCATGGAGTC
Organism: Tapirus indicus; assembly: GCA_031878705.1. Classification (NCBI taxonomy): domain Eukaryota; kingdom Metazoa; phylum Chordata; class Mammalia; order Perissodactyla; family Tapiridae; genus Tapirus; species Tapirus indicus. The sequence continues at coordinate 3,882,549 of CM062930.1, read as the reverse complement.
ATCCTCTCTTCCCTTCGCATTCACATCACTCCATCAGGAAATCCTATTGGGTCTTCCTCCACATGTGGACAGAGTTCAACCAATTCCTCCCACTTCCAGTTGCTTCCGTCCTGGGCTGTGGGAAGACCCTCCAGAGAGTCTCCTGGCTTGTTGCTTTTTCCACTACTGCCCTCTCTCAGCCTAGCAGCTTCAGTGATTCTTTTAGTGTCCGTTGATATGACTCATCTGCTCAAACCCTTGCCCCCGGGACTCTCAGAATCAAAGCAGTCCTGAGTCACCTGCATGATCCACATCCTTACCCCATTGTGCTTACCTTTGCGAATCCATCTCCTCCACCTTTCCTCTCACCTGCTCTGCTCCAGCCACACTCACCTCCTTGATAGTCCTCAAGCAGGCATGCACCCCCAGGGCTTCTGGGCCTGCTGTTCCCTCCACTTGGATTCCTGTTCCCCAGAGGGTGCCACAGCTTCCTGCCTCGCCGTCACATATTTGCTCACAGTGAAACCTTTCCTACTTTATTTTTCTCTATCTCCCTTGTCATATCTGACATCCTTCCTCATTTACATTTCTGTCTCTCTGTCTCCATCATAGAATATAAGGATTTTCATCTGTTTTGTTCCCTGCTGCATCCCCGGTACATATTTTGTACTTTGTCCATATTCCTCAGTCAGTATTGGTTGATGGATTGAATGAGTCCAAATGAACAAGCCACAGGACCCTGATTCTGGACATGGAAATAGATCCCAATCATTCCCCTCATCCCAAACCAGGATGAGACAAGAGTCGGTTAGTGGAAGAGTGAACATTTACTTCTTATAGTTGGTTGGTTTGTCTCAGATGCAGGCAGGTGTCAGCCTGAATATAGGGATCTCCCATGGATCAGGTGACCTTGTCTTGGACAATAGAGGCTGGGAGCATGTGGAGAATGAGAGCGGAGAAGTCCCATCCCCAGTCACGTATACTGCTCCAGGCTCATTGTTACCATTTGGTCTCAGATCAAAGTTTCTGTGGGATCACATTTTAGTGCAGGGGTGGACCAGGGACACCACCTGTAGATGACACTCACATTCCAAAAGATAAGATCTTTTTAATTACACTAAAATAGAGTACCTCACCCTGTCTAAGATGATGTTTCTGTCTTTTCGGTTGAAATGTCAGAATTATACCCTTTTAGGTATCAAAAGAACAATATAAAATGAGAGAAACATCAAGTGTAAGATTTTTGTTCTGACTTGTTAATACAGTATTCAGATACGTGAATTATGTCAATTCAGTTCTCCATGATAATTAACAAAGTTCCAGAATGAGACAATTATAAGAGAATAAAAAGATAATTTGAGTGATTTCATTTATCGTGTAACTCTGGCTAAATGGTAGAACTGCATTGATTTCCCCAGTGCTTGAATGAATCTGTTTCTTTATGAGGTCTAGTTCACTGGTAAAGAGAGGCCCAGTCACCCAAAGGTCAGAGAACCAAGAGATCTTCTCTCTGCATGTCTGATGTGCTAATTTCACCTTTTCAGTCTTTCATGGTCAATCTCTTCCTTTTCCATTCTAGAACCATCGGGGATAGGGGGCTTTTTTGTTCCATAGCAATGGGGATGGAGACATTGAGTCTCATTGCCCCAGGTTCAAATCTCAGCTCAACCACGTTTACCATCTGTGTGAGTGTCCCAGGGCTGCCCTAACAAAGTACCACAAACTGACAGGCTTAAAACAACAGAAATTTACTCTCTCACAGTTCTGGAGGCCAGAAGTTCAAAATCAAGGTGTCAACAGGGCCATGCCCCTCTGAGATTGGGTAGAATCCTTCTTTGCCTCTTTCTAGCTTGTGGTGGTGGCTGACAATCCTGGGTGCCCCTTCGTTTATGGGTGCATTACTCCAGTCTCTGCCTCTGTCATCACCTGGCATTCTTTTTGTGTGGCTCTGTCTTCATATGGCATTCTCCTCTTCTCATAAGGACACCAGTCATATTGGATTAGGGCCCACCCTGATGACCTCATCTGAACTGCATTACATCTGCAAAGACCCTATTTCCAAAGAAGGTCACATTCACTTATCTTTTGGGGGGACACAACTCAACCCATAACACCATCTGGGTGAACTTGAGCAAGTGACTTAATATCTGTGACCATCTGTTTTTTTCACTATTAAAAGAAGATTATCATACAGACCTCCTACATCTGTGAGAAGCCTGTGAAGCAACTTCTGAAACATCCCTGCACTCATTCAGTGCTCAAGAAACATTACTTCCTGTGCCCCCAGCCCAATTTCTTGGCCTCCCATCATTTATTTGTACTTGCTCCACACAAAAGCAATCTAGGAGACACCACAAACATGCAAAGATGACCCCATGCCCTGGGGAAACTCACACACTTTGAGGACACATAGGAATTAAACTGGTGTTTATGATACAACATAGAATTTGTGTCACATCCTGAGAAACACACACATGCAGTACTGGGACAGGGGAGAATCACCTGCCGAGTGGCTTGCCAAGGGCCTCATGACAAATTTGCTGCAAAGTTGGAACCTGAAGCTATGTTTGGATCCCTAATCCAGGTTCTTTCGTATTTGAACACATTATACAGTTTATATCACTTGCACCTTTGAACCACTCAAACATTATAAAACGTAATCCCTGTTTGCTCACTGATGCACTAAGGTCATGCACCAGCCCCTTTTGGGGATGCCTGTAACCTTTTAGGCGGTCCACCCCACTGTCCTTTGCACACTTTATTCCCAGTTCCTGACCCTCTACACACACATACTCCATTTGCTCTGTTCTGTTCTACCCCAGAAACACCCTTTTCTTTACTGCAGCAACTATAATATGGCCAGTAAAAAAAAGTAGATACTAACTTCAGTGCCTGCTGGGTAGGAAATCACATTCTTGCCTCTTATAACAAAAAATAAAATCACTGAATATTTCAGTCACCATAGATCATTTCAGTCCATTCGGTGTGATCAAAATGATGAGCAAGATTTTTCATATCCTTGCCTCTGGCACTACAATTTCATGTTCAGTCTCTGTTACTTGCTATTTTTACACCCTCCTGTACCCTGAGTTTGATACATGAGCAAAAATCTATATATGAAAGGGAAGAGTTATTGCTGATATTGTTGTATTTATTTTGTCTGACTCATGGTTAGAAAGATTATGACAGTTCTCAATCCAGGACAAATAATATACTGAATTTTCAGTGACAATGCTAAGGATTTAAGAAAGAAAATAAATGTCTGCTACTGAAACAGTCAACAATGTGTATTTTCTCAGTCTATGTTATACTCTAGACCCATAGTTACTGCTGCACTGCCCCATGTGCTGGGCACCTCATTTCTCTGCAGCACTTGCAGAAATAAAGAAGTGTGTGTAAAGCCAGTGTGGCTGTCAGTGGGACATGTCCAGTACTCTCAGTGCATGCGTGGAGGAAGGGTGGGAAATAAAGATGTGCAGGCAATGCACTTCCTTCCATTGTTGCCCTGAGAAAACAAGGAACTCATTTTAGAAGATGCCAAATTTGCTGGAACAAACTTTAGATGAAAAACTAAGATATTTTACAGGAAACTTAGGTGATTTAACTTTTGACATTGAGTTCCCAGAGCAGCCCAACATGAGAACCAGAAACATACAATGCAACCAGATACACATGCATAGATGTTTGCTGTTCATTTCTTTTATTTCTTTCACTCCTCCTCCTCTTCCTCCCTCTCCTCCTCCTTCTTCCCCTTCTTCTCCTCCTCTTCCTCCTCCTTCCCCCTTCTCTTCTGCCCCCTCCTCCTCCTTCTCCCCCTCCTCCTCCTCTTCCTCTTCCTTCTTCTCCTCCATCTTCTTCTAATGGAGTTTTGCTTATATGTCAGTTTAAATACCATAAGTACAAAGGGAAATTTCACATAGATATTTTTTTAATGGGTGATGAAATTTTAAAGGCATTTTTAAAATTCCATAAGAAACCATTATAGTGCCATGAATTTCAGCTAGGGAATGGAAGTTAATTATTCAGAGAAATTTTCCAAAAAAATAAAATGTTTTTCTAGAAAATTTAAATTACTCAATATCTAATATATGAGGAGGAAGCTAGTCTACTCTACCTTTTGCTTAAATGAAATTTCTGGATGTTTTGATATTCCATTATTGTAGATTCTAACTACATCTAGATTCACTCTCAAATGGTAATAAAGAATGGTGGAATTTCTTAAAAGGTGTATTTTTAAGACCATTCTAAATATTTAAATGAAAGCTAATCGATTAATTTTCTTTCTCTTCAAAGTTTCTTTTGATAAATGGTTCGCATCACCCCATGACAGTGTTAAACATACATTAAAGGATTGAAAAATATATTTGACTCATTTTTAAAATCATTTCCCATGTAAAAGATAATGGTTGTTTCACAGTTGTACAGTGTTAAATGCACAATGGATGGAGATTTGGGGACTCACGGGATAAAGGAAGACTGCAGGAAAATTTAAGAAACAGTGTAAAAAAGACAACCCTGTTGAATATAATCATTTGCTTGATGAATTCAGTCATGGCTTTCGTGTCCCTGCTGCTTTTCACAGGTATAAGCCATTGGCCGATACACTCCCGGGCGAGAAGAAGAAACTGTCTGCCAAGGAGAAATGTCGACTTGTTCTCCAGCAGTGTAAATTGCAAGGTTGGCAGGTTAGTGACCTACAGGCTACGAACAGACCAGGTTAGGATTTTAAGTAAGTGGCTGCGTCATTGTGGGGAGCCACCAGAATCTCCTGGCAAAAACAGATTGCTTTGATGTGTTTGGCAAGGCGACACACTAAGTGCATTCCCTGGAAACACATCAGTCTTTCTGATTTACTGGTTTTAGGAGTGTGCAGTTAACACGTGAGGGAAGCCACAGCTCCTTTCCCGGTGCTGACGAGAATCCTGAAGGGGCATTCAGTTTGCCCGCGTCTCAGATTCAACTTTGTTGTAAAGCTTTTTGAAATGTCTAAAAGGTAGTAGAAGTCAGAGAAGCCAAAATATGAGGACTGAGTGTTGATTTCTTGGCTCCCAGCTGGATCTCACACGTGTCCCCAGGCCCTCCAAGTCTTGTGCCAGCTCTTTTTTCTGTTTCTCTTTTGCTTCTCCCCTACCACACCCTAAAATATCACTGTCCTTCCAATCTCATCCAATGGCAAAAGCTTCATATTGGAAATGTTGAATTACGTTCTGTGATCCTCTTGGTTGGCACAGTCCAGGGGCCCACTGGAGGGATAGTGGGACTTCCAGAAGGAAGGAGTAAAATGAGACAAATAAGAAGGGAAATAAAGCCCCCCTCCGAAACAGTAGGACAGCTGTGGATTTTGTTTAATATGTTAAACAACATCAGAATGTCCTCTGGGACTAGTGTTAGGAAAAGGAGATTTGAATCTTAAAAGAATTGAGAACATAATATTGGAGCAATAATGAGAAACAATAAGTCCACCACACCAGGAATTATTAGAAGTTTCTACCTAGAAAACAACCAAAAGGTGGCAAAGAGCAGGGTGGCTGACAGCTTTGGCAAGACATAAGAATTCCTTGAAAGCAGACCTAAATCTCATTTTACAAAATGATAGGAAGATGATCTATAAATGAACATGTGTGACAACTGAAGAGGCCAAAAACAAGGGCTTCACTTCAGAAATGACATGAACAGAAAGTTCAGAATTGCTGAATATGTCTGAAAGTGGCCCAATCTAGATGAAATGGGTAGAGAATACTGGATTGACACTAGCACACTCATCCTTTTTGACAGAGAACTAAGAACCTAGAATTTCAGCATTGATGAGTAATGATTTAATTGTCTTTGCCACCCAATCTCTTTCTTTGTCTTTTTTCCCTTTTCTTTATTTTTTTAAACGAATAATGGAGTTGAACTTTAAGTAACAGTGTGAAGGAGGAAGCTCACACAGTCTGTAGTAGTCATGGATGCACATCCGTGCTAAAAGATTGGATATAAAAAGAAGGAAGAAGGAGGAATTACTAACACAGAATGATGTCAGCTAACCCTCTCAGTCAGTGACGTGAGAAGTAGCTTCATGTGTAGAATTGTTAACCAAGCTTGTAGATAGTCGACGTCATTTCAAATGAATCATTGCCGGAATTTTTAAGTAAGTATTTGGATATTAGTAGTTCATGAATACGTAACACTAAGATTTTCTTGTTGTAGTTTTTCCTCTAAAGAATAGTCACAGATAAGAATAACTTTTTTTATTAATGCTGAGAAAGAAGCTTGAGTTGTAGGAAAAAAGTGAGAGAATCTGGAATAATTCTTCCACTAAGAAAGTGCCTGGCAGTAACCACAATACCTGACCGGCCATCATTCCTCCGACACACCTCGGGAGAGTATGGGGTGGAACATGCGAGGTGGCTGGGAGACAAACTAGTGCCTGCTGACCATCATTCCTTCCTCATTTCTGCACATGCTAGGATAGTTGAAATTGTAGCTGAAGATGGTATTAAATTGAAACACACATTGAGACTTTGAAAAAGTGAATCAAAATAAAAATTGGGAAAGGACTACTATTTCATTGCACTAAGTCCATTTTCCCTCATGTTTCAAATCCCCAAAGGAGGCTGAAAATACAGGACCAAAAAAAAAAGAAATTCGTTCAGTCACTGAGCATGTTTGCTTATGTGTTCCATATCAAACGGGTAGGGAAGATTGCTACATTCAGCTTCTCCAAGAGGTAACCTTTCATATACTTTATACTGTAAGAGAAATCATTGACTTCATAGAAATAAGGCTTATTCATATTTCACTTTCTTTTGCGAGTCAGACGAAAAAGAACTTTAAAAAAAATCATTTAGGGGGCCGCCCGGTGGCGCAGCGGTTTAGTCCGCGCTTGGCAGCCTGGGGTTCGCGAGTTCGTATCCCGGGCGCCGGCCGACGCACTGCCTGTCAGCCACGCCGTGGCGGCGTCCCATATAAAGTGGAGGAAGATGGGCACGATGTTAGCTCAGGGCCAGTCTTCCTCAGCAAAAAGGGGAGGATTGGCAACAGATGTTAGCTCAGGGCTTGTCTTCCCCACCAAAAAAAAAAAAAAATCATTTATTCCCCTCCTGGAAAGTCAGACTCCTCAGTTTCAAAAGCACAGGATTTGTTGGAAATGTGTTGGTAATTACAGGAAGAGCTGCTGTTACTCCCTTCTAGGTGGTTAATCAGGACAAGGATTAAACAGGGGCTGTTAGACTGAAACAGAGAGGACCTAGTGGATGGTTATTGTGTTTGTATCATCATTCCCAAATTGCTAAGAGTTAACAATGTATGTTTCCATGAGGCAGTCAGTGTTCATCCTTTGGCCTTGAATGGTTAGCGTGAATTAATCGTTATTCTTTTCCATATTTTTAAAAGCAATGCTAGAAGACAGAAGGGATTGGAGTCATCTTTTGCTGTGTGAACCTGCATAATGTTAGCTAGAAAATCAGTTCTCTTAACTAAAAATATATTCCTTTTATTGTCGCTCTGATGAGTCTTGTGACCTCAAGTCTTGAGATCTTGTGGGATTTCCTCATCTCTCTGAACATTGATCAGACCCTGAGCAGGAAAGCCGTTGAGTCATCAGTCTAGGATTGTCACCCCACAGTTGCCATACTTTTGTACATTGTAGCAATCCCGTAAGTGGTGGGGAACACCGGTGTCCTCTGTTTCCATGAGGAGAGACGTTTGATCTTCAGTGCTGTTGTGTTTGTTTACCAATCCAGGTGAGTGATTTATTCTTTATGTAGCTGTGGGTTTTGAGTCAGTATGTGAGGCATTGGAAATTCTAAGATGTCATGAAAAATGATTTCTCTCATTTACAGAATGTGTTAGGACTGTTCTGAGATTTTTCACTTTCTTCGATTTAAGGCTAATAACTCTATGCAGAAAAAGGAAAGTAAGCAGGGTGGGCAGTAATGACCTCATTATAGATATGAGGAAATAGAGTCTTAGAGATCAGCATACCAATCAAAATGCTAGGCGCAGTTAATATTTAGTTTCAGTGGAAGGCCACTTGGCCGAGACCAGCATCTAGGTCTTGCTGTGCTGTGTTCTTTCCACTGCCTGTAACTCAGTCTATATCTTTTAATGTAACCATCTAAAGTCCTTTTATTCAGATTACAGAACTTGAAAGGCACAGATTATGCATCACAGTGTGAGCTTTGATCAAAGGCACTTAGATATTCCTTTGTTAGTGGGAGCAGATTACTTCTTGTAGTTAGTGTCTTTTTTATGTTTGTCATTTACCTGGTAGATGAAGGAAAAGCAAGCTGACTGCTTCCTGTTGCAGGCTGATTCTGATCAGAATCTTTCCTAACCAAACTGTCAGCCAACTGACCCTTAAATAGCACAGCACTTTTGGACTCGAGTTCCTAACTGCATTTTGGAAAGAAAGGGAGAAGGAGAAAGGGGAGAGAAGGAAAAGGAAGAGAAGATAGAGAAGAAGAACTGGAACCCAGTGAAGAAGTGTTTGACTTTATGTAGAGGTGCTGTCCATCCTAGCTCTGAGAGCTGAGAGCAAGATGCTGCGCAGGCTACGGAGAGGCAATTACAGGGTGGAGACAATTCACGGTGGTGCTGGTTGAGATGCCAGTCAGGGTAATACTCGCTTCACGTTCACTACTCGAGCAAAGGTGGTTTGAGAACAATCTTACTAAGCTATTTCGGTAAATCCACCCAGTTTGCAGTATGCCAGGCTTTGCCCGTATTGGTATTTATTATCATATTACTCACACTGTTATTTCCTTTGTGATGGTGGATGGCTCCTCTCTCTGAATACACAAACTGGTCCATTCAGTCCATGATTTTCAAATTCTTTTGTTATTCTACCTACTGCTTTAAAACACATTCAAATACAAAGACATAAATTCCTTGCAGTGAGTGCACACATACAACAGCGAGGAGAGTTGAAAACGTAATTAACCAACACCCTCCTGCTCAGAGAATAAATAGTCTGAGATGGTGGGACTGAAGCTTGCTCCTTGGGGATTGGCTCAAAGTATCTTCGGTGGAGGTGAGGTTACACTCACTTGATTGAAGGACACATCTTTTGCCAAGGGGAGGACAGGAACGGGGGATGAGCATCCCCTACCTCCCTGCAGCATTTGTTCCTTCTCTCTGGTTTATTCTTATTCCTTCGATTGCACATATTCTACAGAGTTGTTGGTTATCTCTCTTCCACTAGCATGTAAGCTCCATCAGGAGGGATTTGCATTTGTCGAGTTTACTGCTGGATCTCCAGCATAGAGGACAGAGAAAGACGCCCGGTGGGTATTCCGTGCATATATGCTGGGCCAATAAATGAGTTTTGTCAGTAAGAAACTATCAAGCCATACTATATATTTTATATGGATACATAGACAATTAAGAATCTTTAAAATCTGGAATAATTCACAACAAAACCCTAACAGTGGTAATATCTAGTTGATTGTTTTGAGATGATAGTCAAGTGGAGTTTTAGTTTATATCTATGTTTAGAAGGTAAATACATTCATGCATTACCTCTGTAATTAAAAATAATTTCTAGAATTTGTAATTGCTACAAAATACAATTTAAGTAGAATATTATATAGGGTCAAATTAATTATTTTAGGCATTTGTGGAAAAACTGTAAATCACCCTGGCTGTTTTTCTCTAAAGCATTTTTTCTTTCAAATAATAATTAACCTACTGTGTAGTTTACACCACTAGCCCTTACTCCTCAAAGGAATCTGCTGACTTCTTTCACACGATTCACACTGGTAACCACACATTTTGGCAAACTCGCCCCTGTTGCTATTCCCTTAACATACTCGACGTCGTTGCTCTAGCATAAGGTGATTTTATGCTGAAGGAAAATCAGAATGATGTGGCTGGAAAGGAGTCCTACTTGGTGGTGGTTTCTTGTGTATATTTATGAAATGACATATTTTAAAAAGATGGTGGACTAGTCAGGGCTTTGTCCTTATTTCAAGCCAAAATATAACTAGGTTGTTCAAAGAGGAATGGAAGGTTCTTGAAATGATTTGAGTAGACTCTACATGACTAACTTCCAGTACTGTTTTCTGTCTCACCAGATATATTTTTCTTTATGAGGCAAAGAGTCTGTGAATTACTTCGTTTGTGGAAAAAAATCCAAATAGTTTTAAGTCATAGTTTGAAAACAAGTCAGTTAAGCCACTAGTTATTAAACTTCTGATATTTGTTTTTAAAATTATTCAGTTATTATATTTGTCTAAATATATACATTTTTAGTTCAGTCCTACCTTAAAAGTAACTTTGAAAATAATCCCTCCAGAACTATGAGCCTTTAATCAATCACACTCTGTCCCGAATTCCCGAAGCCACAGAAAGCAACTGGCAGGCACAGGGGCCCATGGAACATGCATGCGTTGCCATGTTATGTCATTTATGTAAAGTGAAAACTTTTGAAACTAATTCTAAGTGGAAAAATAAGTGGTATAATCTGATTTTCACACATTTTATATGAATCAACTGGTTATAGGACTATTTCTTCTGCGTAGTTATTTGAATGCTATATTCATTTTTGAGCCATCTGGAGGGATGACGAATGGAGAAACAAATCTGTTGGAGTCAGTTCCTGCGATGCCAGGGGTGCCACTTCAGAACACAGACTCGCAGAGAGCCCAGGAAAGTCAGCACTGGGGAACGGCTGGCCCCACTTAGGAAAGCTTTCAAAGCGACAGTTGCATTGTCGTTTCAAACAGATTTCTAGAACTTTGAGGTGGGGGGAGCTCTGTGGACAGGCAAAGAAGAGTGTCCTGTGTGGACCCTTTGAAGCAGGTGTTCATGGTATCTGTTACTGGAAATCATGGAAGGAGAAATTCAGATTCTAACCTTAAAGAGATTTTATATCTCTTCTAACATTTTAAGGATGAGGAGTCAGACATAGGAAAATTTGGGTGATTTATTCAAGATTATGCAGACAGGAAGTAAAAAACAAAATTAGAATTTCAACTTCATCTCCACTACCTGCATGATATGATACTTACTCTCCTGTGTGTGTCTGTGTGTGCCACTAACAAAAGACAAACCTCAAATTTTAATGAAATATACTTTTCCTATTTGTGTTTATTCACTAACAAAAAAAAAATCTACAATAATTATTTTCTTTATCATCATCTTCTAACATAATTTTCAAGGAATGGCCTAGATTTCATTGTGTGTCTTTGTCAAATATGCGGTCTTTGAAGGATTCGCTCTTACAGTGCTGAGAATTGCAAGATTAACATTTTTACTATAACATTAAATAAAATCAGCTGGATGAAGGATTTATCACTTCATCAATCTAAAATAGTACAGTAGAGAAAAGATAATAAAAGTAAGAGCAAGAAACTGTTAAAGTTTTAAGCACCCCCCACTTTTTTTACATCTTCTAAGACAAGACAATTGTATTAGGGCCCTTGGCTCTTATTAGTACAATAAATTAATGGTTTATAACCTTTGTTTTATTACTCAAGGAGCACTTCATAAATCAACTGTAAGTACAAGCCAGAAAATAGCCTATAAAATTCTTTCTCTCATCTTCCTTCTCTTTCTCTGGAATTATTAATGTTGAAAATAATAAAAATTAGGGATCTAAGAGTATCTCTTGGTACTATGTGCATTATGACTGCAAATTACCATATACATGCACATATATTCATTTCCTCTTTTCTCTTGTTCTAAACACTTACATACACATACACATATATGTGAACACATTTTTGTTATATAAGTAGTATTCATTCTTGATAAGAAACTTGAAATATAGAGAAAATTAAAGAAGAAAATAGAGATCACCCATAATTGAACTCCCTAGAGAGAACTAGTCCAAATGTCTAATGTGTACTCACTCACTCAGTTTTTAAAAATAACATTACAGACATTTGATTCTTGGTCAGTGTGTTTCGCTCCCTTTTCATTCTGAACTTCATTGAGGACAAATATTACATCCCTTTTTCCTTATGTTTTCACACACACTTTGTGTGTGTGTGTGTGTGTGTGTGTGTGTGTGTGTGTGTGTGTGTGTGACTATTACATCCCTATAGGGTCTGGCACAGAGTAGACTCTCAACCAGCATTTGTTGGATGAATGAATGAACAAACCTCCCACTTGTTGTCATATTTTCTCTTTGGAAATGAAAGTATCCACAGTCAAGCCTTGCTGACATGTGTGATAGTTTCTCCTTTAAAGTAATTTTATATGTTTCCTCTCAGTTTCATTATGCAAAGGCTTACTATAATATCTGGCATTTAACAATTGCTAAGTGAAAACTGGCTATGCCTATTCCTAACTCAACTTTCATGTCTTAGAAATCAGCCTAATTTTCCATAACTCCAGGTTGGTTGATTGATTGAGTCAACAAGCATTTACTGAGCACCTTTATGTCCCTGAAGTTACACAGGGCAATTGTGATGCAATATTAGGAATAAACGACACTCCCCTCTTCTACAGGGCTTACAGTCTAGTGGGAGGAAGCAACAGTCAACTAATAATTACAGGTTAGGACCCACCTTAGGAGGGAACCAACAGGGACACTAGTTTAGACAGGGCAGTGGTCATGAAGGGCATCTCCAAGATGAACACATGTAGGCTGAGATCTGAAGACAAGAAGGAGCCAGTCATGTGATGGGGCAGGGAGATGGGGTCTGCAGGCAGGAGCCATCTGTGCCAAGACCCAGAGAGGAAGGCAGCCTGAGGGAACTGCTGGGAGCAGGATGGCTGGAGCCCTGAGAACCGGCTGAAAAGGGGACATACGATGCTGTAGGGCAGTGTTTCTCAACCTTTATCATTTCATTATTGCTACACTAAGAAGAAAAATTAATGGGACAATGACTAAGGAATTTAGTACTGGGGGGCGAAAAGTATCTTAGCTATTACAGTGGTTGTGGCCCTTCAACGATCAATCCTCCTTGACAATATGTGTCTCAACAACTACTAAAAAAAATGGTGGTTATGCCTAATCCATTTCCATCTCTTATATATCAATCTAATTTTCCTCAATTCCTGATTTATGCAGTCATTCAACAAGCCTTTATGAAGCACCTATTATGTGCTCCAAACCTGTAATAATAGCTAACGGTATTTTTGCTGATCAGGAACCAATTTCACCCTCTGGGGGTAGAATCACTATGTTGAGAACGGGTACTTAGAAGCAAGCAGGGGCCAGAGCCAGCAGGACCTTGTGTGAGTCAAAGCTCATCGTTCTAGTTTAAGTTCATGTGAAACCATTGGTACAATTTAAAGGAGGTGGAACGTGATCTGATTTATGCTTTAAACATGAAAAAAAAAAATGTATCATTGAAGAGCAAGGATAGAGCTGGGAAACCGGTTAGCAAACTGATGTAGTAGCCCACAGTCACCCCTGGGAGATGGAACAAAGAGGGTAGCTGAGGCTGTGAAGGGGCAGGAGAGAACCTCACAGTGGCCTTCAATCAATGGGCCTGTGAAGCTATACTGACTTGAAGAATGGAATCTCCTTTAAAACCAACATATTAATTTAGGTCAGGTCTATGCTTAAGATCTTATTAACAAGTGTGAATTTGCTGCACAAAATACATGTGGAGCTCTAAAAGATGGAAAAGACGCAGCCCTTTAGAAGTTGAAAGCAGAAGATAGTTCACAAAAATAAATGTGGATAAGTCTGAAAGCAAACATGAACACACCACAGAACAAATATTCGGAAAATTAGGAAAGCTATGTATTTTTAATATCATGAACAGTATAAGATCAGATGCCCAGGATGAGGTGCCATGAGTATTCCTATTTTTAGAAATAAAGCAAACATCAAAATACGTACCTGGCAGTAAGCTGGCAGATACTGGTGGTGGAAGGGCCCCCTGCATCTGTGTCTGTACACGCCCCAGCGGGTACAATGAGCTGTGATTGTGTTCATACTGCTGTTAATCATTTATATCATACACGTTCCATGGGGCAGGTAATTATTATTGACATTATTGAGGCTATTTTATAAAGAGACACTAAAGGTGCCCCTTAAGTGAATACATTAACTTACCCACTGCACTTTCCACCATGGTTTTGAGGCCAATCATCAGCCTTGTTTGGGTTTGGCTTTGGTTTGCTTTTTCACAGTGTGTCACTTTGAGAGGAAGAGGTTTGCTCTTTAAGCACTCTTGACCATGTCGATATGATTTCCATAATGAAATAATATATAGGATCACATAGTGAGTAATTCACTAGTAAGCTCAAAATAGTAGTTTTTATTCATCACTGCTTGCTGTATGGGTCATACTGTTCTAGGTGAGAGTAATTAGTTTTTCTTAACCCATAATTATATGTAATTCAAGCCAAACCACCTTCTTCAAATACAAGAAGATACAGTACTCTATTAGATTGTGTGGCTGTAATTATCTTCTCTCTGTTGAAGTTAAACTTCAAGAATAGTCTATTTATAACAAAGAGAACTTGTATTTTAATATAAATGCACCATTAGAGGATGTTTAAAAGTACATTCAGAGCCAGGCTGAACATTAGAATATTTCTGTTTAGCAGTTTTTAAAAACTACCATGAAAATGTAAAATATCGAAATATAACTAATAAAATATACACATGCAGAATAACGATCATCCTTAGAAACTTAATGAATCAAATAAGCAAATGGGGGAAATATGTGAATTTAGCCTGGAGAAGATGAATTTTAGTTAAATGGTTGTTTTACTGAGCTTCTTGAAAGGATAGACTGCTTTCTATTCATCCCTGTGGTCCTAGAGCCTGGCACAGTGCCTGGCATCAGGAAGGCCTTTGGCAAATGTTTGATGGATGGTTGGGTAGATGAATGGATGAGTGACTCATGAATGATAGATGGAAAAGACAGACACATGATAGGATAGATGGATGAATGAATGTGAGACTAGGAAAATCAGGAATGATATAAGATACGATGAACCTGAGAGCCATGCGAAAATGATATAGAACCAGGAATGAGTGAAGGACTGTTCATAGCATGCATGTGGAAATGTTGGAGTTTGGGGGCTGTTTCTGTCTGGAAGAGATTGTGTGGTAGGTACAGAAAGTGCTTTGCAAGGTAAAAGTAGAAAGAACAGTGTTTTAAAGGAGAACAGTGACGTTCTCAGAGCAGCAGGAAGGAAAACAAGTCTGATGGGAGAGCGATGCAAACATCGAAACACATAAAAGAGTGTATTGTTCGCATCCTCATCAGTAAAGCGGTTTAAGGGCACTCTGAGAGTTACCAGGGCGTGTTTTTGGAATGCTAAGGTTATAGTGAAGGAATATGACTACTTTTAATGCAACTTTGATGTTATATATCTTGTCTTTAAATGGGAAGTATTTATTAGAATAATGCTAATGTTTTTTAGAACAAGGGAGATGAAAATATATAAAGATTAATTTCTTATCAGTAATAAATTTTTTGCAGCAAAATAGTACACATTTATAATAAACCATTTTTCATTAAAACGTAATCTTTTGTAATTATTAACAAAACATTCCAATAATTATAGATATGGATATAAAGGGGTAGTAGCTAACATAACACTGACATCATTCAGTAAGAACTCTGTGCATTAGAATGCTCTAGGCCCTTCGTGGTGTCTACAGAAGTCTCACATTGGTTTTCTGCTCTCAGGGAGCATGTGGGAAGTTAAAGTAACAGTAAATAGCATCTCTTTTAGAGGAGTAAAAAGTGTTAGCTCTTCAGAAATCAATAAAGATCATGTTATGGAGGGCTTTGAATGCTAAACCCAGAAGTATGCAGTTTAGCTTATGGGCAACATGGAATCATTGAAGGTTTCTGGAAGATTAATAAGTTGGAGGCAATGTGCAAGGTGAGTCAAAGAGCAGGTGAAGAATTAGAGGACGAGTAAGTTCTAGATTTTGGTTTGTAATGGTCTTATACCAGAAATGTGGTGGCACCGGAAGTGTGAAATTTAACACCTATTTTCTTGAACCACATTAGGTGCATTTTTATAAAATGAATGAATTCAAATAGTTTAAACAGATTTATATTTTTTAAGATTTAATTATTTAAAGTGAATTAACTTTTTAATATCTGAGTTCATGTTACAGCTAATGTCCATTAAAATCTTTCTTTGAAATTTTGACTTCTCTGTTTTATCATGTCATTTACTTTCATTTCCTTCACCTTAATACATGTAATTGATGACTTTATATTTTTCCAACATTATCGCAGCCCACAAATATCTCACAGTCAAGTTGGGTATTCAGACAAAACCAAGAAATCAGTGGTATTATAGAGATATATATAAGGTACATTAGTGACAGAGATATGCTATTGTAATGAATTCGTTATTATAAGGTACATGCTAAACTGAGAGTTTACTGAGCCATCTGTGTTTTAAAGGTTGAGTAGGACTTTATCCAGTAGATGATTCAAAGACAGGTACTGAAGAAAAAAGAAATAGTATATGTTAAGCCAGAGGAGAAAAACAAGTTCCTATTTTGGAATAGCAAGCAATATGATATGGTTTCAGAAGAGATAAAACTGAACGCATTGAAAAAGAAGCATACTATAAAAAGTCTAGTAAATATTTTAAAAGAGTATACATTATCCTGAAAATCATGACCTGCTATAAATAATTTTAAGCACGAAAATAACATAATGAGATTGATATTTAGAGAGATCACTCTGAAGATAGTTTTGCCCGTGGTCTCCCAGACAGTGAGGGGTGGTTGAATGGGGGACATCCCTAAAAAGGTGAGGCCAGTAATGTGTAACTCCTGCAGGATCCCAGGGTTGCCATGGAAACCAGGAGTGCAAGTCCCTCTACCCCTCCACAGGAGGGCAACCTCTGCAAGTGCAAGCTTGCTCACCCTCCTCTTTGTCTGCATCTCTGTGACTGGAAGCAGCAATCAGTGAGGGGGGCAGCAGGAAGGTGAGGGGAAGGAGAGCAGCTTCACAGGCGCCATTGCTACTTCTCTCTAGTACAGCCTCAGGCCATCTACTCCATTGCAACCACCATTCCGGCAGTTGTCTGTGCTCTCACAGCCTACACCTCTAAAAAAATCCCTGAAAACTGTAGCAGTAATTGAAGCTTTCGAAGTCATCAATGACAATTTTGTTTAATCTTTTAAAATCTGTCACTTCAAAAAAAAAAGAAAGCCTACTGGTTTTCTAATAAAAATAGTGATGACTGTAATTCACAGATGGTTTACTTTTACAGAAGTCAGAATGACATTAGCATTTTAATCTCAGATCAGAACACTCTGCGCCTGGGGAGCGCACCAGGAAAGGGCTCAGTAGGAGAAAGTCTCAACCTCTCCTTTTCTCTGGTTATGAGAAACATCTTTTTATAAGAGAATGCAACTAAAATCAAGAATGTAGGTGATCTGAACATTTGGTCTCATCTGGATGAACCCTAATTTGTTGGATTTGATATAGCACACCAAGGCATTGATTACTGAGTAACTTCATGTGAATTCATTCCACAGGAAAATTTAAAATAGCCAACATTTTTCTCCTAGTCAACACCATTAATAGACAATGGAAATCCCTGAAAATTTAGAATTCATCTTATCTTGTCTGGGTTTTCCTGATAAAGAAAGATTCCTAGATTTATGTCCCACTAATCCTTAGCATCAGTGATAGTGGAGGACTTGAGGACTAAAATGCATTATCCAGAATATTTTCTGAGGAATAAATTCAAAATACTACTAAATGGCTAATTTCATTCTTTAAGGAGAGAAGAAACATTTACTACAAACATGACATCTCTATAAGACCTGCAAAGTCAAATGTTAACTTTCCGATGAGCATCTCTAAATATTACCAATCCACAAATAAATTGTATGGTAAAAAATAAAACAAACAAATAAATTAGTCCATCGGATAACTGTAAAGTACACCCAAACAGCTGAATGAAAATATTTTTTTAATCATATGAGTGTGATGGTAGCACAATACGGAGTCATTTCCACAAAGTCTTTAGCTGTGTCTTAGTGCAGTACCTGTAATGTGAATTCAGACTTCCATCCTCTCCTACTTCCAATGAATCAGAAGCCCAGAAGCACTCCTTACTTACAAAGCCCTTGGTTTTACTGCCACAGAGAGAATTTTCACAGGCATAACCACACCAAAAATTCACCAGGAGCTTTGGGAGCTGGCCTATCTTCTGGCTCCCACCATGACATGTGTCTGGCTGCATTCCACCTTCCCTTGCACGTGTCCTGTGTCTCATGCTCCCACCCTGCTCCTCCCTTATCATTATCCCAATCCATGGCTCCCAGCCGAACTCCTTTTTTCTACCTCCAAGTCTGGCCTGACATGCAGATCATTTGTGTGAAACACTCAGATCACTTCTTGACTACCCACTGTCGGCTCCTATGAAATCTCTAATAGATTGTTTAAAAAATCCACTTCATCCATATTTACTCTCCTTCTAACATAGCCTCCATATGTGAACTGAAAACCGGCTATTTCCTGAAAATACTCTATTATGAGGTTTCACTTTTTCTCACTTTCTTTGTCTCAGTGTAAGAGAGAGGTCAGCTGAATCACTGCTCCCCACACTTAAGTCTTATGTCTACATCATTTGTGGACCAATTTCATTCCACTTTTCTTTTTACTTTTATTCCCTCCATCATTTACTCTATCACCTACAGACTTCCATGACTTATTCCCAGCTTGCTGAATAACTTCAGGGTCTGGCTTACGTTTTCATTGTCCTTCATATCTTATTTTCATCCTTGAAGACGTTATTATCTGTCTCTGTGACTCAGATTATACCAGGACTTTCCAATTCCTCATCTTCTGTCTCTAATCTGAATCAACTCTCCCCACATCCCTACCACTTGTGAAGTTCAAGAATATATCTTCATATTCTTCAGCAGATGTGTGTGTTTATATATATAATATATATTGATATTAATATAATTATATATATGTATAATGGCAAATATCCAATGCAATATCAGAGACATAAAGAATCCTTCAGCGGGTGCTCTGGGAACACAAATCAAAGTCATCAAAGCCCTACTGGAAATGGATAAATGGGTATAAAATCTACTAACGGAGGTGGGGTTTGATTTCAGTCATAAGGGATAAATAGGAGTTGGCCAACAGACAAGCAACAGTTGTAGAATCTTCCAAATCCAAATAGTTGATTGCATTGTATTGTCCTGCCTCGCCAACTACCTCCCAAAGCCAAACCCAACAATCCATTCTCCAGAGAGTTTTAAGAAGGAACTTTGTAAATTTTAAATACAATTTCATAAATTGTTTTTATAAAATTTAGGTCCTCTTTAAATCTTTCAGTGTATCCATATCGTTCATAGGGCAATATCCACGTTTCTCCTGGAATGCTCTTCACGATGTGGCCACCGGTTACATGTGCAGCCTTCTCCCTTGTCACTCTTCCCACAGCTGTGCCCCAAGGTGGTTTGTAGTTTTCTGCTCCTTGCCTTTCACACGCTAGATTTTGTGCCCCACATTCATCTTCTCCCACTATCCCTAGACACCCTGGAAAATTCCTGCTTGTCTATGAAAACTAAATGGCTTAGATAACATACTTCTTAGTGAATCCAAGCTGATCCCACCTTGGTCACCTCCTCTTCTCTGATGGTCCTTTTGACAAAACTCTGTCGTCGCGCTGAGCAAGTATTCTTGCTGCATTTGCTCACCGCTGATCTTCCCCAGTAAACTATGAGCTCCTTGAGGAGAGGGGCCTCCTTTGTATCCCCCAAATCTAGCACAATTCTCAAGGTAAACCTACTTTGGTTTTTTGAATGGCTGCTAGAAATGTCACTGTAACAGATCATGCTGTCCAATTCCCTTTCTGCCTAGCATCTCCATTTAATTAAGGGAGTGGAACTAGAATCCAGCTCTCCTATTTCCATCCATACGTCTTTTCCCCATGTCGTGCTCCTTCTATATATTAGTTCCCCCAGTGATCAGTACTGATCCCAGGCACTGTGTAGTCTTGCTGGCTATCCTTTGGAGTTTCATTTGAGAACCCAGATTTGCATGAATTTTGCCTTTGGGATTTAGTTTCCCACAATGAGTTACATACCACAGTCAGTGATGAACAGAAAGATGACATGCTCCCTCCTTCCCGATGCCTGTCTCACAGATTGGTTCTGCAGCGCTCACAGACAGTACCAACTGTTCTTCCTGTTGACTGCCAAAAGAAGTCAGCAGTTGGGAAGGGAGAAAAAAAAGACTATGAATTATGGAAAATAACTAGGGACAGAGAATGGCAATACAATGAGAAAAAAAGTAACAATTCTCTGTAGCCACCCACCCAGGGGACTGTCTCAAATTTCAGTCAACTAAAAGAAAACTAAATGAGGAGGAACATCTAGTCAACCACTGGTCTCTGAAACAGGACAGTAGTTGAGAGCTTTCCCCATTGATCTGACTAACTAGCCTGACTGCCGTAATGCAAGACTCAGGTCTCAATCTCTTACAAAACTATGTGTTTCGTTAAGACAACAGATCATAGCTAAGGGGAGAGTTAGAAAGATGGAAAGGGACAAAATATGTTTGGAGTAAACTCAGTTTCCATGTGAAAAGTTTAATAAACCACCTCTGGCCAAGCACTCTGGAGACGAGACAAGCCTGACCTATAAACCTTTCCAGTACCTAATGGTGTGTACATACACGCAAACTTCGGGTGTCATTGTGATGTATGACATAGGCTGTGGGTATTATCGTTTTAATGTCCCCAGCTCATGCTTGGGAGCACAGGTGTTAGTCTTCCTCTCATCTTAATGGTGTTTGTCTCAAGTGCTAAGAATATAATTATGAACACATCACAAGGTTTGCCTAAGCAGTATTTTTTCTTTTCTAACAGAATATCACTGAGAGCTTCCCCAGCACTTCGTGTTAGTGTTTACCCAGCTCTTCTGCAGTTATTTATGTTTGCTTCCCTAAGAGACTGTGAGCACTTACGTTGTGAAGGGCATTCCTCACACCTACCACAGTGCTGTGGATACTCAGAACACACAAGACAATTATTTTTAAAATGCATGGATATGGCTTATTGTTATGTGTATTTTAAGCATTTTCTTTGGCAGCCATCTTCATCAGTGGCAGCACGTGTGGACTAGACGCATACCACTAGAGCCTTTCATAGAAACTGATTCGGTAACCCACTGACATTTCTTTTTAAAAATCCTAGAGAAGAGTGTTCATTGCACAGCACTGTTTCTGCAAGCATCTGGAAGATTATTGCTCATGGATGACTTTGTTCAGACGCTTTTCTATTGTGCTGTAGTTCCATAATTGCAGTTGTATAAACATTCAATTTGTAATAATATACGGTGTAGTGGAAAAAGTAATTGAAACAATTTGTGGGTCAGCTTTATGGTTATTGTTGGTCTTTTTGTTTTCCTTTTCATAGACTCTTCCTCCCTGCTTTGAGTTGTGGAAACAAAAGGCTCACCAAGGAGAGATGAGGGTCCAGCTCTGGAATAGAATTCTTTGACGAGGTGGTTTTATCTTCCCATAAAGAGTCGAGGACCGTGTTTCTCTCCTGCACCGCACGGTGCAACCTCTACAGCTGTAGAGTGTGGGCATTTGCAAACTTCAGTGACCACGCATACACACAGCAAACATACCCATTAGAACGAAACCTTTGGGATTGTGGTTACATGTAATAGTGTTAAAAAAAAAATAAGGAAGATGTACTGGAATTAATTTTGTTAGCTTTCTTCCTTCTAATCCTCTTCTGGAAATATCTCTTGCCTGGTCATTTTCTCATCATTATTTTGGCATCTTTGTGCTGTTAAATGTTTCCCTGCTGTTTGCATTTTAGATGGGTGTCCGAAAAGTGTTTCTAAAATACTGGCATGCCGGCCAGCTCAATGATTTGTGCCTACAACTGCAGAGAAAAATTATCACCTGCCAAAAAGGTAACCATTACCCACCAACATTTCTGGGCTTTTTGAGTTGTAAATATAGAGTCATTTAGTGCAACCCCAGGGTTGACATCAGAGGGCTCTAACTGCCGTGGACCGCTGCATCCATTCCACGACGCTGCATCCGGGCAAACAGCTTTCTGGAGTTTAGGAAGCACCGTGGCCTAGTTTGCTCTTGACTTGTCTCTAGATTGGCGTGTGCAGACACTGCTCCTGCTTTACTGGTCAGTCATTCCATCTGAAGTTTTATAGCAAATTTCCACCTAAACTACAATTTGGAAGAGGGGCTATTCATATCTTACAATTTAGGCATCCCCCACCTTGCAGATATTCATGCTTATTGATCTTTTCAACAAGCGCAGGACAAGCAGAGTGTACCTTTGAGTCCTCAGTGGGAAAACATCCCAGAGGTGCAGCTATGGGGCCGGATTCCTGGGCCAGTTCAGTCAGGGCCCCTGGTGTGCTAGAGTCTGAGGGACTGAAACAGCCAGTGAGCCAGCCCACATCTTATGTCATTCTACGTTTGCCTTGGGAAAATCCTTGACTTTACTTTTCCTTTGTGAAGTGAATCTAATATTTGAAGGGTTATCTTTGATAGCAGGTAGCATTTCTTTCTTTTTAACCAGGGGAGAGATTCCATTTAGATTTTTTTTCTATAAAAACAAGTGACTGTCAAAAATGGATACATTTTAAAAATCATAACTATGCCCCACATATAACATATATACTTAATAGATTTTTAATTCGCTTAATAATTCTATTATATATATCATGAGTAAAATATTTAAGGAAAGGTAAAAGAAGGTGTAATCTACATGCTAGCTTTTGATGGGACCTCCTGTAATGAGCTTAGCTCTGTGGTATATTTGAAACTGTTACAAAACCAGCGCACCTCCAGGTATAGGATGCAGAAATCGGTTTAAGCCTCTGTCCATTTGAGCCCCTGTGGGACTGGTCCAGGCATGCTCCTCGTGACATCTCCAGGGGCCCCATCGTTTTCGCATGATAACAAATCCTGCTACAGGCTAGTCCCTCAAACAGTCCATTCAGAATTTAGCAAGCCTGGTCGAAGTAATGCTCAAAATTCAGAACTTCATGCCCAGTTAAAATGTCCCTCTTGGCCGTCTCAGTCCCCACTGGTGGGGAGTGGGTGTGGTTCTCACCCCTACCTGCTCAGGTGCCCCCAGACCTTCTGGGGCTGACAAGGGAGGCAGGAGAAGAGGGGGCAGGGCAGCTCTTCTGTCTGACCCGCACCAGTGTGACCTGGCACTGGGTTCCTCTGGTGGGTGGACAGGTGTTAAACGGCTCTGTGCATGTGCGGAAGCATTTCAGTGCTCCCCTGGGCTCCCGCCTGAGAACTGGCAAGACCTTTCCTTGGGACAGTCACTTATAATTCCCCATCAGCCCCTGAGCACCCACAGGCACTATCTGCCCAGGCCTGGGTGCTCTCTAAGAAGAAGTCGGGAGGGTCCTGCATTCATTCAGTGCCTGGCAGCACCACTGGAGCAGCATCTGCCTTCTCAGGCCTCACCATCCACTGTGTCCTCCAAACTCCAGAGTCTCATGGAAAGTTCTCTGCATGGTCTCCTGAAGTCAATGCACCAGCCTGGAGGTTGAGGGCGGTTGGGGAGGCTCCAGTGACAGAGGGGGCCCACCCCCACCTCTCGGCAACTCCTGCTTCTCTCTGGCTTGTGGTGATCTGGCCTCCTTAACTTCACCCTTCGTCAGTGTAGGGAGAGGCTGGGGTCACAGGTCTGTTTAAGACCACTGCCTTTGCAGTTCCCATTTGTGTGGTCAGCCCGACAAACTGCCTTGTGATCTGAGCACCTGCAGCATCAGCGTCCCTGAGAGCTGGTTAGAAATGCAGAATCTCAGGCCCTGCCCCAGACCTCCCAAGTCAGAATCTGCATTTGCAGCCTCAGCTTAAACTGGGATTGGAGGGTCCCATTCACAAGACCAGTGCTTTAGCGCCTGAACTACGGAACCAACTGAGAATCCCATTTAATAGCATGTTACACGGACATGGAGCAGGGCATCAAATTCTCCCGGAAATTCTCCTTAGCTATAATTAGAAGAATATGTACCCCATCTCTCACCAGGGGTGCCCCTGAAAAATGTCTCTTCTGTTTATTCACAAGGATTAAGTTGCTGTGCCCTACTGATGTGAAACAGAAGAAATGAGCAGAACTCTAGTTATCGCTTCACCTCTACATATGAAAATTGGGACTGGTCTAAAAAGAAAATGGCGTCAAGATAAAAACCATAATTTCATACTGCACAAATGAAATAATGGACATAAAAGCATTTTTTAAATTACAGGCTCTTGAATGCAAAGCATTAATTATTGATTTTTATTTTTACATCTCTTGGAACAGTTCCTTCAATACTTTCTGCTAGTATGAAATTTACTCAAAATTTATATAATCTGGAGTTATTTCCAGTTTTTTAAGGGTTCTCATTTTTTCTTTGTAAATGTTGGGAGGACAAAAGCTGTAACTTTTAGGCTTAAATTTAATCATTTTTAATTTCGAGTTATTCCTGACAGAGTTTCTCTCTGACTATGTTTCTTTTGTCCTGGATGAAAACTCTCTGTTAAAACCTGAATGCTGTAAGTTTTATAAAAGCAGTCTTTTAAAATCATCAGAAAGAGAACAAGTATCAATATCTATTTGAAGCAAATTTATTTCTATTAGTTGTCTCTTATTAAAGATACCAATTTTTAGCAACTGGTATAACACTTTTAAAGAATTTTAAAAGGCTGCCAGTGTGAACTGTGAGTAAGTGGAACCCCCGGATGCAGAGGGGGGCTCCCCTGTACCACAGACTCCCAGGTGCACGTGAATGCAATGGGTAGCTCTGCTGGAGTAAGAGGTCACGAGAGCCTGGCACAGCCACATTAATCTCCCCTTTATGCCGAGAGATTAAACATCTTGAATATACCCTCACCCTCACCCTTCCAAAAGTCAATGTCTCAATTTCTTTAATGTAACAAGAGTGAGCAAGCTAGCAGGCTAATTTGAGTTGTTCCGCTTCTTTCTCTCGATGTGCCAGTCACATGGTTAACACGTCTGCATTTTATTCCATGTTATACTCCTGGAAGTCTGACTGTACCTTTTACTGTTTAATTTTTTTCCCCTTAAGATTAGTTCGGCATGGCTGTTTTATAGTTAATACAACTGCATTTCAGAGTAACTAAACATTTAGTATTGCCATCTAGAAAATAAACCTTAAGCATTTTAGACGTCTGCATATTATTTGCCTCTGAAGCCATAATTGGGGAGACTTGTGTTCAGCTTTCCACCTTCTAATCAAGTAAAGGCATCAAAGTGAATACTGCAGGTAACCCACACTTATTCTTCTAGAGCCGTGGAATATTTTAAGGCACTTAATGTTTTACAGGATGCCCCTCCCCACTACAGACAAGAATAAAGTGTCTTTGTTACACACATTGGTTTTCCCTGAAATTATAGATCTTGTTATAGTGCAAACAACTCCTTCTAATCTTAGAAACTTAGAATTGGAAGGAACAGCATCTTAGAGTGCAAAGGCCCACATGGGAATTCCTTCATTTGCACCTGTCCACAGATCCATGAAAAGGGGCCATTTTTCCCTCTGGAACATGCTCAGGGACTGGGAGCTGACTCCTTTTCTCAGGAGATGGCCTGGTCCATTTATACCCTGTGCTCATGGTTAGAAAGTTCTTCTGAAAAGAAGTAGAAGGGATCCAAATTAGAAAAGAAGAAGTAAAACTGTCACTATTTGCAGATCACATGATTTTTATATATAGAAAACCCTAAAGAACCCACCAAAAAAACTATTGGAAATAATAAATGAATAAGTATAGCCACAAGATACAAAGTCAACATACAAAAATCAGTTGTGTTTCTATATACTAACAATGAAATAGCTGAAAGAGAATTTAAGAATACGATCCCCTTTATAATCACAACAAAAAAGAATAAAATACCTAGAAATAAATTTAACCAAAGAGGTGAAACACCTGTACACTGAAAACTATAAAACATTATTGAAAGAAATCAAAGAAGACACAACAAAATGGAAAGATATTCTGTGCTCATGGATTAGAAGAATTAACATAGTTAAAATGTCCATACTTTCTAAAGCAATCTACAGATTCAATGCAATCCCTGTCAGAGTTCCAACAACATTTTTCACAGAAATAGAGCAAAGAATCCTAAAATTTGTATGGAGCAACAAAAGAGCCTGAATAGCCAGAGGAATCTTGAGAAAAAAAGAACAAAGCTGGCAATATCACACTCCCTGATTTCAAAATATACTACAAAGCTATAGTTATCAAAACAGCATGGCACTGGCACAAAAACAGACATACAGATCAATGGAACAGAATTGAGAGCCCAGAAATAAACCCACACATCAATGGACAGCTAATTTTCAACAAGGGAGCAAAGAACATATAATGGAGAAAGGAAAGTCTCTTCAATAAATGGTGTTGTGAAAACTGCGCAGCCACATACAAAAGAATGAAAGTAGACCATTATCTTACACCATACACAAAAATTAACTCAAAATGGATTAAAGACTTGACTGTAAGATCTGAAACCACGAAACTTCTCGAAGAAAATGTAGGCAGTACACTCTTTGACATTGGTCTTAGCAGTATATTTTCACGTACCATGTATGACTGGGCAAGGGAAACAATGGAAAAAATAAACAAATGGGACTACATCAAACTAAAAAGCTTCTGCAGAGCAAAGGAAAACATCAACAAAATGAAAAGACAACCTAACAGTTGGGAGAAGATATTTGCAAACTATATATCTGGTAAGGGGATAATATCCAAAATATATAAATAACTCATTTATCTCAACAACAAA
This sequence comes from Tapirus indicus, assembly GCA_031878705.1. NCBI lineage: Eukaryota > Metazoa > Chordata > Mammalia > Perissodactyla > Tapiridae > Tapirus > Tapirus indicus. The sequence goes on along the minus strand of CM062930.1, from coordinate 3,855,879 downwards.
TAAACAAACAACCCAATTAAAAAATGGACAAAAGATCTGAACAGACACTTTTTCAAAGAAGATATACAGATGGCCAATAGGCACATAATGAGATGTTCAACATCACTAATTATTAGGGAAATGCAAATCAAAACTTCAATGAGATGTCACTCACACCTGTCAGAATGGCTATAATCAATAAGACAAGAAATAACAAGTGTTGGAGAGGATGTGGAGAAAAGAGAACTCTCATACACTGCTGGTGGGAATGTAAACTGGTGCAGCCACTATTGAAAAGAGTATGGAGATTCCTCAAAAAATTAAGACTAGAACTACCATATGATCCACCTATTCCACTGCTGGGTATTTATCCAAAGAACACAAAAACATGAATGCGTAAAATTATATGCACCCCTGTGTTCATTGCAGCATTATTCACAATATCCAAGACTTGGAAACAACCTAAGTGTCCATCAGTGGATGAATGGATAAAGAAGATGTGGTGTATATATACAATGGAATACTACTCGGCTATAAAAAAGATGAAACCTTGCCATTTGCAACAACATGGATGGATCTTGAAGGTATTATGCTCAGTGAAATAAGTCAGATAGAAAGTCGATACTGCATGATTTCATTCATAAGTAGAAGATAAAAACAACAACAAACATACACATAGATACAGAGATTAGATTGGTGGTTACCAAAGGAGAAGGGGGGACAGAGGAGGGGAAAAGGGTAATAGGGCACCTGTGTACAGTGATGGATGGCAATTAGTCTTTGGGTGGCAAACATGATGTAGTCTATACAGGAACCGAAATATAATGATGTACACCTGAAATTTATATAATGTTATAAACCAACGTGACCTCAATTAAAAAAATCAATCAATCAATAAATTTCTTCCTCACACTGATCATGAACATGCCTCCCTATGAGTCCCCTGTTGGCGGTCTGCTCTCCGGAGAGCTAGGATGGCGTCTGCATGGTCAGAGGCTACGGGAATGAGTTTGGCCTCATAAGCGCTGAGATTTGAATCCTGGCTCTACTGTTCATTGGTTGTGTTTACCTGGAGGAATTTTCTTAGCTTCACTAAGCTTCTCTTTCTTTGGGTGCAGAATGGAGTTAATGATGTATTAATTATCACTGAGTTTTGGCATTAAATGATAGAATAAAGTGCCTAACATATGGAAGTGCCTTTAAATGGTGGTTATTATTTTTATTTTCAAGTCTCACATTTGTTACTGACGTAACAGCAATTTCAAAGTGTGTTCACTCACTTGTTTGCCCGATTCTTACACATTTTTCTAGCCCTGCTTCCCCGGAGAACAGGAAGGATGTTCTATACTTCTACACAATCCCTTCTCACAGTCTTAAATACAGTGTTAGTTTCTCTAGGAGTTGAATCACAGCCGTATTAACAATATGTGCGTGATGGTTTCGAAGACTAACTCCAGGAGCCTCAGATGTTTCTGTTATAATCTGATAGAATGAAAGTCGAGCCGTGTATCCCAAAATGGTCCAGTTGGAGCCAAAGTTGTTTGGCATTGATTTTATTCCAGTCCATCAGTGTCCAGCCTGTGTTACCAAAAGAAGTGTGGAAGCTTTATTATAAATATTACCTGCACGATCTCCTTCAGGTTAAAGATTTTTGACTCTAGTGTTATTATTACTGAATGTAGATATCTTTTTTAACACAAGATTAGAAGACTTTAGTAAATTCTTATTCTGGGTTAAATGTGTATTATTTTCTAGCTGCTCAGACATATATGATTGTGACTTTTTGTGCGCACCTGGGTTTTCCCCTTTTGCTCCTCTCACTGACCCATGATCCTGTTCTTTTATGGAAGTTATCAGAGGATTTCTAGCACGCCAGCACTTGCTTCAGAAAAGGAGCATCAGACAGCAAGAGGTCACGTCCATCAACAGCTTTCTGCAGATTACAGAGGACATGGGGCTGAAGACCTACGATGCCCTAGTCATTCAGAATGCTTCGGACATTGCCCGCGAAAATGACCGGCTCAGGAACGAAATGAATGCTACTTACCACAGCGAGAAGCTGGAGGCCAGGAAGAGGCTAGAGGAAGGAACCAAAAGGTAAAGACAGATAGTATACAACTTTAATTACCTCTGTGATTGATCTACTGGAGTCAGAAACATTCTGATAGGCCTTAATGCAAAGTTCATTCAAATATGACAACAGTTACAGGAACAGGCATGTATGCATGCATGGTTTGTTACTTGAAACCTCCTAGTAATCTAAAAGGATGCTTTTCCTGTGCTTTCTTTTCATGAAATAGGTGCTATCTGTGTTACTTTAGTTATACGAAATAATAATTGCTTCAACTACAATGCTTGCGTCACTCACCATCTCAAGCACAAAGTTTTAAGGCATCTAATATTTTTGTCTTAGCAAAAATATGTAGCTAGGTTCTTGACATCTTTATACAAGTGTCATGTATATAAAGCTGACTCCAAGAAATTTCTGGAAATTTGACCAAAAAAATGGATAAGCCACTCCAGAAACATAAAAGTAGTGAAATCAACAAATGGTTGTATATATTATGTTTCCCTTAGTATACTGTCACATTTTCTTTGCCAATAAGGAAAGCTTTGGGAAAAGCTTTTTATTTTAAAGCTCACTTTGGATGCTGAGATTGAAATAGAAATGTGAGGACAACCTGATTCTTCTCGATTTTATCACTCTTTCCTCTCCATGAATGATGAGAACACCCGTGATTCACAACCCTCTCCAGGAGGGCAGGAACCCGGGTTCTCTGAATCCTAATTTGCTGTCAGAAAGATGTTTGTTTTTCCATAGGAACTTGGTTGTTTCTCACTGAAAATGACTCCCCTTCACCTTGACTGCCTGTGTCAAATGATTCTTTATTAAAGTGGAAATGGTGATGTCTCTCTCGCTAATTAGCTTCAAATATCTCAGTGATTAAACACTGAAAAAATTCCCTTTGTACGGAAAACTGTAATTAAACATTACAGGGAAAACAAATTATCCACTGAGTGCCATGCTTTCATCTTCAGCTAGTTCATTTTCTACATGGGCGTCTGGCTCTGCCTTGCGGTCGATCCCAGCCCTGTTGGTGCTCTGCCACACAAGGATATAATTATAAAAACAAATGCTTGGAGACTCCTTGTAAAATGAATGCATTGGCATCTCGCTAGTACATGATTACATTGACATGTGAAGCCAGAAGGAATTTTTTAAACCAGATAACTATTAATTTTATATCACTTCCAGAATAATATTTATTATTTTCTCTGCTGGAGTTCAACAGCCTCCCCAATTTCTCAATTTGATTATGTATTCATTTGCCTGATATAAAATTAAGTGAAAAAGTATTTGTGTATTTATTTAGTGAATACCAGCAGTTCACTTGGCATTGGGCAACCAGATGGAGTAACAGAAGAAAAATAATAATTCTGCTCATGATTAAATAATTGCTGATGGAATTTAAACGGCAAGGGAAAAAGAGGAGAGAGAAAGCCAAAATGTAAATCTTTGGTAGGTTTAAGTGGAGTGTATACTCTTTTGCAAGGGGAAATGGTGATGAACTCCCAGCATCTGATGCATCAGTAACTCTCTAAGATGGATTTCCCAGAAATTATCATTCAGATTGAAATTCTAGTTTCTTGATTTGCTTAATAATCAGAGTGTGAAAAATTCATTCAGTGAATGCCTGATAGAAAATGTGGCACTCCTTAACAAGTGTTGCGTTTGTGTGAGATTTTTAAAAAATCATAATGATGACTCCCCAATGTGCTCATTTATGATAAAGCAGAAGCGGGAAGGACGCGCGCTCTCCGGATGCGCCGGCGCCAGAGAGCTGCGCACACGTCCTCCAGCCAGGCCTGGAAGGCTGTGTACCGAAAAGCTGTGATTGTGTCTGCTTGAGCAGGTTCATTGTTACCACCTGACTAATGCATCAGGGCCTCTCTGGTGGGGTGCTGTTTGTGTTTTGTTCCCCCCAAGAGCTGAAGACAAGGGTGGACCCAGGCATTTCCACTGCAGCTCCGTCCCGGTCCCCACGGCGGTGGACGGCCTGGTCCAGTCCCTGACTGGCCCATCCACCCGGTCTCCTTCTCTGCACTCGGTGTTCAGCCTGGATGACAGCGGTGGCCTCCAGTCACCACGGAAACAGCCCCCGCCTAAGCCAAAGAGGGACCCCACCACGCGGCTGAGCGCCTCCTACGAGGCTGTGAGCGCCTGCCTGTGGGCCGCAGCCAAGGAATCCGCGAGTGAAGGTTAGCCGCGGGGAAGGAGGACGCCGCCTTGTTGGGTTACTGATGCTCCGACTTCTGGTTTTTGAGGGCCCCGTGGCAGTGTTATTGTCCTAATGTATTTTTAATAGAAATAAATCCAATTGTTGGCTTTCCAGCAGCTCTTTAATCATTAAATGTAAATAATACTTATTCAAATCTCTAAGCCTCTTAGGGAAAAGCCACTTACATATTATTTCCTTAACTCCCATCCCAACTCCAACATTCAGTGAGAAGCCTCAAACCAGAACAATTCAGAAAGTCAGTTGCTAGTCCATGTAAATTTTCACTAATTAAAAAGCTAAAAAAATTCATCAGGCTTCCCTGTTATCACAATCTAATTAAAAATGAAAGCTGCTTTACTGTGCAGTAAGTGAAACAGTTCGTGCAGAGGAGAATCAGGCAAAATTCACGGCAAAATTCAGTTAGTGAAACTTTGGGGACTAGATAACAAACGTTTCTGCATTGGTGGTCTACAAATATTTATGCCAAAAAGGGTAAATCACAGTTTATTTTCAATCAGAGCTCTCATAGATTAGTTCATGTGACTATTATTGCTTAATTATTAATTTTTAGAATTATGAAAAATAGAGGAAGTACTTCCAAACAAACAAAGCTCTCTTCCCTCATGGGGGGCTTTACATTCTAGTGGGAGAAGACGGATATTCGTTAAACAATAAATAAGTAAATACAGGGAGTATTTTAGAAGATCGTTGCTGCAGAGAAAAATAAATATGATAGAAGGTGGTAGTAAAGGGTGGGGGGGTTAAATTCTAAAGGAAGTGGCTGCGTAGGTTTCACTAGAAAATACTGTCTGAACATAGGATGGAACACAATTGCTACGGTAAATAAATGAACCACAAATAACAAATGCACAGCAAAGGCATAAGCTCGTCTTTGGGAAAAGATGGCTGACACCATGGAGACATGGAAAGACCATGGCCCAGAAGTCTGGAGCAATGAGTAGACCCTAGACATCTTCAGAAATGCTTTTTATTGGTAGCTTTAAGAAAGAATAGCTCTTTGGGAGAATTCTTACTAAAAACAATGTTGTAATGTATGAGTCATGTTACAATAATACTTAGATGGAGTTGTAAGAGAAATTCATAACTTTGGAGAGAAGAGTCCAAGTGTGTGTTTAGTGTCATGCTAATCAGGACACTGGTAAAAGGTGAAAAATGACGTTAGGGAAACCATCTAGAGGAGAGTCTTCAGGTGGATATAGATGAGAACGTAGATATAAAGCTACAACGGGGCTCCCTCCCGATGTACTACACAAACTCGAAGAGACTGACAGTCTAAACGGATCATAAACACACTCCCTGAGAAAGCAGAATAAATTTCATTTCCACCCCTGTTACTTTTAGAACTCTGTACTGGATTTGTGGTATGGATCTCAAAAAGGTGTGATTGAAATAAGGAGAAAGATTTGTTTGGCATACTGGAAGAGGAAGACTAGTATCTAAAAGGGTAAGACAAATGAGATGTGGAGAATGTGAAACAAGGACTCAAGGTGGCATCAGAAATTGAAGAAACAATAAGAAACAAGGTTGAAAATTGCAGTGGACATAAGATTATTCTTCCAGGCCATCAGTGCTCCAGATTTCTCACCCATAATGGCAAAGGTGGCTACACCCATAAGTGACAAACCAGGAGTCAGCAGTGGCGCTGGTCCCATTTATGACTTTGTGACAGGAGCTGAAGGTGGCCGAGTAGAATAATAGTGAAATCAATCGTAGCGCCTCAGACACTTCTCTCAGCACTACACCATTCTAGTACATTCTCAACCTGTGTTGTCCAGTACAGTAGCCACTAGCCATGTGTGGCTATTTAAATTTAAAATAATTAAAATTTAAATTTAAAATTCAGTTCCTTAGTCATCAGTCACTTTCCAGGTGCTAAACAGCCGCAGGTATGGAATTTCCTGTCATCATAGAATGTTCTATCAAATAGCAGTGATTCTAAATACTTCATATTTTTGCCACAGTGGCAATACTGAGATTTTTGCACCTAATATTATTTGTCACAAAATTATCCTCCTTCTGCAAAAGATAGGAAGAAAATTGGATCGCTATTTAAAATGCTCGGTGAACCTTGATCTCATAAGAACAAGGACCACAGCTGAGTTTCTTATCTGAGCCATTCCTTGTGACTTATTTAAAAATCAAGTTCAGATTCTTTTCTTTTACAAATAAAGCTGCTAATCAATTCAGAAGGTTGTGGAGTGACAGCAGATCTGACTGGAGAATGGGGACCAAGAATCTTAGAGAAACCAATCATTGGGTCACATTACAGTTGGTATCTTTGTGCCCAGTCCTGTTCTTATGAACACATGCCCTTCCTATAGGTTTTCATCCAATAAACATGGTCATAGGAAAGAGAGGCAGGACTGAAGGCTCATTTTTTTTCACTGCCGTTGTGCCTCAAAAGCTTAAAACAATTTTATGGGCCAGTAAATTTTAACACTTATTTGCAAACTATTAACAAAGTAGAGCCAACTATTTGAAAGTACTATTTTTTTAAAGTCTGGGGTTACTCTGTGCAAACAGTGACTAGGGAAAGAAGAACAGGGCCCTGTCTTCACTTCTCTTCCCGGGGGTGCTCCCAGCTCGAGTGTCCCTCTGCAGAGCTGATTCAACCCTCAAGGCACAGGCTCTCTCCCCAACACGGTGATGGCTGGATGGTGAAGTGGCAGAGGACAGGTTTCTCTTGGGCAGATCCAGGCTCCATCATTTCCCCCTTCTGTGATGTGACTTCCACATTCATCCTCCTTCAGACTCCAGCAGCCCATCCCTTAGAAGTAACACCTTAAGGAATCCATACTTTTTTTAAAAAAGTTACTGTTCAACTCCATTCTCAACAAATCACAGTTTATATGTACAGATACAAGAATGGTTCAGCTCTGTGCCTAATTCAGAAATAACGTTGTGTTTCTTTTTTTTTAATATCTTGTGTATATCTTTATTCTAGAACAGACCTTGGCACGTAGTAGGCACTCAGTAAATATTTATTGAGCAAATAAGTACATGTTATAGAAATGTATTTCTTTATGCTGCTTTCCTTAAAGCAGGAGGAGCTTCTTATCAATAAATCAAAAATGAGCACCATTTGGCAGGGTTCAAAATGTACAATGGAGATTTGTCAGAGTTGGTTTGCCAGCATATTTTTAGCAGAAGTCCCTTTATAATATATTTTTCTGTTACCTGAAATTTGGCAGAAATTAGGTCTCCCGTGAATGCTGTTCTGAGACTGTGTTGCTGGACATAACAGGAGAACATGATGGCGTGTTTCTCAACTTATGACACATTTGTCCACTCAACACATTAATTAAGTGTATTCCATGAGCCTGGCTCCTCCCCGAGGGCTTTGGAGACCAGGAGGGGAGACAAATGGGCAAACAGGTTAGGAGAGAAGCAGAGTGATAGCAAAGAGAACAGGAGGGTGTGGGACACAGAGAAGAGGGTTACCCACTGCTGGGAAGCGGGGAAGGCTCAGGAAGGACATTTAAGCGGCATGACGCACGCGGGGTGCAGTCCAGTGGGTACAGATGGGGTGAGTGCAAAGGTAATGGGCTCCTCCCACCAAAAAAAAATGTTATAACAAGGTTGAAATACATCACAGCTCAGTAGAAGCGCTTTTGTCCAATTTGTAGCTGGTTGTAAATCGATGCTACATGCCCTCGTGTATGCAGCCCCAGGTAGCCAGCGTTTATTTAGGCCTCCCTTATGTCAAAGGCCCCGTGCCCAGCCTAAGTTTGCTCTGAAACCAGGCAAATCACACTGGAGGAACTGGAATACGGAGGAAACGTCCACACACACATACAAATGTTTTCTTGATGAACGAGCTTTTCATTTCTTATTTCTCATACAGTAAATATGTATGTATCTTGTTCTCAGTGAGAATGGGGCCAGATAACTTGTGTCCTGGTGAAAATGGTGACTTCAAAGGCACTCAACCTTCCTTAGCACCATATTCAAAGGGAAAGAGTTTTGTACAAGAAAATTTTATCCCCCAACAGAACCTAAAGATGACACTCGATCCCTGCGTGGTAGCTCAGGGAGGAGTCAAGGTTGTGAAGTAGTGATGGCTGCAGGATGAGGGGTTCAACCTTACCTTACTGTTAGGACACCAGGACCTGCCCTAAAGGTGTCCTGTGACCGTGACCTGCCTATCTGAACCCATCTCCTTCACATTTTCAAGTAGTCACAAATGTTTTACCTATAAATCTTAGGACTAAAAATAATTGAGAAAATTCTTTTTCTTTTCCATATCCAGCAAGACTATTCTTTCTTTATTTTTTTAATTTCTTCTTTTTGTTGAAGTCTAATTGACATACAACATTCTGTTAGTTTCAGGAGTGCATCATAGTGATTCGATATCTCTACGCATTATGAAATGATCACCACAATCATCTAGTTACCATCTGTCACCCTAGAAAGTTACTACACCGCTACTGAGTGTATTCCCCACGCCGTACATTACGTCGCCATGACTTACTAATTTTATAACTGGAAGTCTGTACCTCTTAACCCCCGTCAGCAATTTCACCTGCCCTCCAACCCTCCTCCCTCAGGTAACCACCAGTTTGGTTTGTTTCCTGTATTTATGAGTCTGTTTCTGTTTTATTTTTTTGTTTGTTTTTTAATAAATTTTTCTTTCTTGTGATGAGAACTTTTGTTTTTTTCACAGAGAAAGATTCTCCCTGAGCTAACATCTGTTGCCAATCTTCCTTTCTTTTTCCTCCCCAAAGCCCCAGTGCATGGTTGTATATCCTAGTTGTAAGTCCTTCTAGTTTTTCTATTTGAGCTGCCACCACAGCACGGCAACTGACAGATGGGTGGTGTGGTTCTGTGACTGGGAACGAACCCGGTGAGAGCGCCGAACTTTAACCACTGGGCCGTCAGTGCTGGCTCTGTTCTTTTGCTTTGATTTTTAGATTCCACATATAAGTGAAATCCTATGGTATTTGTATTTGTCTGACTTATTTTACTTAGCATAATATCTGCTAGGTCCATCGATGTTATCACAAATTGCATGATTTCATCCTTTTTTATGGCTGAGTAATACTTCTGTGTGTGTGTGTGTGTGTGTGTGTGTGTGTGTATACACCACATCTTCTTTATCCATTCATCTATCGATGGACACTTAGGTTTCTTCCATATCTTGACTATTGTCATTGTAAATAATGCTTCAATGAACATGGCATGTACCTATCTCTTTGAATTAGTGTTTTCATGTTCTTTGGATAAATACCCAGAAGTGGAATTGCTGGATCATATGGTGGTCTTATTTATAATTTTTTGAGGAACCTCCATACTGCTTCCCATAGTGTCTGCACCAATTTACATTCCCACCAACAGTGCACAAGGGTTCTCTTTTCTCCACATCTTAGCAACGCTTGTTTTTATTGTCTTTTGGATAATAACCATTCTAACAGGTGTGAGGTGGTATCTTGTGGTTTTGATTTGCATTTTCCTGATGATTAGTGATGTTGAGTATATTTTCATGTACCTGTTGGCCATCTGTATGTCTTCTTTGGAAAAATGTCTTTTTAAGTCCTCTGCCCATTTTTCAATCAGGTTGTTTGTCTTTTTGATACTAAATTATGTAAGTTCTTTACATATTTTGGATATTAACCCCTTATTGAATGGATGATTTGCAAATATCTTCTCCCATTCAGTAGGTTGCCTTTTCATTTTCTTGATGGTTTCTTTTGCTGTGCAAAACTTTTTAGTTTGATGCAATCCCATTTGTTTATTTTTGTTTTTGTTTCCCTTGCCTGAGGAGACTGGTCCAAAAAAATATTGCTAAGACCAATGTCAAAGAGCTGACTGCCTATGTTTTCTTCTAGGAGTTTTATGGTTTCAGGTCTTACATTCAAGTCTTTAATCCATTTGAATTTGTTTTTGTGTATGGTATAAGATAGTGGTCCAGTTTCATTCTTTTGCATGTAGCTGTCCAGTTTTCTCAACACCATTTATTGAAGAGACTGTCTTTTTCACATTTATATTCTTGCCTTCTTTGTCATAAATTAACTGGACATATATGCATGGATTTATTTCTGGGCTGTCTATTCTGTTCCATTGATCTGTGAGTCTGTTTTTCATGCCAGTACCATACTGTTTTGATTACTATAGCTGTGTAGTATAGTTTGAAATAAGGGAGCATGATACCTCTGGCTTTGTTCTTCCTTCTCAAGATTATTCAGGGTCTTTTCTGGTTCCATATAAGTTTTAGGATTCTTTGCTCTAGTTCTGTGAAAAATGCCATTGGTATTTTGATGGGGATTACATTGAATCTGTAGATTGCTTTGGGTAGTATGGACATTTTAACAATATTGATTCTTCCAATCCATGAGCATGGTTTACCTTTCCATTTATTTGTATCATCTTCAATTTCTTTCATCAGTGTCTCATAGTTTTCAGAGTATAGGTCTTTCACATCCTTAGTTAAATTTACTCCTTGGTATTTTTTTATTTTTTGCTGCAATTGTAAATGCACAAGGATGCCCATGTCTTGTTCATGATCCTAGAGGAAAAGCTTTCAGCTTTTCACCACTGAGCATGATGTTAGCTGTGGGTTTGTCACATGTGGCCTTTATTATGTTGAGATACATTCCTTCCATACTTGCTCTTTTGAGAGTTTTTATCATAAATGGATGTTAAACATTGTCAATGCATTTTCTGGATCTATTGAGATGATCATGTGATTTTTATCCTTTGTTTTGTTAATGTGGTATATCATGTTGATTGATTTGCAGATATTGAACCATCCTTGCATCCTTAGAATAAATCCCACTTGATCATGGCATATGATTCTTTTAATGTAGTGTTGAATTTAGATTGCAAATATTTTGTTGAGGATTTTTACATCTATTTATCAGGGATATTGGCCTGTAATTTTCTTTTATTGTGGTTTCTTTGTCTGGTTTAGGTATCACGGTAATGCTGGCCTCATGAAATGAGTTTGGAAATTTCCCTCCTCCTTAATTTTTTGGAATAATTTAAGAAGAATAGGTATTAACTCTTCTTTAAATGCTTGGTAGAATTCACATGTGAAGCCATCTGGTCCTGGACTTTTGTTTGGGGAAGTTTTTAAATTACTGGTTCAATTTCATTACTTATAATCAGTTTATTCAGATTTTCTATTTCTTCATGATTCAGTCTTGAAAGGTTGTGTGCTTCTAAGAATTTATCCGTTTCTTCTAGATTTTTCAATTTGTTGGCATATAAGTGTTTGTAGTGGTCTCTTATGATCCTTTGTATTTCTGTGGTGTCAGTTGTGACTTCTCTTTTATTTCTGATTTTATTTATTTGGACCCTCTCTCTTTTTTCCTTGATGAGTCTGGCTAATGGTTTATTGATTTTGTCTATCTTTTCAAAGAACCAGCTTTTAGTTTCATTGATCTTCTCTATTGTTTTCTTAGAAGAAATTCTTAATGTAAATTCACTTTTAATAGCCCTTAAATTCATATTTTCAAATGAACTATTAGCAAGTGCTTGTGTAGACACACAAAGAAGTAGCCATAAAATCAAATTAGACTTTAATTCTCCAACTGTGGTTTTCTAATTTTAGCTTATGAAGGATTAAGCTTTCCAGTTCCCACCCCCAGAGATTCTAATTTAGCAGTTATAGAGTATGACAGGAAGCTGCACTAACCACATTCTCAGTAAAGCACCCCAGGTGATCTGATATTACTGAACCCCAGACCACACTCTAAGAAACCCTGTTCTATTACTCATAATTAGTTTCCAGTTGTGTAGTAATAACAAGATGATGATGATAATAGATGACACTTATCAAGTGTTTATTATGTGCTGGGCATTATGCTAAGTATCTTCAATATTTAGAACTACCCAATAGATTAGGACTATCATCGAGATTCCTCTATAGAGAGGACATTGAGTTAGGGAGCAGTGGGGTAACCTGTCCCATTGTCACATACCCAAGCTTTGGACCCAGGCAGTCAGACTCTAGAGGTCAGTCTCTCAACTGCCTCCTAGCAAGGCATGCTACTTTATTTATAATAGTTTAATACAAAAAAAAACTTCTCACTGCATCTAAGGCAAACCTTGAGGGACTATCATATCAGTTAGGTATTGGTGCTTAACAACTCATATAAAACTTAGTGATTTAAATAAAATGCAATCATCTTATTATCTCTCCAGTTCTGTGTATCAACGGGGCTGATCTGGGTGGTTCTCACTCAAGGTCTTTCATTGAGCTGCAGGTGGTGGGTGCAATCATCTGAAAGCTGTCACTCATCTGAAAGCTGTCACTCATACATCTGGTGCCTCAGACATCTGATCCTGAGGACTGGGACCACTTGGGCATCTCTCTCTCAAGCTGGTCTCTCCACGTGGTTTGTGCAGAGAATATTTTCCTGAAAATGCCCCAGATTTCATCTTGGCTTGGAAGTCATTTCTTAACTTCAGAATTGTTTGCCATCTGGACAGTCTGGCAGTGAGAAATCATTTAATTTTCAAACCTAGAAAGTCCTGGCTCCTTTATAGTTAATAATTCTTTCTTTAGCTTCTCTCTTTACTCTCACATCTTACTACAGGCAACCTGAAGAATCCAACAGGCAGCTATTACACTCTGCTGAAAAATCTCCTTAGCTAGATCATCCAGTTTCTTAAGTGTGTTTTCTATTTTCCACTTTACTGCAGGTGACAGTGTTGCTAAACTTTCCACAATGGCAGAAAAAGGGTCATGTTTCCTCCAGCTTCCAACATTTTCCTCACTCTCCTTTAAACCTCACCAAGAGCTTTCTTGAATGTCACCACACTTTTGCTAACAGTCTCTTCAAGACTCCTCCAATTTCCCAAAGTCACTGCCACACTTTCAGAGTTTTTTGTAGGAGCGCTCTACTTCTAGGTACCAATATCTGTATTAGTTGTCTACTGCCATGTAATAAACCTCTCCAAAACTTAGTGGCTAAAAATAACAATGATGATTTTATCATTCTCCCTCTCTTACATTCTGGTAGTTGGCTGGGCTCAGCTACGCCATTCTCGCGCAGGCTCTCACACACCTGTAGTCAGATAGTGGCTGGGGCTGGAAACATAGGAAGACTCAGTTCACTACATTTCTGGTGCCTGGGCTGGGAAAACCCGGACAGCTGAGGGCTGGAGCAGATGGATCCCCCAGCATCTCTCTCACCTCTGTGTGGCCTCTCCACCTGTTCTCCACAGTGTGGCTGCTTCAGGGTGAACAGAACTCTCACAGAGAGATCAGGGCCAGCAAGCTGTGACAGTTAGTCAGGCAGAAGCTGTACTGCCTACGATTCAGCCTCAGGAGGCGGGCAGCATCCCCTTTGCCATATTTTGTTCTATTGTGAGCAGTCTCAGAGACCTTGCCAGTTTCCAGGTTCTGGAAGAGCACGTGGGACTGAAAATATTGTTGAAGCCAGTTTTGGAAAATACAATCTGCCATAAATCCTTTAAATTATTCAAATCTTCAGAACAACTCTATAATAATAATGTTAAAAATTTGTTTGGTTCATTAACTTTCTAGGAGAAGCTTATGAGCTGCTGTGTTTTAGCACATTGAAAGCCTTGAGAATAATGCTTATTAATTATAGACGTGCATTTTGGGTGTTTTTTGTTCTTAAAAGTTGGCTGCTTTGGGGACCCTGTATAATACTGGCTTACAAAGATGTCCACTGATTTAGAAAATTAACTTTGTTCTTTTCCATTCTCATTTGGATGCCTCCCATTTGTTCCATGTTCACAAGTGCCAGAATCTGAGCGAAGCACTTTCCGTACAATATCTATTTTATTCCTCTGAGATAATTACTAATATCACCATTTTATGCATGGCTATACTGAAGCGGAGAGAGAATTGACCAAGATCTCTTTTAAAATTACAATATGCACCCCTACCACTCCCACAAACACACACACACAATTTTGTGACCCCTTATCGTGGTCTGTGGTTTCTCCTCCTCATAACATGTATCACTTTGAAACATGCTATAGAATTTACTCATTTGTTTTATTTACATTTTTTTATTGTCTGACACTCCCCCCTAGGGCAGAGGAAGGTATATAGAGGATTACATTTTCTCTGTATTCATGAATGTGTCTTAGTAAAGACTGGCTGACTGCACTGCGAAATGAATGAATGAATGAATGAATGAATGAATGGTCATGCTAAAATCTGACTCCAGGTCTATCTCGATCCACAGCCTCAATTTTAACCATTAGACTTTACAGTCTCCCCAAAACTGGGGACACAGACTGCTGTCTCGTATGTGCAGTCACAGTGAGACAAAAACCTGACTTAGTTAAATGACTCAGGAACTCGACAAAATTAAATGTGTCTATATCAAGAATTCCCACAGATTGGTAAAATACCAAATTAGTAAAATAGTTCATGATTTTTGAGAAATTTAGGTATTTTAGTAAAACATGGAATTTTCTAAAATTAACATCTCAGTTTCCAGAGAAATTATTTTTTAATAAGAACACTATTACAATTTATAGTAAACATATATTAGAAAAAGAAGTCTTTTGGAATTTCTTTTTTAAAAATACAAACTTTAATAACTTTTAGAGTCATATTCGTTTTTCTCCTTCTTTCAAAATTAGTCCTTACTAATATTATACCTATTTGTTTTTCTAGATATCTCCTATTTTTTCAATTTAAGAGATTTCCACTTTAGACGTTCTTAGTGAAATGTTATACCCTTGATTTCCCTGTTATAGGTTTCTATTAAGGATTCAAATATACTGATCAATTGTAAAACTCCCCCTTGGCATCATTTTAACAAAGTTCTTTTTTAAAAAAAAAAAAGAATCTCTCTACGAATTTAGATGCTTTTCTTGATGTTTTGTTGTGTTCATTTTATATTATTTTAATAATCAAGCTTGCGTGATTCCTACAGGAAATATTTATATGCCACGAATTAGCTAATTTGCTTGCTGTCCCTAGCTTTCTTGTTTTCTCCTCTGTAAAATCCTAATCAGTTCACCCAATACATAGTTCACACCTGTATTAGGCCCTCAGAATACAAGTGTAAGAGTTTCCAGCAGCCATCTGAAGTGCCTTCTCCGGCTGCATCTCCAGACCCTTCCCCTCTGCAGGTAGCTGACAACCCTGGGCCACCTTGGTCCCACTTAAGTCTTCCTCAAGGTGCGGAAGTTGTCCTCCAACTTCAAGATCAAAGCTCGTTTTCTCGTTGGCAGTCTTGGGAAGTGTAGGCTGAGCCGGGATCCTGGAGGGCGGAGGGATGCAGGCCTGGTCCTCGCGGTGGGGACGCGCAGGAGCCGCGTGGTGGTGTGGCCCGGCGTCTCGCTAACACCTCCCATCACTTCTTTGTCCCCTCCTCAGTTCTCACCCGGCCCCGACCGCACAGTGACGACTACAGCACCATGAAAAAGATTCCTCCTCGGAAGCCAAAACGAAGCCCCCACACCAAGCTCAGCGGCTCCTCGGAGGAGATCTCGGGCGGCCGGCCGGGGGCGGTGGGGAGCGCGGGCGCGCGGCGCAGAGCCGGCCCGCAGGGCGCCCCGGGGACCGTGCCGGGGGTCCCCGCGCCCGAGCCCGAGCCCGAGCCCGTCTACATCGAGATGGTGGGCCGCGCCGGCAGCCCCGAGCAGGCCGAGGCCGTGTACGAGGAGATGAAGTACTTCGTGCCCCGCGAGGACGGCGGCGCGAGGGTGGGCGCCTCGGCGTCCGCGTCGCCCCCTCTGCTGGGTGACGGTCGCAGCCTCATCTCTCTGGAGGACGGCGACGGGAGCGGCCAGGCGCCCGGGCCCTGCAGAGACGCGTGCGACATTCCCGCCCCCTTCCCCAACCTGCTCCCTCACCGGCCCCCGCTCCTGGTGTTCCCGCCCACCCCGGTCACCTGCTCCCCCGCCTCCGATGAGTCGCCCCTGACGCCCCTGGAGGTGAAAAAGCTGCCCGTCCTGGAAACCAACCTCAAGTACCCTGTGCAGTCCGAAGGCTCCAGCCCTCTCTCTCCGCAGTATTCCAAAAACCAAAAAGGGGACGGAGACAGGCCCGCGTCCCCCGGCCTCCCGGCATTTAACGGGCCCCACAGGGTCTCTCCGCCGCCCACGCCGCCGCCCGCGCCCCCGGCCGCCGCCCCCCGGCCGCCCGCGCACTGCACCTTCCCGCCCGAGCCCGGCGCGCCCGCCGCGGGGACAGCGGCGGCCAACCCGGATCTGCCCAAAGGGCAGCCAAAGCCCAACTCTGCTCCAGCTGGGGCGCCGTGCAGCTCTTTCTCCAGGATTCCTTACTCCCCCGGGAAGGCATCTAGAGCCGACCATAGGAGGGCCAACTCCAACTCCTCTCCAGTCCCCTACAGCCCCCCCAACTCCAGACCGCTGGGCAGCCCTCTGGACGAGCTAACCAGTCTCTTTAACTCCGGAAGGAGCGTGCTCCGGCCGTCTGCGGCGGGAAGAAGAATCAGGGAACCTGAAGGTAAGCAGAATTGACACGCGTCCTCTGCTGCACATTGAGATGGGTGGGTAGGTGGATAGGTGGAGAGAGAGAGTTGGGTGGATGGATGGATGGATGGATGGATGGATGGATGGATGGGTAGATAGACAGGTAGGTAGGTAGATGATAGTTGGATGGATAGATCAATCGATAGATCGATAGACGTAGACATATACACCTGTGCGTATATATAATTAAAATAATGTTTGAGGTGCTTGTTGTGGTCATTCAGGGCAGATATCAACTTAAAATAAAATCTTGTGCAACCAGTATGGCCAAGTAGGTAAGAATTAATATTTCCATTTTGCAGATAAAGGCTTGTGATATAAAAATGCATAGTACTAAAACTGGGTTTAATAAATTCTTATGACTTAAGTATTAGAGCAAGATTCAATTTTAGCTACCGATTTCTTTTTCCTAATGATACTTCCTTAGAACATGAAATGGCATTTTTGTAGCTTTATGTTGCGATTCCCATTTGATTTACAGTTCACCATTAACCCCTGAGTGTCCTTCTGTCTCACTGTCCATCTCACTTCCACTCCAGGCATCTAGGGAGATTGCCTATTCAGTTACCACCTTACGCTTAATGCCACCCACGTTTATGTTCTTTTGAGTGAATGGTTTTTCTTCTGTCCGTACACCACCGTCGGAACATTTTAACTCTCTTCTGTTATATTTGTGTCTTCTCATTGAGCAACTCAGCCTATGGCATGGTTTGCAGTTGACAGTCCACTCAAGTGAGCTCAGTGCTAGGCTGTCACAGCCAGAGACTGTTGCCTATATTAAAAAGTATTTTTTTTGTGTCCCTATAAGAGCAGAAAGCAGCTAGCAAAAAAATCCTCGTTAAGAATTTTTACTAATCTCTTGTAAGTAGCTAACCACGTGCTGTTTCGTTCAGACGAGGTTGCCTTTCTGCCAAAGGTGCTGTTCTGGCAGAGTCTGTTAATAATCACAAAGAATATAGTCATCTTCCAAAAAGCTTTTTAAGCCTTTTCTACAAAACCAAGCTATTTCCCAGTGTTCTGTATTTGGGGGAAGAATTACATTAATATAAAGCATCCTCTGTTTAAGGACATTGCAACTGGTCCCTTCAGTCATGATGTCATTAACCCGAGGTAGATGGCAGCTGCTAACATCCTTGCTTTACAGAGACAGGAAACTTCAAGAGGTTAAATACCTTCCTTAGGGTCAGGTGGTAACGTTGGAAATAAAATTTTGACTTGTGATGTAACATTTTATGTACTCATTAACCTGCTCTTTCTCTTAAAGAGAATACAGAAATATGTTAGCTGTCATCATTTGACTAGCAAAATACTTTAGGTACAAAAACTCTAGAAAATCTAGAAAGCCATCTGAATAAGTGAGAAGTAGGTCAAGACTAAGAACACTTAGCAAGTGAATGAATAACCTACTCCCTATTTATTCTACAAATAAGCTAATTGTTTGTTTAGCTAAAATGTCTTCTTAATTATAGGCCATTAATAAATGAAATTGTGCTTGTAAGGAGGAGAATGTTTGAATTTCACAAGTCATAGGTTTCATTCCAAGGAACAAAGCGGAATCTAAGAGAAAAGCATTAAATGAACAAATTAACATTTGCTTTTAGAACTCACAGTTTATTAAAAGCTTATAAACCTCATTTTACTGTGGGTGGGAATTGGGTGAGTTCTTCTTGGCTCTATTCAAGGAAGTGAAGGAAATGAATTTCTGGATGGGCCTCATCATTTGGAAATCCCTAAGTCTAGGACTCAGACCATTGTGAGAATTACAGTGAGGCCTCCAGGCGTGGTGCGGGAATTTGCTAGTTATATTTCCCTATGTTGGCCTTAACTAAGACTATTCGAGAACACATATGAAAACCTCAAGTACGACCTTGTTAATTCAACTCTAAGACTATAAAACATCTATTTTCCTACCGTGAGCTTTTACAAAACACTTCTTAATTTGAAATGATTGGTTTGAGCCACTTACGACTTCCTCATAACTGTGTGAATTGGCAACTTCTGCCCCAGCACAGTAGCTGTAATAGGAGCAAACTTAGCAATGTGAGGCCAGGTCATCCCCCTACACCAGATGACAGGAGTGGCAGCTGTAGAGCTGTTGAGAACTGTGTGATTCTTGATAGTCTGTGACATGGGAAATAGGTTTACAAGATTGCATGACACGTTCTCCTGGGATCATACAGGTTATTCTTTCAGAATATAACAGGGGCTAAAGATGTGGAAGAAAAAGAAGTCTTAATGCTGGCGCTAAGCACTGGAACTGCTTATATGATTATTAAGGTTTACACAGTTTGATCCTGAAGCCAGTAATCCATTTTCTTCTGAGTGAATTGAATGACTGTTATTAACGATTTATTATAATCTTGGGACTTCTTCCTTTTAACTTTTTAAATTTTCTGCTTTACTGTCTTTATATTTAAAGATATTCTTATTTTCGCTTGAAATAGCTTTCTTACCAAATAATCCAGAGGGCGGCTAATTCACCCTCAAGGCTCCTAAATTAATTACAGCTCATTTCTTGCACTGATATGGGGAAATCGTACTGCAAATTTTGCAGAAGCGTTTAAAATATTCCCCTCGCTTCTTTGGAAAGTGACCTTGAGGAGATGAAACTACTCATTATTACCCTGCTATAGGTATTTCCAGTTAAAATATAAAGTATGGCGAGTTGTGCATAGGAAATGAAGTCCTTTGGTGTGTAATTACCCAAGCACTATTCTATAGACTTAGATGTAGCATTTCATAAATATTGTGTTCCTCAAAACAGTTCACTTTCTATAGACTCTTGGATATTCAATTTGAGGCATACAGAGTCACATAAATTCTAAAAGTCTAGGTTGCACGTGAGACCAAATGTGGTTGTGCCGATGATGATGTGGCTGCAGCCTAAGAGGAAGAACGAGCAGCAAGTAACTGCAGTGCTCACTATGCCCCAGCCTTGTTTTAATCACCTGCTTAAATCTCACAAGACAAAAGGGTATCTGCTACTATTATCCTCATTTTACAGATGGGAAAGCCAAGTCACAGAGAGATTAATCGACTTGCTCAAAGTCACCCTGCTCATGAGAGACAGAGAATGGCTTGACTGCAGTAATTCTGTCACCAGAGAGACACCTACACAACGGTGCCTAGGACACGAGTGAAAAAAAAACAGAGGATAAAGTTTTAAGAATTCATATTTTCTCACCTGAGGTACAACAAGTAACAGTCATACAGTTTGGATGGAGAAAACTGTTCCATAATCTCAAAAATGCCGAACATACTTTACAGCTCATAGGAGTATATGTATAATTTTGGAATACCAAATGAGGGCCACTTGACCCTTAAAATTAAGAATGACTAAATGTTTAATTGTCTCTGCCTTTCTAGATACAATTATCCCATTCAGTCACAAAACGTTTTTTATCTGATGTTATAATATGACTAATATTATTATGCTAATTATTTCTAGTTGCTTAGTTTCAAAATGTTGAGACCTAATTCAAATGATGGCGGAAATTCATTGGCTTGTTTAGGCCACTAGGGTGCTCCATTGCTCCAGATGGCATCACAGCATCTAGTTGAGTTTGTCTAGAACAGGAAATAAAATGAGCATATTATTTCCCACTCGTTGAAAAAGATCACATTGACAAAAATGTAGTACACCTCAGAAATCTGGAGAAGAAAGTGGAGGAGAGCCAGGCTGAATTAAGGAAAAGTCTGATTTGCAGAATATTTTTACAAAAAATTGTTTCATTATTTTCTGCTACTGTGCATCCTTAGTTTATAAGCTGTAAGTAGGTAGTTTAAAATGATGTCAACAAAAATAATGTACAATATTTCTGTGCATATAGTAGGTAGTTATTAAATACTCATTTGATGAAAAACCCACCTAAAAATCAGTTTAATGTATAAATATATTTGATAGATATAGCCCTTGTGGCATTTTTACTTAATAAGAACCACTTAAGCCAACTGGAAATTACTGTTAATTATAAATATTTTATTTTATTGCATAAACGTTCTAAGTAAGAATACTTTGAGGTTTTAAACCAGAGTGTTATATAAATGAATTTTTACAATATGATATTTTTATTACATGAGGCCATTTGTTTAAAAATTCTTTTTAAAGTTGGTTTTATGGAAAATTTCAAACATATACAATAGTAAAGAGAATAGATTAATGAACTGTCTCCATGGCCAATCCTATTTTATCTCCTCTCCCTCCCAGTTTCCTCCTCCACCATTGGACTATTTTGAAGTACATCACCATGTCAAATCAATTTATTAATAAATATTTATAAATATTCTGTTAAAGAAGTCCTTTAGAAAAAAATAAAATAGTTATTCTTAAGTTACTTTCAATAGTACAAACCAGTAGATCCATTCAGCCTTCACCAACTTGAGACCACTGCTCAGGACAGAAGCCTGCTTCTGGAAAGCAGGGCATCATTTTTCATGATATAAGCAAAATAATTCTCAGGGGTTAGCTTTCCACCAAAACAACGCTGGCCTACAAGATCTTCCACCCGGGCTTTGAGGACAGCCCCTGACGTGGGTGGCTGGTGCAGACAACTACTTCTACTACAAAAAAAGGTGTTGGTTTCTAAATATTACATCCAAACAGAACTAAGTATGAAAGATCAACTCTCGAAAAGACATACAATTGCGTCTTAAATCAATATGTTTTGAGGTTTAGATACTTGTATGCCAAATTTAGGACAGTTACTTATACATTGTTTAGTAACAAGAAGAATGCTTTAAAATCACTGCAATGTCATGGAATTACTGGCAGAAATCTGTGACTTGCTCAAGGACAGTGTTTGCAAATAGCATTCTCTGCTCCTTGTGTTGGAAAGAGAAGTTTCGACACTATCTTCCTTTAATCTCTGACGCATTCTGTTGAGGTTGCAGGATGAGAAATTGGTCTGCCTTATGCAAATCTCAACATGACATCCCATAGGCTTCCTGCCTATGTGCAGGCTCTTGTAGTACTTTATCCTGTGCAGAGCTGTTCATCTTTCTCACTCCCCACACACTCACTTTCTCTCTGTGGTGATTTATTTGTAGGGGGTGGTGGCCTGAGGCTTCATGAAAATTATAAAGGGCGTGGACAGAACAAGCACATAGTTTACTGATGTGTTGCTGTCTGCATTCCTGCCTCACATAAAAGTCTCCCTCCTGTGAAAGTAAGGCATTCCTCTGCATTCTGGAACCATTTTGAATCAACACTAGATTTCCCTCATTTTCCAAATGAGTAAGTCCTTTGGGAAGACGAGCTTAACATCCGCAGAGAAGCAAGTTTCCCATTTATCACTAAGTGGATATTAGGCAAGGACAAGCAGTGTAAAGTTTCTT
This sequence comes from Tapirus indicus, assembly GCA_031878705.1. NCBI lineage: Eukaryota > Metazoa > Chordata > Mammalia > Perissodactyla > Tapiridae > Tapirus > Tapirus indicus. Next base: position 3,833,836 of record CM062930.1, on the reverse strand, counting down.
CCCTTGCCATGCCAGTGAACCCCAGCTTTGACATAAGGAGAATATATCTCTCTGTGAGAAAAGGACTTTTTCTACCAAGTTCTTGGCCCTTCTGCAGTAACAGAGAGCATCTGTGTTTAGGACTTGCAGCCATACATCGCAGTGCTTCTAATTCCCCAAAGGTCCAATGGAAATAATACTTAGTTATCTCCACTTAGAAATAAGCTTTCAATTAATTAATTGACCGGTAGCCAAACATACCTATGTTAAGAGCATAAAGCTCTTTGTCTTCTATATTAATTGGACATTTTTTAAAAATGCCTAATATTTGTTGCGAATGTTTGTGACATTTTGCTCACAATTGACAGCACCATCTCTCTATAAATGCCCAAGAATTCACCCAGGGAAATTGTGCAAGTGGGGGCTTGTAAACCGGACTTGCATTAACTTGTAGGGCTGACTCCCTTATAGTCATCCGATAAGCATTTGCTTCATGTAAGCTCCTGGGAATCCAAAAAAGAAAGAAAGGACTCTGAGGTTGCCCCTGCCCTCTCACAGACAGTGTAGGAGGCAGACAGGCCCACCCAATTCCAATGAATGAAATTCTAGTGGAGGAGACAGGCTTCAGCCTGGAGTCATACACCATTGGTGGGTCCATAACTGAGCTCCCCATAGTGTGTGAACCCCAGGGATGTGCTTGGACCTTGTTTGGGGGAGAGGCTGTGTAGACTGTCAGGTTCTCACAAAATGTCAGTGACCTGGGAAAAGCGAAGGACCACTGCAGCAAGGTGTGCACACATGGTGTGGGTAGTGGCCAAGAAAAAGAGAGAATTAGCAGAGTCTAGGAGAGCCTCCTGCTGGGCTGACTGACAGATGAGCAGGAAGAGTGGTAGAGGAGACGAGTGGATGGAGTTCCCAGGTGCAGAGGCAGGAAGATAGGCGTGGCAGCCTGAAGAAGCAATGTGTGGTGAGACACGCAAGCTCAGGGTACATGGTCCTTTTAGAATAGCGCCATCAATGTTGAAGGAAAAGGAAAGAGAACAGAAGGCACTACTTGCCTCGCATGGAATGAGAGCAGGGTAAGCTTTCTACCTGGAAGCTTCATGACGAGGCCCTGAATCATCTCCATTGTTTCTCGTTGTCACTGGGGAATTCATCAATAAGTCAGGATCTCTCCGGCAAAGAGCGCAAAGAGCCAGAGGAGGAAAATGAACCGAAATGACAGTAGCAACTCTAGGTATGTAACTTCACACACTGGGAGATATTCAGAAATGCTCTGGAATATTTGTCAATGGTATTCTGTTAATAATATTGAGAACTAATATTTGTTAAGTGGCTTTTTCCTCTTGGCCAACCTCACTGCCGTCTCTGTTCTCCCTGGATCCTTCCCTCTGTGAGGTGAGGAAAGCAGGTGTTAGCATCCCCATTTACTAATGAGCAATCTGAGACTTTGAGGGATTAAGAGATTTTCCCATAATCACAGAAACTAATCAGTCCCAGAGTCAGGAATCAAACGCATCCCCTTTCTCCCAAACCCCGGATTCTCTCTTATGCGGTTCTCAGTCTCTGAAAACAATTAACATTTTAAAATGATACAAAGTCCCTGCCTCAGAGAGTAATTCCCTTCTGAAGTTAACAATAAACTCGTTACCAGGAAAAGACATGGGAAGAAGGCAGGTAAAGCTTTTGTCCCGTGTCATAAATACTCCCGAGGGACATCCGTGCGTGGTTTTGAAGCTGAGAGGATAGCCCTTTTGTGCCTGTCCACCTGTTCTTCCTCTTGTCTTCACCTTCTCTACAAAACCTTTCTGCTCACCTGTTCCCCAGTGTGTCCTCTCTAGTGTCAGGCACCCACAGCACACAGGTGGGGCCAGGATAACTCCTCACATGCAAAATGATGTGCCCTCATTTTCGATCTTCCTTAATTTTGGCCTCTCTCAGGTTTTGCTTGGGAACTGAGTTCCTAATTAGTGGTAAACAAACACAAACTGAAATTGTCTTCACTTGCAAAATGCTCATTTTTCCTTCAGGAAGCAGTTAGCTCCAACCTTATTAATGGGGCGTCAGAGGCTGCTCAGGGTCAGCCAGAGAGTAACTGTGTCGTGAATTCCCACCTGGTCCCAGGGACGCTGCGAAGAGCTGCACAGACGGTCAGCGGGGGTTTTCAACAGCCACCATGATGGGGACAGGAGAAGGACACACACTCAAAAAAGCCCTCATCATGTGTCTCTATAGCAACTTTCTAAAAGAAAAGGAAAAAAGGCAGAAATGCATGATTTTCTAAGTTACGTGATTATGGAAACAGACATAGATAATGGCAAAGTTAGAAACACGGTGGGATAAAAACCTAGTGTACGCAGAGCCCCTCAGTAAACATTTGTTGGGAGAATATTAAGCTCATAGGTCTCTGGAGCATGGTGCTTCCACTGGGCCGTGCTGCTTCTTTGTTCTTTGAAACCCAGGAGCAAAAGCAAGCAGAGTTGTGGCAATTAAATATTTAGATCAACCCGATCAAAAAGTTACCCTTTGAATAGTGTGATTTATCTTGGGAAATTACCTTAACATATTGGCTGTAAATAGACAGCCGCTAGCATGCCAGTCAGACAGGAGATACGTATCTCGCAGAAATAGTCCCTCACTTTTGAGATGAGCCCACTGCAGCAGAGACTCCGTCACACCCGGGGTGTTCTATCATGCACCACCAGCGGGAGCAGAATCTATTGTACCTGGGATTCTGAAAAAAAAAGGCAGTCTTTTCAGAAGTGGATTATCTTTCATAACCAGTAAATATTGTTCATACTATCAACCCGCTAAAGCCAGCAGCTATTGTGGGTCTCTATCCTGGGTTGTGAATTAAACTCCCACTGGGGGCTCCGGAGAGAAACCCAGTGCTTTATCCTCTAAGCCACTCAGCAACTCTCCTTAAGCAAGTTAATCAAGACCTTCCTGACTATGTGCATCTCATTATTGCCACATAATAGAACATCCCGGCGTTTTTTCCTTTTGTGAAGAAACGCTTAGAAGCAACATGGTACGTGGAATGTTTTCCTGAAGATGGGCTGGATTGGTGCCATATTCTCTCCCTCTTTAGGAGTATTGGAAGAGAAAAACCTATTTCTTAATTACCTGCCAGTGTTTAGGTCCTTTATGCCGACTTGAATCCATTTTATGATTAATCCTCAGATTAGCCTAGAGAATTTCACACCACCCAAGAGCTAGCTGTATTCAATATCACTTTACCCAGCGCTCCAGTCAGTGAGTCACCGTCAGTCGCCTGGCACCCACTGTGGGGGAAGCTTCTCAGGCCTTTTTCTACTCCGGTTTTTACTTCTTTCTTTTTCTGGTTTCTTCTTGAAATCTGCAATGTTCAATCTTAGGCACTGTACCCTTGCAATTACTGGCCAGTTGCAATTTAATAATACATGTTAATTATAATAAGAAAATAAACAACAATATTGTTCATTGAGCTCCCCACATAGATGACTAGGTCCTAAAATATGCAGAGCCCAAACCATGACAAGCATGAGCTAGATCCGAGATTTACAATGCGGCACTCACGGTACCATGACACCTGATAATCTGTGTGTTACCCAAAGTCCCTGAAAAACCTACAGAAGAGCTTCTTCACACCCAGAACTCTGGCTCATAATCAAACGTGCTCTTCCAAAAGAAATGTTCACTTTATGAAAAGGAACTGACATATACACAATGGGTACATCGGGGTATTTCCCAGGCAAATGCGCATATTCTCCTTTGATGTGAAAAGATGGATGGTCCAGGAAGAAGTGAGAGAGAGAAGACTTGAGCAAAGCAATGGTGAAAAGTATCGCTACCCAGGCATTTCCATGTTACAGAAAAACAAACCAAAGCTCACAGCCATTAAATTGCTTCCTGAAGTCACATGCATTTGTTGAATTTACTTATGCTTAATTCCAGTTCCCAGGTGAGATCACCAACCAGATAGGGCCCAGCTGGTTTTAACAGCAGGGTAGAAGGGATATCTCGGAGTACAAATGACTAATTCAAAGTAGGGTAGCACCCAAAACACTTCTACTAGTTCATACATCCTTTCTTAGGTAAACAACCAGTGTCCAGCAGCAGATCCTGTAGAGCAAAAGAGTATTGATTTTTTTATCTATTTTCATGAGAATTGTGATGTCTCTATTTTGTTTCTTGGTATTTAACCACCTTTATATATAGCTAGTAATAGAGTCTCTCTTGGATTTTTAATAGATAAATTGCTTTAAGAATAACTACCTCAATCCTTAAGAAAAATATTATCTACCATTCTCCATTTCAGGGACAGTAGCTTGCACTCGAGTCTCAGCATGCTGTTCTAGTGCCTTCTGGCCGTCCGCATCTCCACCACATAAACCCTAGCACAACTAGAGACGTGGTTGAATCACTTACAAGTCATACAGGACAGTAGAACTCTAATTGTCAGCGTTAATTTCACTGGTGTAGTTGCAGCTTTGTGGGGGTCTCCTCCGTTCACTTCCCCAGACTTTAAATCATGTCTGATTTACAGAGGCTGCAATAGTGACTCAGGACAGAGGCCCTGTGCTTGTGTATGGTGGTTAGGGATCATAAAAATGTCTTGTTAATCTGATGATCATTAGAAGACCCAGCGAGGTGGTCCACTTGCTAATCAGAGAGCATTTCCATTGCTGTGAAGATTGAATCCATCCTAGGAACCCTCTGTAATGGTTTTAGAAAAAATATTCCATTTTTCAGATAATACAGTCATTCTATGACATGGCCCCAAGACATGTGGTTCTTTTCAGGGCTTAAAAAATCAGAGGTTAACTTTGGGCAAAGTGATCAAACTAGCAATAATATTTTATATTGCTGTCTGCTATTTGCCTCAAGTTTTCAAAGAGGTTTAGACAAATCATTAAATAAGAAGGGCAGGCTTCACTCATTTATTCAGAAAATGCATTGAGGATCTATTTTGTGCCAGGCATTGTATTAAGTTGTATGGACTTTAAAATAAAATGTGGGGTCTGCTCATAAGCAGCTCACAGCAGAGAAATACAGAAAATCCAATGTACGCAGGCAGCAAGAAACACGTTTTACATGAAAATGCTATTCGGGTTTCACAAAACACTACTTACCCTTAATGCTTGTGAAATGCTGCATTTTTATTCAATTCATTCTACTCTCTTTCATTTTTAAGTGTTTATGTGGCCCACTAAATTGATTTCCCAGCCCATAAATATGCCATTTGAAACACTGGTCTAGAAGGTAGGATTTGTGTGGAGGGGTGGAGGAGATGAGAGGAAAGCAACAGGAGAGAAAGTACCATGCGTGGGGGCCCTCCCTCTTGCCAGAGGCCAGCATGTACTCCATCCTGCACTGTCAGCGATTCGAGGGCATGAGGACATGATCAGATTATGTTTTGGAATAACTACACCAGGGTACGTGGAAAAGACTTTTCTATGTTCACTGACATGTAAACATATATGCTTTAAAAAGCATGACTGAGAAATGATTAGTTGTGGGGCGTAGGAGAAGTGGAACCCTCCACTGGTGGCCATTTGGCGGTTTCTTCCTGCCATCCTGGGTGAAACGAGAACCCACTTGAGACACAGGTGTGGCCTTTCCTGCATTGTCCCAGCTGCTCATCCTTTCTGAGTCACTCACATCTACTCTGAGATATGTCACTGCCACGGCTCAAGGGAAAGTCAGTCACAGGCCCATGCACTTTGGAGGCACAAGGGATTAGCCATGCCCACCAATCTTCCTCCTCCTTAAAGGACACAGTCCCAGGAGCTATCAGAGAAGCAGTCCAAGTGTCTTGAGGAGAATTTTGACAAGAATTTAAGCCTACTTGGATATTTTTAATGTATTATTTCAGGCCTCAGAGCTGCTGGCTAGTAGCCAGCCCATGAGGCGGGTGGGGCTGGTTCAGGGTGCCACCACACACCCGTAGTTACAATATTGAAATATCTCCATGTCACTTGGAAATGACTGAACCCTCCATGGTCCCCAAGCCCTGCCACCGCCTTGGCCGTCCTGGCCCCAGGCCTGCCCAGTTTCTTCTCAGTCAAATGTTGACAGGGCAAGAGGCTTAATAAGGTATGTGGCTCCCGTCTGTTCCGGTTGGTCCTGGACTGTGCCCTTTGGTTATTAAATATTTGTGGTGGGTAAATTTTGTGATTAGCTCTGAATAAGGATTTTGAAAAGACTCAACACACACCACTGCTTTTTGTTTTTTAAGTTTTGCTGCTTTTTCTGGTTCTCTCTGACCCTCTGCAAGTGCATCAGGGAAGTTAATGCTGACAGGTAGAGGTTTACTGTCCTGTGTGAAACATCCGTGATTCAACCACATCTCTAGTTGTGCTAGAGTTTTTGTGGTCGAGATTGGGATGGCCAGAAGCCACTAGAACAGCATGTGGAGACTGGAGCACAAGCTAGTGTCCTTGAAATGGTGCAGCCATAGGTTATATTTTTCTTAAGAACTGAAGTAATCATTCTTAAAGCAATATATCTATTAAAAATCCAAGAAGGACTCTGTTAGTAGCTATCTATACAGGTGGCTAAATACAAAGACACAAAACAGTCAATACAATTCTCATGAAAATAAAAAATAAATAAATACTCTTGTTCTAAGGGGATCTGCTGCTGGGCATTGGTTGTCTCCTTGAGAAAGGATGTGTGAACTGGTAAAAGTGTTAAGGGGGCTACCAGGTGTTGTTCTTTTCCAATGATACACATCACTAGCTTACCATCCGTGTGACACCAAGCAGGTATCACATATACTAAATGCTCTCCATGAAAGAGCAGGAGTATTATCCTCTCCACCTTTGCTTTCCAGAGTAAACCATTTACCTGAACGGAAGCCTCCGCAGCCGAGACCAACAGTGCTGCTTTGCAGTCATTGCGTTCCAGGACTCCTGGGTTTACATTGCCACCTGGCATGTAGGAAATGTAAAAATAACAGCAGTGTAAATAACCGCATGGCCATGAAATTCTACACAAGGAATGGCTGGCTGGGCCAGGGCGGCTTGTGATTAGGTGTGCCTATCCAGCTAATTATAGGACAGGCAAGCTACCCAAGTACAGGCAAAAGAAAGGAATTGACATGATTTTTCTCCCATTATGGCAGGGATAGAATAGATGGGCACAAAAGGATCCAGTTAGTTAAATTTAGAAGGAAATTGGCACAGCATAGATTTCTGTGCATTTTTGGGTTCTGAAAACCTTATTTATACTGACAGTCATTTTTTAGCTTTACTATCAATACATTCTTCCCATGCTCAGCACATATGTTGTTGAAGATATCACTCTATTTCCTGCTTCAGTTGGTGTTTTCAAGCGCAAACCCTCTCCTTAGACTTGGCAGGGGAGTGGGTGGCAAGAGCTAAGAGGAGGGGACAAGGAAGCATTTCCATTCTACCCTACTTAACCCCGAGGACACGTTGTTGTGGCACTTTCTGCCGCACCAGGATGCTTAAAACTCAAGTTCAGGAGGAATTTTGATCTCCCCAAGAGTGGCTATTTCATAGGGGTTATTAAAAAATAGGAAGGAATGGAGGGTGCCAGCTCCAGCCTTTTCAAGTTGTAGGACGGTGGACAATTATGTTTTCTCAACCCACCTTTCCAATCGCTACAGTGTTATATTTTCCTGTTTCTTAAGTCATCAGTTCTTACAGAAATGTAACCGTATTGTGGGAGGCGTCTGTGTCACAAGAGTAATCGCGTGGGAACTGAGTGTTCTGTTCCCAGTTCTCCCTTACTATTAAACACTGAAGCCCTCTCTTGATACATTTCTGCAACTATTAGCAAAGGGCTGGTAAAGTCAAGTTCACATGGTTTAGGGTCAGTTAGACTTGTGTTGTTCAAAACATACACAAATCCAGTGTGCACCCTTCCTGAGCATGCACATCTCCTCTTTAATAATACGGCACTCTACTCATATCTTGTATCTCGATACACAACCCAACATGTGAAATCCTCTTCTTATTTGAGTTTAGGATCAGCCACTGTGTCTCTGTGAATCCTTACACTTGACATTTGTCTTTCTTTGAGGCAATATGTGAAATGTTTGGGTATGTTCTCATGTATAAGAAAAAAAGTTGAATTCACTCCCTCGAAGCTTGTGATAGCAGGATGCACGGGGACTTGGGAGTGCTTTGCAAGGCCTTATTTGTATTTCTTCCTCATGTTCAATGATAGATTTTAGAAAAATCAGAGATTCAAAAGGCATTTTTCTTTGTAACATAAACTGGATTTGGTTTGACACAGACTAGATGCCGATTTCGGGTCTAAGAGATCCTATCCAAATTTAATTACACCCCATCTCTGTGTATCTGTAAGCACAGTCTAGCTGTAACTTCTAAATTTTAGAACGAGAACTTGAGAAGTAGCAGGACCATGCCAAGCACCCCTCTCAGCATTTGTACTTTTCCTTAAAGCCAAGTAGGAAAAAACAAGCACATCCCCTCCCTGCAGTAGCCTTCCTGAAGAGGAATTTTCCTATAGAGTTGCAGAATGAATTATAGCCAGCATGAGTAATGAGTTTAAAATGTATTTTCACATTTTTTATGCCTTGCATAGCACTTTCAGTATTAAATCAGTCCAACAGCTATAGTTTGTTTCTCTCCTGCATTACTGAAACCTGGATTCTATCTCATAGGTTTCCAAAATATACTCTAAAATTATCTCAAGTTAAGGTAACTAAGAGAGAAATGATGTTTTCAAGCATTCTTCTTCAAGAGACACTCCATTGCTCATTCCTTCCTCATTCTCCTTGACCTTTCTGTGGCATTTGGTACCGTCAGCCTCCCTCTGCTTTGTGAAGCCCTTCCCTTCTGCAGTCACCCCCAGGCCCATGTGCTCCCCGCTCCAAGGCTACTCCTGTTTGTATCCACTATCTCTTGTGCTTAGCCTTCTGACTCCTTACTCATAGGAACATCACTTTTCTGGAAGAAATCCTCCCTCCTGAGAGATCCTTAGGTCTCTTCTAGACATTTTCTTTTCAGTCCTAGTAAATGTTCTTGTTCAAATAATTGTCACTTAGTTTTAACCCTTGTGTCTGTGGCTGTCACTTCGAAGTCAAAATGCACAGCCTCAAACTCACCCTCATCTCTGGGCACCTAGCTGGTCCTGAGTGACTCCCAATCCCTCAGCTCAAAGGTCTTTAACTCAGCTGACTCCCTCATTCCCCATTCCTTCTGTCACTGCCTGAGGCTAAATTTTCACTGCTTTTCTGTTTCTAATCTCGCTTCGAAGCTAATCCAGCTGTACCCTTTTTTCCTAGATTAATAACATTTTAAAAACACAGACTTCTTCATGTCATGCCCTTACTCAGAATACTTGCTAGAACCCACTCAAGTGATGCTGCCTAAGCTCCAAATGTCTCCCACTTCCCAGGGCAGGGCTGTGGGCAGAGCCAGCCTCCTCTCTCCCTCCCTCTTTCTCTCTCTCTTTTTTTCTCCTCTTGCACACTCACTTCTGATTCTGTTGCTTTACACGTTTTGCTTCCTTTTCCCTCCTCCTCTCCATGTTCTGTCTGTGCTTCAGAATCCAGCGTTTTCTCCTCCTGCCCACACCCCAAAGGCTCACCTAGCTACTGCACCCCTCCCCCCCCCCCCCGTGGATTCCTGGGGCATTTTGCACAGTTTTCATTTCAGCCTCTGGTCTTCTGCTGCCTTAATGTTTGCACTGAAGGCACCATGAAGGCCATCACCTTTTGAGTTGAGTCACCCGCCAGAAACCTGAGAAAAGGCACCCGTTAGAAAGGCACCCTGGCTGTCCCTCCCACATGTGTTGGCATTTTATGTGTTGAAGGCGTTAACACACAAAAACAGCCAACATTAACTCAACTCAGTAGGATGAGAATCCCACAATGACTGTTCCGGATTATTCATTCCTAAATCCCCCAAGATAGTTGTAGTCATCTGTGCTTTTTCTTCTTGTGCTTATCAGTTTGTACCATAAATTCCGTCATTTATTGTGTCTTATCACCCCTCTAGAATGTAAGCATTTGAGGGATCATCTCTTTTAGATATACATTTCTAAAAGCTCTCAGCTAAATCTTAGCATAAAGTTTGGACCTTATAGGACTTAAATACTTGCTGAATTACTGCAGGAATCTCCCAGTTTGGAGGAGGAATGTGGTCAGCTCATGGCTCACCACTCTTCCCTCTACATCCAGCTCGCATGTGGCCACCACCTCAAGAACACCTCCCTCTTTCCCAGGGATGGACCCATCACAGTGCCCTTCTCCGCGTCTCTTCCGGCTGTTGATTTGGAGAGAGCGCTTCTCGCGGCCACTGTTCTCCTCAGCATGTTTCTCGGCTCATCCAGACTTATGCAGGGAGCTTTCCTCTTCCTAGCAGGAAGCTTCTCTCCTTGCTGAGGCACCTGCACTCTTTCCTTAGCCTCCACTGCCCCTCTTCTCCCCAACAGAATCCCGCCCCGTTGCCTCTTCTAGACGCATCACCTTACAGAACTTGTTCACGCCTCTTGCATCTGGGCGAGCTTGCGAAATAGGCCTGTGACTCGACCTGGGAACAGTGTCAGAGAGAGCCAGCGGTTACGTCGCCTCCTGGCCTTTCTCCGTGATTTCTCACCCGTTCTTCTCGCAGCGAGTGTGGACCCCCCAGGGGTAACGACTTGAGCAGGCAGATTTCTGGTCGACCCCTCTCTGCCTGGGACAGCTTCCATTTTTTGTAGATATTGAAGCTTATGCAACTGGGATCCCGGCGCGCGCGCGCGGGGGCGGGGGGGGGGGTGCTTCTTTAACAAAAAGAATAAAAATGACAAAAATTTAGGGAGTAAAGTGAACATTTGTTTAAAGTGAGAAAATAAATCAAAGCAAAGTATGCATTTACAAAAGCTACCAGGGCCACAAGCATTAACTGCGCGTGCGCTGACCCACTCCCCCTTGGGCCTTGAAAGTGGCCTTTGCAAGTGGGGGTGGGGGTGGACCCCCACCCACTAGACTCCTAGTCAAGCCGCCTCTGCTCATCTCCAGCCACCAAGTTCCAGAGCCAAGAGTTACAAAACTGATTGTAATTTCCTGGCGTCAGAGATTGGAAAGCCATGTAAAGTAAGATTTTAAAACACGAAATATGTATGGAGCTTGCATATGGGCAGAACAATAATGAAATAGTTAGCAGTGATGATTGGTAGGACAACAGTGAAAACGTGAATGTCACACCGTGGGTCGGGAATACATTTCAAATATCCCTGAGTCCTTTCTTCCACGAGTTAACACTCAGGTGGGAAGCAAACAGCTCTGGCCCTTTGAATAAGTAGAAAATTTTCACCTCACACAATGTGAAATTTTCCTTACCCTGTAGTTTTAAATAAGTAGCGATTAGAACTCAAAAGACATTATTAACAGTGGAAATCCTTTCATAGGTTTCCAGTAACCTCATGTGAATGGGGAAAAACTATTAATGTGATATGTGATTTCTCCATAGTCATTCACAGGAATTTTTTAGTTAGTAAACTTGTCAACTATTTTAGTTACAAAAATGGTAACTCCTTTTAGAAAGCAAAATTTCTATAGCAATCTTGTTGTAATAATTCATTTATTCTTCATAAATTCTATTTTATAGAATTATTCTATTATTCATTAATTCTATTCTAAAAATTCTATTTTTCTCTTTCTTTCAACAAATATTTATTGAGGACCTACTGTGTGCAGGCACCCTTCTGGGCACCGACACTGCCCTTGAGCTCCTGGTGCCAACGTTCTAGAGGGAGCAGATTGAAAATAAACCAACGAGTGAAATGTAGCCTGTCACGCGGTGAGAAGGACCCCTCAGAAAAACTAAAGCAGGGAGTGGGAACAGAGATTGCCCCGCAATGGGGAGAGGGGAACCGTTTTCTAGAAGGTGGTCTGGAAGGCCTTTCTGTGAGGGGAGGTCTGAGCAGAGCCCGGACAAAATGCAGAGCCCCCGTGCTCTCCCCGGGAGAACAAGAGGCCAAGCAGATGATGCAGGGGTGGCATGTGGCGAGGGGGTGGTTGGAAAGGAGGCCAAGACGAGCAGAGAGGTAGGTCATGGAGGGCCTCTCAGCCTCAGGAAGCCTTTGGATCTTAATCTGAATGAAATAAGAAACCAGTGGAGAGCCTTGAGGGGAGAAATGGCATGATCTGACTCAGCTTATGTACACCTGAAACTAATAGGATGTTGTATGTCAAATATTCTTCAATTAAAAAGAGAACAGGTTTCTCGACCTTGGCACTATTGACGTACTGGGCCAGATCATCCTCTGTTCTGGGGGGCTGTCCTGTGCACTGCAGGTTATTTGCAGCATCCCTGACCTCTACTCACTAGACGCCAGTAGTACCCCCTTCCCCAGTGTGACAACCAAAAGTGTCTCCAGACATTGCCAAGTGGCCCCTGGTGGGCAATATCTCCTTGTATTGAAAACCAGTTTTCAAAGGTTCATATCAACCCAGTGTGATCTTTTAGTTATATAAAAACTGAATTTTTCTTTTTTTGATTCACATTTAGAGATTTGCTAGAACTCTCTCGCTAGACTACGATTCAACTTAAATGTGCCTACATTGCATACTTGTAGTTAATATTCATATCCTCATGTAAAGGCCAAGACTTGATCTTTGAGTCAGATTCCGATGTGATTCATTTCTCCCGTACCTGTAAAAACAGCACCCGGCCTGGGTCACAGAGAAATCCCGTTTACAGGCTAAAAGAAAACATCCCGGGTATTTGACTCAACTGGTGTTAGGAAGGGCCCAACCAGAGGATGCCACTGAGCTACACAGTCCACTGATTGCACAAGGTGCAGGATACCAGATGACTCAGACACACCTTACATGGTTGTACGGGATTGTACAGTGCTCACTTCTTACCTGTTTGCTTCAATTCATTGAGAGTCTCAGATATTTTCTTTGGGTATGACCAAGTTTTTTTTGTCTTCAGAACCGTGACGGCCACTGCTTTGAGGCTTGAACAGGCTTGATACTTTATTTGCTCTGGATTATCCCTTTTAAAAGTCTCCATAAAGTATGCATCTTGTACATACACTTTTATAACTAAGACGTCTTCAGACTTAATGCCAGTGGCCTCTTGATTGGTCGTTGTTGTAATTCCTTCGATGCCGACAAACAGAATAATGGGTGTATTTTTGACAAGGAATGTTGCAACCAGTTGTGCACTAAACTGACACTTTACAGCAAAATCAAATTATTGAGTTTCTGCATTTGACCCTCATTGTGGCTGAATAGAGAAATTAACGATTTGGGGCACAGACGCTTTTACGGGTTTGGATTTAAATTGGAGTAAGGGCGTTTACAAGCAGAGGCTGACACAGAATTTAGTAAGCCGAGAACCCCCCAGTTAATAGTCATAAATAAGAATAACTCCAAAGTGGGGACACCAATATTGATTTCACAACTCTACTTCGGTGGCGAGAGTACAATTTTTAACCTACGGTTCCCAGTTCATTACCACCAAGTCACTGGTGATCAAATAAAGTCACAGACAAGAAGCTGCCTTATCCTTTACATCAGTAAATGAAAACAAGAGGGAAGACTACAGAGGGGCCCAGTGTAGGAATGAGTGTGGGTGGATGGTGGAGCCCGTCTGAATCCAACTGCAACACTGACTCATTGTGAAATGTTTGCAGGTAGATTCACCTTCCCAAGCCTCAATGACCTCATCTCGAAGATAGGTGTAATAGTGACAACTATTCAGAATTGTTATGAAAACAAGAGCTGAGACAAGTCTCACATCTAGCAGGGGATTGGCAAGCAATAAACACTAAGGAGGTGGTAATTATTGTAAGAGCAATGTGAATAATTATCATTAGGTTGGCCATTAATTTTTACGTCTTACATTAGGAAGGTCTTATCGCCTTATTCCAATCCAGAGCTGTTCTTGAATAGACATATGCTTTTAAGATAAAAACAGAGAGAAAATTTTGGTGGATAACGTTAAGGATCACAGCCTTACTTATATGACACATTTAAATACTTTTCTTGGCTATAATTTAACCTGCTGATTGGAAATATGAATATATTTTATAAACTTCAATAGCAAAAATGGAGGTTTTGACTATAATTTAAATGCATCGATTGTTTAAGAGACAGAAATCAGTTATGAGGAAAGCTAGCATCAAATATTTGCACCAAGAGTCAACAAGTGTCTCAGAGGATTGACTCTTATACCACCAGACGGAAGAGGACTGTGGTCATCTCCCCAGCATGGTACTCGTTGCTTCACACCCTGTCCATACCTACCATTGCACTGAAAACAAAACGTCACCTCCTCCTACGGTGGCCTCCTGGGCCCTGGGCAATATGCCCGCTCCCCTTTCTCACCTGCCCTCTGCTTCCACATGCCCGACTGATCGGGGCGCGACTACCTGCCTCCTTGAAAAAGGTGAGCCCCTTCCTGCTTCGGGGTCTTCACGCGTGTGGGGAGGTCTCTTTCTACACAGCCATTTCTTTCCTTCCTTCTTCTCTGAACCTAAATGCTACCCCCTAGAGATGTTTCCCTGACCCACGCTGCCTGTAAACCTTGGCTGCCCAGCCACGCTGCCCACCCAGCTGGGAGTTCCCCTCTTCTAGTTATCCGCTTGTTTGTCTGTTGTCAATCATGTTCCCGAGAGGTGGGCTCAAAGCTGTCTGTCTGTTGTATTCATTATTGCACCTCCCACACCTGGAGAGTGTCTGATGCATAGTAGGCACTCAATTATCTGCTGAATTAAAGAAAGAAAAAAAATCTTAAAGAAATAAAAGCAGGTGACTGTCTGTGTGTCTTTAGACAGCTTTAAAATCAAATCTGTTTTACCAATTTTCAGAAGATTAAAAAAGGGCAAAATAGAGTTGACCAATTGATAGATATTCTCTCAGTTCCAGCCTGTTGGCTAATTGCTCATTGTCAAGAGTGGAGATGGTTAAGATCACCCAACCTCACTCTGGCCACTGTTCTTCTGTGCGCTGGCTTGGCCAAAGCCTCTTGGCTTGTTTTTTAAGTGTAAGGAGTCGGGAGCTACAATGGCTACAACTGGATCAATTTATATAACTCTTCTGCCTGGTTCTCAAAGCCCTGCTCACTTTGCCCTCATTCTATCTGTCCAGCATATTCTATTACTAAACCCGAGCACACCCTTCTGTCTGGGCAGACCCAGCTCCTCTCTGTGATGTGCATGCGTTACTTGTAAATGAACAGTCTCTGCACTGCAGTGATCTGAACAAGATCCCCACAGTGGGTAGGAAGAGGCAGCGTTGATGTTCCAGGCAGAGGGAATGTGTATACCACAGCACTGAAACACGAGTCCTTGTGGAGCATCCAGATAAATGCTCATGGCCTGTAGTGCTCTTTGAGTGTAAGTCTCAAGGGCAAGGGGAGAGAAAGTCCAGGAGGAAGAGTTAGAAAGGGTCACGTCCAGACCAGCCTTGGGAGACAAGCTCTGGAGGGCTGGTCAGCCTTCTCCCTCTTTCCTCCCCAGCTTGGGATCACAAAGATAAACTGTTCTGCCGCATATAAAGTATAATGAAACCAATTATGCCTATTATCCCTTTTGAATATTTGTTAGCCTAAAACTTCAGAAAGGCCTAATTTAAAGACAGCCAGAATCCACTTTTTTCCAACAAACCACAGGCAGAGCAGCGGGTATAGCCTTGACATTGAGCAAAATCCCCCAGTAGTTGGGAGCTTTTCTGAGGTCCTTAGGGAAGCAAGAGCCAATCCTAGCTACGCCTGGCCAGTCAGAGAGGGGGAAGCTGACTCAGGTGAAGGGGGAACCTCACCCAGGTGGGGGGGAAGCTGACTCAAGTGCTCAAGTGCGGGAGGGAAGCTGACTCAGGCAGGGAGGGGAACCTGACTCAGGTAGCACGGTGGGGAGGAGGGATGGAGGGATGGAAAGGGCCGTGCCTGACACGGATGGACAGTTGTACCTGCTTTGCACACTCTGGTCAGTTGTAGACCCTGCCTGGGGAGATGCAGTGATTACAGAAAAATCTACCTCAGTTAGACATCGTTCCAAACCCAAGCATTCATTATGTTTTACTTTATTATTACCACGTAGTTTTAAAAAAATCTTTATTTGGCTCTTCTGTTTAATTTGGACAATGACTTCTGTGTTTGTATATCTCAAAGCACTCTATATGAGACATACAGTAAACATTTAGGTAATTTTGTTAGTGTATAGAATGCGGAAGTAGAGTTTTGAAGTTTAGCATTCCTAAATGGATAATACATTTTATAATAATGTTGAAAATATTTTTTTTCAAGGCTATAAGATTGCCTCAGCTCTACATAATTTAATAATTCAGAAAACTTTTCAAACGTGAACTTATTGCCACACTTTTAGGAAATAGCCTTCTCAAGATGGGCAGGACTATAATAGAAAGCTATATGACCTATGACATCAAAAATTCTGTGTGTTTGAAAATAACAAATTATGAAATTTATTATCACTACTTAGTATTTCTTATTATGCTTAACAATGTTGAGGCAAAACGGTGAATATTTTGTAGGTCATAGATTTGATTAAGGATTATTATTATTTCATATGTAACTAATGTTTAATTTGATAAGTTGTATTATTTCCTTCCGATATTTTATTCAACTTATTCAGTACATTTTATCAGAAAAGAATAATCTTTTCTAAATTCATTTTAGGTTTTGAAACTAACATGAACCTAACTAGCCAAGATGATCCTGGTACATCAGAAATTGTGTCAGAGACTCAAGATAGAAATGCAAATAACCGTGGAATTCAGTTGTCTAATTCACTCTCTAGTGCCATCACTGCTGAAAATGGAAATTCCGTCTCAAACGGTAAGCACTTTTCAAACTCAGAAGTAAATAGACAAAAGTTTTAAATTGTATCAAATTTCTAGAGAGAATGGATTTAAAACATGACAGTGAAGTAGGCTTAAAAACTGGAAAATAGAATATAAACGATGAAACTTCACTGTAGAGCACATTGTCAACATATTATTGGTTAGGTTAAAGAATTAAAATTGTGTTCAATGTTAGCTGACTTTTCAGAGATTTTTATGGGGTATTTGGTCTGTGGGAACCAGTATAAAATGAGACTTATACTAAGCAGAAGGGGGAGAGGGATGCTCTAACAATATTTTTAATTAAAAAAAATTTTTTCTTCTCATACCTAAAAACGTGAAGGAAAATAATATTGGAGGCACGGTAAACACCAAACTGGCTTTAAGTATTTCATTTGACTGTGGCAGTGAATGTGTCATTTAGAAATTGGCTTGACCATGTGTACCCAAAAGCTGTCTAATAGTGGCTTAAACAAATAGCTGACTTCTCTCACATATAAAAGAAGCCCGGGGTTTCTAGTCATGGCCGACAGAGAGATTCAGACCAAATCTTCTTCTGAGAATCTCCAGAAGAGCTGGACAAAACATTTCTGTTTGTTTAATCTGATTAAAAGCACTGGAAAACTATCAAAACAGTGAAATACTGGGAAGGGACTGAAGAAGGGGCATGGAAGGCAGTGGAGGCCAAGCAAGGAAGCCTGTACGCTAGGCTTTTCTCTGAGGGATGTTGAGGGCACTAGCCGAGTCAACAGAAAGCAGCTGAGAGGCCAGGCTGTGCCTCTGACAGTCTGCTAGAATCGTGGCTGGGGGTGAGGCTTGACACATCCATCCTAAGGGTCAGAGGAACCAGAACCAGAACCAGAAACCAGAACTCATCTGTGAATCATCTCAATCCCTGAAGTTGGATTGAGGTCCTCCAGGATTGGCAGGGCCCGTAGGTACCTAGGAGAAATATAGATAATCGATAGATAAATAGATAGATCAATCGATCTACCCTGAAGGACAATCACAGCATCCTAGGCTTCAAAGTGTTCTAAGAAACCATTTTGCAACTACAAAATTCAACACACAGTAAAAAAGAACCAGGCACATGAAGACACAAAATAAGATGGAAAATTACAAGCAGAAACAGAAGTTGATTGCAGTATATCCATGGGGCCTCAAAAGATTGGAGTTCAAAAACACATACTTTAAAATATGTATGTTTACTATGCCCAGAAAGATAAAAGAATGAGACTCTCGGCAGAAATAGGAAATCATAAAAACGTGTCAAATGGAAATTCTGAAATTGAAGAATACAGTTGTAAAATTAAGTACAGTAGAGGATGAGCTTAAAGTTAGTCATTTAAAAAGAAATGAGGCAAGTGAAAGATAAATCAGAAAATATCCAGAATAAGACACAAAGAAGAAAAAAGAATAGAAATTCCAGAAAATGCTTTAGAGGCATAAAGGATGCAGTGAGAAGGGTTCTTGGAATCCTAGGGAAAGAAGAGAGAGCAAGAGAGCAAGAGAAAAGATTTGGTGAGAAATGTTAGAGAATTTTCCAACACTGATGAAAGCATCAAGGAACAGATTGAAGTTGGCAGTTTCTTACAAAGGGCAACATATACTTTCCATATGACCCAGCAATCCTGCTCCTGGCTATTTATCCAAGAGAAACAAAAATGGTGTGCACACAAACACCTGTATGCAAATGCTTATGGTGCCTTTATTCATAATCACCGAAGACTAGACATAATTAAAGAGTCCTTCAACTGGTGACTGGGTCGTATCTGTTATATATTGCTGTGTAACAATTACCCCCAGAACTTAGAGACTGAATACCATACAAAAAATGGCTATTAATCTGTAGTTTCTGTGGGTCAGGAATCTCAGGGTGGCTGAGCTGCGTGCCTTTGGTTCAAGGTCCCTCATGAGGCAGCAATCAACTGTTGGCCAAAACTGTAGTCATCTTGATGCTTGATCAAGATCATCAATTTTCAAGATCGCTCACATGGCTTCCGGCAGCACTCAGAAGATCCATCTCCCAGCTCACTCACATCGGTTTCTCCATAACAGTGGCCTCACAGTTGGGCAGCTGGCTCCCCCTAGAGCAAGCAATCCATAAGAAAGCAAGAAGGAACACTCACAATGGAAGCCAAGTCTTCACACAGCCCACTCTCAGAAGGGACATCCAGCACTTCTGTCTCATTCTGTTTGTTGGAAGTGAGTCACACCTCCAGTCTACCCAATGGGAGGAGATTAAATGCTGTGAATGCCTAGAGGTGGACATGTTGGGGGCCATTTTGCAGGCTGTCTAGCACATGAAAAAGCTCTACGATAAAAAATGATGAACTACGGTTACACGTGACAAAATGGGTGCATCTCAAACACGTCGCTCTAAGTGAAAAATGTTAGAATCAAAAGACTATAGGTATGATTCCATTTATATGACATTTAGAAGAAGCAAAACCATAGGGAGAGAAAATGATGAGTGGTCGCCAGAGGCTGGCTACAGAGGCAGGGATGGACTGCTGTCTTAGTCCGTTCATGCTGCTGTAATGAGATACCACAGACTGGGTGACTGATAAACAGCAGAAATTTATTGCTCACAGTTCTGGAGGCTGGAAGTTCAAGACCACGGTGTCAGCATGGTTGGGTTCTGGTGAGGGTTCTCTTCCAGGTTGCTGACTCCTGACTCCTGACTGCTGACTTCTCACTGTGTCCTCACATGGCAGATGGGGCGAAGGAGCTCCCTGGGTTCTCTTTTGTAAGGGTGTGAATCCCGTTCATGAGGGCTCAGCCCTCATGACCTAATCACCTCCAAAGGCCCCACCTCCTCATACCATCACCTTGGGGCTAGGATTTCAACATAAGAATTTTAGGGGGACACAAACATTCAGACCATGTAGACTGGAAAGGGGCATGTGGTGCTATTGACAAGTAGGAATGCATATGTTCCTATAGATTCATAGACGCGTACATCTGATAAGGGTGAGTCTTTCTGTCTGTAAATGTGACTTTTGGAAGAAAAAAAAGAAAACTACGCAAAGGCTGAGTAGAATAACTTGGAAAACTACTCCTAGGCATATCATGGTGAAACATTGGTAAAATAAAGACCAAGTGTGAATCTTAAAAGCAGTCAGAGGTAAAAAGACAAATTACCTTCAAAGGAGCAGCGATTCAAGTCCAAAGACAATGAAGTAACATATTTAACAATGCTCAAATAAAATAACTGCCACTCTAGAATTTTATAAACAATAAAAAGAAACTCTTGTAAGAATGAAGGGGAGTTAGGGATGTTTTTAGAAAAAGTAAAAACTGAAAGAATTAAACATGCGCAGACCCAGAATGCTCAGAAACACAAGAAAGAATAAATAACAATTTAAAAAGTAGTGAAGTCAGGAGATGGTAAAAGCAATATTAATATTATACATTGATAAATCAAACTAGCAGGTTGTAATTTCAAAGGTAACCACTGAAAGAATAGTAGTAGGGTGGGTGTATAATTTGCAAAATAATAGAAAGAGTAAAATAAAGTAATAAAAGTCAATCAACCCAAAAGACGACCAAAAAGGGAGAAAACTAGGAATATCTGAAAAGTAAGACAAATAGAAAGGCCTTAGATGGCAGATATAAAAGCATATATGAAAATAATTAAACTTAATTGAATTCCGTTAAACTTTAAAAGACTCATCTAGTGTTAAGTTCACATTAAAGATAAATTGATTAACGCAATATTTTTAAGCCTAGTATTTCTAAAGAACGTGTAAACCATGAGCATACTGAAATGTATACTTTTAAATGTATAAAAAGATTTAAATACATTTAGATAGAAATGTAAAGGGATAGAAAAGGAAAAGACATAGCATGCAAGTATTTAAAAACAACAATAATTCTCATCTGTTTGGAAGATAAAAATGACATCTTTAAGCAATGGATTCAAGAAGAAATCACAAAATTTTAAAATTAATGATAGTGAAAATATAACGGAACTATGGGAAACTGCTAATGTATTGATCAATGGAGATTTATAGCTTTAAATATACTATTTCAAAAGAAGAAAGGCTGAAAATTGGTGCTAAAAATGTCAACAAGTTAGAAACAGGACAATAAATTGAACACCAAGAAAATAGAAGGAAAGATGAAATGAAAATAAGAGCATGAGTTATTGAAATATATAACAAGCAACAAAGCCAAAAGTTGATTCTTTGAAAAAATTTATCTTTGAGACATTAATGAATTGATAATTGTCTTGCAAAGGTGATAAAGAGATAAAGAAAGTGGACACAAATAAGCAATTCTCGGGATGGAAAAGGGTATCCACCATAGACTTTGCAGAAATTAAAAAATGATAAGAATATATTATGAACAGTTTTATGCCAAAATAAATTTGCAAGTTTACATGAACAGACACATTTATCAAACAAATATATATATAACTAACCAAAATGGAGAAAATAAATAGGAAAGCTAAATAGTAATGTAAATATTAAGTTAATTTAATTTGTAATTGAATACTTTCCTACAAGGAAAACTCTAGGCCCAAATGGCTTTCTGGTAAGTTTTCCCATAATTCTAAGGAGGAAATAATGCCCATCTTACACGAACTCTTCCCAAGAATAGAAATAAAAAAGGAGAAGGGGAAAAAAAAGGGAAATAAAACTCTCCCAGCCTGCATAAATAGCCACTTTATGACAAAACTGGCATAGAGCACTGGGGGAAGGATAATCAATTGCTATCTAAGTGAGGAAAGAAATGAAACTTGACCCTTACCTCACATTTTACACTCAGAACAATTCCTGGTAGATTATAGATCTAAATGTCACAAGTAAAATAATAAAAGTTATAGAAGAAAATATAGAACAATACCTTTTTTACCTCAGAGGTGAAAAAGAAAGAAGCAGTTCTTAAACAGGACACAAAAGAGTCCTAACCATAAAGGAAAAAGTACATAAACTGGGGGAAAATATTTTTCACACATTTAACCAACAAAGGGTTATATTCAGAGTTTACTTAAATTAAAAACAAAAAAAGACAACTGAATAGAAAATTGGACGGGATACATGAATAAGCACCGAAATAAACGTTTTTAATAGAGTCCAACCTCATTAGTGATTAGAGAAACGCGCATTACCACCACAGTGTGATACTACTACAGGCCCTATAGAACCACGGACTGACTGGCAAGGACAAGGAGTTCTGCAAAAGGATTACCACGAAAGCCAGGTCAGTGACCTCATTTGGCGAAGAAAGAGCCAACAGTGATTTGGGGACAGAATGATGTGACTTCTGGGTAGCTGACAATGTTCTACTCCCTGATTTATGTGGTAGTCACAATCTACAATTTAAAAATATTGGGGAAAGTAGAGGAAGAGAAAGGAAGGGAGGTTTTAGAGTGGACGTTAGGTATCCTGGACTGTGGAGCTTCATGGCTTTCAGAGATCCGGGCTCCACCATCCTATCTCTGGCTGCCCTCAATGTCCATGCTGTTGTAGTTTTTCAGCTGAGTATATTGCTGACCAAAGATGTCCATTGATGATTCATCAAGGAGAAAGGGGAAGAATGGATATAGGATAAAAACTAGCCAGGGCAATTTTAATCACAAGTCACACTTTATTTGGGATGAGTCTGGAGGTGAGTAGTTGATGGGGGCAGGGTTTGTTCAAGCTTAGCTTTATTGTCTCTGGAGTGACGTGGGAATGTTCTGTTGGCGCTCAGAAAAAAAGATTGTGTTAATCACACACACACACAGAAAAAAACCCAAAAGTGTTTATGAATCTCACCCCGCCATATGAGCAGGGATTACATGTAATGATTAGAAGTATTTGGCTTACAAGACGAAGGCTTTTTGCTCCAACGGTCAGGCAGAGTAATGACAGGTAACATACAGAAGCTTTTCTAGACCAGCAAGAAAGACATCTAGAAAGAGGAACTGCAGGGACCCAAAATTTATTACCACTAAGAGCAGACAAAAATTCAGCAAAGATTGATAAAGGCTTCCAGGATCTCAAAATATTGGCCTTTCTTAACATTTCTCTTCACTGACTTTAGCATCTTTCTTAAAAAATATATTATCATTCACACGATATTTATAATTTTATGCAGGTTATAAAAATTACACATGCTCTATGTGACAATTTGGGAAACACAGGAAAGGATAAAGAAAGAATAAAACTACCATCAATTCTATTACCTAGAACTACTTTAAATATATCTAATATTTCACTGTGTAGATATTTATTTTTTCATATAAATATGTGCGTGTTTATATAATATACTTGGTTTTGTTTTCATCAAGTTTGAGTTATACTACACATATAGTTTTAATAATCTGCTTTTTTCCCCTTAGGAATATCATGTAGTTTATCTCTATGTCAACAAATATAGATCTGCATTGTTTACAGCTAGCCATTAATTGTGCTCAATGTATAGCATGCCATCATACAGGACTATCATGATTTAAAATACCCAAGCCCTGTTTGTTAGATATTAAAATTATCTCCCAATTTTCCACCCTTAAAATAACACTGTTTATGATATATTGCTCCAACTTGATTAAAATAGGCATTTTGTAAAACTTTCCATGTTAATGTGTAATGTTCAGATTTGTGTGTGTGTTTAGATAGAAATACAGAGATATAATCTGTTTTTAAAAATGATTGCTTTCTGAAATCTCTGATTATAACCCTTTGCAAGGAGGTAAAGATAACAAAAACATTGTATGACCTTATATTCAAATTGAATATTCCTAAAATAGTAAAAATGGAACTTGAGTAACAGCAATAGTCACCAAGTGTGTAATAGAAGACTATTCCACAAAGGTTGCATATATCTAGTAAAAAAGTAATTCCTTCTTTAGTTGTAATTTATGGGTATTTAAGGATAAACACTAAACAAAAAAGGGGATTTAAAATATATTAGAATGATCAAAACTGAATACACAAATATTTTAAAATTTCACCCCATGCCATTCTCCCTAGCTCACCTTGGATGATGTATATCCTACCATAGAGAAAGAGAAAATAGAAACTTCTTTCACCAAAATATTTAATTTGTCTGTGTTTTGAGGCAAAAGGCAAAAGCTATTGCTTGGGAAATGGTCTTTGCAAACTTAATACAAAAAACTGTGAGTCATACTCTAAAAATGAAAATAAAACTAAAAACAAACAGAACAAACAAAAAACCCTTTAGACCAAAATGGAAATTTCTGTGGAATACGACCCTGAAATTAACAATATAAAATTGTGTCTCTACAAATATCAGGCTTCTAAACTTCTGCATGTAACAAATAGTGTGCGTTCAAACCTAGAACACAGATTTACAACATACGTTGTCCCTTCAATGCTTTTAGGGATCAGCTTTTAAAATAACGCTAGTTCTGTGTTGTCTTCAGTTGAAGACCACTTAAAAATCTCAAGAGTTATGCGCATAAAAGGAACATTATTTCAATTGGAATTTCAATCTTTCAAAGCAACTTGACATGTTTATGTTGATCTACTTTGTGAATACTATGAATTTCTGGGATCCTGAAACCTTCTCGTGATTATTAAAATATCCAGCAGCACAATGCCCTGGATTCTTAGGCACTAGGTAGACATTTACTGATTGAAACAATGTTGTGTATTACATATGAACCATGAGTCCTATGCAGGGGGCAGAGTCAGAAAATCTCTCCTGGTCAATATGGTGAAAATTGGACAAATATTACACATGTGCAGCATATGATAGGTACATGATCATAATTCTTAAAGCAGTTATTAGTCCTGATTCATAATTCACAACGTACAGTCAATGTGCTTTCTAAATAAAGGCACAAGACGGAAATAAATATTTAAAATAACTTAAAGTTCTAATTGAATCAGAAATAGTGTTATTTTCTAGGAAAGGATTTCTCTCTTGAATGCCAGTATCTGCATGCTACCTCTGCTTCCCAGAAATAATTATCTGTTTGTTCATTTGCTGAAATATAGTTATGTGTGGGTAATTATAGCTATCACTTACTTTAATTGCCATCCTTTTACTGATGTGAACACAGACTTAGATCTTTTTTTGTATACTTAATTATTCCTTGGACTTGTGGTTGTTTATCAGTAGATTAGAGAACAGTTTTTAGTGTAAGAATGTTTTAGTTATATCAAACAAAATATAGTGAATATAAAGATGTTTATTTTGTGGGAAAATACAGATATAAAAGATTCCAACCAGGCCATTTTATGTTCCAGATGATTTTCTTTCTTGCTGCTCAGTGAATATACATTTTATTGCTGGGCATCAGTAAAAATGGCAATTAAAGAATACAGTCATTATATTTGATTTTACATTTATCATTCTGTGAAGATTGTTTCTCCTTATTTGCATTATGTTTATCCTCAGTGCACCGTAAGGATTATCTGTGGAGATAAAGGGCTTTTCACAGAGAAGGACTGGGTGAAACCCTTTGCAACCAGGAGCTCTGCATAGACTCCAGCGCCATATTGAACTTAGCACCACTGGGGCACTAAACCACACTGATTCTGGGAACATCAAAGAATGGCTTTCATCAGCCATGCCTCAAGATAGATCCAGACCATTGGCAAAGGAGCCTCTGGTTGGAGCCCATGAAATATATTCAAATATATGTTTTACCACATCACTTTGTTTATGGGAATTGTCTACATTCTTTGGAATTCACACTGTTGTCTGACTCAAAGTCTACCTGCCAGAGGTAGCAAGTCCTCACTGGACAATTTGGAATATTGTGCAATTATCTATTTTAAGCCACAGAAGGTAGCTTTGCAAAGAAAGCAAGCTCCTAGGGCATTTAGAAAGCCCTGCTTCACTCCTCCTTCTAGTTAAAAATATTTGAAGTCATATTAAATAATTTCTAATTTGGACTTTATTTAATTAAATTTCCTCCACTGTAGTTGAGAAGTCAGGGTTGAAAATGGCTGGATTGAAATGCTGACTCTGCATTTCCTTCTCTCTGTTAAAGAGTACACCATTCCCCCATCTTCGTCTCAAGTTCTTGGAGTCATCTTTCACTCCTTTTCTTGCCTCTTATACCAGTACTTTCTCTGATACTCTTACTGGGTGTACACAGCCTTCAAAGGCTCAGGTGGAGAAACACCACATTGGTACTCCCAACTAGAGTTTCCTGGCAGTGTTGCATTACTCTTGTTTGCTTGGGTTCAGACCTCAGCTCTGACGCTGACTAACCCCATGACCATGAGAAAATTACTAAACTTCTCCAGTTCTCAGTTTTCTCATCTGAAAAATGGGGGTAATCAAAGGACTTGCCTCATAGGATTATGAGGATTTAATATAATGAGGTTAGCACAAAGCTAGTGCCCAATAACATTACGTATACACAGCTGTCATAAAAATCTTAGATATTTTAGAGCTAGAAGGTCTCTGAGGATTTATCAAAAAAAAAAACCCAAAATCATATGTATGAGGTAGATGAAGTGCAAGGCAGTGAGTTAATTTCTCCAAGACCATACAGGCTATAATGCTAGGATCAATGCTTTATGACTTATTTACACATAGACCCGAATACACACACGTGCATAGTCAAACATGTGCATCATTTTGATGGTCCACACTGGTATTCAGGGCAATGACAGATGTTAAAATTTGGAGCCTCTGGGATGAATGGAATTCAGGATATATGAGTTGAGTTCAGGAGAAGGATGTGTTTTATCCCTAGGTTGGAGGACTCAAAATAACGTAAAGGGCAAAATGGCAGGAGGAAGTCTAGTAAAAGCCAGGTGCACATCAGTCAATCAAAGCATTTATTAAGCACCAGTTGCGTGCAGGCAATGTGCAATGCATGGCGAGTGATAGGAAATCTAAGCAACTCAAGGTATGCTCTTTGTGTGAACAGAGAAAATACATGGAATGTTGACAATTCATATTAAGAGAGATCACAAAAAGGGAAGCCAGTGACAAATGTCAAACCAACCACCTAAATAATGATTCTCTGTTGCCTTCACGTAGAAGAGGAGATTCCTGTGGGCTGGGAGAGTTAAGGACACTTCATGGTGGAGGTTAGGATTTTCAAAACGAATAGGATTCAGACAAGAAGAGAACACCTGACTTTGTGGCAGGGGTGTGAATGGGCTGCCTTTATTGAATAGGTAAGTATATAAGATAGGAAAGAAAGTGTTGCATGTACGGGGCATTGAATGCCAATTTAAGTGTCTATGAAAGGGTTGTCCTTGTTTGGAGGGGCTACTATCTGCTATCTTGGAGAAATTTACCTGATTACGTTATTCAGGGTGAACCGTGGAACAAAACCTTAAGTCGAAAGTACGAATTTTGTGTTCCTCCTCTTAAGCATTTGCAGGCCGTGTACACCCAGCAAGAGTATTAGACAATGTATTGGTATAAGAGGCAAGAAAAAGAGAGTGAGGAGGACTCCAAGAACTTGAGACTAAAGATAGAGAATGGTTCATCCTTTAACAGAGAGAAGGAAGTTCTAAGAGGAGGTCAGTTCCCTGGGTTGGATTTGGAGTTCAAGAGCCAAGAAGGACGTCTGGCTACAGACGATTGTTACAGAAATGACGATTATCATTTTGGAATTTAGACAATGGTTCCAGGATGGAAAGATAAAAGAGCAGAATTTTCAAGGAAGCTAGAGAAATGCGGATCATTTATAGCAAAACAGAGGAAAAAGTATAAAGAGAAATGAGGGGGGAAAAATCTGACCAAAAAACCTATAGACTGCCAAACTTTGAGAAATATACCTTGAGAAGGACAGGCATGGAGCTACAGAATAGATGGTCAGTGAGATCGGAGAACACGGATGTCCAATTTCATAGAAACCAGGAGAGGAATGGGTTTAAAGATTAGGGAGCACACGGTGAACTGGGAAGACGTGAAAAGGGAATCCATTGCTATTGACTAAACGAATTTGGGTCCCTACGAAATGACAGGGAGTTTGGTGAGCAGATTCTACCTGCTTAACAACCCAAAATGCGGTGTCACACCACCTTTCACAGTCTGCCCCACTCTTCTCTTCTCAGAAGACTAAATAAACCCATTGGACTCTGCATGTGGACTTCATGATCTGAGAGTCTTCCTTTTCAAAATCACGTTACAAATCTCGTGGAACTCCAGGGGCTGGATCCACACCATAACTGATGAGGAGAATGTCCTGAAACCATTCCTCCTGAGCGTCCTGGGAGGGTTTAATTTAAAGCTCTGAGCAGCGCCCACTGCACAAGGGGAGTGCAGAGCCTCCTGCCTCTGCCTGGACCTTCGCTCAAGGCTGACAACTCCCTGACTCCCCTTCTGCCGAGCTTCAGTGACGAGGTGCACGTGCTATGGACTGTTGGTGTCAGTTACATGTCTCAGATCACCATGTGGGGAATGACTTCCCCCAAGCCTTGGCATGCTTTCTTTGAGCAGAAGAGCTGTGTATCTGGGGTAGGTAGGCTGGGTACAGTTTCAGAGGACCTTAGCCCTTGGTATAATTTGGGCAAGTGTGGCTATTTCAAATGAAGGTTTCATATCAAATGGACTTGCTTAGCACTTTGAGGCACACTGTTGCCATAGACAGATATGTTGAGGAAGGGACACAGAACTGCATAAGCTGGGAAGTGTCTCCTGAGAGTCTGGTCTGGGAGGATGCTGTGGCCATGAGATAACTAGAGCAAGTTCATAAATGTGTGTGAGCAGTCATTCTGTGATGGAAATCTACCTTGCAAGGGAAGTCAGCAAGTAAGGGGCTTCAGGTTAACCTTAAATGTCTCCCCATTCCATCTGGAATCTTCAACCCTGTGGGAATGCAGTGAAATCCTCTACCCTGAGACTTTGGGGCTTTTCTGAGGCCTTTGTACAACAGTGTTCCCGTTAGCAGCATGAGGAGGTCCCTTAGCTGCATGAGAGACACATGCTCAAGGATTTGCAGGTGAGATGACATGATTTCTGGAATTTTTTTTAAAAGATAATGAGAAATAGACAAAACAAGATTGGAATAATGAAACTCCCTAAGCCTGGTGCTGGGTATATGGAGTTTCGCTGCACATTCTCTTTACTTTTATATGTGTATGAAATTTCTGAAATAAAAAGGTTTGAAATATTTGTTATCTTGATAACAATGGATAAGTCATTGTAATCTTCTGTGTGTTTCTTTGAATACTTAATGGAAATGAACATGCTTATCATTTAGTGGTCATTTATATTCTCTTTAATTTTCTATACATATCCTTTGCCCGTGTTTTAAAATCTGAGAGTAAGTCCTTTATTTTGATTTGTAGGATGTTTCAAAAATAATAAAGCCTTTTATCCAGTGTGTTTAAATGTTCTACATTGTTCTTTTTTAATTTGCATTTTATTTTTATGATATTTTTAACATGTATTTATTTTTAATGTTCGAGTGAAGGCTTTCATCCGTTTTTATCTCCTTCACAGTTTGTGCCTTTGGTGTCATTTTTAGATCATTTGACTTTAAAAAGTACTATTTTCAATACGGCAGCAAAATAAAATGTTTTGTTGTTAAAAAAAAAACCTCCTGCCCTCTGACCTCCTTTGCATTTTGATGCCTCCCGCTGTTACTTTACTCCTTCCATTTCACACCCCCTTGGCATAGTAGCCATATTGAGGCTCCCTCACCTACTTGCTCTCACCATAAAGGATTTAGTCCACCCCAGACTTCTCATTCCAGCCACTCCCCTTGCCTTCTCCTTCAGGAGGAGAGACTGTTCGTGCAGAGTTTCTCTGGTGCTGGCTCTCCATCCCCACACATTCACCTCCCCCATCTGTCCCTATTGTCTTAACCCTGTCCCAGGTTCTGGGGTCAGTGTAAGAAATGCCTTTTAACTCACCAGGTAGGTAAAATGGTGTCACATCCCTTCTCAGAAATCTGTGCTGCCATGCATTGCCAACAAACTATTGTCAAATTGCTGTGAAATGTTATGTAAAGTGCTTTAACACCTGGCCTGCTTTACCTTCCAGCACATCCTCAGGTTCCCTCTGGCCGTACTCTCATACAGGCCACTCCCCTGGACATGAGGAGCAATCTAGCATCATTGCCTTATCCTACTTGTTATCTCAGCCAGGCTGGCCCTTCCCAACCCTCTTCCCCTTTCAAAGTCCCTCGCATCCTAGAAGGCTAGGATCCTTTGTCATCTCCACCATCATATTTCCTCTAATTTCTTCAATCAGAATTAATCCCTGCTTTCTCCAAGGTCCTGCTCAGTGTCACCTGTGCTCCCTAAATCATTCTGTTGTGTGCTCTGGTTAAGTGTCATTCCTGTTCAATTTGAGCTCCTAGAGAGTAGAGACTTTTCTTTATTCTTCATTGTATTTCCCAGTGCCTTATTCAGAGGGTGACCATAAATATTTCTTAGCTAATTTAGTTGACACCAGATAAAGCACCTTATGCTCTTGGCTGGGCTCTGTGTATCCTCACTAAAGGAAGTTTCTGTTTTGATTTGGAGAGCAAACTTCTAATTTATAATTTAGTTTTGAAAAATGGATCTCAATTTTCTTCCCCTTCCTCAGATTCCTGGTCTCAGTAGGACATCCAGTGCACTGGATTTTCTGGAAGTGGACATTTGTCTTGCTTGTCAGTCATCCCTTTGTCCCTCCCACACCTTTGACACTTCTCCACATGAATCCCAAACCCTTTGCCACACCCTGCTACCCAGATCCACATTTATTGCTGACTCTCTGCTGATCTAGATGCCTGGAATTCCAGCTTGTGCCTGATCTTAGATTTCCCTGCTCCCTTCCACCTGTTTAGACTCTAGATCACTCTAAGACTAACTGCTTGACTGGAACCTTTCATGCACCTGCTATCACAGTCCTAGCCAATTTTAGACATCGCTATTGCTTAGACAGGGACCCCTACTCCAGCTCTTGACCCCCATCCGTAGGTGTGTCAGTTTCCAGGTTCTGGCTCTAGTCTGCCCAGTCTCAATGAAGCTAGCCTCTCCGTACCGAGGCATTTGTGTATATAACAGGAAGATCAGTTGGGAGGCCTTGTTATGTGTTGAAGGATTTTGCGGACTTCCCTGAGGAACTCACTCTTTCCTGTAATTGGAAAAGTGTGCAGTGATTTCTAATGATTTTTAATTTAGGAATCATGTACATATTTAGTCAATTACACCATGCTGACTAATTACGATTTCAGATGAAAGTAGCAATCACTTCAGAATTGGAAGTTCTCTGAGTTGAACTCATTCTATTGGGTGTATTTTTTTTTTAATCTCTTCATTTTTATTAAGCCACTTGATCCCTCTCTCACGATGGTTCTCAGACAGGGGTGATTTTGCTTCCCAGGGAATATTGAGCAAGGTATCGGGACATTTTTAGTTGTCACAACTGGGGGGTGCTCCTGGCATCCAGAGTGGAGACCAGTGATGGTGCTCAACATCTTACAATGCACAGGACAGCCCCACAGCAGAGGATTAGATAGCCCCAAATGCTGAGGTTGACAAACCCTGCTTTTATAACGAGGGATGTTTAATAAAATCCTTTGGTGCCTCATCGGTACTTCTATGTTATTGGGAGGGGGTGTAAATTCCTTTAAACCCACCATTTATCCTATATAGTTGGTTATGAATTGGTCTGTTGTGAATGGGCAGCTACCCCAACCTTCTCATGGAATTCCACCCAATCTGTGTGTGAAATGAACTATAGTCAATAGAATTCACTGGACACATGTACTTGGTTATGTCTCGTCTGTCCTCTAATCCCTTCTTTGACTTTCTGTTACCCACAAGTGGAATACAAACTCTGTCTTCTGTAGCAACCCAAGGAACCCATTTACTCTCCTTTGTCCACATGCTTCATCTAATAATTTTTGGTTTCTAGAAAAGTTTCCCTTCTCCCCTCCAGCTCACTTTTGTGCTGTTATGACATATTTCTTCACTATCATTTTATCCCTTTGGCCTGTATATTTCTTCTTTTATTGAATAGAACTGCAGCAATACTTTACAGTCCCATATTTCCTTGGAAAATTTATTATTCAACTTGTGTTTATTGACGATCATTTCAATCCATGAAATACAACAATTTTAGTTTATTACAATAAGTACATGACTTATTTTATTCGGGGAAAGGACACACAACTTAACGGCTACTTTTTTGACCTCAATAGGTTTACCTGAAGAAGATGGATTCTCCAGTTTGTCTGTGAGTGGCCCAGGGACCTCATCATTTCAGAGACATAGAGAGAGTCACACCACTCAGGTAATGACCCTAGATATTCACGTATGCAATAATAACTGAAATTAAAGTACAGCAGGAGATCATTCGGGTATGAGCAAGAACGTCTTTTCTTACTAGACTAGAGAAGGTTGTTGTTCTCATCTCTGCCCTAAGTTTCTCCAACTCGACATTCTTCTCTCTCCTCTATCTCTGCTGACTCCGGTTTTAACTGGAGTTAAAAAAAAAAAAAAGAAAAGAAGAAGAATGTCCAAAACAAAAATTAATAAATGGGTTTAAATGGAATATTGTAGACATAATTTATGTTGTGGTATCTAAAATCACTGTCAGGTGGAGATGATATTAAATCTACCGAATGGTGTTAATATGTTTACTGCTTTGACCTCAGCTAAGCTGGGAAGACTTTATGTGACAACATCGTGGAGGTAAAATGCTTGAAGCACCTGTGGTTTTATGGCAGGCCGTTACATCTCAGTTTCTACCTCCAAATTCCTCGTAATCCAGATTCATTTAAAATATAACATATGATCAGAGCACTGTAAAATCAAAATGAGATGACAGTTCACAAAACTATGTTTCGATGATTTCGCACATATACTTACTGTGTTTGGCCTGAAAAAGTTCACCAAAATAAAGATTATTACTTCAAAAAAAAAAAAAACTAGTGTTTTTAGAAAGAAAAAGGATTTATATCATATAATTTAGTATTCGTTTTATGTTGAATTTTAAAATACTGTTTTCAATAATTATCTTCAAAAAGATTTAACTTTGCATTCAAGATGGTGTACAAGCAATAATATATCAAAGATTTTATCATCAGCATATTCAAAGTATAGCAAAAGGATTCTTATTTTTGTATGAAGTTATGGTCCAACTTTCATTATGTCAAATATCTACATAAAAATCTTTAAAAACTCAGTCAAGTATCCAGAAGTTTCCATGAAATCAACTATCCAGGTAATGATCAGCTTTCATCGGAATGTTTGGCGTTATGTAGGCCCCGCCATGTTATCAGCTGAAATTTTTCTAAATAACACTGATGAGATATTGAGAAAAATCAATAATTTTAATCTTAAAACTAAATCTTACAGGAGGCAATCTACTCAAATCACTTACACTGATACATAGGCACTGAAATAGAAAGAAAATGCTGATTGGTTGCAATAATAGATTGTCCTCATCTCCCCTCTGTTCCTTAGAGATGGATCTACCTTACCTTGTAAGCGTTACAGATGCTTTATCCAAGATAACTCACAAGGGAACCTACTTATAATGAACATCGGTTTGATTTTTATTACAGGGCTGACTGCTGTACATTCTAGTGATTGCACAGTGATAGGCCATCTGACATCCTTTCCAGGGCTCCCACTACCACATGGCTCGTAGAGAAAAGGGTTAATTTTGAAAGAAGATGCATAAAATAGGCATCTCTGTAACTTTTCCACTGATCTTTCATGGATTTGGCTAAGAAGCAAAGAGAGATGGGAAAGATCACCAGGAATAATTTTCCATTCCCAGTTTTCAATGGGGGCTTGTTTTCAAATGCAAACAATCTCTGCCCCCCGTTATCTCACGGTGCATTTTTTGAAGGAAATGGAAAACCAGGGTCATTTTCTTCCATGCAAAAGTGTGGGCGTTCTCACGGTGCGACACAGTCCTCGCTGCTGAGAAGCCGTAAGAGTTGTGTGAGACTGCATTTAATGGCCACATGTCTCTCAGCATAAATGCCTCTTGTGTGACATTCATAGAGGAAGTATGGACACATACAGGCACCTTGCATTTTAGATTTTCTACTAATGCAATTAAATAGAAATTCTATAAAATCAGTCCTGGACTGACTGGGCGTATAGCAATAAAATTAAACGTTGACTAAAAATTGAAACCCCCTCTGAAGATGTCTATATTTTAATTAGCATCATCAGTGATTTTAGTGAAATCCCTTTAAGGAAGATAAAATGAATGGGCATCATTGTAAATAAAGAAAATAGGAGATAGATGGAGTAATTTGCCAAAGATTGTAGGGAAATTTCAGAGTCCACTGTTTAATGGATGTCAAGATCATATGTTCTGTTTCTGAAAATAAACTTACCATAACCCATTAAAAGGAACGGAGGAGTCATCCAACTTTTTCATAAAATTTGAAGAATCTTTGGTCAAGACAAAAATCTAAGTAGCCATAGTGGACATTTATGATTTGGTTTTTTAGCCGCCAGGCACATATTTGTTTCTCACCTTCCACAATGAATGTATGAGGAGAGAGATTCCCTCTTCCTCCCCTCTTTTGAGAGCTAGACAAATGTATGTAAGGTGGGCTCAATCTATCAACTATGGATTATGGAGTGAGAGACATGTAATGAAAGAGTTGGGAAGAACAGATGCCACCATAGGGTTGGCATCTGGCAGCGGTGGCTCCCTCCAGCTGCAGTAGATGTCAGTCAGCGAATGTCTACTGCCAGCCACTGCCTCCTCCTTGGTCCCTCCCGTGCCAAATCTTTCCTTCTAACTTCACATCTTTCTTTTGCCTTCCAACAAAGTTTCCACCTGTTAAGATGTCCAGAGTTAGTTTCCATTACTTGCAAATAAGAATTTTGACACTAATCTGACTTTACTGTTATTATCCATAAAATTCACTTTATATCCAAACAAATCTTTTTTACATAAAGCATACAAACTATTCTTAATATAGATATAAAACATTTTCTAATAAGGGTAGCACTTCAATAAATAGTAGTTGTTTCTTTCCTCAAAGTACAAAATATAAAAAATGTAGTTTATGTCTATTCCATCATAATTTTTATTAATTTGCAAGATATAATGACTTTACATAAAAGTAGTAAAAATTAATTTCACTTAAAATATTTGAAAATAATGACAGCTGAGACACTAGCCGTATGGTGTACGTGGCTGTGTTCATTTATGCTCCTTATATAGAAGGCTTGGTAGGTCCCTGCTGTGAACCA
Organism: Tapirus indicus; assembly: GCA_031878705.1. Lineage (NCBI taxonomy): Eukaryota > Metazoa > Chordata > Mammalia > Perissodactyla > Tapiridae > Tapirus > Tapirus indicus. The sequence continues at coordinate 3,798,988 of CM062930.1, read as the reverse complement.
AGATCAAATATTCATGACCTTCCGCAGCCCTCAGGCATGAATAAAACCAGCAGTGAATGTGTGACATCATGGAATTCCACATACTGGCCCTGGAAGGGGGCTTTAGGGCACTTCCCAGTACTCAAACCTGGAGTTTCTTAGATTATGGAAGCCGTGTCAGATTGGATTTGGAATTAGACAGCATTTATAAAAATAATATGCCATTTATCTGCTTGCCATTTTATGAGATATAAAATAATTTTGATTATTATTTTGATCATTTGGCATGAGGAGATCCCTTACAAGTAACTCAGTGGTGAATGACCCCGCGGTGAATGAAATCCTGAGAGCATCTTCTAACCCAGAATGACCTGCTAGCCTTTCTGCTGTCATTGCGAACCTCTGCTGACTCAGAAGGCCAGGTAACCTGACATAGGAAGCCCACAGACTATAAACAGAGCAAAGACACGAACAGAACAGGGGGAGGGGTCCTGAAGGCAGAAGGGTAGCAGAAGGGGGTGAATAAAATAGAATGCTTAGTGCTTGCCCTCAGCATAAAATTGCTAGTTACGCATCTGTTTAGGGGTCCACTCTTGACATTGAAAAATGAGATGTTTTCTTTTTCATTTGAGCATAGTGTATTTGCGTTTACATTCTCATTTGAGCTTTACCAACTTTCACTTCATGCCATTTTATTCCTCTCAGCTGTCTGTTCTCCACAATAATCTTGTGTGGTTTATGGTCTTTGATTTTTATTGAGGGCATTTGTCATATTTCTTGGCAAACTTCTTTTTACATTGTTTTTTTAAGAGCATAAAAAGTTATTATTAATATCTGTCATATTCAGATATTTATTGTAAGAAATCATTGATGGTCTCTGATAAAATAGTGGCAATCCAGCACCCGAGAGCTTAATAAATATCTAGCCCACTCCCGACCCAGCCATCAATGACAGCCATAACCTAATCAATATGCAATTGATCCACATCAAGAAACAAATTGTTATGTGGTTTGTTTTACTGAACCATTAAAGAAACCTGTTTGTAATGTCACATATCAACAAAATGAAGAGTTGCATGACACTAAATAAACCCAATGCCTTCTTTCTGTATTCATTTTGTTTGTCACGTGGACTGCTTGAAATATACTTGGTATGGAATAGAAACAGTGTGTCAAATAAAATAACGAAATGTAGACACATTTTGTTTAATCATTAAGGAATAATTCTAAGGCACGTTGTAGAAAATAGACATTAGATAACCATTTCAAAAGGAAATATATATGTATTTCATTTATAGGTCACAGAGAGAAGGAGATGGAGCACAGAAAGCTCTTTCACACAGCTGAGGTTTCGGGAAATCAGTATGCATCACTCGTGACTTCCATATTATGTGCAAGAAATGAAGGCAGTAAATTAATTTGATGGTGTGGGTTAAATGGCACCATTTCAACAGAAAAGGGATGTAGCCTGTATAGATATATAGAAACTTGGAAAATAAAAAACAAAAACAAATCCTATATTTTGTATTTTTTCCTTCACAAAATTGCACTCTAAGTATATTCTAAATGTGTTCAAATGCATAGTGTTTTTCTAGTGAAGACATTGACTGTTATCAATGAGGAGAATTCACTCTTAAGAAATATTAAAAGAATGAGAAATCAGAATTGTGGCTATGTTTTTAAAGAGGAAAAGGGCCCTGTGATCACTGCCTGCTGCCCTTCCAGGTGGGAAAGCTGCAGTTAGCCAGCACTCTTATATAGGGGAGGGGTTGGCAACGCCACTGAGAAAATGGGGTGAAGCATAAATTCTAATTAGCTTAAGAATTTCGATATGAATTAATGTAATTTAATTTTTGAAATTAAAGAAAGAAAAGAAAAGAACTCGGTTTGATTCCCATGTCTGTTATTCAACATGTGGGTATAGAAAGTAGTAATTATTTTTCAGATTGATTAAAGAAAATATATGTGACACATCAAGCATGCTGCCTGCAATATAGTAATTGCTCCAAAAAATGCTTGCTGTTATTATTATAGTATTCCTTTTTCTTTCAAGGTCAATATTCTGAACGTCAATTCTGATTCGCACGTGGTAGATGCTATCTAAAACATGTTGGAGATTAGATTGAATCAGCAGGACCCAACACTTATCTGGGATTTTGATAAAGGATGTTATGTATGTGATTTTCAAAAATATTTTGTTATGGAATACTATAAACTTTGGGAAAAAATCACAGTGATTCGTAAAACACCCAACCTCAATAAATCTTAACATTTTACCATATGTACTCTGGCGCCGTATTTTTAGAGAAATATATATTCCAATTCCTGATCCCATCCCTGCCTGCTATGCCGAGGTGCATCTCATCTTGCAGTTAGTGCGTAACCCTCCATCCATTTTGCACTTTCCCTGAGTTCAATTGTACCCTGAAATTATACAACGCCCATAAGTAATAACCAATGCTTTGCATGCTTTTAAAACATAATAAATGTATCACTCCATACAGATTATTCTGCAAATTGTTTTCTTGTTGTTGTTGAAGTGGGATTCTTTTTTTCCATTTTGATACATCTCAGTCTTATTGGTTGTTTTATTTTGAGTATTAGCTCAAGGTTAAATGTAAAATCCTGAAGGTCGAGGTGTCCAAGGGAGCAGTAAGAATGGAGATTACGGATGACAGGCAGGCACTGAGGCAACAGTCCTTCATGTTCTTTCAGCAAGCTCAGCAGGGAGCAAGCCAATTGGAAGAGGAAGGGTGATAGGGACTCACCACCCCATGCAGGAGAGCGGATACTGCCCTACCTACTGCCTCTGCCCCAGGGGGCAGCAGTACCTCTGGCAGCCAGACTGTCTTCCTCCAGATCTGCACGAGGCAGGTGGAGTTGTCTTGCATGGTCCACAGAGAATCTAATCCAGCTATCTCTGGGAGAGATGCGGGGAGATGATGCTGAATGCTCAGTGGCAATATGGCATTTATGCTCAGACTTGCACAGGAGGGCTAGAGGTGACAACAGCCAGAGGATTCGCACAAATACTTACTGGTGTCTCTGTCAGCTCCCTTTCAACACACACACACACACACACACACACACACACACACACACACACAGTTATTCATTTTTTAATGAGTAATATAATTACTCATTAAAAATCATGAGTAATGTAAACCTGCCTCCTCCATTTTAAATTTCTCAGAAATAAGTTTTACATAAATATGTTCATGACATTTCTTAATAACATGTTTACAGTTTGACAAAATGGGGTGCAAAACTATAAAAATCAAGTTTTCAAGTTATCACTGTCACAAACAATACTACAATGAAAACCACTGAACCTGCCTCCAACTCGTAATTAGAAAAAAAAATTGCTAGAGGTTTCCCCTAGAAATGCTGAGTTTCTGGGTATGCACCATTTTCTACCATAGCAGTCTTTGCCAAGTTACTCCCCAAAATGGTCAAATCAATTTATACAGCTCTAGAAGGGAATGTTTCCCATTTCTTTCTGATAGACACTTGGTTTAATAAGTCATTTTATTTTTTTACCAATGTGATAAGTGTAACATGGATCTTACTGTGGTTTTCTTTTACATTTTCCTGGTATATGGAATGCTTTCCTATGTCCACAGACCTGGTAGTCCAATACATCCTTTTACTATTTCCTGACTGGTTTGCGAAGATTTCTTGATGATTTGTAGGAATTCTTTATGTATTCTAGGTAGTATTCCTTCTAGTTGCATATCTGGCAAACACTTTGTATATGGTTTTCTTCAGTCAGTCTAGCTAGAAGTTTATCAACTTCATTGATCTTTTAAAAAATAGCTTTGATTTTGTTGATTTCCTCTATTAATTTTGTTTCATTGATTTCTGTTCTTTTTATTATTTCCTTCCTTTTGCGTGTTTTGGGTTTAATTTGCTAGTTCTTTAAATAGCAAGCATAGATCATTGATTTGATACCTTCTTATTTTTCTAATAATATTATTTAATGCTATAAATTTCTACCTATATCTATATTAACTGCATCCTACAAATTTTGATATGTTTTGCTTCCATTTTCATTCAATTCAAAATATTTTCTAATTTCTCTTTGATCAATATTGTTACCTTCCAAATATTTGGGAATTTGTCAAATATCTTTCGGATATTGATTTCTAGTTTAATTCCGTTATGATCTGAGAATATATTTTGTAAGATTTCAGTTATCTTAAATGTATTAGGATTTGTTTTATGGCCCAGGATATGGTCTCTCTTGTGAAATTTCCTTGTGCACTTGAAAAGAACGTGTATTCGGCTGTTGTTGGATTGAGCGATTTGGAAATGTCTATCAGGTCAAGTTGGTTGATAGTATTGTTCAGTTCTTCTATATCCTGGCTAATTTTCTGTCTACTTTTTCTATCGAATACTGAGAGAAGAGCACCAAAGTCTCCAGTTATAATTGTGACTTTATCTACTTTTCCTTTCAATTTTTATCGGGTTTTGTTTCATCTACTTGGAAGTTCTGTTGTTAGATACATAGACCTTTAAGATTATTGCATCTTCTTGATAAGTAGATCCATTTATCATTATGCAATGTTCTTTTTTATTCTTGATGATATTCCTTTCTATGAAGTCTACTTTGTCGGAAATTAATATAGCCACTCCAACATTCGTTTGATCATTGTCTGCGAGGTAAATTTTTTCCATCATTTTAATCTTTTTGAACTGCTTTATTAAGATATAATTCATACACCACACAACTCACACCTTTAAAGGGAACAATTCCATATTTTTAGTAGGTTTTTAGGGTTGTGCAACTATAACCAAAATCTAGAACTTTTTCATGCCCTCCTGTTCAAAGAAATCCATCCCTTTGCTTTTAATCTATTTGTCTCTATAATTAATGTGGGATTTTTGTAGACAGCATATCAATGAGTCTTTCTTTATTTTACCCAATCAGACAGTCTTTGTATTCTCATTGGTGTGTTCAGACTATTTACATTTAATATAATTATTGATATAGTTGGATTAAGGTCTATCAGTTTTATTATTTTTTTCTAGTTTGTTACCACTGCCTTTGTTATTCTGTTTCCTATGATGCTTTCTCTTGGATTATTTGAATATTTTTTCACATTCCATTTTAATTTATCTGTTGGCATTTTGGCTATACGTCTTATTTTGTGGTGATTGGTGTAATGATTGTAATATAAGCACACCTAGCTTTCAATCTACTTACAGTCAACCGTATTGTTCCCTTATTCTCCACTATTGACCTTACACAGTTTATAGTTGTCACATCTGTTGCATCTACACACATCTATGTAGTTGTCACATATCTTACATCTACATACATCTACATAGTTGTCACATCTGTTACATCTACATACATTGAATATCTTCTCCCAGGCAATGTTGTAACTTTCACCTTCAACAGTCATGCATATTTTAGACAACTTCAGTGGAGAAAAATTGCCCTTTTTGTTATCCCAGTACTTACCGTTTCTTCGGCTCTCCTTCGTTCCTGAAGGTGGGAGGAGTTTCCTTCTAGTATCGCGCACTTCAGCCTGAAGAACTTCCCTTAGCAGCTCATTCACAGCAGGTCAGTGACTTCTTTTCATTTTCTCTAATCTGAGCACTTTACCCTGCCTTCATTCTCCAAGTTTTGATTCCCTCCACAATTCACTTCCTTTTGTTTACTTTTCTGAGTCCTCAGATAGACGTTTGTGCATTTTTAATTTTTTAAAGTTTTAACTTTAATCAGTGAGAGAAATAGGCTGTAGTGGGCTTACTTCATCTTGGCCCAGCTTATCTATTTATCACACATAAATTTATAATGTTAATATAGTGAAATTGATTGATCCTTATCTATATGGGTTGTACTTTCGTTGTCTTGTTGAAGAAAATCTTTCTTATTAAAAAAAAGTCTCTCTTACCCTGCTGCCTTAAAGATATCTTCCTACATATTTTTTCCTTTAAAGTTTAGGTTTGTTTTTTTACATTTAGATGTTTAAGCTACCTGGACCTAATTTTTGAGAGTAGTGCAAGTTAGCAATGTAATTTCACATTTTTCTGTACTGATAACAATCGTTCCACCCCGTTTACAACATAGGACCAAGCTTCTGACTTCCTTCTAGTGCTGAGTACCTTGCCAGAGATGGACTGTTCACATTTATCACTGGCTTTCCAGACTCTTCTTTAATATTACTTTCCTCTTGATGACCTACCTTGAGCACCACTTCCAAGCAAAGTAGTGGCCTCTATAAATTGGTTCCTATAACTCTATAATGCATATCTCTTTTATACAACTTATTTTGTTATAATCATGTGTGTGTGCAGACCCTGATAGACTTTCGAGGGTAAAGAGAATGTGTTGAATGCATTTTAATCATTTTCATATCCTAAACACAAAGCACTCAATAAATTGCCAGCTCAATGTAATTGACAACCAGTAGCAGCCTCAGATGAATTAAGAGAAGCAGATTGATAAAATATTTCCTAGCTTTGTCAAATATTCTAATTCAGCCCAATGTTAAAAAATGTACCAATAGGGCCAGCCCCTGTGGCCTAGTGGTTAAGTTCGGCATGCTCCGTTTCAGTGGCCTGGGTTCGGTTCCCAGGCACGGACCTACACCACTAGGCTGTCAGTGCCCATGCTGTGGCAGCAGCCCACATACAAAAGAAAGAGGAAGCGGGGCCAGCCCAGTGGCATAGCAGTTAAGTTCCCACACTCCTCTTCGGTGGCCTGGGATTCACAGGTTCGGATCCCAGGTGCGGACAGACGCACTACTTGTCAAGCCATGCTGAGGCAGAGGAAAACGGGCACAGATCTTAGCTCAGGGCCGATTTTCCTCAGCAAAAGAGAGGAGGATTGGCAACAGATGTTAGCTCAGGGCTGGTCTTCCTGACAAAAAAAGAAAAGAGGAAGATTGGCAGCTGATGTTAACTTAGGTCAAATCTTCCTCAGCCAAAAAAAAAAAAGTATGAATAACCTTAGTAAATAGGATTGCAGGCATTGCGTCACTGCTTGAAGGATATTAAAGTCACATTTTGTGTGATGATTAGGGTCTAAAGTTGGCATGTAATATGAAAGTCACACACAATGAAAATGACTCTGAATGATCGCTTATATTGCCGTAATGAACAATATACATGATTTTAATGTATGCAACTCTACCATTATATGCAATATCTATGCATAATGTATAAAACAACTTAAAGCATATAATAATATACATATAGTACTTTGAATTCTAAGAAAGTGGATTGCATAAAATTGAATTTTCCAAGGTTTGTTCATTCATTCATTCAACAAATATTTATTGAGGACCCTCCTTTGTGAGACAGAGGTCTAGGCACCTTGGTCTCTAAAATAAACATCCTTGCCCTCATGGAAGTTAAATTCTAGCATGAGAAAGCAAACGATAAACAATATTAAAGTAAAATATATAATATACTGAGAAGAAATAAATCATATGAAAAATGTTAAACAGGATAAGCAGGACTGGGAATGACAAGATTGATTTGGAGGAAGGTTGGATTGGGTTGTGATTTTACTTTATTTTATTTTATTATTTTTTTGCCGGGAAAGATTCTCTCTGAGCCAACACCTGTTGCCAATCTTCCTCTCTCTCTCTTTTTTTTGGCCTTCCCAAAACCCCAATACATAATTGTATATTCTAGTTGTAAGTCCTTCTAGTTCCTCTGTGTGAGCCACCACCACAGCATGGCTACTGACAGATGAGTGGTGTGATTCTGTGCCCAGAAACTGAACCTGGGCTGCGGAAGTGGAGAGTGCCGAACTTTAACCACTAGGCCATCAGGCTGGCTTGGATTGGGCTGCAATTTTAAGTCAGGCAGTCAACGAAAGCCTTATTGAGCAAAGGTAGAGTAAGGAAGTCAGGGAAGTGGCCATGTTGATGTCAGGGAGAACACTCCAGTGGGGGACAGCAAAGGCACTGAGACAGGAGCACCCCCGAATTGTGAGATGGCCAGTGTAGCTGGAGTGGAGAGGCAACATATTACTAGGTGTTTAAATGAAGAGAAGTTGAAATTAGCATTAGTTATGTGTTAATTCTAGAAAAGGGAGACTTTTACCTTATAAACTACAGCAGGAGGCTGAACATAAAATATCAATTATGACTGTATTGTATTATCTATCTTCAAAACCATTTACCAGGTTTGGAAACTTTGGTCAGCTCAGAATCTAAGTAACAGGTAAATGTTTGTCTTTTTTGTAAGTGGAAAATATGAGACAAACAGCTCTTTTCCTGCTCAAAATAACAGAGAATTGGAAGAGAGACACCTGGGACCTGGGCCCCACACATCCTGCTTGTTCATATAATGCTCTGGACACTAATGTGGCCTGACAATTTTGAAGGCAAAAACAGAAAGTTTTCCATTGTGCTGAAACGTAATCAGCTGACATTGGTGAAGGAATTTATTTTATGACCTCAGCAGACCTCGTTGACCTGATTCTTCTCTGATTTCTATGATTACGTTATTATTTGAAACTGTCATTTTGTATTACTGACTCTGTCAAAAATAGGTTCTAAAAGAGATGAACTGTGATATTGGAAAGAACTGTCATGAAGTCAATGATATAAAAAGCCTAGATTTTGAAGCCCAAGTGAATTTAAATTAATTTTATACACTTGCAGGTGATTTTTATTATCTATTTTTGGAAAGAAGTCTTGATTTAAAAGATTTGTTCTCCTCTGTTGCCTACTTTGGCAAAATCTTGTCTCTTTTCCTTCCTAATCCTTCCTGACATCTGTTTCCTCTTCGCTATTTTGTCTAGCATTTGTACTCACACGATTTGTCATGACTATGTCTTAAAGACACTGTAATTGACCCCAGGGTCACAGTGGCAGACACTGTGCCCACCAGATCTATTTTGTTTTTTCTTAAGCACATAGCTAGACTACTTTTCCCAACTTCCCTTGTGGTGAGGAGTGGTCATGTGACCGAGATCTAGCCAATAGAACGGGAGCCAGAGTGATGTGAGCCACTTCTACACTTGGTCCCTACAAACCCCCCTTTGCCTGATCTTCTATACCCTTTCCCATCCAAAAGCTGGATACAGAATACTCCAAGACCCAAGAAAGTGCAAGATACACTCCTGACACATGGAAGATCATCCACTGATCAGAAACACCCATTTTGGCTTTAATGTGAGCAATATACTTCTTTTGTGTCAAGCCACTGCTATTTGTGGTTTGCCCGTTACAGCATCTTGGAAAACTCTAACTAGTACCTCTTCATTGTTTATTTGGCTTAATATTTTACATGTTGCTGCTGAGCATTATTATTTATAGTACTTAATTAGCTAAGTTTAGGCTCCATTATTTAGCAGTCTTTATTCGTTAAAATAGCAAAAATCATGCCTGTTAACATCTTCTAATGATAGAACTATTGGAATATTGCTTATCAGACATTCTAATACAAAATAATGATCACTGATACTCCCACTAAGCCGTATTTATATAAAACCAAAGCTGTAACTCTTAACTGGTCTCAGAAGTTCCTCAAAACCAATGGACTTAATTTTCCTCAGGGACAAAGTCAGTCCCGTATAACGAGTTGGGCACCCTGAGAAATGTTTTCATACTTTTAGGCTCTTTTTGGTGCATTTAGTGATTATAAAGAATTGCCTCTCTGTTGGGGCAGGCCCAGTGGCATAGGGATTAAGTTCACACACTCTGCTTTGGCAGCTCGGGGTTCACAGGTTCAGATCCCAGGTGTGGACCTACATCACTCATCAAGCCATGCTGTGGCAGCATCCCACATACAAAATAGAGGAAAGATTGGCACGGATGTTAACTCAGAACTAATCTTCCTCAAGCAAAAAGAGGAAGGTTGGCAGCAGATGTTAGCTCAGAGCCACTTTCCTCACCAAAAAAAAAAAAAAAAAAAAAAAAGAATTGCCTCTCTCACCTCTAGTCCTCAAGTGGGTGACTAACTGGTAACTAAAGTTTGGAGGGAGAATCAAGGTTGATGACAAGGAAGATGCTTTCTTCCATGCAGTAAATTCCATGGCCAGAGAAGTTGCTAAACTCTGTTTCTGATCATAGCTGATTTTTAAAATCTACTTGGATTTGGGTTAATAGTTTTATTAGAATCCAGTTTCATAAAATGACTTTCCTCATTCTTATTTAGTTATATTTAACACCATAACACACAGATTGTGGTTGTTTCTGGAAAAAATATTTTGAGAAATCAACAAATTAGCAAGTAAACTGTGTCCTACCTCACAATGCAAATTAAGACACTGGCTAATTGAACAAGTGGGGAAGGGTCTTTCGACTTGGATCCTCCCTCCTCCAAAGGCTGTGGACTGCCTTGCTACCAGATTTTGATCCTGGCTTCCCTCACTTTCATACCCATGCCTCCGTCCTTTCCGACTTCGTCACAGCTCTATTGCCAGTTCAGGTCCTACACCACATCGCATGGTGTGCTTTGCTCTCTCTTCTGTTTTTTGTAATTGTAAATGCAGATATGAACAAAAGTATGAACACATTCCTTATACCACTCAACCCAAATGTCCTTTCTTCTCTTTGGGTCCTACTCATCCTTTCAATCCAGAGCAAATCCCACAGCCAGTATGGATTTCTTGGTCATATTGTTTGGATCTGACTCATGCCTCCTCTGTATTCCAACAATAGTATTTACATATATAACTCATGAGTCAATCAATACTCTGCTGCCTTGTGACATTTTTGTGTTCATGTCCTGTTTGAGCTTCTTTATTTATCTAACTCTTTACACTTTTATGTCTGGTTGCTCAATTTGAATGGAAGCCTCTTGAAGGAGCAGGTCATGTTGTATGATTCTAAGTTCTGTAAAACTCAGCACCTACCATTTCATAATCATTTAAAGCACATTAGTTAGTTGATCAGCAGACAAGGAAAACTTCTTGGAAGGTAATGTAATTAGTGCCTAATAAGGTCAACTAAACTAAGTGTACTTGAATTTACATTCTAACTGTACCACTTATCAGCCAAGTGAGTTTGGGCTTTAAAGATGAATTTCAGCATCTATGAAAAGAGGCTAAAAATACTTAACCTCCTTATTTCACATGGTTATGAGAATCTGCTAGAATAAGGACATATGAAAGTGCTTTAAGAATATAAAACAACATCATGAAATTGATGTTAGAAATGGGCCTGGGAAACCTCAGATGGTTCCGTATCTGGCCTATAAACCAGGACTTTTGTAGAGAGGATGAGTAGAATTACAGAGTGTGTTCTGGGTCCGTCTGATTGGACTGACACATAGAGTCTATGTGAGAATGGAATACTTCATGTGGCCAGAAAATATAGGACTTCCTGTAACATGCTGAGGCATGCGGACTTAATTGTTTAGGCCAGGGCAAGGTGGTGGCATTGAAGACTTTTGAACAAGCAAATTAGGTGAACAGATTTATTCTTTGGAAAGATAAAATCTAGTAAATTAATTGTCCTCAATAATACCTGCTGGTGTTTGCAGTGAATCTCCCATATAATCCCAAGAAAAATATTTTAAAAGGAATTATAATATTCTTACTTTATATGTTTCCAATATAATAGATTTATGGTTTTCCATATATTCCTATTACTATAATATGTCTAAATATATGTTATCAATTACAATCTACTAGTCACTTATAGTGATACTGCCATGTTTTTTAAATGAATTGAGGGAAGAGACCAGAGCTCATACAAAATCTATATCCTAATATCTCACAAATAATTATATTGCATGAAGTGCAGTACAATCATAAATTTCCATTTTATAACTTTCCATTAATAGGAAGATACATACATCCACTCATCAGAGTCTATTTTTATTCATAGCTATGAACTTAAAATCAGCTGCAAAATGCAAATAAATGTCCATTTAAATTATATTAAGTATGTTCCAATATAATATTACTTATTATAAAAGTAAAAAGCAGTTGTAATTTTTTAAAGAAATCAAAGTGTACAGATAAGGCAAATTAAAATTCTCCTTCCCCTCCCTCACTGTCTCTTATTTTGATATAGCTACTCTTGTTTCCAACAGAACTTTTAATTGCCTTTGAAGGGATATTTTTCCCTTCGTTTAACCCTTTGGCAACAAAGGAAACAAAACTGGAAGAATGAACTTAACTGGATTGTTGTGTAAATGACTATTTCTGAATTAGGAAGGATCAACTTTTTTCTACCTACACCAGAAATGCTGTTTTCACTCTCAGATAATTTTCTTTATTTTTTTTAGAAGTTAGAAAATATACAACCTTTTAATCAAAGACTTTTTTGAACCACATTTTATTTTATGCCACATCTTTAGAATCTATTTAGGTAGACTTTGGTTTTACAACCTGTGATGTTCAAATTTCATTTTTTAACATTTTTTCCTTCAACATCTTGTTAGCATTGAGTGGAAATGGGATTTGCATTTGAAACACTAATGTTCACTGTTCAGTCAACCAAGACGCTTCCTTCTTTTAATTTCCATAAATGTCAGTAAATGGCTCTTTTCACCTTTGGGTGAATAGTCAATAGAAAAATCAATTCTGTGACAAATGAACAGCAACATGATTTTACATATGAATTATTTAACAAAGGATATTTTTATCCTAGAAGGGAAAGACTTAAGGTAAAATCAGCAGCAAATTATTAATTTACATTTATTAATACTATTCATAGAAATGCATATCCACAGGAAGTGAAGAAAATTCATATCTCATTTTTTAATTAGTTTGTCTCGTAGAACTCTATTAATGACACAATAGGAAATATTGAAAATTAGTGAATATATATATAAGTAATAAACCTCATTAAGACTTTATATCATGCTGTATTTCTCTCCAGGCTGTGAGAGATTTAGTGGTTTTTAACCCCTGAAAGTAAGCAAACTGATTATAAATGTCCCCCTTCAGATACAGAGCTTGTATGAACTCAGTCTTTACATCCGTTTATCAAACTCTGTCTTCATATTTGATATCTCCTGGACGTTGGAGGACACAAAATACTTTACAAATGCAGGTGGGGAAATGGAGACTAGGTTCATGTCTTGAACTTCTAAATATCAAATCAGCACGATTTTCTCAATAACAAAATAAACCATTTTTTTAGCCCCCATACTGAGTTGTCTGGGTAGTCATCGCCAGTGTCTTAAGTAGCACCATTTTCTAAGGATTACTTTTGCAGTGAAGGAATCTTCCTGTTACAAACCTGCTGAAAGGCAGGGATTTTGTTTGCGGATGAGTGCTCCAGCCCAAAGGAAAATTAGTTTGGACCATGATCGTTTATGTATCTTCTCACACGTGCTCGGCGCTTGAATGGGTTGTTCAGAGGCATACCTATTTATTGAATGTAAAAGGCTTAGCTTGGTCCTTCCGTAAGCCTTCCTTAAGAGCAGAAAGGAGAACGTGGGGCAATAGGTGCAAGCCGGGCCACATTTTAGGTGGTCTAGACTGACGGGAAGTGGTAAATTAAAAATGCTGAGCACCACTTCAGTGCAGCCCACATGGGGGTGGCTCGAGTAATACTACCTGGCCTTGTATTGTTGTGGAGTGGATTCATTTGTCAATTTCTTTGAAGGGTCAGGTTGTCCCAGCTTGCTGTGAACTGTGACTTTCTGCTTTCTCATACTGAATCACAAGTGGCCCGTAAGCTCTGAAGCTTTCAGATCTCTTTTGAATGTCAAAGTTAAAAATAAAAATTACAGGATAATTTCCAAATACATCATTAGATCCTCCACTAAACCAGTTTGTTTTGAAAGACACTTAAGCTGACAGCCTGTGCCCTTTACTGCAAGCCTGGGTTCTGTATCTGTTATAAAATAGTACAATTTTTGCCCATGCCATCCCAAAATAATAATTCTGGGTGTAGGATTTCTTATAACGAAATGCGACAGACTGGGTGGCTTATAAACAACAGAAATTTATTTCTCACAGTTCAGGATGCCAGAATGGTCAGGTGAGAGGTGTCTTCCAGGTCACAGACTTCTTGTGATGTCTTCACATGGTGTAAGGAGTGAGGGAGCTCTCTGGGGTCTCTTTTATAAGGGTACTAATCCTGTTCATGAGGGCACCATCCCCATGACCTAATCATCTCCCCGAGGCCCCAACTATAAATAACACCACACTGGGTGTTAGAATTCCAACATGTGAATTTGAGGGGAACACAAACATGTGGGCCATAGCATAGGACAAGTTCATTGGATCACCTAAAAGCATTACATTCTTTGGCCATCCCCGAGTCTATGGTGACTGTCCCACTCTCTTTCAATGGCCCCACTCACTAGCCATCAAACTCACCTTGGAATGTCTGAATTCAGAGTAACTAATGGGTCCAGGACCACCCACACCCTGTGTGATTTCAGAGCAGCAGAGCATTTTTAGCAAGTTCCCAGGGCGTTATAGTTTTTGGAAGGGCCCTATCTGAATTTGTAAAGTGTCGACTACATCTCGTGTATAAGAATTTGTTCAGGTCAGTCTGGCATTACATGAAGGTGGTCTCTTCCTTTCCCTTGCCTGGCCTTGCTAAAGGTGAGGTGCCCAATTGCCTCTAAGTTTACAAAAAATAAAACTACAAGTCTAATAATTATGAAAACATTTCTCCCTTCTCAAACGTGCATCCAGGCATTCATACACTAACTCGATTTAAATTCTCTAAGTGCACGCTCTGGATGCTGTGTGCTGGGTAGAGATCAGTTTACTCATTTTGGACTCTAAAGGACACCCCTAGTCTTGTCAAGCAGTAACTAATTCTACCCACAGGGAATTCTACCCACATAGATCAACATTTTTCCCACTTCCATAATACATATGACACTTTTTAAATGAAAAAGAAATTCTCCTTGACCCTTGACATTTCTTTCATTTTTTTTGTTATAGTGTTAATAAATGTATACACGCATTGTTACATAATATCTCTTTATCCTTTTAGCTCTCATTACAGCTGTAACCAGAGCAAATTTACAAATATAGCAGAACAAAAACCTACAAAAGCAAAAAAATTAAAATGTACAACATTCATGTTCTGCATAATTTTGTTTGGCTTGGGTAAATATAACTGTTGAACATTTAACTATGGTACTGACTCAGATTCTATGAGCTTCGGTGCATTTCTACCATCTTGTGTTCTAGGTTAAACCCAAGTCTCTACCACTTTTTTTTTTCAGGGACACAGAACTCTGTTTTGGTTTGTTTGTTTGTTTTTATTGAGGTATAATCAACATACATTATATTAGTTTCAAGTGTACAGCATAATGATTCAATATCTGTATATATTGTGAAATGATCACAATAAGTCTAGTTAACATCCGTCACCCACATAGTTCAGAATTTTTTTTCTTGTGGTGAGAATCTACCACTTTTTCTATTTGAACTGCTGGGCAACCTTTGAACCTACCCTACACTGTAATATCCCTGAGCTTTGTCTTGGAGGGGAATGCCTTATTTGCATATTAAATCCATCTACTCTTCTCTCATTAACTTACAACAATGTAAATAATAATACTTGTGTCAATTTACTTATAAATAAAATGCAAAGGCAGAAAATGAAATCTCACTGAGCACTAGCTTAAAAGGCAGGTATTCAAATGATCCAAAGCAAGATTACTTTAGTTAAAAAAAATTATGAAAATAAAAATGCAAAAAATTTTTGATTGTCCCAGGAACTTGAGGACCCCCGAAAATATGTTATACAAATCCTAATTTCAGAAACATTGCTTTTAAGAGTTGTTTAAATTACTCACTAAAACCTGCGTATGCCCTTTTTATCTTACTTTTAAAATTCAAAACAACCTCCAGACCTTCCATCATTTTCTTCCTGTTTAGCTTTCTTTAGTTTTAAATCATGTATAAATCATAGTTATATTATAAATCCAGTGTGTTGCTCAGTATTTTGAGAGCTTCTTTTTAATAATGAAAGAATACTATGTTATATTTATATAGGGCCATAAATTGTGAGAAGTGCTTTCATCTAACATTATCTGATTTAGTCATGGATAATCATAATTCAGCAATGTTTAGGGATTTTCTCAAGTCAAAGAGCTAACAATAACAAAATCATAATAACCCACATTTATAGAGCACTCACTCCTTTTTGAAGATACTCTTTCAAGTAGCCCATGCATGTTACTCACGAAATCTTCATGAGTCCCTTTGAGGTAGGTAGATTATTACCGTGATCCCACTACACAGATGAGGAAGCAGATAGACTTGCTCACGGTTTCACAGCCATGAGGTGGCAGCTTTAGGATTCCAGTCCAGGCAGTCTGACTTCAGATCCCAGATTTTTCAACTGCATATGCCTAGAGCAGCGTCCAAGTCCTCATGGGTTTGTGATTCCCTGTTAAAGAAGGAAGTTTAATGGCATTTCTGGCACTTGTCTATATCAAGCCCTGTGGAAACCTCTCCCTCCACATACTTTTTCCCCTTTTCCAACTGACGACCATCTCATTTTTCAAAATTCAGATCAAAAGTAACTTCCTCTGGGGGCCAGCCCAGTGGCGTAGTGGTTAAGTTCATGCACTCCGCTTAGGCAGCCCAGGGTTCGTGGGTTTGGATCCCGAGCATGGACCCAGGCACCACTCATCAGCCACACTGTGGCAGGGTCCCGCATGTGAAGTGGAGGAGGATTGGCACAGATCTTGGCTCAGGGCCAATCTTCCTCAGCAAAAAGAGGAAGATTAACAAAAGATGTTAGCTTAGGGTCAATCTTCCTCACCAAAATAAACGTTCACCTCCTCTGTGAAGTCTGTCCAGACCCTCTTCCATACAGCCCCTTTTCCTAAGTAAATGGCTAAAAAGAAGAAAAAGGTTAAAAGAAAAACAACTGTTCCTTTTTGACCGACTCCATCTCTATGCCATGTGCAACACATTAAGACACTGAAGTGTTTTGCGTGTCCAAAAACTGCTTTAAAAGCAGGGCATTCATCATATTCATGGAGCACAGAGGCGGTACAGTGTAGACATCCAAAGGTTCATAGGTGCAGAACACTTTTTACTTTTCTAGTTGGAACACTTGCCTTCGGGTTCTGAATGATAATGATTTTGTGTGCAAACACTGCAATATAAAACATGCCAGAAAAGAAAATAAATAAGTGACTAGCTATCTGAAGTGGTGACATGGGGTGGAGATATATCTTTCAAAGCAAAGGAAAACAAGCTTTAACTTAAAAGACACCAAAATGGCATCTTTTATCCTACAAACAAATCAGGA
Organism: Tapirus indicus; assembly: GCA_031878705.1. Lineage (NCBI taxonomy): Eukaryota > Metazoa > Chordata > Mammalia > Perissodactyla > Tapiridae > Tapirus > Tapirus indicus. Next base: position 3,781,847 of record CM062930.1, on the reverse strand, counting down.
TAAATGAGTTCTGATGTGAAGCCGGCTGACCCCAATCCCACATTTCCAACAGCATCCCTAATCCCCGGGGTCATTTCTTCTCTTTCTGAAAAGAAATGATTCCCTTTCAAAAACTAAAATTTTTGTGACAAAATCATTATTGCCTTTTTAATGATAATATTTAATTTATTGTGAAATATCGAATAATGGTGAAGGAAGCTGGGAGAGTTTTTGCTGTTACCAATAGGACACAAAATTTAAAAATGGAAAAACTGATTTAGACATTTTTAGAGTGCTGAATAATATTGTAAATACTTTTTATTGTTTATGTATTACTTGACCACCATGTAAATAACATCCACGGTTTGTTTGCTATTCTAAAATATTAAAACTCTTTCACTATCTGTGACAAATATGATTCTTGTGCCTCATAGGCTAATAAATTTAATAAATCTAAATAAAGCAGATTAAACATCGTTAGTCAGGGCATACTGTCCTCATCGTCTGATCTTTTATTTATTGTCTCACAGATCATAATTTTAAAATGCCCTCTGAAGTTCCTAACGCTGAAAGTAGTTACCTATCATATATCCTTACACAGAATTTTAACCTTCATTTAAGACATAACCTGTGAAGATTCTTTATTTATATAAAATGAAGATCAATAATGTTAATATTTTAGCATCTCATTTTTGTCATTCTGGCAACTATCCTTATATACCTATTAGATTTTACTCAATACCTATTAATCTCCGTAATAGAAAATTAAGTTTCATGGGATCTCTCAAAGAAAGGGTTTATTCTGAACATTAGTTGATTATTGCAAACATCAGTCAAATTTTTGCTTATCAAGGAAGCATAGAAAGCTCTTGGTTGTTGATTCCAAGATGGCGTTCTTCTGTGCTCACTACATTATTCAAGACATCGATATCCTCATTAAGAAAGTGCTTCCTAATGGTTTGTGTGTATAAGTTTCACCTTTTATAATGTACTTGAGAATTCAGATATTTTTAGTAAGCTGAGAATATTTGAAAGGGTAGAGAGTATTTTTTTTCCCCAAACAGTAAAACAGTGACTCAGGGGATTTGGGACATTTTATGTCAAAATCCCTCTCTGCAAGCCTAATTCAGATCAGTGGCCACCGAGAGTCACTCAGCAGATTGGCACTGCTTCTGTGGGACGACTCAGCCTGTAAATCTGTTCCTATTCTGAAGGTCTTAGCAGAGGGTCACACCTAGTATATGCTTTCGCTCATTATGAAAAGCTGCTGCAAAGAAGTTAGGATTGAGAAGAAATAGAGGAGGATGTATTCCGTGCTCGGTGTGAGGACAGAGCTGTGCCGTCTGTGGAACACACCAGCATGAAGAGAAATACAGCACATGCCACCAGTCTCTGGAAGAGCAGCTCCAACTTCCGGGTGGAGGTCTGGAGTCGATTTTACTTTTTTGTTTTATGCTCTACTCTGGTTTGTTAGGAACTGGCCTCTGTTTTTATGTTCTGGTTTGTACCCTTCTTGCTTTCTTTCAGATTAACTGAATATTTATTAGTTCACATTTCCCTCATTTTAACTTGTTAATTATACATTCTCTCGGTATTCTTTTCATAGTTTCACTAGAGAATAAAATGTGCATCCCTGACTTATTATATCTTCACAGATTTTATTACTTTTACCATTTTCCTAATACTGCTAGAGGCTTAGAACCTCTAAACTCCATATAACCCCTCCTGGCTCTTACAGTTACTATTAGCATGCGTTCTTAGTCTACATATAATTTAAATATATAAATATATAATGTATGTATAATGTATATAATGTAATATATAATGGAATGTAAGACATTCCAATTATATAATTTATATTTACCCAGGAGTTAATTCTGGTGTCCTTAATTCTCTCCTAAATTTCCATTTTTCCATCCAGGATCATTTTTATTCACCTTAAAACAAAAGACGCAAGACTTCTGACAGCAAATTTCCTCATTTTTGTTTGTCCAAAAACTTTTTATTTCATTTTCATTTTTGAGGTATTTTTTATTGAGTGGAGAATTGTAGGTTGAATTCCTTTCTTTTAGTACTTTAACCTGTGATTCGTTGTTTTCTGGCCTCCAGTGTTTCTGTTTAAAAGTCAGCTTCCACTCTCCTTGTCATTCCTTTGACAGTAATGTGTCTTTTTCCTCTGGATTTTTAAAGTTTTTTCTTTATCTTTGGTCTTTGGCATTTTTAATATGATCTACCTTGTGTTTTCTTATTGGTGGTGGTGTGTGTGTTTATCTTTTCTGTGGTTTGCTGAGCTGCTTAAGTGTGTGTATTGATGTCATTCACAAGTTTTGCAAACCTACCTCTTTGAAGATTGCTCTGCCGTATCCTTTGCATCTCTTCTACTTCTGGCGCCCCTTTCGTGCTTATGTCTATTCTGCTATTTCTTCTATTTGTCCATCTTTTTCTCTATTCTCGTAAACATTTAATCATAGGTATTTTAAAGTCTTTACTTGCTAACTCTAAATCTGAATCCTCTGTGAATCTGTCTTATCTTTTGGTTTCTGGTAACTTTCCTTGTCTCCTCATGCCTATGGTAATTTCTGACTGCATGATCAGCATTGTGTATAAACAAACTACAGATGCTATATGTGATGTTTTCTCCCTAAGAGGATTCTACCGTCCTCTATTAGGAAGCAAAGGCCAGGGATGACCTCAGTCCCATCACAGGTTGAGCTGTGTGGGAGGACCAGTCCACCTCGGGTTCTCCTCTACTCCCCAGGCTACTCCCTCCTGCACTGGGACTGAGAGCCTGTCGGATCTTTGTTCCTCAGCACTGAAGGGTTACAGTGGCCCCAGCTCTACATTTCAGGGCTCCTGGCTCCGCTCTCCAGGTGTGTGCCCCCCTCTTCAAAATCTGCACATCTGGAAGATGAGACTAGTCAGGCGCTTGAGGCTGTCATCTCCCCTGTCAGATTTTTGTTCTAAAGCACCTCTATCATTGTAGGAGATTCCACTTGGCTTTTTATAGGCTTTAGACCTAAGCACCACTGCTTCATACAGTTGGGGAACTTAACAAATGTCCCTTGGGGAGAATGACCATGCATTTGAGGGTCCTAAGGTTTCCAGTTTGTGTCTCTGGTCTCTTGCAACTGCAAAATATTGTATGGTTTTTCTTTCTTCTAGAAATGGCCCTCTAGAGCTACAGAAGAACTCAGAATTGGCACATGTCCCTGGAGAAAAAAAAGCATCTGGCAACTATCTGTTCACTCAGAAAGATTCTTTCCATCCAGAATTTTGCCAGAGCTATCTGAGGTTTTAAATGTATGATTTTGTAATTTATCCATTTTTTTCATTTTTGCAGTGGGAGCAATAACCTGGCATGACCTTCACCATCCTATACAGATGTGGAAGTTCCCTGTTTTGTTTCTCAATAGATCAATATGAAGTTGTGTTACTTAAGAAAGACGGGCATAATGGTTGAGTTTGTGCACTCCACTTCAGCATCCCAGGGTTCTCAGGTTTGGATCCCGGGCGTGGACCTACATACCGCTCATCAAACCATGCTGTGGTGGCATCCCACATACAAAAAATAGAGGAAGATTGGCACAGATGTTAGCTCAGGGAAAATCTTCCTCACCAAAAAAAAAAGAAAGATGCTATCTCAAGGAAGTTTGGGAGATATAATCAACTGAGATGATAGAGCTATTCTTCCATCAATTAAATATTCTCATATAAGAGTAAACCCAGTGACAGTATTTGTCAGAGATTGCTCCCATATGCTGAATGTGTGCCAAGAAACATGTATACAGATATTCAACATCCATAGAGTAAATGAGGTTGAAGCTAAATGTAATCACCATGGCATACACCAGTGGAGAAAATAGAGGAGCTGAAATACATTAGTGGAGGAAACGTAAAGATTTCACTCAAATCTCATTTAGAAACAGAAGAAGAACGATGATGTAGGGACACTGTCTTTAGCGTACATCAGATCCTGGACAGCAGTCGTTCAGTAAATGATCAGCACTGTAGAGTAATAGCGAAGAAGACAGACTCTGGAGCCAGACAGCCTGGTTCCACCATTTTCCATGTGACTTTGGGCAAATTACTTAACCTCTCTGTGCCTCAATTTTCTCATCTGGAAAATGCTAGCACTGCGTTATAGAGTCCTCAGGAGGATTGCACGACTTAATGTTTGTAAGGTGCTTAGAAAAGTACCTGGCACGTATTTAGCACTCTTAAGTGTTGACTAAATAAGTAAATCTTAGGCACACCCTCCAGCCCGTTCTCTTGGCTCCCGTCCCTGACAGTGGAGGCAGTCTGGCTTTCACAAGAGTCTGCCCAGGAGGATGTCTCATCTCCAGGGCCTTCTGCCGCAGTCCTAGGGACTAGAGAAGTGTGCCCTTTTAAGGGGGCCACCTTGCATTTGCAGCCCACTTTCTGTGGATGCCTGGAGGTTGCTGCAGAGATTGGAGAATCACACGGAGACTTTTTATTCTGCTTGTCGATAAGTTCAATTTGGGAGAACTTCCTTTGCTAATAACCAGCTCCAGAAATCTACTTACACACTCTGGACATGGATTTCACGTCCATGGCTTCTGTGCTTTAACACAGCGTCTCGACATTCAGCCCATCTTCTTGATTCTGGGCTTTAACATCTTCCTCCTGGAGTAAACAATAGGCTTGGGCGTCCAGGTGAAGGCGTTGGTTTTAGAATTGTCCCAGCACGCTGACTACCCTCACTGCTTTCACGTGACTGTTCTCACGTTAGAGCCAACCACTCCGTCCTGCTTTGTTTAATTCTCTTTGTTTTGAAGGAGAGGGTGGAAGTGTCACTGGAACGCAGCAGTCTGTGCTTTGGAGGGGGGATGAGCCATCTCGATTCCTCTCAATTCTCCCCAATATTCCCATTGTGAAGTCCAGAATCTCATTTTTTTAAACCAGCATACTCACTTTAGAATTGACAGAAAAATTGGTTTCTGCAGTGTCCAGCTGTTACAGAATACTGGCTGCTGGCAGAAGGGGGAGCCCACAGCACTGCAGCCTGCTTGTCTGGAAGTGCCCCAGCTGCCATCAGGGGGCTAGCTCAGTCTTCAGAGTGTCTCTCCTTGGGTACGCTAAGGAAGGGAGAGGAAGTAGCTGAGATGGTTGCACGTGTTTTGTGTGTGTTTTTCTGGGTTTTTTGCTGAGGAAGACTCACCCTGAACTAACATCCATGCCAATCTTCCTCTATTTTGTATGTGAGCTGCTGCCACAGCATGGCCATCAACGAGTGGTGTAGGTCCACACCTGGGAACCAAACCCAGGCCGCCGAAGCAGAGTGTGCCAAACTTAACCACTAGGCCACAGGGCCGGCCCCAGTTGCACATTTTGATGCTCTCCTACAAAGGCTCTTAAAGTTCCCATCTCTGCGGGGAAAGAGCACACAGCTACCAGTTTAGATCCTGCCACAAAACTGAGCACACGCTGACACCCCAGTGAGGTGGCAAGTCTTCTCCAGCACAGCTGCCTGCCTCCACTGAGCTTGTCTGATATTCCAGCGGCTGTCCCTTGCCACACCTAACTCCTAGAAACAGTCTCGATGTTAGTGTGGTCCTCCATTAACACTGATGTGAGCAGGCCCTCTTACGTAGGGGTCCATCCTTGGGTTAATGCGTGGTGGTCAGAGTGGGGTCACATTACCTTAAAAGATGTTGACCAGCAACTGTGCATAGACTTAGGAGTGATCCTAGAATGGAGTGAAGCAGGAGAAGTCCAAAAACATCTGCTACGTGCAGAATCATAATTGTGATAAGTTAAATGAAGAGAAAGTACAAGATGTCATAAGAATGTCTATAATAATCAAGGGCAAAGGGCAGACAGACATTTCATTCTTTCTTGTATGCCCTGGAGGTATGTCGTATGTTAACCAGTGTAGCCATCCTGAGTGTTTTGTTCCATTCATCATCTTAATTCAGCAGTTCACAGCTGACCTAGGTGGCTGCCATTTCCTGAGGAGTAATGCCTGGAGATTTTATAGCAAATGTGTGTTCTCTCTTTCCATCTGGTCCAGCCCCTTGGCATCCAGGTGTTGCTATTATATTTGTCTCTCGTTCACAATATTTGGTGCCACTCTTTCTCCCCTCTTTGCTCCCACAGGTAATCCATCAGCTAAGGCTCTCAGAGAATGAAAGTGTGGCCCTGCAGGAACTCCTGGACTGGAGGCGGAAGCTCTGCGAGGAGAGAGGCGACTGGCAGCAAATCCTGCACCACCCGGAGCCCAGGGCGCCTCCCCCACCTCCTCGCAAGAAACCGACTCTTCTGAAGAAGCCCGAGGGGGCCTCCTGCAGCCAGCTGCCTTCTGAGTTCTGGGACACTACCATTTGATGTGACCCAGACTGCAGACTCGCAGCATAGGACTGCCTAGTGATTCCAGGCTGCATCGACAGAAGGCTGCCTCTGATACGTGCTGGGTGCTCTCTCCACGCATTGACACAAACAAGCACAGGACAGCGAAGTTAAATACACAAGATTCCGTGTATATGTGTGTGTGTGTGTGTATGTGTGTGCTCTTTCTTACCCATTCTGTGGGGAGACACTCTGATTTTCAGGCTCCATGGCTATAGGGCCGTGCTACCCCTTGGGAGCAAGAGAAAGGCCAGGAACAGTGTGGGATGAGGTGAGAGAGGGAGAGACTGGTGTAGGAGGGAGGGACCCACACTGTACAGTTGTTTTTATATGGTCCCAGCACAGGTTTGCTGTGCTCCAGTCATTTTAGTGTGATTCACTCTACTGGATGTATGTTTTATGTCTTTGCAGGTGTGTGTGTTTTATTGGAATTGCAAACCTGGTCATTACTTACATGTTTATTACTGTATTTTATAAATTTATGCAATTGGTGGTGCTCCCTTTCTTCAAAATACAGATTTTAAAAAATCATTTCTACAATTGTTTTCCCTCCATGCACCTTTTTTTTAACCTAAAGTACCTAAAACTCTCGAGACTATGTTGTCGTTTTAGCTTCACCAGCGTCAGCCCTGCAGACGTGTGGACCGAATCCCACGTTTGCTATCTCACTCACTGGTCAGGAGGCAGTTCCTCCCTGTGCCCTGTATGTCTGGATACGTGGATTGTGAGCTCTTTAGTTAAACCTCGTCTCTGACTCCAACATAGGTTACGGGATATTCTGTGGCACTCAAACACCCTCAGCTTCACATTCATGGCTGGTGGTGTGGAAGGGTCATAGCCATTCAAAGGTCTACACAGTACAAATAAGCACGCTCAGATTTACTGGTTCCAGCAGCGATGCTGCATCCCAAGGCAATTGTCCTCTCCGAGCTCCACTGCATGGCTCACCCGCTGTATATCCACAACCCTCCTGTATGCAACCGCTTGTTTACTGATGTGCTTCTGTTGGCTGTCGGGAAGCTCTGAGCCGTGGCATCAGACCATCGCATCTTGCTGCTTAGAATTTGTTATTCATACCAGCCTGAAAAGTTACCATGCCAATAAAAGGGTACAACTATGTTCTTCTGTGGTTTTATTTATTTGTTGTTGTTGCTTTCCGTGAATGCTTCTGTTTCCTGGTCAGATAAGGCGGGGCGATGAACAATCTCATTCATCCAACCTCCCTTCAAATGTTCTTCTCACAGCGTTGTGCAAGCTTTAAGCTCTGGTAATTTGCTTTAAAAAAAAGGTTTTATGGTTATTCAGATATAATTACCATGTAGGCATGTGTCAGTTGTAGGAATAACATGTTTATTATTTAGGAGTAATAACAGGCCAACAGACCAGGAGATGACTGCCATTGAAGAGACAGTTTGGTTAAACTCACAAGTCCCAGGCCAGGCCAGGGCGAAGCCACAAGGAGAAGCAAGTGGGTCGGTCAGGAGGCAGAAGGAGTGAGGGATCCAGGGGGCTGAAGCTTCTGTTGTGGTTTCCATGGGAAGGAATGGGCGAGGCGGGGTGTGCAGGCACAGAATTGGCAGGTTTGAATAATTTTAGCGGGTTCTGGGGTGCAGAGGCTGTCTCTGCTTATCTGGTTCCTGGCCCTGGGCGGGGGATGGTGGCCTGCAGTGGGGGAGACCAATAAAGGGGTGGATTGGGGTGGGTCACTATCCCTAGGACTTGACTAGTCCTGGGAGGAGCGGCTCCTCCAGGATCGGCAAGGCCCAGAGGCCAAAGCATCAGAATACAGAAAAGAAGACATAGTTAATGCTTGTTAAATGGCAACATCACGGATGCCATCCAACAGTCACAGGGAGACATTCTGCCCAACCTCAGCTGAACAACAACCAGGCCCCACTCCTGCCTCTTTCTCCCCTATCTCCCTGACCTCTGACCTCCTAACCTCAGCCCCTAAACAACAGAAGTAGTCAACTTTCCTTGGCACAAATGGCTTCCTCGGCCATGCCTGGCACATTGTAAGCACTTACTGACCTTGGCTGAATTAAAAGTTTGAACTGGATTCCCCCCAGCACACACACAGTGTATTTCTTTATTCCAGAGTGAGAAGTGAACTGTTCAAGCATGGTACCTGGTGAGAACTTGTGTCAAATGTGCACTAAGCACTTGCTGTGACTGTTCTGGGTGCTCTGCACACATTGTTCCTAACACTGACTCATACCTCCACGGGGATTATCATCATCCATGTCCTGATCCTGACATGGAAGCTCAGAGCTTTACGCGGGCTGTCAGAATATGAACCCTTTACGGTTCCAAAGTCCATGCCATTTTAACTTGATACGCAGACATATTTCTACTTATTTTATTGACATATATCTTTAAAAACTTCAAACTCACTGATCTTTTTGGGGATACACAGTTGTGTGACACTGTGATGGAAGGCTGTTACAGAGAAAGCTCGTGTGAAGGAAGTATCCAAGCACACGTGAGTCCAGACTACACCCTTCTCTACTCTGTTAACCTGGTCGCAGTTCCGGGCTTGTGTGGCCATAAGCTGAACCTGACCACCACCTGCTGGAGACACCGCGAGCATCATAAATGGTGAATATTTAACCTGTCTAGTAATCCTTTGTCTCATCTGTTGTTTGTTGACCTCCTAGAGCTAGAAGCCAAACCCCTTGAAGATTTTCTAGAACCCAGTCTCCTAAGTCCTAAGTAAGGTCTTAGTGTTCAGTTGTTGGTTTTCTCCACCATGGAGAGAGATTTCAGGCATCTATTAATCACCACTCTAGGACCACATGATTGTACCTGCTCTACGTACATGACAGAAAAATCAGCCGAGACTCAAAAGCATGAATAGCCATGAGAGTAGTAACAGTGTTAATAGTCCTAATAATAGGAAAGTCTGAGTCTGTGTGTGCAGTAAAGATACCCTTTGAACAGTTCTCTAATGGTTGCAACATTGTCAAGAAAATGAACAGAGGTACTATTCTGAATAATAAAACACTGAATGTTATTCCACATAAGTAAGATTTCAACAATTACGTATGTTTGCAATATATTTAATGATGGTATTTTAATTGCTATCAAGCCATAGGTATGAATTATAATATGTTATTGAGTCTGAGACCTTATGTTTAGCAATATAATTGGTATGAATTATTACCCTATGTTCAAACACTGCCCAACCTTATTGCTTTTTTAAAAAATATTTTATGAGAGGTCTCTACAAACTACCATCAAAATGTTTATAGTGGGTTAAAATGATTTAAAATGTATTTTCTATGGTGGAAAATTATATCATTACTATTCTCAAATAGTGGTATCTAATTTAGTAGAATTACGCTTACATAAATCTATCCAGTAAAAGCAACAACCAATTAAAATCTTATATTTGTAAATGAACTTCACATATGAACATTACACAACTTGGACAAAATATATATTATGAATTCCATAGTCTAGAAGGATGGATAAATTTCTGTCAAAGTTCTATTGCTGTCAATTTCTAGCCAGATGTCAAACTCAAGTCATATCACAATAAAGGACATGAGGTTATTATATAATAACATTCTACAATGGGACACATTTCACCCACTGCCTATTACTCAGCACTGCTAATTGTTTTCCAACTTTTAAATGTATATCTTTAGTTAGACGTCAGTAGGATTTATTTTTACTTTAATTCTCATCAGGAAATTTTCAACAAAAAACATTCTTAAATTAGCTGGAAAAAAAAAAACCCACCTGTGTTCCAAGTAAAAGTTTAGTGTAATTTCATTACATTTTTCGAATTGTTTTTAGCTGCACATGAAAATCCATGTAATGAAGATGAAAGCAATTATATTTCTATTTATTGTGTAACGGTAAATTCTCTACGATGCTCATGGTTTCCCAAAACAGCAGCACTGCTATCAAAAAACTAAAAATATATTCTCCACCCCCATTCTGCTTCCTTTACATCTTATTCATAAGCAATGACTTAATCAAACAGATTCTACTACAATGTTCTACCCATGTGAGTTACAAAGATACCCATATAGCAAATGGTTGTAGCATGCTGAGTTGCAGACTGGAAAGAATTACCTTTGTAGTTTTTCACTTTACCTAAGTACTTCAGACCCCTGGGTTGCTCCATTATTGTGGTTTCAGTAAGTTTCTCTAAAATCCAGGATGCTTTGTAAAGCTTTAAAGATGACTTTTTCAAAGGGTAAGTCTTATTAGATGCCTATAGTACATCTCTATCACTTGTTCTAATTTTTCAGATCACTTTTAAGATTTAAAAAAAAAATCTAATTATACCTATAATATCATTTTTGTATGCTTTGACATCAGCACAATATAATCTGGATTTTTATGTAGTTCACCAGATCATTACAATGGCAGAAGAAAATCTGATGTCTTCTCATAAGAAAATATTAAAGGTGAATAAATCTATGCATTCATTTCAATTGTTGTTTTATAATAAGAAAGCATCAAATGTGTCTTTTCTTTTCTTTGAATTAGTCGTTGGCAGACATCCTGGCATATCTGCTAGCCTGCCTTTTGCTATAGCCCCGGGAAACATGTGCTGCTTCAAAGGAAGGCTCGTGAGCTGGCCCAGATGACATTTCCCTGATGTCACCACTTAGTTTCTAAAGTCTAAAGAAAATGAAAGAGAATGAAACTATTGATAAATTCCAAGGGGGAGATCAAAGCTCTAAAGGAAAATGGAATAAAACCAAGTTCAATTTGAGGTTTTGATCTTTTAAGATTTCAGCAAACAAAGGGTCTGGAGGTTCACGATCTAAAACAATTGGTTGAAAAGTGTATAAATTCTGTCACATTCTGAAGAGATGTTTCTTTCCTGAACCTATTTTGGGGGATCTATTAAACTGAATTCAATCAAACTGGGTCTTGTGTGATAACAAAAAGGGCAGGTCCAACAGAGTCCTTATTATGGTTCATCGACATTATTTTTGAACAGAATAATCAATCTTAATAATACAAAAATAACTTTTTGGACACTTTTTTATGTAAGTCGGTTGTACATATATGTGCGTTGTAGGGGAAATAGTTCTTCAGAAAATTTTGCAATTGGAGACCTGCTGTCATTCCCTTGGGCTTAGAAGCTGTTGTAAAAAGATAACATTCGATATTTCAAAAAGCAAGAAAAGTTCCCTAGCAAAAGAGAAGAGAGGCCACAGGAAACCCACATGGTAATGGCCTCAACTGCTGCAGGCATCAAGGGTCGGGGAGGAGGGAATTGGAGGTGACATTGTCTCATTACTGGTCACTGGGAACACTCACCTCTCAGCCCCAGATGAAAAGGCAAACCCTACAAAGACAGAATATTGGTGCCCAGAGCATTCAAAAGCCAGAAGTTTGCCGGCAGTGACCCACAAGAAAAACTCTTTAGAGGTACAAGTTGCTGCATCTCCCAATTTTACTCCTGACGGTTGGCATTGGGCCCTCATGAGCGGTTGTCTTATTGTCTTGAGTCTCCTATACTACCTACATATGTTACTCAAGTAGACTTTTAATAAGCACCACAGAATCTGGTGGCTAAACACAATAAACCTATATTTCTATTTGGTTTTCTCCCCTAAGTCACAGTCGTGTGCATGTTGACCCCACGTGGTTGTCCAGGGACTGAGGACCCTTCCACCTCCAGGCTCCAACCTCCTCCTGGTCCTTGGAGTGCTCCTGTTTAGCCAGGGGATGGGGATAGGGGCGCAGGGAGCTGCACACGGTGCAGTCTCCACCTGCCTGGAAGTGCTCAGGTCACATCTGCTCAAATTCCATTGGCCAGAACTCAGTTGTGTGACCGAGGCATCACAAGGAATGCCTCTCTTCCCTATGGTCTCCCCAATCTCCACAGGAGACTCCACCAGACAAGGCTCTTGGCCCCTCAAAGGGCGGTCTAGTGACCAACGCCAATGACATCACCTGGGGGCCCATCCCAAGACCTGCTGAATCAGAGTCTGAGTTCTAACAAGACCTGTAGGTGATTCGTGTGCACCAGCGCTTCTCTGGGTGTGCCTGTGCCGGCTCCCTCCATGTGGCCCACGCCGGTGATTGGGGGAGCCCCATACAGCACTGACTCCAGCAGGGCAGGCTGACCCCTGTGCAGAAATGCTCTTTGGCCCCACCTCCAAAGCATGCAACCAGTAAACTCCACCCCGTTAGGTTTCCCCAGGGGTGTCACACCCCTGACCAGAGTTCCCTTAGGCCTTGGCCAGGCACTGGCTCTGTGTCTCTCCACAGCACAGACACGTTTCCCCCTGCTCCCTGGGGGTCCTCAAGAAGCTCCTTGCATTAAACTCAGCACTGAAAGCTACAGGCATCCCACACCCCTCCCTAAGACTTCCATCAGTCTTTCCTGACTGGTCCTCTCGAACCCTCTTTGTATCTTGCTGAGGGGCCCAGGTGACAGGAAGTATGTTATAGAGAGGGTCTCACACTCACTGTGGTGCCCCGACACTGTCACTCTGGACTTTAGTGGAAACTGAGGCAGAAAGAGTCACAATCTAATACCCTGTAACAGATACATCCTTAAAAGTGTGTGAAATATGAAGTTTCCTTAACCGTTCCGTAAGCTCCCATGATTCTAACGACCTCACCCCAGTTACACTGCTCACAGGTTTTGCTATTAATTACAGTGTATGTGCCTCCTTGAGGATTTCTCCATGTTTATCATCCTGAAGCTGAAGAAATCATGCCTCACAGGCTTCAAACCATCTTCTACACTCACTCGGCAGAATGATGTCACCAGAAGTTTTCCTGTGGGTAAAACTGAGTGTGGAGAGTTATAATCTGCATTGGACCGGGAAACCCGTAACTCACTCCCTCCGCTCCCATAGGAAGCACCACATTCTTAATTTGAAACGTCTTTCTAGGCAAAAGTATCCACCAAAACTTCTGAATTCTATACAGTTTAAGTCCAACTTCAGAGAGGGACAATTGTGAGAAAACACACTCAAAATTGCTTGGGTTTTGCAGGAGCATTTCTAATCGTCATTGTTCTCTGTCTCCTGATGCTCGCATTTCCACTCTGATTTTGGGAGCTGTGACAGTCTTACAGGTTATAATTTTTACAGGTAGAACTTACATGTCACTACTTTTTGGTTTTCAGCACAACTTTCAGTATTTAAATAGTAGTTTGCTTTGTGTGAGTGTCAAGTCATACCGATATTTTCATTTATAACTATTCCTCGTTCAAAATTTCCATCTAAAATTTGTTTACAGGTGTTTTTGTTATACCTACACTGAATTGGTTTGAATTTCCATCTCTTAATCAAGAATAAGTCTGCCCACGGCTCCTGTCAAGCCATTAATGCCAGGTGAAATGAAGCGAGAACAAAGTTTCTCTGGGTGAATTCAGTGAGCACGTGGTCTCTGCTTCTGCATCGTCTCTAAACAAGACAACATAATGGAATCCTTCACCCTGAGATGCATACCACTACAAAATCAATCAATGTGACAAATATTCCAAAATCGTTAAAACCACCCTTCCAAGTATCCAACCAATGTTGACTTCTTGAATACTTTCTCCTTTCCTGTGGTTTCTATTTTACCTCTACCTATGGTCTCTTTCCGTCCTCTCCTCTTCATGGCCTTTACAAGAAGACAGGTCACACACCACACTTCCGCTCACTCCAAACTGTAAAGTGGATAATTCATTGATGAGATGTGATGCCACAGCACTGACAGCAGTGTGTGGAGGCAGTGTCCCCACCTCCCTGCCACACGTGTGTCCCTGGATCTGCTTGGAGGCATGGAGCTGACAAAGCGCTGAGATTCCCGTTCTTCTCTTCAGCCAGGTGAGGAGGCAAAGAGAGGGCAGTGGAAAGAGAATGTCATTGCATCCTCACGTGGGATTGGTCACGAGCTGGAGAAGGAGACTGAGTTGGTTAATGCATGCTACTTGTAATTTTTCAACTGGAAATAGAACTTATATTTTGGTACCAAATTCACAGAGAAGCCCACTGAAACTTTCTCTGTGAAGATGCTTTTATTTTATGGATAGAACACCTAAAGCCAAGTTCATTTATTCAGAATTAAACATATATTTCTAAAGCTCCTCCTCAGCATATTTGGCACTGAATACATGGTCTTGTTCAAACAGATACAATTCCTGCTCCTAGGAAGTTACAGTTTAGTGAGGAGAAAAGAAGTTAGACAAATAAGTCCACAAATAACTATTTAAAAAGAGATGTTGTCAAGTGCTATGATAGCAAAGTGCAGGGTATTACAAAAATCTAAAGAAAAATCTAATTTACTTAAAGGAGTGATGGAAGTGTTTTCTAAACTAGTATTTATACTGAGACATAAATGGGCAGGTATAGGATGAGGAGAAGAGTATATGCCTTAGTTGCCATGTAGAATGTAGAAAGTCCCAGAAATGAGAAATAACCTCAGATGTTCTGTATTCTTCTAAATGACTCTTCCTTTTCAAGGACTCAAAGTCCTCCACATATACCTTCGCTACATCACCTGGTATCCTAATTTCTGTCATTACCACTAAACTATGAAGACTTAAGGGATCTTGGTATTCCTCAGACTAGAATAGTCTTTGGCACACCGAATGCAGCAACATACTGCTAATGGATGAACAAATGAAATAACGCATAAATGAATGAAAGCCAATGAAAGAGTTTTGAAGGTATTGGACTGTAACACTTATGGTATCATTCTGCTCCCATCTCAAATCCCTAAAAATAATACAAAAACCATTTTTAATACTTAAATCACTATTTATGGCTTTTGTTGGACCAGAAAGTGTGAGAAATGCCTGAAAAGGAAAACAGAGTGACAAGGGAATTGCAAAAGGAAACCATAGCCTAAACTGTATGCAGAGGAGCATCACTGCCAATGGTGGGAGCAGATTCCACAGCACTTCATCGACACACATAGGGTCCAGGACCACCTGGAAGGGTTTTACTGGGATACCCCAGCAGGAGAAGCCAAGAACAACAACACAAGACATCTCTTTTTTTTATACTATCCGCCGTGCAGAATTGATAGGATCAATGCACGTAAAGACTCATTCAGAGAGAAAGACAGTCCCCAGGTATCAGGAATCCTGGGGCCACTCAGACTAGTCAAGAAGGAACATTGTTTGGTCATACATTCAGCCTTCCCAGCTCCCCATGAAAATAATCTCAAATGGAAACCACAGTTGCACATTTCACCCCTTCCCTAAGGTGGCAGCACAGACAAATTCAGCAGAACATCTACCTGCCTCAGCACAAAAGAGGAAAGCACAATCAAGGATCACAGAACATCGCAGAAAAGAAAGACAATGATTTCAACAAGATAAAGAAATTATGCCCAAAGAACAGTCACTGGGACAAGTAGAACTACGTTGACATAAATATGTAGTAGGTAATTGGGGGACGGCTTTCCAACTTGGCAGGTGGGAAGATGGCTCTGGAGCTCCTTCCTTATTCTGCAGGTGTCTTCCTGATTTTGTCAAATTCAGCATCTCCCCTGGCAGCCTAGTTCTGGAGTACAGAAATCTTCAATGCATGATCTAGAGACTATTCTTCAGCGCACCCAAAGATTTTGTAAGCTGTTTAATATCCTGTGAAAAATCTGGGGGAAACTAGCTACAGTCTGCTGTTTCTTCACCTGAACCTTCTTCAATACGGTAACTGGTACCAGAGTTAGCTGCAGACAACAGACTCTCAGGGAAATGAGAATTTGAAATGCGTTTTCTGACCTAGCTAGATTTGAAAGCAGCAAAGATTCTGCTGGCTTTAAAAGATGGGGTACTGATAGTTCATGGTATCCAGGGGTGAAGGAGTGACTTAAATGATCCCCCAGAATTGTGAGAAATAAAGTGCCCAAAGAAGGAAGAGCTTTGGTGGGCTACCTGTCTGCTGTCATAGATCAGCATGGCGAGATGAGGAATAAGATGTATTGTTTGGTGTTTTCAAGTGTATTAGAGATCACAAAGTAGAAAATGGAAAGCTCAGGGCTTTTCATTCTCAGCTCATGGCGTAGTCAGCAGACTAGGGAGCATCTGTGTCTTCAAGAATTCTTATCTCTTATAGCTGTGAGACAGATGCAGTAGAAAATCAGCATCTAATCATAAGTCTGGAGTTTGCAGACTTACAGGACCCTTAAGACTAAGGGATTGGTTGCAAAAATATGAGATTCAAAGAATTTGAACTGGGATTAATGGGAGAAATTAAATCCTCTGCATACCCAAAGATCCCAAACCCTTGAACCTCCCCTGCTAGCAAGAGATGCTCTTTCTATCCTTTATCATGAGGCTGTTCCTGTCTTACCTAAAGACCTTAGGATAAACTCACCTCAAGGAGTTTCCCTGTAACGCAGTGTTTCAAAATTTTGGCAGCATATTGAAATCACCTGGGATCTTTCAAACATCCTAATGCCCATACTACACCTCAGACCAATCAAATCAGAATCTCTGAAGGTGGGACCCGGGCATCAGAATTTGTATAGCTTCCCAGATAATTACAAAGTGCAGCCAAGATTGAGAACCACTGCCGTAAGGGGATTCCAGTTAATCTTATACCCTCCTCTACCAACTCTTGTTTCTTTCTGCCTTCCCTGGTGGCCTTCTCTGACCAACCTAACCATAACTGCCATTGCTTCATACTCTCCTTTTGCCTTTATGTGTTATTTTTATCTATAACATTTATCACCATCTGACATATGTTTTATCATGCTTCTTTATTTAGTTTACCTTCTGTGTCTCCATATTAGAATACAAGAGGACAAGGATTAGTGAAATCATCCTTGTGGCCAGAAAAATCTTGTCCATATCCCTAGAAGATGAGCTAGTGAGAGATAGGGATCTACATGAATTCATGGGCAAGGGCTAATGTTTTGGCTACATAGTCTGGGACTTGCAAAACACAAAATTAGGAGGTTTGGCAACAAGGAGGTTTGTGACAGAATTATGAAGCTGAACTTTCAGAATTGAGTCACTTTGTGAATATTTACCAAAATGACTCACTGTGGAGGGTGTTACATAAATTGAGCCCACCCTATGAATGTCAGTCAGCCTCATTTCTCAGCCATCCCAAGGACTATCTCCAAGGACTTTTGAGCAAAGTGGCCAAGGCACTAATGATGGTGATTAAGCATGGCTTGGTATATGGACTTCTCTCCGCCAAGTCTTACCTGGTTACTGGCACTTCTGAATGCCCAATCTGCCAGAAGGTGAGACCAACACTGAACACCAAATTTGGTCCCCTAAGCAGCAGCCACTTACCTGTGGCAACTCAGTTAAAATGGACCTCCTCTGTCCTGGAGGAGGAGATTTATCCTCCCTGGAATTGACGTTTATTCTGTTTATGGATTTGCTGTCCTTTCTTGTCAAGCTTCTCCCAGCAACACCACCACGCATGAGGTTACAGAATGCCTTATAACCATCACAGTGTCACCTAAAATACTATTGACCCAAAACCTCATTTTACAGAAAAGTAAATAAGGTGATGGACTGATGCTCATGGGACTTACTGGCATTCGTTACCCAGAAACAGCTCAGCCTTGAAGAATATTGAGACGTTCTTTTGGAAATCTAGTCATGGTATCAGCTGATATGCAGAACCATGTGAAGAAAGAGTGTTGTCCTATAAAATGCAGTTAAATTCCTAAAACAGAGATCAATATGTGATGCCAATTCTCCCACAGCCAGAATACCTGGGTAAGGAATCCATAGACAGAAATGGGAATGGCAACTCACCCTTACACCTAACAGCATACTCACAAAGTTCTTGTGATGTCAACATTGGGCTCTATGAATTTAGTGGTCTTAGATGCAAGGAAGAAACCTTTCCATTGATGCACATGTCACATGACTATACTGGATTCTTTATACCACTAGATCCACAGTGGATTCTGTACAGTACAGTCATTGGTCCTTATCATCATGGGAAAATACAATAGGGAAGGAATAAGAACGTCTAAAATCAGAGGAATCTTACAGGTCATATGCTACTATAGGCATTTTCAGTAGTGTAAGAAAGATAATAGAGTACAACAACTATATGCGTGAAGGATTCTAAGACCTTTCAAAAACCAAGAGCCCAGTGCTCCACTAGGAAAGAGTCCTGGCTACTTATGGGATTGGCTAGCGGCAAAAGGAACATGGAAGAGGTCATGGAAAAGGCAAGCTATAAAAATCAGTTCAGAAATATCAAATTAGCTCAGAATGAGGACTAAATTTGCTATCCACAGATCTTGCTTGCTTTACTATGTATATAAGTAGGGAAATAGCTTGATATAGCTAGATAGATGATAGATAGATAGATAGATAGATAGATAGATAGATAGATTGATTGATTGATAGATGAATAAATATAGGAATATAGATAGATAGGAAAATAAGAAAATTTGGAGTTTCCTATTTTTCATATTTTTCCCATCTTCTTTCCCTTACTCTTTTATGTGAAGTGTACTGGTGGCAATGAATTTTAAAATTGAGTTCATAGGGGCCGCCCGGTGGAGTAGCGGTTTCATCCGCGCTTGGCAGCCCGGGGTTCGCCAGTTCGGATCCCGGGCGCCCCCCGACGCACTGCTTGTCAGCCATGCCGTGGCGGCGTCCCATATAAAGTGGAGGAAGATGGGCACGGATGTTAGCCCAGGGCCAGTCTTCCTCAGCAAAAAGGGGAGGATTGGCAACAGATGTTAGCTCAGGGCTGGTCTTCCCCACAAAAAAAAAAAAAAAAAAAATTGAGTTCATAGGTTACAGGATGTTGAATCACGTTGTGACTGAACTAGAAAAGGAACAAAAATCACCCAGAGGTAGACACAAGGCTCAGCAAAGGTTGGGTCTACATTGTGGGGAGAGAGAACTGGTCACTTCAGCAGGAGCGCTGTAGTTACTACTGTTGCTTCAAGTTTAAGAATGGAAAAAGAGTACAATTACTACCTATCACATTCTCAAACATTCAAAAGTTATTAAAAAGCTATAAAAATGTATCTATAAAAGAACTGAGAAAAAAAATGAGACAAACTGGTCTGCATTATTTCAAAATCCATCATTTAATGAAAAAAGCAAACTGCAAAAAAAATGAGGTATGCTATATTTTATGTCAGAAATAAAAGGGAAATAAGATAAATTTAAACCTAATAAAACATGATAGAGGATTGGTTGAAATTGGGGTTGAAAGGATAGGATTGGGAATAATAAATCCCTGAGTATCCTTTTTATATATTTTGACAGGTATAAGTGCTTTACATATTAAAAAGTAAAATGTAATAAAAATAATAAAAAGTAAATTCTAAAACAGATACAAATGAACCAAGATGTATATTGAAATACTAATCAAACATACACAATAAAGGAATTAATTCAGGTAACTTGTGAACAAGTATTTTAACTGTACATCTTTACTAGAATATAGTCAAAAGACAAAAAGAACTTCAGAGAAATCTCGAGCTTTACTAAGTAACTCTGTTGATAACGTGGTATTATTAAAATAATTGTGAACTATTCAGTTTTTCTGGTAGGATTGATCAAAGGAGGTAACACGTTCACATTGTTGGGAACCATAGGAGTAGGAAGATACAAATGTTGAATAAGGAAAGACGAGAAAGAGTTCTGTGGTTTCAGGTTTGATCGGGAATAAATCAAATTTATTTCAGAATAAAACTTAAAAAATATCCCCAGCTCTATCCTCTGAAAGGAGCTAGACATAAAAAGGCCTATTAGCAGTGAGTGCTCCTAGCACACAGACCTAGGTTTCTAAGCGAGGCAGAAAAAATAGGAGGTGAACCTAGAACATCTTCTGGGATCAGATGCAAGATGTCAACACAAAACAGGAGCTGGTTCGAAAGGGCTCCCATTGACCAAAGTTGGGGCTTTTCTGTTCAAGTTTTAAGAGAAACACTACAAGAAATGACATAGACAGTCTACATTTCAAACAAATAGAAGAAAAAATTAAAACCTGGAAAAAGAACTAACCCAACTAAATAATGGAGAGGCAGGACAGAAAACATTAATAAATAACTAGGAAGCATGGTAGATTAAAAGCGTAAATTAAGAATATCAGATGTTTCCAAACACATACAAAAACATAGTAAATGTGAATAGATTATGTTGATGTATGAAAAGATGGTGAAATTCAAATTATATTTTAAAAAGAAGAAAGAAAGTAAAGAAGGAAAGAGAAAGAAGAAAAGAAATCCAGTTAACTGAAGTAGGATTTGGTGTCGGAATATACTGCCTTCCCATGTATCCGTGTTTGAACATGAGAACTCTTTCAACTCTCACGACCCTCAGTGCGCTCCACAGTAAAAGGGGTAATATTTGCATCTACCAACACAGTCAGAGTGAACACTAAATGAGATGGTACACGGGAAAGCAGTTTGTGAACTGTGCAAACAGTAGTTGTTTTATCTAGAGTTACTGCTTTCTTACTTAGCTATCTGTGGCTCTTTAAACGGCAAAAGAATACTTAACTTTTGCTTAAGTGATTTCAGACAGCCCTGAGGTAAAGAAAGAAAGAAGGATGAATATGTGTCATATTTGTCATTCTATTTTACGTTAGGGAAAAAAATCAATAGGCCAGTCACTATGATATGCCGAGCGCAGGGGTCCGATATCCTTTCATTCATAAGGAGGCCTGGTCTGGAAAGATAGAAATCCAGGCGCTAGTCCCGGCTTGGTAGTCAGCTTGCCTTTTTTGGTAGTGTGTGTGTGTGTGTGTGTGTGTGTGTGTATGTGTGTGTGGGGGGGACAGAGAGGGGAGAGGATGTATGGTAAACTCCTAAATGATAATTCTAAAACGTTGTGACTCTTAGCATAATAGGATGACTGACATATTTTTAAAAACGGGATATAATCACCAAAAGATTGTTTTGTCCCAAGCAGAAGGCATAAAAGTGATGGTGATCCCACAGGAGGAAAAGGTGCGTCCCCAGTCAGAGAGAAGAATGAGACTCATTCAAGGTAATAGTTTTAAGAATATGTATCTGTAAGTTTAAGAAGTCGATGACATAAAAGTGGCTTCAAGGATTAACCGCACTAGAACCACGAGTCCACCGTCTTCAAAGTATTCATGACACTTATCCCCAAGATGCGGCGTTTTTCTTGAACGATGAAAATAAAACAATTTGAAATTGGAGATAAAGCCCTCCCCCTAATGATTTGACAGTGTTAGACCTTGCCTCGGGCAAGCCCAAGGAAGAAGACAAAGAAACACAAGGAATTCAGAGTGCCAGAGCTTATCAAAGTCAAAACAGTATCTTTTTAAAACTGCAAGTAGGGTTTAAAAGATAATTGAATAGAAAAGAATATTTAACCTGACCAAGTGGGGAACTTAGACGCATATGAAGGCTCTGAAATACACACTTCTGTTCGATGGGGCCACACTTGTGCAGGATACTTTGAAATCCAAAAATGTGTCAAGAACTGTAAAGTGAAAATTTAAAGCACTAGTGTCTGAATCTCTATGAGATTGAGGAGGATCCTGAAATTACAGCAGTTGCTGAGGCCCTAGGCTGCTGTCCCACTGCACATTTCAAATACATAGACTATTATCAAAACTGAAATCTAACTAGATGGACAGTATAACTTTTTTTCAAGTTAATTTATTATGTGTTTTGTCTATAAATAAGATTTTCCTCCCGATTATTCTGAGAGAAAAAAACCCAAAGTGAATGAGTTCGTACATAATAATTTCAAAGGGAATACCTTAGCTCAATCAATTGATATTTTTGAGCACTTACCAAGTGGTAAGCTTACACTGGTCCCAGGGTTTACAAAAACCAAAAAATCCAGACCTCCAGGTCTTGAGTATATAACAATCTGGACTGTTGAGAGAGAGGAAAGCAGCATTAGTGCTTAAAGCATCAAAATCTAGCCATTATGAGACTAGGTTGCTTGGAGAGAATGATAAATTAATTCTAAAATGTAGAGGAGAGAAGAGCCTTCCCCAGCTTGCCATGTGCCAGTCAAAACTTGGAAGAAGCAGAAGGAGATGAAGACTCATGAGATAGCTTCATGTAGAATCTTATAAAATATCTGCAAAAATTCTCACATTTTGTGTGCTACATGGAAAAGGTAACATCCCTTTGAACAAACAATTGAAGAAATGCACTAACAGCTAATGAAGGAGTGAATTATTTTATGCCATCTCAGATTTTTTAAAAATATGTCTGTTGAGTGGTTTCCTTCATCCCTTCATTTGGCCCAGCTCAGAGCACTAACTGTGTTTCTGCGCCTGGAGTTGGCTTTTGTCTGAGAGGCTGAGTGGGGTCTGGGGCCATCCAAGTCTGTGCTCCCCTTTGTGAGTTAATGTCAACCTTAGTAGCAATAAAGACGCTCTCTTTTTGACCAGATGGAAACCTGAGGCCAGCCTAGGATGGGACAGGCATTTCAACTCAATGATTCAGAGTAAAGAGGCCCAGATTTATTCTCTCAGGGGATCAAACCAGCACTAGGGGAACCAAGTCACTTCACGACCCTCTGTGTACATTGGAGGGTGATCAAGACACGTGCACCTTATTTTAAATCAGTGTGGGTCACCAGACTGTTTCCATGAGGTCATTTCTTGTTCATCATCCATGAAGATGTTTGCCCACAAGCAGTGGTAAAAAGCACAGAGGACAGAAAGCCCTCAAAAGGAGAAAATAAAACACAACAGAGCCAAGCCACATACTTTCCATGTCACAATCCCCACCGCCTAACATTCCGTTCCCTTCGATGAGGAAACAATATAATGTACAGTCCTGTCACCATAGCTATTAATAACTTGGATGACTTCCAGAACCAAACGGGCACAGGGGCATATTGTGTCCCTGGTAATCACATCACTGTTGAGTTGTTTTCTCTCTGAGACCTGCCTCTGTGTCTCCCGCCTGCCACGTGTGAAGGTTCTAATTTTCCAGTCACACACAAGCCCTGATTAGTTGTGATAAGGCTGTAAGGAGGGCTGATTTTTTTTAAAGAGGCTTAGAAAACCACAAAGAACTCTGAGTTCCAAAACACTCTATTAGCACTTTTCAGTCCTATTTTAGAAAACCAATGGTGAAAACGTAAACTGGAGTGCGTTGGGAAGGTTTTTCATCAAAGTATAGTTGTAATTTGAAGTAGGAGTTTTGCATTTATACCCCCTAATGGCCAGCATGATTAAGAGAAGCTTGGCTCCGCTGTTTACAGCGAACTTTGATTAAATACAAACAAGCATGTGGAATAAAAAAGAAATAAAATCCCTTTCAGGATGTCCTGGGGTCCTTACCCAGAAGAATTATCCTGGAGGAAAAAGAAGAAAAGACACGAGGAGCTGGCCGTCTGTCTCTGTTCCCTTCCTTCCCACTCTCTTCAGTCCTTTGTCCAACTGTGTGATTTGGCTGCTCTGGTCTCTTTAGAGTTTCAGCTTTTCAAAAAGCAGACACCACACCAGCTTATTACATGTTCGGCATCCATCACTGTGGGCTTTATGAAATGTCAAGGAATAATAAGACCTATTCTTACATTGTGACGGCCTGGATTTTTTTTTTTCCCTGAAATAAGGAAGCTGAGCGTCCCGTGTCTGCATTTTCCTCTGGGCCTTAGACAGCAGGAAGCCAGGAGCACTGAACACGGGTCAGTGTGAAAGGGGACAGGTGATTATACTCTTGGGGGCTTCTTTCCTACAACTCTTTCCCCCGATCCCTTCTGTTCCCGCTTCTATAAAAGGAGTCGGCACAAAGCAACCACCATGTAAACCAACATCAGAAAAGTGGAAAGAGTTCATCTGTCAAGAGGAAAGAGAAAATCTGTTGCAGCTACAGAACAGTGATGGCAACGTGAGTGAGAAGTAGATCGTCGGCAGTAAAGGGGACTAGTTTTCTTTCAGAGACTCCAACTCTGTGCGAAGGGAAGATGCACAAAGTCTTTGAGAAAAATGGTGGGGAGACCAGGTAACACAACCTGACAGTAACCCAGGTGGTCTCTGGGGGATAAGCTTGTAGACAGGCAAGGCTGAGGGAGGCCAACTCATTATCTTTTCACAGTGTGGAGCAGAGTCTGCGGGAAAGTGGTGCTTACGGAGAACAGTTCTCTTATTTAAGAAATAATTTCACTCTTGTGCTCTGCTAGGCTGAGGTTTTTACCTCCCCTTCCTCCTCTTCTTCATCTTTCTCCTACTTCTCCTCCTTTTCCTTCTCCTTCTTCTTCTTCATACTGTATAAAATAGGAGTTCAGTGGTTGTCTGCGTATAACATTAATTTAAAATGACCTTTCTAGTTTCAAGAATTGGAAAGGTCACTTTGAATTAAAGTGAACTGTCTCCTCCCCCTTCTTTTATCCCTGACAAAGATGCCAGGCCATACATGACCATGTTTCCTTTCTTATATTCCTTTTTACAATAAACTCTGCATTTTCCTCTTAGAAAATAAGGCCTCAGAGGGCAGTATTAGGTTCTCCTTAGCTTTCCCCTCTGCCTCTTACTCTCTCTTCCTCATCATCTTCACTCTTATTTGCTCTTTGGAAGCAACTCCAGTGTCCTCACCTTCTCTGGGAACTTTTCCAACACCATGCCCATGTCACACAGTTCCGAACGGTGTGAGGGGGGCTACAAAAATATTCATCCATTATTGCACTTAGCGTGGTAGACCCCAGTCTATTCATTGGTTTTTTCAGAGTTTTTTTCTTTTTTGGGGGGTGGTTTGTGAGGATGGAGGCTGATGCTTTAGGATAGAGGAAGACTTTTAAGAAAATGAATACAATTTTATTAATATAACATTAAATCCCCAATGGGACTTCTGTTTCTGTCCAAGATGGAGGGACAAGGTCTGGATTTACCTAAAACAATCAAAAAATGGACAAAATATATGAAACAATGGTTTTCAAGACACAGGATATCAGGCAATGTAGGACACTTATCCCTGAGAGGTGGGAAACAAATGACATAGGTTCTAAAGTTGCCCTAGCTTACTGCCTTGAGAGAGTTTCCAAGCCACAGATCAGGAATTGAGAGCTGAGGTGGATCCAGATGGATTCTGAGTTGAGGAGAAGGAGCTGGGAGACCAAAGTCACCACAGTTCACAAGACAGAGTAATGGGAGGGGTCTGCAAAGAGAGAGAACTCTGGAGATCTGCAGGAGGCCCATCTCAGAGATTCAGCTGATTTATGATATACACATGCATGTGAGAAAACTACCCAAGGCTGGGAAAAAGTCACCCAAGGATTAGAGGTAACAGTATCCAGCACTCACAAAGGCCCAGGAGCAATGCTAGACTAGAAACCTCCTGATTCTCAGGGCACTAGGTAGGAGACATAGAAGACTTTTGCCTGAGTAAAGGGGAATGATTAGGCTAAACTGAAGACTACTAAAATCCTGTCCAACAAATCATAAAAGGAGGGATCAAACAGTGTCCTAGATAATTTATCTGTATCCCTGAACTAAGCTGAAAAATATTTATATGAATACACAAATTTCTAACACCCAACATGATAAAATTCACAATATCTGACACTCAGTCAAAAATTACCAGGCAGGAAAATACAATCCATAAAGAAGGGAAAAATCAATTAACTGAAGCTGACTCAGAAAAGACATAGATTCAAGAATTAGCAGACAAGGACATTAACACAATTATTATACCTGTAGTACACATATTCAAAAAGTTAAGTACATATATTTGAAATATAAAAAAGAACCAAATCTAAATTTTAGGCATGAAAACTACACTGTGTGGAATGAAAAGTATACTGGATGGGATGAATGGCAGGTTAGATATTTAGAAGAAAGGTTAGTGAATTTTAAGACCTAGAAATAGAAACCATCCAAGATGAAACACAGAGAAGAGAATTTAAAAATATATATAAAGAGTATGTCTGAGCTGTCAGAGCTTCAAGCAGCCTAAAATATGTGTAATTGGACTCCCTGAAAAAGAGGGGAAAGAAGAAAAAAATTGAAGATATAATGCCTGAAAATTCTCCAGGTTTTGATGAAAATAGAAAACCTACAAATACGATCAAAATAATGAGTGTCCCCAAGTACAAGAAACATGATGAAAACTGTACCAAAACACACCATAATTAAATTGTACAAAAACAGTGATTTTCTTTAAAAAGTGTTATAGCAACCAAAGAAAAAGGACAAATTATTCAGAGAAAAACTAACAATGATAGCAGATTTCTTACCAGAAACAATGCAAGTGGCAAAACAACTGGGCAACATCTTCAAAGTACTGAAAGAAAAAAAACTATCAATCTAAAATTCAATAATGATCAAAATATCTATCAAAAATGAAGCTGAAACAAAGACATTTTCAGTCATATAGAAGCTGAAAGAATTTGTCACTAGCAGACCCTTACTAAAAGAAAGGTTGAAGGAAACTGATACCAAACTGACATGTGGATGTACATAAAGAAATGAAAAGCACCAGAAATCATAATTACATGGGTAAATACAGAAGATTCTTTTATTATTTTAAAAATCTTCTGAAAAGAAAATTCAATATTTAAACAAAAAATTAACAAAATATTGTGGGGTTTATAACTTTTATATAAATATAATGTATAACAACAATAGTACAAAGGTTGTGAGAGGAAAAATGGAAGTTTACTATTGTGAGATTCTTGTAGTGTGTGTAAAGTGGTATAATATCATGGGTGTCTTACTGTGATAAGGTTAAAATCTGTACTATACACCATAAGGAAACCACTAAAATAACAAATTGAGTATAAATGCTTTCTGATAAGCTAACATTAGAGAGAAGTGGAATTCTAAAAAACACTCAATCCAAAAGAGGGGGGAAAAAGGAAAAATGGATAAAAGAACAAATGAGACAAATAGAAAACACGTAATGATGGTCAGCTTAAACTGTGTCAATAATCACACTAAATGTAAATGCTCTAAATACCCCAATTAAAAGATAGAGAGTGTCAGGTTAGACAAAAAACCAAGACCCAACTCTAAACTGCATAAAAGAAATGCACTTTAAATATCAAAACAAAAAAGATTAAAAGCAAAAGTATGTAATATACATTTTGTTAAAACTAATAAAAATAAAACTAAAGTAACTTCATTAATATCAGACAAAGTAAACTTCAGAGTAAAGAATACCAGGGATAAAGACAGTCATTTCTCTAAAGGTTCAATTCATTAAGAGTATATAATAATCCTAAATTTATGCACATAACAATAGAGATTATAAATACACAAGAGGTACAGATCACATATTGATAAAGGATGTATATCCAGAATATATAAGAAACTCTCAAACTCAGTAATCAGAAACCAAATAACCCAATAAAAAATGGGGGAAAAAATTTAAACAGATACTTCACCAAAGAGGATATATGAATGGCAAATAAGTACATGAAAAGATTCTCAACATCATCAGCCTTTAGGAAAAGGTAAATTAAAACCACAATATGATGCCACTACACAGCTAATTTCATGGCTAAAATTATAAAGATTGATAAGGTCAATTATTGGTGGGAATGTAGAGGAACTTGAACTTTTATACACTGCTGTAGGGGATGTAAAATGGTATAATCACTTTGGAAAACAATTCGGAAATTTTTGAAAAAAATGTAAGCATACATCTATCATATGGTCCAACCATTCCACTCCTCTACATTTACCCAAGAGATATGAAAGCAGATGTCCCTACAGAGACTTGTACATGAATGTTCATAGTCGTTTTATTTGTAATAGCCCAACACTGGAAGCAACCCACGTGTCCATCAACAGGTAAATGGATAAATAAATGGCAGTATATCCATACAATGGGGTGCTACTCAGCAATAAAAAGGGATGAACTATTGATACACACTGCGATATGAACAACTCTCAAAATAATTATGCTGGGGGGAGGAAGATAGGCAAAAACGTGCAAAATGTATTATTCTATTTATTTACATTTTTAGAAAATGCAAACTAATCTATAGTGACACAGAGTGGATCAGTGGTTGCCTGAGGACACAGGGAGGGGCAGACAGAATTACAATGGAATGTGAGGAGACTTTGGGGGCTGATGGGTGTGCCCATTATTTTGATTGTTTTGATAGTTTCACAGATATATATACACATGTCAAAACTTATCAAAGTACACACTTTAAATATATGTAGTTTATTACATGTCAATTATGCTTAAATAAAGTTGTTTTGTTTTTTTTTTGGTGAGGAAGTTTGGCCCTGAGCTAACAACTGTTGCCAATCTTCCTCTATATTGTATGTGGGTCACAGCCACAGCATGGCTTGATGAGTGCTGTAGGTCCACGCCCGGGATCCAAACCTACAAACTCCAGGCTGCTGAAGCAGAGCATGTGAACTTAACCACAGGCTGGTCCCTTAAATAAAGCTATTTTAAAAAGAAAGGATTAACATCAATTATAGCTTTGGGAGAGGCCCTCTCAAGGTGAAGAGGTATAAAGCTCAAGCTTTAGAAGTTCCATAGTAAATATTTCTCTTTACATCTCTGTCTCTCTTCCTAGAGCTCCTTAAAGATTCATCTTTGTATCCCTGTGCCCAGCAGAGCAACTGTCACAGACAATTGATCAATTAGTTCTTCTAACTGACTGATCAGAGAAAGCAATGCTTAGTCTCTGGGTGCTATCCAAGGTCATAAGACAATGCCAGGTGGAAAGTGAATGCAGGGTTGTAGGAGAGACCTGGAGATTCGATGAGTCAGTGTTTGGTCAAGGAAGCAGAGTCGCTAGGGTATAATAAACCACTACACACAACAAAGGATTTGTTTTAGATATTTAACCTCAGGCAACCATGGGTGCTGATGAAACATTCCACGGGAGACCATTTCCCCGAGTTCTGATGCCGCAGCTTGAAGTCAGCAGAGCAGACAGTCAGGAGAGAAAAATGACATGGAGTAGGGAAGACGGGACCAATGGGAACCAGCCAGAGTGAGTGGACCACACAAGGATGGACCAGAATCTTTCAGTTTCTCACTGCCTCTGGTTCTCTACTTTTAATAAGGGGGATGTCCTTCCGGAAAAACTGACCCCGTTGCCATATAGAAGAAAAGAAAGGTGACGATGATCCTCTGAGACACACATTCACTTTGCAAAGTTTCACTTGCAAAGTCTTAAAAAATACTCCCATCTACCAATATTTCTATCTCATTACTACCCAACATGGATCTTTTACTTCACTACTTTTCTCACCACCCATTATTCTCAACTCTTCCAAAGCTTAACTCCAATAATCCTTCCACATGTAAGTTTCCAGGCACAGTATAAGATGATTTTGCAATTTTTTTATATTCTATATAGAATGCTAATAGTCCTGTGGAGCCAGAATAATGTCTTTTTGTTCCACGTATTTATTTAGAAAGTGAAAATTCAGTAGACACTTTCTGACTGATTGACTAAAGGCTCTGAAAAGTCTAGCAGGTGTGCAGAACAACCTCCTCTCCTACTGTTTGAGCAGTTTCCAAATTTAGTTTGACTTCCTTATCTATGGAGCCAATGGGATTTATTCAAAGTAATATAGAGAGTTTTCTAGATCAATATTGCTAAGTGTTCATTATCAAGAATCTCCTGAACACCACCAGCAAATCTGAATCGTTGATTTGAGGAAGCTAATTGGTTTCTTTCAAGTTCCTTGAATTAATTCTGGCATTATTTTTCAAGTGAAACTCCAACCTTAATAGTTCACAAGGGCATTTTATGAGCTCATTACAAGACATCAAATAAATGTAACACATTAGAAGTCATTTAAATGAGTGGAAGGATGTAACAAGAAAAGCCATTCAGAATGACCAGATCATGGAGGATTTTCTTCTCTGACAAAAGATTTTTAAAAAGTCATATTGAAGACACAGTGGAAATTCAATTAGAAAGGATCACAGAACATTGAAGACATATTCCCTATACTGAAATGTCATCAAAATAGCTTTCTTCATATTAAAAGTATAATTTGTGGTTCAGTTAAAGGGCTTGAAATATAATACAATGATTAGGTGCTATCCTTTAGGAACCTGATCAGATTTAGCGGGGAGAGAGAGAAATTTGACTTGGAAAGGAAAACAGGTAGCTTTGGTCTGATTTAAACTATGAAGTGCAACTTTATATATCTTCTTCCTCATTCACCCAAAGTGTCAAAAATAAAGGTTTATTCCTTTGATAAAGAGTGCTGCATCCAAGAAAAAAAGCAATGTTGTTTATTTAGAAAGTCAACAGTTGGTCCTTATTGGGACAACCAAGAGAGACTATTGGGACTACTGGCGAGATGGCTCAATCTTGTCCTGAGAATGTTCTGGATAATACTCAGCGACTAATCTCAAGAACTTCAGGACTGGAAGCAAGACGCAAAATACTCTGAGCAGAATATTTCTCAACATAATTGAATTGGCACAATTTGCTAGGTCAGGAATAAAAGTTTGTTTTTGGTAGGGAGGTTGTCTCAAGTTTGCTGTTTGCTAAACTAAGTAGTTTAGTACTTTTTCCAGAAAGTGACCCTTTGTTACTAGGGAACTTAATCTTTTTCAAGCAATCATGAAAATTCAGGGGAGATGCTCAGGGAGTGATGAAAGAGGGCAAGTCTTTAATTGGCCACATCTACTGAGTCCATCCTGTTACTCAATTAGCACATCACTGTCACACCCTGAGATTCTTGGGACAGCGTTCATTCTTTGTATTGGGTAGCTTCAGGATGGGTAAATCCTGTGTGTTGTTTTGCTGCATGTACTCATTTTGAAACATCTTCATTCTCTACCAAAATTATTGAAGATGAGTCTGATAAAACCATAGGCAATGTGAAAAGAGTGAAACACTTTTTTAAAAAAGCCAAGTAAGCAGGAAGAGAAATAAAGATTAAAAAAAAAGAAGCAGCAATGAATCAAGAGTAAAAAAATTAATCCTCTAATAATAAAATATTATGTTTTGGGGGGTTTGTTTTAAATTTTTTATTGTGGGAAATAATAAACATTAACAAAGCAGACAGAGTGATAAAACACATCCTCATGTACCCATACCCACACCCCAGCTTCAAAAATTACCAACTCAAGGTCAGTATAGTTTTATTTTACCCCCACCCACTCCTCTCCCTTATTATTTTGAAGAAAATCCTAGACATCACATCATTTCATTTTTAAATATTTCAGTGTGTATTGCTAAAATAAATGAAAGCTTATTTAAAATTAACAATCACAATATTTCACATCCAAAAATTAATAATTCCTTAATGTAATCAAATATCCTGTTAGTGTACAAACTTTTAACTTTCTCATTAATGTCACATTTTTTATAGTTTGTTTGAATCAGGATCCAAATAAGATCTACTATTGCAATTGGTTGATATATCACTTAAGTATTGTATGACATATTGGTGTCCCCCCCTCCTCGCCATCTATTAGTTTTTCCTTGTAAACCATATTTAGAAGACACCCAGTCATTTGCCTTTTGAAGTTTTCCCCAGTCTGGAGCATGACCTTTTTTTAAAGGAGTACACCCAAAGAGAAATCAATGCCAGTGCCGTCTGTTGAATTTCAGGAGCCAGTTCCTTTTACTTTGAGTTCACAAACAGTAACTTTTTAAGAAAAATTTTCGTTGTCATTCAACAAATATTTTTTTACAGCATTCTTGCCATCTTGTTAATCAATTTCAGTTCTTTAGTTTTCCTTTGGTTTTGTGACCCACGAATAAAATATATTTGTCTGTTTTCTCTTGAGAATTATTGCCAAGGAGTATCATGCTAAATTTGAATAAGGAATTGTAGCAGACATAATGCTAGAGTTGTCACCAAATCCCATCTCACTCTCCCTCCCTGGGCATACCAAAAACTACATTGTCCAGCCCCTCTTATAGTGTGATGCCAAGTGACCAGATCCTGGCCGATGGGATGTGGGCAGAAGCCACTTCTTAGCCTGACTATAAAAATCTCTGTACCTTTCTCTGTTTTTTTTTTCTCTCCCACATGTTTAAGGTGACAGAATCCTGGGTATACACACTTGGAAGACAGACTGGGACATGAGTGAGACCCAAAAGTTTGTGTCATACTAGCTGAAATTTTGGGGTCTGTTACCACAGCGTCATCTAGCCTCATCTATCCTGACTGATCCTAGAATTTGAGGACTAAAATGTTTTCAGTCTGTCATTTGCAGTCTGGCTGAGAACATTACAAAACCCCTATTGGAGTAAGACTCCCGCTTACATAATAAACTTACTTATTCAATCATATATTTATTAAATAAATGAATCAAGACAGATTTTGAAATTGAACAATGCATATAGGCTAGAGGATTTTATATATATATATATATATATATATATATATATATATATTTAGCAAGCAGTAAAATACTTATTTTCATCACATTTACTTTAAAATCCACATTTTTTTTTATATCAATATATTGAAAGGAAATAAAATGGGTACTGGAAATAGGAGCCACTGCTCCTTTGGTTGATATCAGATCAGTGTAGAAGAAAATATTTTGTTTCCTTTAAATGTTTGATTTGAAGGCAATTATTTTTCAGCATTAAGGGGAGTTTTCAGCCAAATAATCTATTACTGTGAAAAAAACGCTAAAACCAACTTTTCATTATATAAGTTCTTCAAAAAATCAAAAAGAAGAACTTATGTAATCCATTTTGGTGGAGTTTTGGAGGGAGCAAAGCAACATCCGTATGACCCCGAGCCATCTGTCATCCCTGGATTGGGGATTCTCTGGGACACGTAGAGCTCTCTCTGGGACCACCCTTAAAAAGTCAAATCTTGTGCCCACCAAGGGTCAGTCCCCACAGATCATACTACCTTACTTAACCAAAACCTGTTTCTATTCTATCTTGTTAATTGTGAAGTAGACAAGCAGTAGAGCTGGAAAGAGAATATGCATTTTAGCCTAATGATACAATATAGAATCACAGAAATTTAGCAATGGAAGATCATAGAGATTATGTTACCTAATTCCATTATTACTCAGATGAAGAAACTATGTCACAAAAACCTAAGAGGCTTATACAAGGACAGAACGTAGGCAGTGATGGACACTGACAGCTCTATACCCAATTTTCTGACTCTGGTTCTGAGCCCTTCCATCTCTCTTTGCATGGAGAATCATTTTAACACAACTCACACATGCCAAATAAACTGACTTATTACAAACCTGGTGTAAATATTCATGGGACATAGAATAAGCATTCTTGTCACTAATGGACATAGGAGACGACCTTGTTAAAAATGTAGAATAACCTAGTGAGAGGCAGATTGTTAAAACAGAAAAAAAATGAGTTTTGAAGATTTAAGTTCAAATGTCATCTCTACTGCTTTCTAACTTTGGAAAAATTACTTACATTGTATGAACCTTAGTTTCCTCACTTATAAAATGGAGATAATAATACCCTCACGCAGAATTCCTGGGACAGTCATCATGTCCTTAGCTCTCAGTGGGATGGATACAACAGTGTAGTCACTACGGTGTTGCAGAATGGAAAGTTCCCGTGTGTGCTGGTGCCTCCCGAGGTCATGGAGAATCCCAAATAAAGATCTGGAAACTCATAGAGTGCTATTTTATTACCAGTTTCCACTTTAAATTTTGAGCATCCTGGCAAACAAACCCACGATAATCTATTTATTAAGCCACTGATGTAAATGCTTTTTCTAGTGAATCAACTCTGTGTATTTTCTAGAAACATAAGTGAACAAAACCCTATCTTGCTTTCATGCCACCTTAATTGCCACAACTAGCTCTAAAACTCCATTTTAAACCTAGTTGGTTCAAGGTGGCAAGAAACATATAGAACTCCATTTGTTTAGGCTATTTGCAAAGGGAAATCCAGCCTGTCAGCAAGCACATTCTATTGATGTGGTATGTGGTTGTACATCAGGAAAACAGAGACACTTAAAATTGGGCAGCACTGAGCACACCCCTGGTGTGATGAAGTGTGAGACGAACGTAACACAGAACTCAAAAACCGATAGAAACTAACACTCTCACTGCAGTGAGATATCTGTACGATATAGGCACAGGGTGAAAGGAATTCGGAAATGTCACCAGAAACTTGCTCTTTCTCTGATCCTTCCTCATTTAACTCTTACTTTCACTTTCTACTGACAAGCACATATTTTTTTCATAGAAAGAAAAACATAAAGTTACAAAATACTATTTGTCCCCACTAAAATCAACACTATATGCACAGGGCACTAATACATAACTTTTACAGCATTTTAAAATAACACATATACATATGAAATTTGTTTCTCCTCTGAAAACAACACAAGTTTAATTTTGTTATTATTCAGAATTTAAGTAAGCAATCACATGTGCTACTCTGAAGGAAATAAAAGATGTGTGTGTTAGAGTCACACACATAACAGAGGCAGTCATTTAAAATATTGCTATCAGACCACATGAAAATAAGGTTTGCCTTAATGCTTTTAAATTGTGAAGGAGAAAATAGATCTGGGCAGAAAAGAGCTTCAGTGAAAGCTTAGTTTTCTCAGGGTGTTTTTTGTTTTTATTTGTGTGTGTGTTTGTGTTTTAGTTTTTGTTGTTGATTGTGTGTGTGTGTGTAGAAGGTGAGGGAAGGGATACTTATTTCCAATGACCACTGAATTTGACCTGTATTCGAATGTGCTAGGCAAACTGAGAAAAGTCAGAATGTGTTCAACCATTTGACTTTCCAGGTCAGATATCAAAACAAAAACTATGGGATTACATCAGAGAGCATATTAGAAATTCCTGGGATGAGGGGAGAAAACGTGTGTAACTTTCCTAACTACCGTGATGGGGCATGAACTATATGAGGAAGCTATCATCACCATTGGCAAATGCTTGTTATGTAAGGCATTGAGCTCCCTATAAAGAAAGTGAATACCAATGAATTCAAAATGTAAGCAACCCAAGGCCTGATATTGGAGTTAGCCTGAACTTTCCTGCCTGTTTCCACACAGATAAGAATCCTAGTCTATAATGAAACTGAACATCCACATTGGCACATAAATCCATGATGGGACATGTGAGCACAAATAGTTCAAATTGCTCAGAGGGAGAAAGTCAAAAGCACATTGTGCAATCTGACTCTCTGGAATGTCAATGTGATGCATGAATCACCTGACAGGCTTTGCCTCAGTCCATTTAAAGACATTATTCAAAGAAACGCTGTCTACACATCACTGCCCAAAAAGGAGACTTTCCCGTTTCAAAATTAAATGAACTCCACAGCCAATTTCTTAGGAGCAGGTGTCATGACTACTGAATACCTGAAAATCCACCCTGTGTTCAGTCCTTGTGGGTTATCAAGGATACACTTTGGGAAACTAGAGATTTGGAAAGAGCATAGTGTAAAGGGTCAGAAATCCTAGATTCTAGATTGTGCCAAACCACTTCCCAAACAGGTGACCTTGAGCAAGTACCTTAATCTCACTGAGCTTTCATTTCCTTCTTTGTTAAGGAGTTCTTGAATTTTCTATCACACAGGAGTTGCATGAAAATCAAAGGAAAGAATGTATTTAACAAAGTTTGATGAAGTCTAATGCACATAGACATTATAATAATTAATATAATATTTTTATTATTCTAAAAGCAGAAGCTTCTGAAAAACAAGTTTTTAGTTGAAGAAATAGGAGTAAATGAGATTGTCCAAGAGAACTTACAGTGTCAGTCAGAAAGATGCAAAAGAAATAAAAAACATGAAGAAGACTAATATTTAGGAATAAGTCCTACCCGAGATCTAACAAAGGAAACTAAGAAAGGATGGTAGAAGTAGTGTGTAACTAGGCATGTCTGGTGTTATAGGAGACAAGGATGGAGAGGAGTGGCCATAAGCGTCATGCAACACAATGGCAAGGAGGAAGATCACAACTAAATGGAGATCTTTAGGTTTGATAATTAGGAAGTCACAGCTCTGTTTCTATTACCTGATTCTTCTCCTGGTCATGGGCCACATGTCCTGCTTCTCTAAATGTCTGGTAATTTTAACTGGATGCTTGACATCATCAATATTGTTCAGTGTCTGAATTCTTGCCTTCCTTTCAAGAGCACTGGGCTTTGTTCTGGAAGGCAATTTATTTGAGCACCAATTGCCCTTACAAGTGTTTGTTTTATTTTTAAGCTTCATCTGAGTGGATTTAGAGTAGCTTTTCCCCAGGGCTCATTTAGTCTTACTCATAAGGTATGGCCTTTCTGGAGCCTCTACAGGTGTTCCTTATTTTATTGTACTTTGCTTCATTGTGCTTCACAGACACTGTATTTTTCACAAGACCCTCTCCAGCAAAAAGATTATGACTCACTGAAGGCTCGCATGATGGTTAGCATTTTTTAGCAGTGAAGTATTTTTTAATTAAGGTATGTACATTGTTTTTTTAGACATAATGCTATTGCACACTTTATAAACTACAATATAGTGTAAACATAACTTCCATATGCACTGGGAACCCCAATGCAAGTGTCACACGAAAATATTCACTTTATTGCAACGGTCTGGAATGGAACCCGCCATGTCTCCAACGTCTGCCTGTGCTGAATGTCCCGGGTATTCAATAAGGTCTTTCTGCTCAGACTAGAGGGAACTCAAATATCTCCCAGCTCTGTATGAAACCTCATAACTTTTTCAGTTTGTAGTTCCCTGGTGGTT
Source organism: Tapirus indicus (assembly GCA_031878705.1). NCBI lineage: Eukaryota > Metazoa > Chordata > Mammalia > Perissodactyla > Tapiridae > Tapirus > Tapirus indicus. The sequence goes on along the minus strand of CM062930.1, from coordinate 3,745,015 downwards.
ATCTTTCCTTAATAGTTGTTCTTTACCCTACTATTAGTTCAGACTAATATTCAGACAAAGACTTGAGGGATACTCAGAGTTGATCCTGGAGCTCTTTCTCTACATAGCTCCTTGCTCTCCAGTATTCTGCCCCACAAATTCCAAGTGTGCATTACCTATGAAATTGCCTGCGAGCCAGCAATCTCAGCCTCCCTGAACTCTGATCTCTATCACCTCGTCTCAGTGAAGCCCCATGCTCTGCTTGGGCTCCCTGTTCCTGGGCCATGATCCAGAAGGATCATCCAGGCAGAAAGCCAAGGCATCGAGGGATCACCTCATTATATGGATTATGTTCCTGTCACGGATTATATTCCTGTGCTACCTTTTGTCTGAAAGGTAACTGAAAAACATATATTTTGTATAGTTGTTCTAGTTATTTATGGCTAGAGGGCTAGTCAATTACCAGAAATCAAGACGCTAGCAAGACTCACAACCAAAGAATTCAGGAGCCGCCTTCAAGAGGCTTCCAGTAGTCAACAACGGGTAAATCTGAATATAAATTTAAGATCAATAAATGCAATAAATTGAAATACATCAAAGATGTTAATTCATGTGTGTATGACAATACTTAAATCTCATGGTCATATTTAGAGGATGTTACGAAAATAACTCAATGTTTTGAAAACAAGTAAATAAAAAGACACAATTCAGCACTTACATTGCCTTACATGTAAGAATTTTACCTCAGGGTAATTGAATAATATGTGAGGGAAATATACCTTTTTTTACAGACAATAAATAAAAAAGGAGTGATCACATTAAGATATCACCATTTTAAGAGGCCAGCCCGGTGGCGCAGTGGTTTAGTTCGTGCTTTGGCAGCCCGGGGTTCACAGGTTCAGATCCCCGGCGTGGACAGATGCACCGCTTGTCAGCCATGTCATGGCGGCGTCCCATATAAAGTGGAGGAAGACGGGCACGATGTTAGCCCAGGGCCAGTCTTCCTCAGCAAAAAGAGGAGGATTGGCAATGGATGTTAGCTCAGGGCTGGTCTTCCTCACACACACACAAAAAGATATCACCATTTTGCAACCCCTAAATTACTTTTATCAATTCTAGGCAGATTATCAATGGCAGCTATCTTTACAAAAAAAAAAGATGGCTAGACATCACGTGCTTCCTAATAAAAATATAAAATACTGTTTATGAGGAATTTTTGCATAAAAAGTGAAATAAAAGAAAAATATAATTCAAATCTCATCAAAACTCTAGGTCTAAGTACCAATTACAGAAAATACCGATTCAAAGGAATTACACAACAGGAGCACAGCAAAATGTGGACTGTAAAAATCTCTTCAAGGTAAACAAGCCGGTTCCTTCAATAAATAAAATGCAAGGAAAAAAAGGAGAGGATACATATTTATTAAAAGAGATTTAAGAGATAAGTCAACTAATTGCAACATATGGACCTTTAAGGAAATTCTGAATCAAACAAACTGTAGGACAGAAAAAGAGAATCAGAAAAATATAACACTGGATATTTAATAATAGTAAGGAATTATTAATTTTTGAGTGTGATAATAGTATTGAGGTTACATTTTGAAAGAGTCCTTGTCTTTCAGAGATGCATATCGAAATATTTATGGAAGAAATGATATGATGTATGGGATTTGCTTGAAACTGATCAGGAAGGAGGGGAGCTTATAGACGGTAAGGTAGGATTATAGATGAAGTAACACTGTCCTCAAGTTAATTTTTGAAGCTAGGTGATTAGTACAGGAAATTATTATACTATCCTCTCTCTCTACTTATTAGAATTTTGAAATTTGCATAATAACTTTTTAAATAATGTCTTTAAAAGCACCTTACCATTGATACTAGTTTAAATAAAAGAAGTTTTGGGATCTCTAGCAATATAATAGATTTCTTGATATTAAAAAGATAGTCAAAAGTTAACATTCTCGGGGGCCGCCCGGTGGCGCAACGGTTTAGTCCGCGCTTGGCAGCCCGGGGTTCGCGGGTTCGGATCCCGGACGCCCGCCGACGCACTGCCTGTCAGCCATGCTGTGGCGGCGTCCCATATAAAGTGGAGGAAGATGGGCACGATGTTAGCCCAGGGCCAGTCTCCCTCAGCAAAAAGGGGAGGATTGGCAACAGATGTTAGCTCAGGGCTGGTCTTCCCCACAAAAAAAAAAAAAAAAAAAAAAAAGTTAACATTCTCTAAATTCCATAAGAAAGGAAGGAAGGAAGCAAAGATAGAAAGAAAAACCATGGTCAATACAAAAATATTTTCGGTGTTTATATACAGTTTGACAAAGTTATGAAAATGATAAGTCGAGGTCACCCAAAATTGCTACAAAATAAGGCTAATTTTAAAGCATTTTTACTTATATCTTTGCTAAGACGCCCCAAGAGGCATAAACAAGAATTCACATGCAGAAGGAAGAATAACCCACTGAATAACATTTAATAAGCACTTTGCCATTGTGCAGGCACAACTAGAAATTGGAAGGCCCGTTTTTCATATGAGATTGTGGTCTTCGGGTGCGAGCAGCTCCTCTAGGTGGCTCCTGCCTTTACAGATCTGTATGGGAAAGGACTCAGGGCTGCTACCTGCGGTGGTGTGTGCCGGGCAGCACATCGCTGGACCGCATTCCACGGGACAAGGATCCCATCATAAACACTATAGATTGGCATATTCATTACCACATTTCCCAGTACAGGGCAGTAGTGTCATCTTCTAACAAAATCATAAGATGTCTTGGAGGGGTGCCTTTTTCTAATGTGTGTAAAGTCTCCCTAAGACAAGCTGGCTTCCCTTGTGACAGAATCTCTAAAAGTTTGGCAGGTTTTACCATATCCCTTCATTTTTAAGAGTAGAGATTTTTTAATCTCACAGACCTGGGTTTGTATATCAACAGGAAATGTTCAGTCTTAAACTGTCTTACCCTATTTTGTTGTACTTTCTGAAGTTTTGTGGATTAGATACTTATGCAGATTCACGAACTGCTATTTTAAAAATATAGCGGGGAAAAATATCACTTGGCTCAATTATAGAAGACCAGACCACGTACACCTTGGGCAAGTCATTTAACTTTCCCTATCATCAGTTTGGTTTGTTGTTTAAAAAGGATCATAATCCCTTGCCTATTTGTTAAGACTGCTCCGATGAGGAAGTGTGATCACATGAGCTGTGAAACACCATCAATGTCCACAATTTTGGGGGTAGACGATGGGAGAATGATAGGTATCCAGTTGTTATTTAATGAGCACGTTTGATAAGTAACATCATTGAGCAATTACTATGTAGCAGGAATTATTAGCAGGGTGTTATGTGTATTAACTCATTTAATCCTCACACAACCCCAGGAGATTAGCATGAACATCTCCTTACAAAGATGAGAAAACTGAGACCAAGAAAAGTTAAGTAATTGCCCAACATTCCACAACTCTTATCACTAGCAAGTGGTCGGGTCAGGATTCCTAGCCGGACAGCTGTGTTCTTATTTATTTGATATTTATTATAAATCATATTGATTATTGATATTTATTTGACAGCCCTGGTAGGACAGATAAAGGGACAGGCAAGTCCCTGCTAGGCTAACAATTTGGTCCCTCGGGCTAAAAAGATTTGTTAGACACATGTTAAGAGAAGCTGAGTACTGGACAGGGAAGACAGAAATGGAAGAAGAAAGGACCACTGAGGTAGTGTGGGGGCTGTGTCCCAAGCACTTGAAACCCTCACACCTGTCGGCCCACTTAGCAGAACAAAAGCCCTGAAGTTATGAGAGCATTAACTACCACATGTTATTACTCAAGCATTCCCCTTGAAGAAATTGCTCCCATAACCAACCCACGGAACTTTATCAAAATACTGTTTCTAATCATGTACAGGAATCTTTCAAAGAGAAGTTGTAGAGAATAAAATTTCTCCCTCTCACTATCTCCCAGGAATGTTTTGGAATTCCTTATAAATTACCATCCTGGGCAACCACCCATGTGATGGCCCTTCTGTATGGCTTGAAGGACAGGTTCCCTGCTAGGAGAGAAACTGCAGTCTAGTTCAGGAAACAATCATAAACATCTGACAATTATCTCAATTCACAAAGCTTTCTTTAATCTTCTTTTGATCATTGTTTCCATAATCATGTTGATTTCGTCTTCTCACTTGTCCACTACAACCAATTAGTTACCATTGGAATTCTGCCCATATCATCTCCCACCCTCTCTTCTTTTCCATTCCCAATGCCACCAGGTTCATTTGGGCCCTCCCAGGAGAAGTGATCAGGTGTTCTTCAATCCCCATCACCCTAGGAATTGGCCTAGGGCTGCCCGCTAAGAAAAAATAACCCAAAGCAGCCACGATGAATACGATTTGCTATATTTGATAATAAACCAAGAAATTATCTGCTAATAAGTGACTAAAATGTTTAACACATACCTGCCTAATTCTGATGGTTGATTATATTTCTAGGTCCAGTGGGGAGTAAAACACTTTGAGTCTGAATAAAAATACCAGTAAGACTTAATTCTGCCTCCTGTTGTGCAGCAACCCTGCGGGGAAGAAAGGAAACATCTTTAGCCAAGAGGGGTGCAGAGATGGGGAGCTTCTCCCACTCCAGGAGGGCACAGTGTTGGCATTACCTGGCAACCATGGGTCCTAGGTAAGTCCCCTCTCATGTAGACAGAGGGGCAACACTCCTGTCATCTGTTCCCAGCAGGTACAACAGCAGTAGCATTTGCCAGGGGAGGGTCTGATACCTCAGGATTTTGAGGAAGCTGGGGCCTCAGACCCTCTTCTTTGGGAAGTGGCAAACAAGCAGGAGAGACACGGTCCCATAAGAACTTTTATCAATACAACACCCAGAACTCCAACCAAGGTTCAAGGAGGACAATGAAAATGTAAGTAAAGTCCTATAAAGTGAAACCCAATCCATTTTACTGAACCTTATCAGGGAACTAACTGTGAAAAAACCAGCCTGGATATTGATGAGGAAGTCCAGAAAGCCAGAGTTTTGCTATAATTATTCAGAGAAAAGAGGCAGTGATATGATCAAATTTAACTCATTACTAAAGCAGCGCCCTCAGTGGTAAAACAGATCATGAGATGTCACTGCCTTCCTCGGCCCTTTCTCTGTTCACATAACAACCTTCTGATTCACTCGGTGTCTCAGGCGCTATAGGGAGGCCTCCTGTCATAAGGGTGCTATAAGAACAGGAGTGCTCTATGTAGAGGACGTGAAAAGTCACAATATTTCCCTTTTTGAATTAATATTTTGACATTTATATCAGTTTCCCTGAATCCAAATAATCATGGGAATACTGAGATTTGCTTTTGCAGGAGTTCAAAGCTGAGGGCAAGACCCTGACCATGGTGACTTTATCCAGGTAGTGCCACCATCTGAAGCCACCTGGGACGCCTGACAAGCCCTCACCACAGCCTCCCCGAGCAGCGAGTATTATTAAGGGTATTTTAGGTGTCATTTTCGCTCTGTAAATGTGCCAGTTATTATCACCTCTGGGCTTCACTTTTCTCGTGTGTAAAATAATGGGTTGGCCTTGATGTTCTCTGAGAACTTTCCATATCTGTGTCTCTCATCGAAAATATCATTTGACTTTCTTTTCTCTCTTTTTTTTCTTGTTTTCTTTTAAATGTCGAAAAAGTGCAATCTCCTGTAAAACTTAAATCTTGTGGCTTGTTCTTGAGTCTGACATACTAAACAAATTAACTGTTTTCAGCTGATTAATCATGCCCTTCAGTTCTCATGGGAATTCGGGTTAGTTATGCATGAGAACATCTGCCAATTTTGACGCGAGGATGTCTTTCAGACAGGTAAGCCACCTGTGATGAAGTGATCCATTGAAGAAAGCCCATTTTCTTCTTGCGTAAATACAGGCCTGAACTATGTGTGAGCTGTCACACACATACCTCCCGATGCAATTCCAAAGAAGTGACATACTGCCATCACTCATGTTAATGTCTATTTGTGCCACAATATTGTTTGAAATAATTGACCAATTCATCCAAGGGAGCAGCAGACCTTGGTGCGGGAGAAGAGGGTGCTTTTTCAGTACTAATGAAAGAAATGACATTTCTGTTTACCATTTGTCAGCTTTAAATAGTCAATAAACGTTTGCAATGATTTCCAAATTTTGAGATGTGATTCACTTGTAAGGATATGCAATTTTTAAGATTTATAGATAGGGTGTTTCTTCCATAAACATTCAGCTTTGATAATTATCAGGGGAGCTATTCGTTCTGTCTCGGAAGTTAAATGCATGATAAATGGAATTCCTCTTATTGGCTGCAATTTTCTAAATGTAAAGAATACCTATTTCTTTGATAATTGACACAAATACGTTAATAATAATTTTAAAGCTTTTCAGTGCTGCAGATTGATAATAAGCCTGAAAGTATAGAATAGTATAATCTCTGTATTAAAATTGTTGTCATTTTTGAAGCAGATGCAACAAAAATCAGAATTTTCTTAGTGTTTCCAGTGACCCTCCTCAGATAGTCCTGACTGATAAAAGCCAATAGGGTCAAATAGGCCCTCCTCCTGTCAGCTCCCCATCTCCAAAGCAAGCTCCTCACTCCGCCATCCAGAAACCCAGCTGGAATCTGGAATCCAAAGAAAGTGTTTGCATTATCAAAGAACTCTCTCTTCACCAAGGGTCCACCCTGGGATTCCATTCTAGTGACTTTACAGAAGGCATCTAATTACTCATTAGTTAGTTCCCATAATCTGCTTAAGAAGTTGTTTACTTGTTAACAGGAGAGTGGGGAGTCCAGCCTTAGGAGTCTCTGTCAATTGAACAGCAAAATAAGATAAACATATCTGAAGTGATCACAGTGTTTCTGAGCATTTGAGCTGGAGGGAATCAAGAGATCATCATCGCCCTTCTGATTTTTCAAATGAGCACATGGGAAAGGTCACCTGAAAGTCACTCTGGGAAATATGCCTCCCTCTGATCCCATTCACAGCCCCTGGCACTGGCTTGTCATTAGATGGTGCTTAATGAATGCTTGTTGAATTGAATGAATACAACTTGGATTTATATCCTTTCCTGTCAGATATCTAGTTCTGAAAAATCGAGACCTGCACTGCAGCCGTGCAATGCAATTAAGATGTTTCCTACTGTGATGTGGGGAAAGATGTCTCTTACCACAATATAACCATTAACCACACCGAGAAAGAGATCAAACAAATCCACCCAAGGAAACGCACGTGCAGGTCATCTCATTTGCAATCGTCGCAGGACACAGTGAGTTCAAAACATTTCACCCGCACTTTATAGCAGGAAAACACCTGAGGGACAACATGTTCTCTTGAACCTGGTTCGGGAATACCTGAGCCCGGGGTGTTTGCTGATTTGTGTGAATGATTTTGCTTTCATGGGGACGGATTCGTGCACGGGGTCTAAAAGCCATTCCTTAAGAAGTATTCCAAAAATAAACATGCTTTAGTGCCTTTCCAGGCTGTGCATTTTTAAAAGCCCCCATGGCCGCTAGGTCACATGTACCAAACAGTAGTTCATTACTACACAATAATGTCCCCCTGCATTTACTAATTTTATACCAAGAGGATGAAACGGTGTTGTCTAGGGAACGGAATAAGAGAGAGGGTTTTAGGAACTGGGAATTTTATTCTGGCTCAGATGCTAATTCTCCTGTGACCTCAGCCATCCCTATAAATTGTTGCTATCTGCAAAGTGAAGATAATGGACAGGCCCTTCCCATCCCACAGGAGAGTCGTGGAGATTAATTAGGCAGCTCATTTGAGATTCACAGTGCTGTGGGCCCACAAGGAAAAGTGGTGGGGAGAACAAAGGAGGGGCTTGCACTTCATGTTAGCAGACTCAGGGCCACACCAAAGACGCTCCCAGGAATCTGTTTGGTGACACACCAGTATTTGTTAATTAACTGGTATTAGGAAGTCATTATGGCTACCAGGGGTTAATGGAAAGATTGAACTTGCTAAAATCAGCCTACAGAGGTGTAAATCGAAGGCTCCTTTGTTCTGAAGGAAGACTGGGCCCTCAAGCATTGAATCTAATTGGAGTGTGCTTCCTGGCCTTTCCAATATCTTTCAGAAACCCAAAGCAGGTAGTTCAGAACAGGAAGTGTTGTGTGTTTTCTTCCAATAAAAAAATTAAATCTCCTAATTCTTATTATGTCAGAAACAAAAATTCTTTTAAAAAAATTAAAAGGAAGTGGGGCCCCCCGGTGGCGCAGCGGTTTAGTCCGCGCTTGGCAGCCTGGGGTTTGCGAGTTCAGATCCCGGGCGCCCGCCAACGCACTGCCTGTCAGCCACGCCGTGGCGGCGTCCCATATAAAGTAGAGGAAGATGGGCATGGATGTTAGCCCAGGGCCAGTCTTCCTCAGCAAAAAAAGGGGAGGATTGGCAACAGATGTTAGCTCAGCGCTGGTCTTCCCCACAAAAAAAAAAAATAAAAAAATAAAAAAAAAGGAAGAGAACAATTAGTAATCCTTTCATGGAGGAGTTCCATCTGGTACTCACACAGTGGATGCTGTGTGAACCCTCACATGCAAGTGCCCGTGCGCGCACACACACACTCACACAGCCAAATAAAGAGTCTAGTAAGAAACCAGAATAACATTCCGGGAGGATCCCAGAGGAGTCCTCAGCCTACCACGGAAGGAACAAATGTGAAGTACACAGAGCAGAATGAACAGATCTCCGGGAATTTTCAAAGCACAGTTCAGCTTTGCAAGAGAAGCCCAGATGAATACAAATGAGTGGGGAAAGTTCTGGAAGGAAATGAGATGTTTGTCTTCCTATCAAAGGTAGGTGCCGTTTGAGGACAAATTTTGTGAGGGTTGTAAGAGGGAGGGAGGGGTATTGACAAAGATCCAAAGTACAGTATTCCTGGGCTGGCTCCCACCTCTGTCCCCCAGTGGAGCCCAAAGTGTGAAGTTGATCAGATGCACTTAAAATCCAGACACCTCTACCCAGTTCCAACTGATAGCAGCTCAACATAAGGTTGACATAAGGGAAGACATATTGTAGAAAAGAAACCATATTTTAACTTTGAGTGACCTCTGATTAACTAACCCAGACATGCTCCCAGCTGCTATAAGTTGATAACTTGGTTATTTAGAGTTTCTTAGGAATGTGTTGACCCCTGGGCAGAGAGTCTATGCTGATAGCCGTCCTGAATGACAACTGAAAGATCAGGGTGTAGGGCATTGCTCCCGTCTCTGATGCATGTCCAGTAAAACCAAAGACTATCAGGAACTAAGACCAGATGGATGCCTCCATCTGGAGACCAAATGGATGCCTCCACCCAGAGACCAGATGTCTGCCCCCACCCGGAGATCAGATGGATGCCCCACCCTGAGAGTAGATATCTGCCTCCACCTGGAGATCAGATGGATGCCCCCACCCTGAGACTAGATATCTGCCCCCACCAAGACCAGATGCCTCCCCCACCCAGAGACCAGCCCCCTATATAACTGGCTTGTAATTTTCATTCTGTAAGATGGTTCTTTCAGACATGAGTCAGCCATCTTCCCCCTTGCTAGCAAGCTGTAATAAAAAGTCCTTTCTCTCCTGTGACCTTGCCTCTTTACTACTGGCATGTCTTGCTGCGGGCAGACCACACCCCATCTCCAACCGTAGGCAAATAGAGCTCAATAAAGACAATCAAAGTGAAGAACAATATTCCAGTGGCCGTTCATACCTTGAAGGAGTGCTGCACTTCCAGCTTGCCCAGAGAATCCCCTTCCTAGGAAAGGAAAAAAAACAGGGTGAGAGAAAGGTGAGAAGAAGCTGTAACTGATGCAGGACTAAGAAGTGAAGCAGGAAGAAATCGCTCCCAGGAGAACAAAAGTACCATCATTTTAATCCATTTCACTGGCTTCTAGGAAGAGTTTAGAGCTCTTTTCAAAGTATTTTACTGCTTATCACAGTGTTGAGTTCTGGTCACAGAGAGCAGAATGCTTTTAGAGCGTGCATGATTCCATGTTATCCTCACAGTCGGAAGATGCACAATGGTCTCCCAATGGAGAGACCTCTGGGAAGGCAGATCCTGGGCCTGACACCGTCCTCATGAAGGGGACATCCTGAATCCATACCCGAGGGCTCCCTGGAGAGAAAAGACTCATTTCTCAGGATTACTCCCACCAGCAGTAAGAACGCAGAGCTGCAGTTTATTTTGTTTTCTCTCTGGTCTTGAAATTTCTATGTCCTGGGCTGCTATACCCTGACAGTTGTTGGGGGTGAGGAGGGGGATGCACCTGACTGTTTAGGGTAACTGAGGCCTTGCTGATCAGCCTTGAAGGAGCCTTTTGTTTCTCAGGACATGAAGCAACCTGGGGAGAGAGTCCTACAGGAAGGTTGACTTTCAGGGGAGGATCAGAAACCACATTTAAATGTCCCCTCCCTCCTTCCAGCTCTGGGAAACCAGAGAATAAAAATTTAAATACTCAAAAAAAAATGGGTCTCTAAAGAAGGAGGAGGGGATGATTGAAGAGTGTCAATAGTACAAAAGTAAACACAGCGGTCATAGTCAACCCTTTAGAAAGTTTTCATGCTCTCCAGGGTCTCTTGGAATCGCATCCCCTCTTCCCTCGCCTCCTATCCTTCCCTAGCCTCTTTCTCATCCTTCCCTTCTCTGTTCACTCATCTCTGTTTCTTCTCGTCCGTCCTCACCTTCATCACTGACCTGTTGCTGATCAACAATGACGGGAAAAGGAAAACAGAAATTCTCCCACATCCAAGTAAGCACTAAACTCATGATGGGGTCAGGACAGGCTACCCCACCGTGTGGCACTGTGGCTTAGTCAATATATTATATTGAAGGAGTTTGAGGTCACTCTGACCTCTCTCCCACCATTCTTCCCTGAGGTAGGTCGTAAGACCCTCCAGTATGAGATGCCTTCCCTATTCCCAGAGAAAAGAGCATCCTTAGCATGGAAGACCAAAAGATGCCAGAAGACTCCTAACAAACAGGTTACATGTCCCTCACACTCCTTGACCTTTCAGATTCCTCCACGACTGTCCACTCTTCATCAAACTTAGCCTAAAATACTCAAGTCTGTTTCTTCATATCTTCATTTCTTATGAAGGCTCCCATGTCATGTAAAACTTGTCAGTGCAAAATAACCAGTAGCCATTCTATAGATAAGAGAGACAAAGTGACTTTTACTTGAGCCAAGCTGAGGATTATAACCCAGGAAGGCTGTTTCCACAAAGGAAGAAAGTATTCCGGAGAAGCGTGGTTTTCAGTACAGTTTCATACGTTTTTAGAACAAATATACATTAAACACACCCAGGATACATAGTCATCAAAGTTTCAAAGAGGCGCTCAGTTGCAAATTAGCAGGTCAACATGACCCTGATGTCCCGGAAAGGAAACATCTTCAGGGGTACTGATACAGGTGTTACCGATGCTGGTGGGATACTGGTGGGTGTAGGAGGAGAACTATGCATTCTTATCTTAAAAGAGTGCATTCTTTTACTTTGAGATAATGTTTAATGCATTCTTTACTTTAATGGTTAAAGCAGATGTACAATATATGTTTGATAGGCCATAGGTCAGGCTTCTTTAATTCAAGCCCAATCAGTTTTGAACCAGAGTGGCTACCACATATACTTCAGTATGTGAAAATCTCTTGTCAAACCTATATTAAATAAATTTGTACACTTTTCTCCTGTTAATCTATCTTTGTCAGTTTAATTTTCAGATCCAGCCAGGTATCCTAAGAGGTCAAGGAAAACTTTCTCCTCTCCTACACCTGCCACTCGTCATATGAAATATGATTTATGTGAGCTGCTCTCTCTTGGTTCTCCCAGGCTCCATATTTCTCTCAAAATTGGAAGTTCAGGGCTTCCAGGACCACATCCTCTTGGCTGGCACTGTGACTGCAGGTCACATGCCCTTGGTCTTGCACCTGAAAGAACAACAGTAACATGCCACATAAAGTCCTCAACACACTTACCTTGTCCCCCCACAGCAAGTCTGTATTCATTTGCTTCATAAATGAATGTTTCATAAAAGACTATTCATAACCTACCTCTGCACTGCCTACTCAGAAGTATTTTCCATTGTTTTGCAAAGTGCACTGGGGCCACTGGGCTGGGCAGCCTGCTTGCTTTCCCTGTGATGGTCCCTAGAGAACAGTGTCAGCATGTCCCTCAGCTTGCCTTTCCCGAGTGGATCAGCCATATCCTGTTTGCCCGGCTAAATCCTCCAGAAGACCCTTGCTGACTTTTCCATGACTCGTGGAAGACCCTTCGCACGGGATTTCTGGGCCATTTTTATGTTTGACTACAGGGCTTAGCTCAAAGTCAGTCTTTCTTGATCCTTTTATAAAGAAGACCCTGCCCACTACCTCTTTACCTCACCTTACTGTGTCTGTCTTCATAGCATTTATCATGATCCGAATTACATCACACAGTCATTTCATGGTTTGCCTATCCTCGTAGCAATAAAGAAACCCCACAATGGCCTGTAGCTTGTCTATCTTGTAAACAAGATGTGTCCCCATTGTCTAGGACTACACGTGGAACAGCACACAACCACAACCACAGATATTTCCATGGCTCTCACTATGGACCACACCAAGTGCTTTGCATATGTTCACTAATTTGATACTCACAGTAATTTGATGAAGCAAGTGAAGTTATCACCCCATTAACAGATGAGGGGACTGAATTACAGGAGGGTAAACCACTTGCCTGACCCACACTGCTAATATGTGGCTGAGCCAAGATTCAGGCACAAGAGATTTGGGTCCAGAGTCCATGCTTTTAGCTGACAGATGCTACGTCATAGGTGACCAATAATTACTTGTGACTAAATGATTCAGTGAATGAGAATTGTTTCCATCAGCTGTAGGCTCCTGATGGATTGGAAGCATGTGGTGTGCTTCTCTAACCCCACACCCACCTCGGACTCAAACAGGTAAGGGGACACTTACATAAATCAGTGTCCTTGACTGACCAATTCCACAGACCCTTGTACTTCAAGGATGCTTCACCCATCCAAATGTAAACATCTGAGAAAACTCTTCGCCAACTCTTCAATCTCCATTCTGTAAATCAAGAAGAATTTGAGGACCACTTTTCAGGAAGAACTTTAAAAGCAAAAATGCCCATTAATAAGGATTTCTCACCTCAGGAAGGGATCAGGCACGTGACTTGGAGAAGCTGAGGGGGAACTGCAGAGGGGTGGAGTCAAAGTGGCCTGGGTCCCAGTGCCCATGACTCACTAAGTGGCCTTGAAGAAGCTTTGAGCCCTGTGCACACCAGTTTTTTCATCTGTAAACTTGCCATAACATTAGTACCTCCTGCTTCACATTGCTGTGCCTTGAACGTGGTCAATACCAACCGACACTATTGTAATTATCATTTGTCATTATTGGCTCACTACTACTCAGATGAGGATGGTGAAAGGGCTGAACACTAGACAAATAGTTATAATAAATAATGTCTCGGGACTTTTTAACTCTAAGATTTTATGATTATTTTTACCTACAAAATTAAATAATACCATTCACTTATTCATTCCACAAACACTTACCAATGGCCTAGGCTGAGAAGAGACGACCTCTAGTAATAGATCTTAGTCATAATTCCTCTTCTATTATGATTTTGATAACAGAAAAAACACCACTGACATTCCCAGGAGAGAGGGAAAGGATCTATCAGTCATATGGGGGCAGAACTGAGGCAGATAGACTTTTAGGAACAAAAGGTAAAATGATATAGCAGAGGTTTATTCAAATTAAGAAAGGATTCCCCAAATTTAGAAATAGAGTGACAGCTTATCCACAACTATATTATAAGGAAAGCAGTCCTGATCTTAATTTATAGAATATATGATGAAACCCTTTCAGAGCTTCATTCTTTTGAGGTGATGAGAGTGAATGGGATGGCATATTGAGGGGCTAACAAGGATGGTGGTGGCTTCATCCCAGGGTTGAAACTCTAAGAGGAAACCTCAAGATTGGAGGAAAGAGCTGGGCCTACACAACACCCTAAGCACAGAGAGGGATAGACTAGCCCCTCCTTCCATCCGTAGTGATGCTGGGATGAAATTTTCCAGAGAAAATACAGGACAGCAGTTAAATTTGAATTTCAGATACACAACAAATGATTTTTTAATATAAGTATGTCCCAAGTATTGCATGTGATATATTCATACGAGAAATTTATTTCTTGTATATCTGAAATTCGAATTTTACTGGGCAGCCTGTATGTGTATTTGTTAAATCTGGTTTGGCCACCCTACCCAGCACGTCTACCCTGAGTCTTTAAGGTGAAAGCAAGAAATAGAGGATCATAGGACGGTCAATATATTAGTCAGGGTTCTGCGGAGAAACAGAACCAATAAGATGTGTGTGTATATGTACATATATATAGAGAGAGAGAGATTTATTTAAGGAATTAGCTCATGTGATTGATTGCCATGTCCAAAATCGGCAGGCTGGAGACCAGGGAATTGTTGATGTTGTAGCTCGAGTCCAAAGGCTGTCAGCTGGCAGAATTCCCTCCCACTCTGGAGAGGTTGGTATCTTCTCTATAAAGGCCTTCAGCTGACTAGATGAGGTCCACTGACATTATGGAGGGTAATCTACTTTACTTAAAGTGATGTAAATGCTAATCTTATCTTTAAAAATACCTTCACAGAAACACTTAGAATAACGTTTGACCAAAGATCTGGGCACTGTGGCCCAGCTAAATCAACACAGAAAACTAACTATCACAGTAGGGAAGGCAACTGGTGGGGTGGCATTGTATTTGAAATCTAGTGATTTTGAGGCAATTATCACATTCATGGGAATCTCATCACAGAAGTATGTGTTGAGTCATAAAAGAAAGCAACAAACATACATACTGCAACCATCAAGTGTTCGGGCAGATGCCTTGCTAACAGGGAAATCTTATTTTTTTAAGAACTGGTTGCCTAGAGATGTTTTGTTCTGCTTTGCTTTGTCCTTTTTTTTTTTTTTTTTAAACAACATTGGTCCTCGGATGAAGGAAGCGAAGGCTACTGTCTGTTTATCTCCTGCTCACAACAGAATGGCTGTGAGAGAAACAGTGAGTTTGGAAGGGCAGAGCTTTCTGAAGCCAATCGAAATTTGAAGTCTCTTTAGCTCACTACAGACAAAACAAGTCATTACAGCCAATGCTTACTCATCTGGCCACATGGGAACTTGGTTGGCCTCTCGTTCAAAGGCTAAATTTAGCAGAACATCTCCCAGCCAACTCTCCGGTTTGAAGGTGAGCACTCCCAAGCACGGCTAACTCCATGTTGCTCTTCATTTACTGCTTCTTCACTACAAGAGGTTTCATGTTGGAAGCATCTAAATTATTATTAATTGGAAGATTTGACATCTGGGGAAAATCTCAGTGTGCAGAGGAGAATTTTTCTACGGATACATCACCCTGGGATGGGAGAATGAGGACAGTGGGCTGGCCATTAACCCCTGGCATTCAGTTTCCTGCAGCCTCCTCTCCTGTCCTCTCCCCACACCCACTTGGCTCACAGCCCTTGCATGGTTTCTTAGGGATCTGCCCACAGTAAAACAGATCAATTCTGGAAAATAGAATATGAAACCAAAAAGTCAGGCTCTTTCCTGTGAATTGTCTCCTCCATGAGGGACTTAGGAGTGTGAACAGTGAGCAGAGAACTTTTGCCACTCCCCAGCTTTTGTTTTATTTGTCTCCTTTGCAGATTGAGAAAAACATTTTCCTTAGCTTCAGAGAGACAACAGGGCCATATTTCCCTGAGCCATGGGAAGATGGGAGATTCTGAACTCTAATTAAAGCTGGCTCTAAGAAAACACACCATGTGGGTGAGATCTGCTTCTTCCCAAATAACCCACTTCAGGAAATTTCCCCAGTCAGATTTTGTTTCTTGTCCTATTTAATCAGCAGACTATACAATGACACTCCCCACCGCATTCTCGTCCAAGTCACAGACCCATATAGGAATAACAACGGGCATGGTGAGAAATCTTTTGTTCTTATTTACTGAGTATTCATCATGTGCCAGATACTGTCTAAGGAATTTACATGCATTAACTTATTAATTCTCATGACAACCCTACAAGGTAGGCACTACAGATGGCACCTGGCTTCAGAGTTCACTCTGTTTCTCATGGGAAATCTTTTTCTTTTTTTGACATTTCATAATAACAACTGACACACAAAGAGTCTTATAAAGCTTTAAAAAGTATTTTTATAGAACTCATATTATTTCCTCTTCATTACTACCTGTGAGATAAGGGATTCATTTTCTTACCATCCCCATCACCTCTGTTGGAAGGGTGAGGGAGATCAGACTGGGAGAGGTTGGGGGATTAGCCTGGCCTCACTTGAATTTGCAGGTAAGCTGGCTGGCTGGGTGCCAGGTACTCTGTGTGCCTGGGAGCAAGTCCTCCTGCCTGCAGTCATCCAACGCAGTGTCAGAAATCCAGTTCCCTTCTTAGCATCAAAGTCTTCCCAAAGCCAGGCAAGCCAAAAAGAAACATTATCTTCCCTCCATAAACCATCACTCTCAATTCTCTCCCTCTTGTCAGTGATGACCATCTATCTTCTGGTCTCCCTGTTTCAAAACCTAAGAATCATCTTCAATAATCTCTCTCCTTCTTCCTCTCACATCCAAACCAGGCACCCAACATGTCCTTTGAAATGCACATGTCCAGTTGGTGACACAGTGTTAACCTAGCAGTACCACAATGTGCTAATGATCAGGGGCATATGATGGAAAAGAAAGATGGCCCTCGGAGGTAATGGTTTTATAATCTCATAAAGGAGATGAAACGGGAACATAGATCATTATAATTCAAGATAAGAAATAATGGGGACACAAGAAAAGTAACATAAAAGAGATTCTTACTGATAAGGTGAGGGTCTCAGAGGAGGACACGCTCTCCTCCAAGTGGCTGAGCCAGAGAAGTCAGGTAGCATTTGAGCTGAAACTTGAACAACTCAGAACCTACAATAACAGGGGTAAGATTGGTGCTCAGAAGTTGGAGTGGGAGTAAAGAGCAATGAATATTATCTTTTGGCTGATTTTCAGAGGGAAATGAAAGAGATGTGAAGAAACTAGGTCATAAAACAGAATTTCTTTAAAATCCCATTCTTCTTCTTCTGTGGTTGCACCGTGATGCCCCTGGTGCCGGCTTCTCTCCTGTGTTGCTTGCAGTCATCCCATGGCCTCCCGGGCAATTGCCAGAACCCCAGACTCTCCTCCTTATACAGAATGCTGACGATGATGCTCAGGACGTCCCTTCCATCAAGGATGTTCATAACGTGTTATTCATTTATAAAGACAGTTGTAAGCATCCCACCTGCTCGCCTCCTTCTCTCTGGTTACACAGAAGAACTGTTCTACCAAAATTAAAGCCACACCTATCCGCTGAGCTTTGGGTGCCATTTCGTCTCAACTACTTAGTAGTCACAGAGTGTGACTATCAGTTCTGTCTTATGTATTCATCCTCTTCCTCACTCCTGGGCCTTTTCATCTTCACTTAAATATTCCCAAATCCCTCCCATTAAAAACATGTCCTCCAACATTCCCTTGGCCCCCTTGGTCCCCTCAGCTATTTCTCTTTGACCATCTTTTCATGAACATGTAGTGTCTGTCCACTCACTCTTCAGTCTACCAGTTGGGGTTCACTCCACCACAACAAAACTGTTCTCACTAAGGTGACTGCATCACTTCGGATGGCACAGGGCTGGGAAGAGCAGAAAACCAGAGTGAAGACTGGCCTAAATGAATTATCGAGTGTCAGGGAATTATTTTTAGGTAGCAACAAGTCCAGGACTGACAAGTGCCTGGCTACACGATGCCACCAGGGACCCTGGTGACTCCTTCTTGCTGCAATGCCATTCTCTGAGTGTCGCTTTCATCTCCATGATCCTCTGACAGTTGCAAGATTGCTGTTCCTCTGTCAGTCACGCATCTGGCTTCCAGGAATGAGAGGAAAAGACAAGGGCAAAAGCCGAGTGCGGCCTTTAAAATCCCTGGACAACTCGAGGCCAGGGAGACTCTGTCACCAGGCCTCATCACGCAGCCACCCCCAGGTGCAGGGGGGCATAATGCCTACCTAGATGGAAGTGGAGTCTGTTAGGAAAGAAGGAGGGGATGAATATAGACATATTTTCAGCAGTTACCAGGATCCTCTACTCTTCAAAAACTAATGAACTTGACTTCTCAGGAGCCCGGACGCAGTTGACCTTCTCCCCTCCTTCTTGAAATAATTTCTTCCGGTGGCTTCCATGACACTGCGCTCTCCTGGGATATCTTCCACTTCTCTGGCTGTTCCTCCTCTGTCTCTTGCACACTTGCCCTCCTCTACATTGCCAAGCTGAAACATTTTCCAGTGTTCCCTCTCCCAGTGGATGACTCTAGCTTTCATCCAGTTCTGCAGGTCAAACTGCAGGGTTCATGCAACAGCTACACAGCTTCAGGGGCTTCACCAAAAAGCGAAGAAGTTTAGAGATGGGCAGCTACTGACCTTGGTGTGGAGGCTCAGAGGTATCTGGGCTGAGATGTCTTCAGCTTTCTTGGCCTTCCCTTCATGGTTTCAAGATGACTCTTGCAGTTGTAGAGTGAATGAACAATGTCCAAACTCCTCGGCTTGGATTTTAAAATCCTCCATATTTGTCTTCACTCTTTTTTTTTGAGGAAGATTGGCCCTGAGCTAACATCTGTTGCTGATCTTCCACTTTTTCTTTTTTTCTCCCCAAAGCCCCAGTACATGGTTGTATATCCTAGTTGTAGGTTGTTCCAGTTCTTCTATGTGGGACGCCTCCTCAGCGTGGCTTGATGAGCGGTGCATGGGTCCGTGCCCAGGACCCCAACCCGCGAACTCTGGGCCGCCAAAGCGGAGCGCCCCAACTCTATGGCTACGCCACCAGGCTGACTCCTGTCTTCATTCTTTTGAGTTGATCTCACCTTCACCACTCGGCCACGCAAACTTCCAATCCCGATCATGGAATCACTGCGCCATTTGTTGGGTGAGGCTTTCTTTTCACAGTTCTAAGGACGTGGTAGCTTCCTCGCTGCTCTGCCCATATCCATTCCAGCCCCCAAAATTTCTTCTCCACCACCACTTAGTAGAAATGACTGTTCTCTTCAAACACAAATCTGAGTATGCCATTCCCAAGGTTTTAAACACTTTCTCGTTATCTCAGGATATGACTAAAATCCAAACCTGTTCCACTGAGATTTGCAGGCTCTACCCGGTAATTTCCTCTCCAGAGTCTTCTCCCAGAATCCCCCCTTAGCATCTCCCCCAACCTCCCCATTCTCATATTCACACATCTCCACCCCATTTCTCAGTTTTCACTTTTCTGAATTGCTTCTGTTTCTTCTAAAGCACAGTGTTACAGTCCATAAAGAGAACATTGTTAATTTTTCTTCTTGGCTTATTTTTATTCAATCTTTGGGTTTTAGGTCAATGACGAGTTTCTATAAGAGTAGCTCTCTAACTCACCCTGCGCTCACTCCCAGCTGCACCCTCAGTGAATGTCTTTTTACAACAATATTTTCAGGCACTTCTACAGCAGCAAGCATCATTTGCCCAGTGTTGAGTAGTCATCAGTAATCCAATGGTATAGTTTCAAAAGTGTGTATGTTGGGGGGAGGGGAGACTCTAATTATTCAAATTAGAGTTCCAAACACTTGCTAACTCCCATATTTCATCGGATATAAGATGCACATTTTTTCATACGCTAGTATCTCTAAAATCAGCCTTTCAACGGATGGCATTTTATGTCATTAACAGGCAGCACTTTTTTTTATAGTACATAAAATCATGGTATATCTTACAATTGATAATATGTCACATTTGATTAACTGTATCATCTGACTTTGAGCAAATTCCTTAACCTTTTACTGCCCAAGCTCTTTCATCTGTACAGGGTAGTCATATTCAGATCTTAGGGTGATTGTGATAAAGAAAAATGATACACATAGAGCACTTAAAACAGAGGTCTCTGGCACATAGTTATTGCTCAAAAAATGTTAGCCTCAATCGTCGCCTTTTGTAATATCAGGGATGTACAGTGACTTAAATATCTGACCTTTTTCAATGGACCATGTAGGAACTACATCTGTTTGTTCCCCTGTGTCCCTAGATCTTAGCATAATACCTGGCCAGTCCTGGTGCTTATTATGTATTTGTTTATTGTGGGATATATGAGGGAAAAAATGAACACACGTGTTCATCCCTACCTCTGTGACTTATTTTTATTTTTGGTCTTTTCAACAAGAGATCCTTTTTGTTAGTATTCCTGTTCTTTTCAACATGAGGTTTCTCTATGCTAGACCTAGAATAACTTCTCCAGCTAAAATTCCATCTACTCAATCAACAATTATTTAGTTTAATATATAAACATCATGAAATTCAAAATAAATTTTAAAATAGTTCTAATAGCACTTTCAAAAATTTAAATGTAAAAAAGTTCACACTTGCCCTTGCAATTTCACCCTTCAGAAGAAAATCATTAAGTTTAGTGTGGCTCTTTCCAGACTCTTTTTCAATGCCAATTATATGAGCTGAGTGAAATAGTGATTGTTGGAGAACTTGCTTGAGATGAATTGAGCAATTTCACACACGAAAATAGGACTAAATCCCAGCAGGCCAGAGTCGACCCACGTCCTGACTTCTCTCACCACTCCCTGTTTTGACCCAGTCACCCTTCTGACCCTCTCCCCGCTCACACACAGCTAGGACTTGAAAGTTGTTTGCATCTCTCCACCTCCTCTTTATCTCTTAGAAATCTTTTCTCAATAATAATGAAATCCGTGGAAAGTTAGGGGGAACAGAGTGGACTTCTTTCGGTGGTGGCAACTCTGGATGAGGCCGGTCCTGAAGATAAGCTGGTTTTAGATGTCTCTGAGAGTGCAGAAGAAAGGTCACTGAGTCAGAAGAGCACTTGGAAGATCCACGCTCCTGCTCTTCTTTCCCTTCAAATCCTCTTCTCCTATCTGCCTGGGATCAACACAGTGCATGCTCTTCTCATGAGGCTACAAGTTTGTCAACTTCTCTGATGGCCATCTGGCCATAAGAATCCAAATTGTCAGCAACTTTTGATCCAGCAACTCCACTGGCAGAAATTGATCTAAATGAATAAGAGGACAAATGTACAAATATATGTGTGAGAATGTTCATAATATTGCTTTTAAATAGAGATATCAGAAACCTAATTGACCTAATTAACCTAATAGGGGCATTATTAAATAAATTATTGTAGATACATACAATACGTATCCATTAAAAATTATCAAGACAGATCTACATTTATTGGCATGGAAAAAATTAAAAAGAATCTTTTAAACTATAATATAACCTTTTAAAAGTTATACACACAAACATGCAAATAGCAAAAATCTGGAAACAAATATCAAAATGTTAGCAGTGGTTTTTCCTAAGAGATTACTAGTGATTTTTCCTTCTTTATGATTTATAGGATAGTCGGGTTTTTACAATGCCCATATTATCACTTTTGTAATAAAATAAGCTCTTTTAATCTTGGAAAACTTAGAACCTAGCCTCACCATGCCCTGTCTGTCCTTGAGTTACCGCCCAGTTTTGCATGGCCCAGAGAGGTTTTCATGTCAGCCTCAGGTCCCAAAGCAAAGGTTCACCAGTCTTCTCCCCCCCCGGTCATCCCACTCTTCGGTATTGATTTGTCCTCACAGATGGCAACCCGTCATCATGCGAAAAGGAAGAGAGGGGAGAGAAAGAGGAGGAGGAGGAAAGGGAGAGAGACAAGAGAAACTGGGCAAGCAAGGAACCCATCTTCTGGTGCCATTCACCCCAGTTTGTTTTTCAAAGTATCTGAATTCAAACAGTTGACATATGTCACCAAGAGCACATGTGAAAATTCATATCGAAGCACAGTATGAGACAGTCCATATGAAAACACTGCAAAACTCTGCAGTTACAAATGCCAGAGACTGCTGTCCTTTTCCTGTGATCAGAAGTGATAGACGGATGGTTCCCTCAGTTCATATAACCTAGACCTGGGTCATTCCGAATACAACTTCGGGTCGCATTCGTCACTGCCATTTCAATGAGGCACGGCTGTGAGTGTTACTCTTTCTTATTTAAGTGGAAAGGAGCAATTGATTTCTGGTAGACTTTTCTGCACTGTTTGCAAAATCTATTCTGGATTGGTTTCTGAGGTTATCATTTGGAGAAAAACAATCCAAATAGAAAAGACTTATAGGGTCTAATATATGGGATTTTTTCTCAGATTCTCCCTATTTTGGTCTCACACTGCTGATAGCCCACTGAGGGCCCCTGAGGGGGCCTGTGTCCCAGAGGAAAACCATTTTGCCCCCAAAGCTATGGCAGCAGAAAGAGAAGAACTATACGCCAACATGTAATAATGCCGACTCCACCCTGAGAGCCTAATATCCCGAGCTATTTTCAACCCTGCCTCTCCTACACATTTGGCTGTTTGTTTATTTTTGTTAGAAAGACAGACTTGTTCTTTTGCCAGGGAACTCTCTAACATCCTGCCACCAACATCTGCACAGAATAGAATGCTTTGGAGGGTCAGATGAAAAAAAAACTTCCCTCTGAAAGGGGTGAGAAAGATAGTAGTGTTTCTGTTTGAAGCAACAGAATGTGTAAGAGAAAGTGCCAACTAAACCACACCAAGAGCCATTGTGACGGGCTACGCTTTAGCATAAGAGGGATCTGAGGCCATCGAACAAAGGTGAAGGGGACACAACATGACTTTCAGCTCCTGTGCGATTAGCATCTGCCCTGCAGAACACAGTGCCATTCTGCTGGCATTCAATATTCTCCTTGTGTATAATAGCCTAAAAGGGCACTTTAAATTTTGTTTACTTATTTATTGTTTGTCTCCTCCATCAGACTGTGAACTCTATGAAACAGAGTATATCTAACAGATTCACCAATATATACTTAGTGTTTGCCGCACAGTAGATACTAAACAAATAGCTGACGGAAGGAGGAAGGGAAAGAAGGAGCGAGGGAGCGAGGGAGGGAAGAAGGAGGATGGAAGGAAGGAACCTGGGCACTTGTCCAATCACACGTCCGGCACCTCTCACTCTGGACTGGCTGATGTTTGAAGGCATCCTGCCATTCTCGGCAGCACCTAGCAGTGTGCCTGGCAGAGAGCGAAGTCATCAATAAATGTCTGCTGAACTGAATGCATTCTTTAGTGCTCACTGGATTAACAATAGATTAAAATTGACATTATAGTAAAAAAAAATGCTAGTGTAGACATGCTCATAACAAGTACTTTAAGTGAATTGGTTTTATAAAAAGGAAGTTTCTGAATCCGTTCTGATAGCTAATTATTTTTGTCTCTAAATATTCTAAACCCCAGGCACATTTCTGGGGCTGAAACAAGTAGCTGTCATCACACGAGGGGCAGGCAGACTTTTGCACGAGGCAGGCAGCCATACTGTTCCAGATGGATGTACTTCAGGCAAATTAATTATGGGGCCATTTGCAGGGCAAGTTCCTGTGGCCTAGAAAAGATGATGCCGCTACTCAGTTGTTTTGCGACATTAAGATTAGTGTGTAGTCAGAGGTGGAGGGGCCTGCTCACATAACACCCTCCTGGGGTGACAAGCACGTATCAAATGCCTTGGAAGAGGGAAGATGGGAAGCCAATATGAGAGTCTACCTTTTCTCAAAGCTAGTTTTGACTACTCAGTTCTATCCCAGAGCTACAGTGTGGTTAAAAACTATACAGATCAAATGCCAGTTTTCAGAGTCATAAAATAACTCGTCCAAGGTCAAACTGACACTAAGGGGAATTGTTGGCTTTGCACCTGGGCTCTGGCCTCCCGTCTGAGTTTCACTGACCACAACATATAAAGATTTCAACATGTGAGAAGTCTTTGTAACATGAAACATCCTATTCTGGTGATGACAACAGGAAAATTGTTTTATTGCCGTAGCTCTGTTTTTTCCTTTCCTATTCTGTCTTTGAAATTAGATACACTCATCATATGGGATTCCTAAGTCTTACAAGATTTCTGACAAGGGATACCAAATTAGACATTGGTGATTTTTAAAGATTAAGACAATTGTGATATTAACTCAAAAAGTGGGCTAAGAAAAGACAGGTCAAATATATGAGAAAGTCACATGAAGAATATCTTTACATTAGGTCACTGGTTTTTGCACATCATTGATGCACGGATGTCTGTAGGATGCAGGAAAGTTTACGTTGAGGCATCATCTCTGAGAACTCAACAGACGTGTGAGGTTAAGATCACCTTTCAAGAGTGAAATCTTACACCAACTTGATGGTTCAGAGCAGAATTAGTTCAAAGTGTCTTTAAGAAAATGGAACGGCTCCCTCAGCTTAACAGAAGAAATTAGATTGTTTGAAGAAGGCACGTGTCTTTTAAAAAGAGAGAGACATGAGAAATGGTTAAAGTGAGAAGACAGAGCTGACTTGTACAACCGGACCCAAACCCCATCTGAGGAAAGGATGTGGTTCCCATATGTAAAGTGGTTGCCCTTCAACTTCTGATGTCATCTAGGGAAACCTTCTTTCCCTAATTGTGTGGTCACTATGCAAGTTTGAGACTCTGCAATGAAAATCCTACCGTCTTCCCCAATTGTGACTGGTTGCTGGTTAATTGGAAAAAAAAGATTAATGAAGAAAATTATACAAATTAATCTTACATACTTTAAATATTTTATTTAAATTAATACATTCACTCCTGTTGATGTTTTTGCTAATGGCTCCACTAATTGGACTCGTCATGGTATTTCTTGCATTAACACACAGAAAAAAAAACGGCTTGTCTGTTAATTCCTGTTTTATTTCTTGAAGTCAGATCAAGAACTTATTAGTTCTGACGAAACAATTTAATTCAGATAACTTAGCTCTAGAATTTTCTCCTTAGGATTTACAGCTGCCTCATCTACATCCATTGGGGAAAACAGTCTGAAAAAAAGAGAAAATCTTGCTTTTATCAAATTCTCCCAAACAATTTAACTGCATTTTTCATAGAAACAACTGTTTATACTCTTGTTTCACTGTATTTAATCTCACAATAGTTAATTACATTATATAATTGCAGTGGAAGTACAACTGAGCCAGAGAGGTGTGGGCAGAAACACTCCGATTCCCGGTAAACACTTGCGTTGACGGGAAGCAGAAGCTGGACAGTACATTGGCCAGGGACGCCAGCACAGAACTGATTGTAGCAGGGTACCAGAGTGTATTCAGTAGAGGGGGGGAGGATCTACCAGTGGAAGTTGCTAGAGAGTTTTTCCTGTCATCTGGTTTCCCATTTAGCTGAGAATCCAAGGAGGCCTACAGGGTTGTGGTGACAGGGCAGGGTATGTGGTTTCTAGTATCGCCAATGTTTTTCTGCTAAGATATTAAACTGGTTTCTTGCTACACATCAGTGTCTTTGCTGGGCCTGTTTTCATTCATTTGGTCATTCCATTGCTTATCTATAAAATAAGTAATTAACTCACAAAGTGCCGCAATCTAAAAAGTGAATAATCCTCATTTCCCCCTTGTCTCCAAGCCAACAAGTTCTCCCTCCTACAAAACCATGGTTATCAGCTTTTTGAGTCTTCATATGCTGCCAAATTCAATTTTCAGGGCCCCTGGAAAACTGAGCACCAATCCCTGAACTGGAATGAATTCATGGAGATAAATGCCTCATTGTGAGAACATGTGAGGGCCCACTGCCCCCACCGAAGGACACCCCAAACTTACAACCTGCCTTCCATATCTCCCATTCACAGTTATTTTATCCTTTGTGGGTGTAATAAGTACAAAGCAATCCGTTAAAGATTAGATCAAACTATTCTGTGTAAGATTAACTGCTATATTTAGAATTTTCTTGTAAAACCAACTTTAACTAGTCAGGTTTTATGATTGGGAGGAGCTTGTTAAGACAACATTCAATCCCTAAAACAATCTCTCGGCTGATATTGCTCCTGAAGGGTACCAGAATATGCCACCCCAAATATGCCTCTTTGGCTTATGGATTATTTTGAGCTAAAGGCAATTGAGAACCTGCAGACATACGAAAAGCTATTTACCTCCCACTAAATGCCTAAAAATAGAGCATAAATTTCACCTTTTTGTAAAGGAAATTTCCATTGGTAAAGACGCCTCCATATCAGAAGAAAGCTACTCCGACATTCACAATACTAATTAAATTACCTCGTCTTGGATAGCTTGCTGACATCCCTTCCTTAAAACAGTAGATTTGCGTATGTTGTTCATTTTGCCTCTGTGTAGGTATTTGTGAGGGAAGCCAAGATAGAACATTTTTATTCAATGTCATTTTGGTGCACAACTTGACAGTACTGAGACACAGGCTATGTGGGCCCCCATTCGTACTTTTGCCCTGGACCAGCAAGGCCTCTCTGTGAGGATGGTGGCATCCATAAGTGGGTCTCCCACCTCTCTGCTTACAGTTTTTACTGCTAGAACCTCTTAATTTGCTCTTACCACTTAGATAGCTGCTTGATAATGACTTTATTACCAACCTCTCCAAGATTATTTTCTCTGTTATTGAAGGAAGATCCCTAAAACTTAAGCAGACTTCAAAGAGCTAAAGCAGAGACCATAATCAGATGACCATCGGACCAGATGTGGCTGGCCCTTTCCTTGTGGAGACAAAAACAAGGAAAAGTTACTGATACTTACAAATTGGGAACTGTCACACCAATTCTCAAAAATTAGATCTAAAGCTCCAGGGCCCACATTTCTTCAAGACAACAATGAGCAGGAGCTGCATTCCAGTGGCTTCTGTTGGCCATTTGTCGAGGACTCCGCTGCTCCTTATCCCAGAGCCTGAAACGGCTGCCTGCCCTTCACGGCCGTTCTTCCTCATTGTTCATCGAAGGCCAGGCCCACCCTCTCATTCACATCCTTGCCTGACCAAGGGCATTTGAGCTTGCAGTCACAAATGACCGCTTTAGACAAGGAACAAGCTTGCCGGAGAGTGGACTTGAACAGCCTTCTCTCCATACTTGGGAAACGTCCTGCTGGAATTCTCTGATTCCTGAGAGTTTATGATTCATATGCATAGACAACATCTGCACAGATATTCAGAGGTGTGGACAGATCCCAGTAGAAGTCCATCAAACTGAGATAAAAGCAGGTTAACAACTGAATCTATTTTTGAAACCTGAACTTCTGTTCCCATCAGCTCCAGGTCAACTCCAACAACATGAATAAAATAATGGAGGAAAAAATTGAAATGCCCACACTGAAGTATTATCATAAGATCTAGCTGATATCATGTCAACATCCAACCATACTTAGAAACAGGCTCCTGTTTCCCTCCCACATCCAGTGTGAACTTCTGGTTTTTATTCACTTTCCAGTTAACCTTAAAGTCATCCTTGGATTCGATATTTCTAAAGCCTGTATATCATTTATTCATCTCACTGGCAAAATATATCCCAGCTATTGAATGCATGCATCTGAGATCTGGGGCAAGCAGAAATTCCGTTTGTGTGCTCGCTTCTGGGAAATGAATCAGAGCTCCTATTAGACATGATTACCCTTATTAATGGATGTGACTTTCAGCCTGGCCTCCGGGGTGTTTATCACCAACGGGATTGCAAGGGAATTATGCAGGAGAATAAAAGATCCTTATTCTAGTAATGTAAATGAGGAAGAAATAATACAAAATACTTCACTGATGACATTTTGATGACAAAGAGGAGACGAACGTCAGGCTGAAGTTGCCAGGCAAGATTATTGGATGTGATTTTGCAAAGTATGTGATCAGCTTCATGTTA
Organism: Tapirus indicus; assembly: GCA_031878705.1. Lineage (NCBI taxonomy): Eukaryota > Metazoa > Chordata > Mammalia > Perissodactyla > Tapiridae > Tapirus > Tapirus indicus. The sequence goes on along the minus strand of CM062930.1, from coordinate 3,717,273 downwards.
AATAAACAATGGAACTTTTCCACTTGCTAACTGTTAGCAGGGGTCAGCAATCTACAGCCTGTGGTTCAAATCCAGCCACTGCCCAGATTTGATTGCAAAATGTTTTTGCAGATAAGGTTTTGTTGAAATGCAGCTCTACTCACTCAATTACCTGTTGTCTATGCCTGCTTTTGCACTGCAACGGCAGAGCTGAGCAGTTGTGACAGAGACCTTATAAACTGCAAAGCCTAAAATGTTTGATATTTGGCCCTTTGCAGAAAAATTTTGCCAATCCCTGCTCTAGAGAGACTTAAATTCCAAGTGACTTGAAATAATTGATTGTGGGGCAACAGAGTTGTGGTCAAGAGCACATGTGTGTTAGAGGACGATGGATCTGATTTAAAACCTGTTTCATGTATTCACCAACAAACATCCACGGAATGCCCAGTCTATGTCAGGTACTTTTGTAAGTGAGGAAGCAGAAAGAGTGAAAGAGGCAGGACCCTCCACTTCAAGGACCTTACATTCTCATGGTCCCGTCAATTAATAGTGGGAACTAGGGGAAAGTTATTCCCCTGAGGATCAGTTTCCTTAGTAGTAAGAGTAGCCTACAAGTACCTAATTTGTAGAGTTACTATGAATATTACAAGAGAAAATATATGAAATTACTTAACAGAGTGCCTGGCACAAAGAAATAGCTCAATAAATATTAATTATTATGGTCCTACTCTAAATAAGTAGATGGATGAAAGATTCTTTTTGTTATTTCAGATTCAATTCATTCAATAAAGAATTTAATTTAGGGTCAATAGTATTGCCTAGACGAATCCTGGAAAGTGAAGTAGGCAAGATGGAGTTGGGCCAGCCTGTGGAGACTTCGGATGTTGGGCTAAGAAGTTTGGACTTCACAGAGGAGGGCTCAGTGCAGAACCTGAGGAAGATACTCGGATGGTCTGATGATAATCTGTTCCATGGTTTAGAGAGACAGTTTCAGCACATGTGTGGATGATGGGCTTGATTTGATAGTCCTAATTTTATAGATGGCAAATAACCTATATATAACAAGGTCACCACTGGATAACCTAGACCTGTTTGTCAATATAGTAACCACTAGCCACTGAGGCTATTTAGATTTAAATAAATTAAATTAAGAATAGTTCCTCAGTCGCATTAGCCACATTTCAAGTGCTCAGTATCCACATATGGCTAGTCATTACCATATTGGACAGCACAGATATGGGATATTTTCATTATTATAGAAAGTTCTATTGGATAGTGCTGACCACACTTTGGAAAATATACAATTTAATAACATTCTATAGTTGATTGGGATCAATGGTTCTAGAGATTTGATCATTTTTCAGTAGGAAACAAGAGAGGCTGTTGGATTTAAAAAGGATGGAAATTCTTCTTCTCTGTGAGACCTATGGCTTTAGCCCAGACTCTGCATGGCATACCCTGGAGCGGGTCTAATGATGGAATGTTTCTCCCTGACCTTGTGGGCTCAGACTTGGGGTGAGGGCTAAATCAAGGGCAGTGTCTGCCATTGGCCCTCGCTCAGACTTCTCAAGGCAGCCCTGTGAGCCAGGCATTTTCGAGGACAGCCAGGATCCAAGACAACAGTGGCGGGGACTTCCAGCTTGCTCGGGCACATCTGAGCTGTGAATGAATTCTGGTAATCAATATGACAATAAGGATGCACGTGTGATCACCAAGATGCATGGGATACACTTTTTGAGGTCCTGGGGGACTGCACTGGCCCCTGGCCGTACAGCCACGCACAGCAGAGAACTCAGAGAATCATCAGCCACAGAGGCAGCGACAGGGTGACAAGAGAAGCTGGGAAAGGAAGACCATGGAGGGCTGCTTCCGGACAAGTTCTCAAAAAACTTGCAAAAATAACTGGGGAACGTTTTGCGGTGGGCTAATATCTACCAAGTGGGCAGGTTATGTTGCATACAACAGAACTTGGTTGTAAAGTATAGACATACTCCTTTTATAGTCAAAGTGCAGTGAGATCTGGTATATGGGACTTATCATTTGTTCTTCTCAACCAAAAACAGTCTATCTGAAGGCCTTTTCCCATTATTGAAGTTAACAATGTATAATTTTCTTTAGAATGGTATAATAAAGTTGCTCAGTGGGAAGGAATTGGAATGGATGACTCCTGGCAGAGCAGCCTAAATGACCCACTAGCCGTTAGTAACTTGTTTGCTTTCTCTCTCTCTGTCTCTCTCTTTCTTTTCTTTTCTTCTTTTTTATTTATTGAATCAGGAAAAGAACTTTGGTTATTATGCCTGTTCATCATTTCTCTGATAGACAATTATGGGTTAAAAAAAGTTTTATTTGTTTAGTAAGACTTTCTGAATAAACTGTAGGGCTTAATGTTAGGCAGAATCAAAGCCATTGTCCTTAGATATGTGAGAATGTGCATGTGACCTGAGTTTAGGTAGTTTTTTTAAAAGACCCCCAGATGACTTCAACATGCAGCCGGGTTTGAGAACCACTGCAGAGCAGCAGGGCATTGCTGGAGATCTGTGAGCAGGACAATGACACCTTTCGAGGTGCAGTTGTGGAAGATGATTCTCACGGTAGAGTGGAGGAAAGAACAAAAGCAGGTAGCTTCTGGTGACTTGCCTATAATTATTGATAAGGGCCTGAGCTAGACTCATGGGAGACTTTAAATAAATCCTTGGGCAAAGAAAGCTATAAATGGGGAAAAGAAGTGAGCTCCAACTTGTCCCAGAAGCTGGACCTTCTGAGAAGTGTTTCTTGGTGAATGCTGCTGTCCTTCCTCTTGGAGACGTGGGTTAGCAGCTAGCTTGAGGGGCCTGGTGGTGAATTGGTGGAGGGTGGCAATACACTGCGGACAGGCCACGAGGGGCACACAGCCCTGAGTTCTTCCATTTTCTGAAAGTCAACTATTGCTTTGCCTCTAAGCAAGAGGGAGAGGTTCCCCCAGAGAACCTGCATTTTTGGCAATTGGGCACTGCCTTAGTAGAGGGAAGTACACGTATCCACGTGGGAGAGAAAAGCTGCACAATTCCCAACAAGATCACAACTGTATGCTGGAAATCAGGCTTTGGATCCCAACACAGCTGGGTCCTGGGACTCAAGAGCTGCTCTTGAGCACCCCTCCCTGCGTGGCTGGGTTTGAGGTTTGTGTGCCCCCAGGGAGAACCTTCAGCATTGGTTCAGGATCTGCTTGGGAAGTAATGAAGGTTGTTTGTGATCTGAGCTTCATATTAGGAGATGACAATACTGATGGTGCTAGAGTCAGAAATAACCATATGTGCCACCATCTTGCAAACATCTGGGGCCAAAAGCAATAATTCTGACCAGACGTGAGATGCCGACTCCCAGTCAGCTATTCAGTTTTGACCAAATGTATCCAACCTACAACCTGACCATTTGTGTTCTCACACAAGGCTACTTTGCACCAAAGATGGCACAGATCTGCATGGAAGCTTTAGCTAAGTCCCTACGTCCCCCAGGTCTCAGGAAGAGATTTGCTGTGAATCAGCCCTCCTGGGAAACCCTGATGCTCCTAAGGCCCCCAGGCCCCCATACCTGTGCCAGTTTATTTCCTGCCCACATTTGGTGTTGTTTGGATCTGGACAAAGTTCTTGTTGGCCTTTATTGCGGGGAATGCAAGATAGGTTTCAGAGTCTCTGGAAGGGAGATATTGGTGGTACAGAAATCTCCCTATCAAAAGTCATCTGTCCATCTGACAACAATGTTTCTATACTATTAGTTCTTTAATCATATGTTGTATTTATGAGTAGCCATGTCAGTCTCATAAAGACCTGCAGAAATCTGAATTCTCTGCTGCCCTGGCAATCATCACGGTTACTCTCTTCCCTTCTCATCACCATTCTTTCCAAAAGTATATACATATCTATAATATGTATTTTATTATTTTGACAGAGACCGTTAGAGTTGTATGATATACTGAACCATCACTGAGTTATAAGATTTTTTTTAAACATATTTCTTTTCAGCTAAGATAAAAACAAGTTTAGATGCACCAATGTGATTAATATTTATGAAACAGAAATTTTTTACAGTAAAGTTTTTAAAATATCTTGAATATATCTTTTCCTTTTCCTTTTGGTCTACTTAGGTGGGAAAAATTACCGTCCTTAGCATCTTAATTAAATAACATTATAATGTTAGCAAAGCAAAAAATTCATTTGACATATTCATGTGGTAATTACATTAAAAAAGATTACTTTCCATTAGTCTTCCTGATTGTACCAAGCCATCTGTGCTTGTAAAAATAATAATAAACAATGAATTTCATATGCCATATGTACTTTGCTGTTTAATAGTAATTAGCAATAATCCCAAAGCAATCACTTGTTAACTGTGATAATTGCTTAAAGGTAATTATTTTGTAATAAATGATAATCAATTATTTATAATATTAACAATAGTTTTCTTAATATTTTTTTTTACCTTTAAAAATTGCTGGTAACCATAGCATATCTCAGCAGCTATGCTGGAAAATTAGTAATTCTGTTGTGTTAATGACAGATTTTCCACAAATCAAAATTCTAGTTATGGTCTATTAGATTTGTAATATGTGTTCATAGTATTTTCAAAAATGAGACTGCTATAAATATCTCATCTACCTTATTATTACAAATAAATGGCTTTAATAAAACTTCTATCGAAATGTAAAGTGTGGAATGATCAATATTGCAAAGCACAATGTGAATGTGAAACTAACAGAGCTTCATGGCCCAAGGAAGACTAGGTTGATAGAAACAAAGTTTGATTGGGGGAGACAATGAAACATAAAATATAGCTGCTTTTCCACAGTTATATACTTTTCCAAATGTGTCTTTACTGATTTTAGCTTTAGACACCCTACTAAGCCAATTTCAAGAAATGATGCATAACATTAAGGTGTGGCATTTCTTACAACAGAGAGAGGACTAAGCAAATCATGCAAATTTAAGCATTAAAACAATTTAGAACATTTATGATTCATAGCAAGTGTTTTGTTTTATTATTAATACAGCAAAGAAAGAATGCATTGGGCTAAAATGATTCTTTCTGAATTTCACATCCAAGAAACAAAGTGCCTGGTTCTGTCTCTGGACTCTGGACTCCTAATGGGGCAAGGGAACACAAGTAGATTACGTTCAACTGTCTCTAGATAGTGGTTCTCAGCTGGGAGTGATTTGGGCCTGGGGGGACGTTGGACAACATCTGGAGGCATTTTTGGTTGTCGTAGATGGGGAAAGGATGCTACCTGCCTCTGAGGGTAGAAACCAGGGATGCTGGGGGACATCCTCCAGTGCCCAGGCGAGCCCACACAGAGGATGATCCAGCCCACGACGGCAAAGAACCAAGGCCGAGAAGCCCTGGTCTGGATGACCCGTTTTGCAGTTAAATAATTTATAAAGGAATTCAAGCATTTCAACCTTGAAAGTTTCAAAGCAGAATTAAAAGCCTTAAGTGCCAGGAATTTTACTTCCCTTCCTTTTTCACCAGAGGAAACAGGAAGTATCACAGAAACTAAAACTTCTCCCTCCCTGAGAGTTGGTACTAACCCACAAAAAAGCCAAAACCCTCTCTGGCTATTTTAAGGAAAAAGGAAAGAAGTTAATTAAAGAAAATTAGGTAGATCAAAATATCATCGTGAAGACTGCTTTAAGAGGAAAACAGTAAGCTCCTCATAACTTCCTGTAACCACATCCCAGAAATGGCCGGATGCAGAAACTCTGCTTCCCATGCTGCCAGCCAACCTGGGGGCGCAGCTCTGTCATCACCCAGAGAAAGGAGGACCATGCAGGGCCTGTCTGCTCCCTTTGCAAGCTTTACAATCAAGGTCTGGACGGGTCAGCTTCTGGAGGACCCAGGGCTTACGTCAGCACCACTGCTTCAAGGGTGGATGCACAAGGAAATGACGACTTTCAGAAAATGGGCTCGTGGTAGTGGGATCCATCAAATCTATGGAGTTGTGCAGAATGACTTGTGGCCACAAAGGACATTTGTATTTGGTACCTGATCTTGGGGACAGATTGCTGTTTGTTTTTGGAGATAATGAGGCTAGAATCATTGAATCACAGTACTTCAGGGTTGGAGGAGATATAAGGTATAATCTATTCAGACTACAGTCCCTTTCCACCCCAACCCCCACCTCCATCTCTGTTCAGTTTATGTCTCTTAAATTTTCTTCTTTTCTTGCTTCCTTCCTTCCCTCCATCAGTCAACAAATACCTATGGAATGTCTGCTTTGTGCCAAGTGCTGTTCTAGAGGACAGCAGTGAGCAAAACAGGCAAATCCATGCATTTATGTTCAGATTTAAGCAGAGAAATAAACAAAATAATCAAGTAAACTTAATCAGTATCCCTGGCTATTCAAACTCAGAAACTACATACACAGGTTAAATAATTGGATAAATCTCTTATCTAAATTCTTGTTACTTGTTATCTGAAATTCAGGCACCAAATAAATTCAGATAATGCATTATCTCCTTCTATTCAAACTCAGCACCCCAAATCAGGAATCAAATAGAACTGAGAAGTAAAGGGAACTTTCATACAACTTGTCAGAGGGCGATAAATACCAGGGAGAAGAGAGAAACAGAGTGACGGTGACAGTCCCAATGGGGAAGGATTGAAATGTTAAATCTTGTGGGAAACCTCAACAAAAAGCTGATACTTGGGAGAAGTTCCAAGCACAGAGAGAAGCAAGGGCGAAAGCTTTGGGACGGAGCCTGCTGCTGGGTTTGAAGACCCACAAAGAAGCTGGTGAGGTTTGAAGTGAGGGAGATAGATCAGATCGGAGACATTCGGGGGCCGGATCCTGAAAGGCTTTGTCAACCATTGCAGGGACATTGGTTTCAGAGAGAAATGGACACCCACTGGAGGGTTTGAGCAGAGGAATGACACATATGCTGATCACCGTGTTGAGAACGTACTGCAGGAGGGTACGAAAGGACGCTGGAAGCCCAGTGAGGAGGCTACCGTAATAATAATCTTGTGACGTAATGGTGGCTTAGCCCAGGGCACATCACAGTGAAGATGATGAGGTCAGATTCTGGACATATTTTGAGGTAGAGCCAAAGTGACTTCGTGATGGATTAGATTATGGAGTGTGAAAGAAGGAGAGGTCAAAGATGAGAAACTAGAAGGATGTGTTCTAAGATGAGAATGACCAAAGCAAGGGAAAGAGTGTGTGTGTGTGTGTGCGCGCGCGCGCGTGTGTGTGTGTGTGTGTGTGTGTGTGTCGGAGGCAGTGATTCTGTTTTGGACATGTTAAATTCAAGATGTCTCTTAGGCATCCAAGTGGAAACGTTGAGTGGAGCGTGAGTCTGGGTTCAGGGGAGACGTCTGGACTGAAGACAGGCATTGGAAGTACTAGGGTGGGGTGGTATTTAAAGGCGCGCACCGGGTTGAAGTCATCAAGGTGTTTACTAAGGAAGAGAAGGGACCACAGACAGGATCCCGGGACACGCCGGTGGCGGGAAGTTGGAGTGATGTGGAACAACCAGCAAAGGAAAATGAGAAGGAGCAGCCTGGGGAGTGGGAGAAAAACCAGGATGTCTTTTTTCATGGATAGACTAATTATGTGTGTCAAGTACTGCTGGAAACTGAAAGAGATGAAGACCACAAATTGTTCGTAGTGAGCAGCGGCTTGGGAGCCATCAGCACCTCCCAGGATGGTTTCAGTGGAGTGGTGGGGTCAGAGCCCGACTGGAGAGAGTTCAAGAGAGAACGGAGGGGGCATGGGAGACAACAGCATAGAAAATGCAGGAAGGTTTTCTCATAGAAAGTAGCCAGAGCAGTAAGCTGGAGGACTCAGAAATTCGAGATATGCCTCCAAGTTGTCCCAGCTCTTAACACAACCAGTGCTCCATGGATGTCACCTTTGGTTTGGTGGTGACAGTCTGTGCACCTGTTGTTCCCTCTAGTTGAAGATTCAGAGGAAAGAGTGAGTCTCTTCACTAGCAGCTTGGAAGATGCAAAGAGCAGAGATTTTATTGCAAAGATTAACCCTGTCATGGGCTTTGAAGGGTCGATAGGGGCTCCGCTAGAAGACAAAGCTTTCACAGGGGGCATCTGAGAGAGAGAGACTGGCAGGTGCTTGTCCAAACAATGTGTTTCAACCCCGGCTGCACATTAGAATCACCTGGAAGCCCTAAAAATGCAGGCCCTGACCCCTGCCACCAAAATTTGGGATTTGATTGTTTTAGACGTTAGTAACTTTTAAAGCTCTCCAGTGACATATATGTGCAGTCAAGGTTGAGGACTAGCACAATAAAACTCTGAAGCAACACATCATTTTTTTGAGTACTCAAATAGTTCAGTGTTGTTGGAACATATAGCACTGTGTGTGTGAGTATGCGTGTGTGTGCGTGTAACAAAGTATCTTACATGGCAGTGTTTTATTCTGTTGCATTTTGTGCATAAATAATTTTTGGCAAAACTACACATATGTACAGTCATGTGCCACATAATGACGTTTTGGTCAATGATGGACTGCATATACGACGGTGGTCCCACAAGATTAGCACCATAGATCGTAGGTGTGTAGTGGGCTCTACCACCTAGGGTTGTGTAAGTACTCTCTGTGATGTTCACACACCTGTTAAATCGCCTGTCAATGCATTTCTCAGAACATATCCCCATGGCTGAGTGACGCATGACTGTACTATGTACATTTTTGGCAAAGATTTAATGTTAATATTAAAAATGTATGCATCTTTGCCAAAAATTATTTGCCCAAAATTAATATATATGGAATAGAAGTATTTCACATCCAACTCAATTTTGCCTTCTTTCAAAAAGGCTATTCTCTATTCAGCAATCATTCAACATCTCTTCTCATAAATCTGTTCGTATTTATAGTCAGTTAAGTGCTTGACTGTCTACTAAACTGTATCATTCTCTAATTACTTCTTGCCCAGAAGTCTCTCATCCAGGCTTTCAGTTCTTCCAGAGAAGTGTGATGCTGCCGTACTTTCTTGCATCCTCCAGAGCTGGGCCCCCATGGCGGGAGAGAGGCTCATCCTTCCCGAGGTCAGTGAGGGGCAGACACGTGCAGATCTACATGAGACTTCATGGCCACCATTCAAGTCTGTATTTCAGCATATCGTAGTCAAATAAGAAGTCTCAACATTTTAGAAAAAGGGGACAGCGATTTGATGACTGGCCTCCTCCATCTTAAAATAATTCAGAAGTCGGGTGGAAAGTGATAGGGCTTCGTTTTTGTATAATAGGTGTAAAACCCTGCTTATAGGATCAACGTTGAAGACATTGTGTGGCGATGATTTGTCAAGTGCTCTCTGGTAGCTTCAGGCTGACCTCGATCATGGTGTGCCATGTGCTGCACGTGCTGGGACTGTGTTTACATTGCACTAAGTTAAGCGTAGGCTGGGCAAATACTTGGATAAAATACTCAATAAAAATAGTCAATACAGTCACCTCTCAGTAATATTTTCAAAAAAGTTCACTTGTTCTTAGCGGAAGAAATTGTCCGGTGCTGTACCACATTGGCTGGCACAATTTGGAAGAAAAATGTGTGGGTGTACACACAACATACTGGAAAGATCAGGCACGCACCTGAAGTGCTGTGGTGAGATGACATCATTGTAAAGGTCAGAGTGTCAAAGGAGAAGACCTTGGTTCCCAACATTTCCCAGCTCAAGAGCACTGCTCACTGAAGAGCTAACATTTGCCTCGACTGTTGAGTTCGGCTCAGTAGGAGATCTCACTGAAGGAACCAGCAGACAGCACAACGCCCCCTGACAAGGTAAATATTGTGTTAAGATAATTGTTAACTTTGGAATGAGCCCCACTGCAGGGCATGTTTAACCACTAGCCCAAATCGCACACATCTCTCTAATTAAGCAAACCTCCCCTTCCCCACAGCACAGGCCTGTTGAGAACAAAATAAGCAGAAAGGAGACCAGATTCTACAGTACAGAAAAGCTCTGAATGATCTTCACGATAAAGTGTGGGAAATTCTCCCACATCCGTACCACAAATATTCCCAGTGTTTTAAAGAATGTCCCATTAATGATGACAACCATTAATTGAGGACTTAGGATGCCCCAGGGATGTGCTTTACAAATGTCTTACCTTTTACTTGCACCTCACAACAATGACCAATATGGACCCCCGAGGGGCCGAGAGCCCCTCTTCCAAAAGCCGCCCCTGACATTGCAGAACCAGAGTCGGTCGCCCTCCTGGTGCCTGCTATGGCTCTTCTCACCTCCCCGGCACGCCGAATGTGCGTCACTGCGCTGCCACCCTGCCCTGCAATGACTTGCAATTGAAACTCCAGGTAACAAGTGACTCTGCCTTTTGAGTCAGATGCTACTTCTTAAGTCTGCCTAGAGACTCTTGGGAATGGCACCCTATTACCTAATAGATCTGTATATCACACGGCTCCATTATTGTGAAAATAAGACCCCAGGCTCAGAAACTTGGAATCGTTGCTTTTGTGGTTTACTTATCCACATGTGGGAAGAAGTGACGGTGACTGACCCCCACTACAAAGAGGGGATTCTACACCTCAGGTCCTCAGTCCTTAACACATCAAGTTTTCAAATTCTCTTTATACCTCAGTGCAGCCTAAAACCACTCGCCTCCAGCCCTTATCTTTCCAGGAGTTACTGTGAGATCAGATGGCAGGAGGACCTTATACTGAAAGCAAAGACCAATAATATTCATTTAGCAAGTGATCTGAGTATATATTTTGAAATATAGGGAAAAACTGTAAACAAGATAAAATACGTATTTGAAAAGAAGTTCAGATATGCGTTTTGAAAATAAGCATAAGACAATAAACTAGGTAAGGTATATACCTGAAAGGAAATGTGAAATGCATTTTCAAAGAAAGTATATTTGTTCAGAAGAATGAAGAGGAGTGTGAGATTGAGAGAATAAAATAATAAAGAGTTGTTGTTGCTACCTGAAAGCATGTCATAAAGTTTAATTCCTCATAGGAGAGCTGACTTCCCCCTCAGCACTTCCTGTAAGCCAGCCAACTGAGTACTACACACCCCGGAACACAGTGATTGCTCTGGGAAAGGGAGTATCTCTTTCTGAGCAATAAAGCCATGTAATTCTGGAATTCCCAGGACGTATTTCCTGCTATTCTAGAAAAAGCCAAACATGCAAGAATAAAGCCAACATGGAAAACAGAGACTTGAGGACTTTGATTGAGCTTCTGGATCCAGCTGTTCCTGAAAACTTTTCAATAATATAAATGGAATATTTCCTTTTTGGCTTAAGTCAGTTTGAATTGTGTTTATTGATTACAGTCTGTTGAGTCTTTGTTACCCAAAGACTAATAAGTGTCTGACATATTATGGGTGCCGAAAAATATACCATATAAGTAAATGAATTAATTGACTTCAATTTACCTCCTAGAGTCAGCTACCTGTATAACTCATTTAGTTGGTTCAATGTTTCCTTGATTCAAAATAAATGAAAACTGGATAGATACAAAATGACATTTTGGGGCCATTTTCCGCAGTTCCTCTCCAAATGTAAAAAATAATGATAAATGAAATATGTAGTTGTGCCCATCTGTGCTCCAAAACAAGAGCAAAATCCCCGTGGGTCAGGACTGGAGAGGTGAGTAGGACTTAAAGCCATGTCAGTCACGAACACTGGGGCTGGAGCTTCAATGTCACGCAAGAATTAGTGATAAGCATTGTCGAAGGGCAGAAACAAGCTCCCTGTGTGGAGCCAGGGGTGGGAAGTCAGCTCTATGGGAGTGAAGCGAGGTTGAAGTAGCTCTGCCTGTCTATCTGATATTGCAGATAGAAACTTGACGTTGTCCATCTCTCATGAAACCATGAGACAACTGTGCAAGAACGGAAGCTAGGTAGCATTGCAGATAGGTGAGGAAAGCTTCAATTTGGCTGAGAATTCCTAAAAGAAGATATGGTGCGAGGTGTACAATAAGGGGGAGGAACAAGCTAAGGAGAAAAGGACATGCGCAGGAAAAATCTGCTGTGCAGAAGGAACTCTCCGACAGAACTGACAAAGAGCACAGGGAAACCCATTGTCATGAAGGTCATTTGTCAGACTGGATAGCTGGGAGAATTCACACCAAAGAAAATAGAAATAATGAGTCAACCTAACAAAAGAAATTTAAACTAAGTGTATAAAATGCTGTGGGAGTGAATAATATTGTTAAAACAAGAAGAGGAAATTGTTAAATAAAAACAGACATATGAAAATAACTGAATGAAAAATCTTGGAAATGAAATATAGTCATTGATATGAAAATTCCAATACAGGAGATAAATAGTAGAACAGATTCTGCTGAAGTGGGAATCATTGAAATGCATAGCAGAATTGAAAAAAATCACAGGACACAGCACAAAAAATTTGCTGAAGTCATGGAAAATAGATTGAAAAAGTCCAGCACAAACTACAAATGGAGATTTAGAGAATACAGGGATAAGGAAATATTTGGAAGAATAATAATAGAAAATGTTTCCAGACTTCAAGAAAGATTGATCAAAAAACTTTCATACCAAAAAACTGAAAAGTGTCAAGGAAGATGCATTTTATAAAGAAAGTAAATGTTTCTAAAAATAGACATATTCTTCAAGTAGCTGTATTTGAAACCCTGGAAGAATAATTTCAACATGGTGGTTAAGGCCTCTTTCTCTACTAGTGAAATGGGAAAACAACGCAAGATCCCTCTTCTGTTGCAGTTGCAGAGACTAGTACGAGGACCAAGGACTGGAAAGATGCAGGGATGGCGATTCCTACCAGATCCTTATTCACCTCACCTCTTTGGCCTGTGCAAATCTTGAAAATGATGGCAGAATAGCCTCAACTTAGTCAAATGATTCCAACCACACCGCTGTTGCAGATGTGGTTTCATTGTTGGGGCAAATCAGCGTACTCGGGCACCTTGTACAGAGCCAGTGGTGTGGCAGATGCATTCTCCTTCCCTGAACCCGTAGATAAGGACCACCAGAGATTGTCTGCTTTCAGTAAGGGCCGGCAATCTACCTGCCCTGCCCTGCCTCGGGACTACGTCATATTCTGGTCAGCAGAGGCCTTGCTCACTTCCCAACATTGCTTCTGACTAGGAAACTCATTTTACTACTAACGAAGTGCAGTAATTCTCTCTTGCTCATAGAATTCGCTCGTCTTAGCACGTAGCCACTCTCCTTGAAGCTGCTGATCCAATATGACAGTTCAATAGCTTGTGGAAGAGTTAGTTATGGTGCAACAGGGTGGCCACACAATGTGGTGCTGGGCTCCTGTCTTACAGGATGTGGCATGTGCTGTCTGTTGGCAACCAAAATATGGTGATCTTTCTTTTTTTGCCAGAATTCAGGCCTAGGCATCAAAGTGGAATTGATTCCCTAATTCCCTTCTCCTCAGTAATATCCTGCTGAGAAAATATTACTTTCTTGTGCTTGCAATTGTGGACTCTGACAATTCAGAGGTCTTAGTTCCCAATGGAGGAAAGCCTCCACCAGAGGCCACAATGGTTCCATTGAACAGGTGAGTCAGCCTCTTGGCCACTTGCGATTCTCATACAGGAAACCAGTAGTCAAAGGAGGGGTGATTCTACTGGCTGGGGTGATCAATCCTACTTATTATTGGGTTGCTCCTACACAGTGGGCACAGGAAAGAGTGGGTCCTGAGCCTGGAGAGCTCCTCTTGAGCACCCCTCCCTGCATGGCTGGGATGGATGGTGTGTGTCCTCAGGGAGAACCCTCAGCATCTGTTCAGGATCTGCTTGGGGAGTCATGAAAGGTTGTTTGTGATCTGAGCCTCATATTAGGAGATGACAATACCGATGGTGCTAGAGTTAGAAATAACTGTATGTGCAGCTCTTCCCTACGTCTCCAGCCTGCCAGCCCCCCCTGTGGATTCTGGACTTGCACCTCCACATCATGTGAACTAATTCCTTAAAATAAATCTCTCTCCCCACTTCTCTCTCAGTATATCAAATGGCTATTTTGTTATTGTTTAAAGTTCAGAACAAATAGTGACAGTTGGCAGTGCTTCTTGAGTGGCAAGAGAGCATGGTGATACATAGGAATTCTTTGGTAGTACAGTGAACAGGTTGTCTCTGTGGAATGCCAAAACTTTTGGCTAATTCAGGAAGAAATCCAGAACATTTGGGGAAATAATAGGTCAAATCAGTTACTTAGAGTCATGTAAAATCAAGAGGCCATCTTAGTGAAGAAATTTTCCATTTGGTGTGTGTTTTTTCTAGCTGGTGTAGGCACCACCCAGGTCTCTAGGTGTTATTCCCTCCTATCACTGAAGGCATTCGGGATGACTCGATCGAGGCAATCAAGATGATTAAAATAAGCTATCCTGTTTACTATTCCACTAAGGACTAATAAAAAGGATTTAAAAACCAAAACTCTTTTCTGTTTGGTAGAAGCCAATGTTCTAATATGTTCTGAAAACAAGGAATTTTCGGGTGGAAAATAAAACCAATGCATTTCATGTCAGAACACTGTGGTTTGTCTTAACAGAAGTGTCAAAAACTTGTTTGCTGTCATGTAGGTTTAGTCTGGCAGATTGCCTTGTATCCAGTAGTGCTTCATTCATTACCAAAAAGCAAGAGGAGGGGAAGTATCCATCAGTTCTTCAGTTTATCTTTCAATGTTTTAGGGAACTGTTCACTTAGAACACTAATTCTTACAACACGAGGTATTACCAATGGCTGAGGAGGCTGGAATATCAGAATTATCTCAAATATCATAATTATTACTCTGTCCCCTATGTCCTTCCCAGATTCTGAGATCACCACTGGAAACAGCTGCATGCGAGTTCTAGCGAGAGGCAAGGCAATAATGAGAAATTGTCCACGGTGGATGCGTGTTTTGTCCTTAGGTTATGTTGCAATGGAAAAAAAAGACTGAACTGGAAAGATATGAAAAGCAAAGGGAAATTGTGATGCACTTAGCCATCCTCTAATTTGTGTGTGTGTGTGTGTGTGGCTAAATTTGGGGTCCATCTGTGCTTCATATTTCTGTTAGTAGAAGGTAGAGAACTCAACTTGGTATAGATTTAGAAACTATCTCTTTGTTTGTTGGGTGGCAGCTGGTTCTAGGCTGTACAGGTAGCTGTAGTGACCTAAATTTTCACCCCATGAACGGCAAATCCCCCACTGAGCTTGGTGCTAGTTATGCTAGAGTCTCTGCCACTCCGACTGCGTAAAGAAGTCAGTCAAAAAGAACACAGGATTAGCCGATATAGCCCGTGTATGGCAACCTGAAGAACAGCCTCTGGAAACGTGTATGGCCAGGAGGTTTTCTCTCGTCAGCTGCCTGGCTCATACTTATTTGGGCTGCACTTCTGCATCACTAAACATAATTTTAAATTGCAATACATTTTAGAGAGAAAAGTATGGTATATTCTCAAGCCCACCTCTGGTTAGTCAAAGAGAGACTCAGTAGAGAGAATATTTTTCTCTGCGTCAGAGAATTGAATGCCAATTTTTATCATTCACACAAATGAAGGTCATCCTCTCACTTAGGGCTGTTTCCCTCACTTCCAAAACGTAGCAGAAGCTTGAGAAGTGATTCCCTTCCCCAAATAAACCACAACTGTCATGTAAAACTCAACTACACAGAGATGAAAATTCAAAACAATTTTTTTCTCTGCTTTGTTTCAGTACAAAAGAATTGATATCTTCTCCTTTCTCCAAACCCCTACCCCAATCTTTTTTCTTATTATTTTGAAGGCCTTTGATTAATCTGTATTTATTTCTACTTTGTAGAAACTAAGTTTTGATGAGCAAGTCCTCTTAGAGCATAACAAAGCTGCCTCCCAAATTTCACAAGCATTACTTTGTTTCCCTAATGAATTAGTCAAATGGAAGCTGATAATTAGCTAGACATCGCCTGCTCTGAGTGGGAGCTAGGTAAAGAGTGCTTGGGCTTCATTCTCTCCTTTGTGGGATTTGGGGGCTTAGGAGAGCAGAGCCCCGACATGGAGCCTGCCACCCCAGAGGTGAATCCTGAGTGCACAGCTGGGCCCCTTTATCCTCCACTGTAGAATTTTCCTTCAGTGTAGAAGCTTTGTCTTATGGGATTATCTTGGGAGAAAATGAAAATAGACATATGCCCCTGCAAATTAGACTGGGATCAGGAGTGTGTTAAGATAATTGTACTTTAGCCGGGCTGCTCTGTCTTGCTCCCACTATGGCATGGCTGAGTGGATCATCATTTCCGTTTGGGCTACAGTTTGAAAGTCCCCATTACTGATACCCAAAGTGAATTAGACAGAATGACTGCAGAGAAAATAATATGCCACTGATGGTCACTAACAAGAATAGTCAGATGGGCTATTATTTTTGAGAGCTGCTTGGGGTGAGTCTAAAATCATTCCAGCCCTTGGGAAGAACATTAAATTCCCATACCCCAGACCTTATTTTGCACTTTTAAAACCTCTTGCAGAAATCAGATTTTATAGTTTATTAAGAATTCTCCATTTATTTGTAAATTTATGGGAAAAACTCAACTCTGGGTGAAATGAAAAAACAAAAATGTGGCCTGAATGTCAGCTACATTTGTGCACCTTCAAATTCAGAAATAGAGTAAGATAGTGCAGGTCTTGGTTCAATGCCTGTGTGTTTAAAAGGAACCAACTCTGCCGCTTGGAGCAGTTGGTCAGTTTGGCACATTCCTCTCCCATTGTCTATAATAAACCATTCTGAATATAAAAGCAATTGGATAAACTTTTCTTCTCCCTGCCCAGTCAAGTCCTCACTGCCATTATCTCTGAATTAAATTTCCTGGTGATGGAGAGCGGAGAGAAGTGATCCTTATAGTTTGGGTTGGATAACTACGGAAACTCTCCCAATGGTTAGGTCTCCAAGTGGGGCTCCCTTTCCCACCTCTGTGAAGTGTCAGGTCACCACACAGGTCCTTAGAAAAGCAAGTGGTTGTGTCCAAATGGACCTGGATTCCAAACTTAGCCCCTGCTGTTTACCAGTTGTATAACCTTGGACAAGTTTCCTGTCCTTTCTGAGGTTCTGTTTCCTCCTCTGTGAAATGAGGAGCAGTACTGACTCCTGTCTCACAGAGTCCTGTGAAGGTTCCATGACTCAAATCTCTGGGGAGATTTGGCAGACAGCACAAAAGAGGCTGCACCATCTTTGCTATGTTTGTGCTAGCCTCAAAGCCAGTGCCACAGGCCAGTGGTGAATGGGACAAGAGCAGAGATTATGGCAGGAAAACCAAGAACCTCCACCAGTTTTTGGTTAAGACTTGAGCAGTCGTAATTCAAAGCCTTGGTGTATAGACATGGGCATCATGGAGAAGACCTGAGAGTTCTACACTTGTGGAGGGATGACTCCTCTTTTTTGGAGAGGGTGCGAGCTGAGCAGCCCTGGGGGAAGGAAAATGATCCCAGTGCCTTGGATCCATAGAGATGCATCAGTCCTGGACAACTCTCACCACAACAGAACGGTGCGAACAGTGGTTGACTTAGAGCATGGAAATCACCTCAGTGTGGCTCAAACTGCTCCAAGCATTGAACAGAAATACCATTGTCACTCATTGGGCTTACTTCCAAGTTGATCAGAAATTGAAGGCTGAGCAATGAAGCTTAAGCACTACCCGCCCGACACCTCCAGAATGTACACCCTCAGGAGCCTTCACGCCTTCCTACCACCTGCTCTGTGTCATCAACCAGCTATAGAAATGCAGCCATTTGACTGGGGGATTCTGTGACGGAAAGTCATTGGGTTGAGAAATTACAACACTGAACTATCACGTATAGTATTAAATTGTAAAACTGTTTTGGGTTATACATTAAGATGTGTATTTTGTGTAAATACACCCTAATGTGCAGTGGAGGCTGAAAATCACTGACACCCAATGCCTCGTTTTCCTGATACGTAGAAGGAGGCCCTGAGAGGCTGAGCACCCAGAGCCCACCGCTAGTTAGCTCCTACGCAAGCATGGGGGACCATCGACGTAGCGTTTAGGAGACAACGTGTGCTGTATTACCATATAAAATCAAATAATCAATGCATAGTTTCAAGATTCATAATGTGGTTTGACCTGGATGAGTCATAAGCATGCATCTCTATTCTTGCTTCAACCCTTAATTAGCAATCACTTTGCTTTCACAATGATCCTAAATTTTTTTAATATACAAAACTCTTCATCTTGCAAGATGATAAACGGTTGATGTAAGAATGATGTAAGCAAAGACAAACAGGTCATCCTTTTCACATTAAATTTAATCAAGATTCTTTCCTGTTTGTGTTGTACAAGACAATAATAATGACATAAATATTACACTTCAAGTACAGAGTATTTGTGTTCTTTTAAAGTCAAAGAATGGAACCTTTTCTGAATCCTATGGTTCAACCATAACTGTAATATTCTTAATTTCTCTGAATCAACTAACCGTTAAAGAAGCACTGCATAACTTTTTCTTTGATGCAAATATTGGTTGTGGCAATTAAAATGCTAGGTGGAGGCCCCGCACCACTCTGCACCTTGAAGTGCTCTTCACTCCTCCTGCCCCCACCTCCCTGGAACTCCAGGCCTTCTCCTCACAGCTCCACCAACTGGTGCTGATTTAGCTGCTTCATGCTGCACAGGAAAGACTGCTATGCAAAAAGGCAGATGGAAAACGAAGGTGGTGTTTTTCAGCCGCTGTGTCTATTTTTCCGTCTAAACACAAAAGGGTAATTTCACAGATTGTATTTCTTCTTTCCGACATTTACAGTTTCGGATAATAGTTGTGAAGAATAGGGAACCGACTCAACGCCACAGGACGACAAAAGCACAATTCAGATACGATTGTTTGATGATATTTGCAATCGATATTTGCCAACCTGTGTTGCCTCGTGACGTTGTGCTTCTCCCCTCCTTCCGAGCAGCGGAAACCGCTCTGTGCTGGGAAATCGGGTGTTCGTCACACAGCATGTTTGACAGCGGCGGCTGGCCTTGTAACCCGATCTTTTCTCCATTGTCATGCGCTCGGTAACCATCAGCACATCATAAAACAGGCTAGAGGTTACTATAGCAACGCCACCCAAACTACGTGATGAAGGAGGCTGTGGACTGGGAAATGTCATTTCAACCCCTGACTTTCAGCGTTTGGAACATGACTCTAAACAGCCATATTAGAACACAAGGTGAGGGCGTTTCAGAAAGGCGTGGAGCTTCGGGGTGTTAAGCTTCCAGACAGGAGGGGCCTCCTGTATAAAGCAGTTCATTACAGAGGTCATAAACTGCTTTCCGAAGCAGTCATCATTTGAAAAACAGGTGTCTGACCTCAGCTTCCAAACCCCCTGAAAGCACAGGCTAGAGGAGTTTGGGAACAGAAAAAGGGACGGGTCAAGCCCAGTCGTGCCCATGCTGACATGAGGGCGTCTCTGAGAACACTTGGTGGGGTGACAGAACTGGACCTGCCTACAAAGGAGGCCTGGGTGTCTCCTTCACCCTGGCCAGGCAGCTTCACTGTTCTGAGAGGACGCCTGCAGTTAGCCTTCTATTCTTCTGTCTCCACTTATAAGCCTTCTCCTTTATCATCTATTGTTCCTGACTCTCCAAAACTTTATCTTCCTTCCTCGGAGAAGGAAGGCTTTCAATTATCCCCTTCCATCTTTATGTAATGTGCTCTAAGACCCCAACATGCAGGGTATGGTGGAGAGCAGGGAGGTATGCAGGCCCCTCCCAAGTGAGGCTGGAGACATCCTTGCTCTGTGCTTACTAGTTATATGAACCAATTCCTCCAAGGTCCCTTTCCTTGTTTGGAACAACACCCCCCTTGCAGGGATTATAAGGATTAAGCGAGATAATGAATACGAAGTGTGTGGCCAGAGTTGTTCTTAGAGTCAAGTTCAACACAAGATGACTGGCCACATGGGTGTCACTCTCAGGCCTAGGCAAGGGAGGTTCCTGTCATGGGCCTTAAACTTTATAGTCCCCCTTCTGGTCCTCCTCCAGCCTTGCCCTTCTAAAGGGGCAAGGTGCCTAATGGACCAAGGGGACATGCCCTCTGGAGCCATGCTTCCATTTTCAGTCCACACACTGCATGCCCAGGAGCCTGCAAATCCTGAGGAAACAGTCTTGAGTTTATATCCAAGGCCCGTGAGCACATTCCTGTCCATCTTCCTGAGGGTCCTCATGGCCTCAGGTAGCCAAGGGGGTGCTATTTGTGGGAAGTGGATGGAAACTGGATTTGCGGGCAGGAGCCCACCTGCACATACGCGGGGCCACATGCAGGAAAGGAGGCGAGGGGCTGGGACATCGGCCCATACTTCTCCCAGTTCAGCTCAGAGGTTCAACGAGTCTGAGAATTCTAAATTCAAACCTGGACGTTCAGGTCATTATTTTGATATGTGTCAAGGTAGGCAGGCAGAATATGCCTGATTTAATTGTTTGCTGTCTTGATTTCTAATTTTATAGCATTTATGCAAATGGTGTGAAGGCTCCATTTGCATTGTTGAGTTGGCCCTGACAAATGTCAGTGGCAGACGTCACACACACAGTAAACGCACCACACAGAGGCATAGCATACACATTAACACCGAGAGACTAGTCTACGTTGCAATCACTTTGATTTGTCTATTTTTGTCTTTTTTCAAAAGGATTTTTTTAAACTGTATAGTGATTGAGCAGGTAACATTGGAGTGGGTATGTGATACACACAATAATAAAAAAACCAGGGAAGAGGTCAGAAGGGAAGGGGAAGAGCTAAAATTTGTTCCTGGTAAAAATCTCGTTCAAGCATCCTTCTTTCCTTCTTCCTAAGCAGTTATCTAGAATTGTAATCCCAAACAAAACACAACAGTAATGCAAAGAACTAAACACCAAGGATCTAACAGGAAGAGCATAAAGGCAGTGTAGTTTGGGGTCGATGTTCTGTTTTATATTAGAATGCATTTGAATTGTTTCTCCTGACCTCAGATTGTCTGTGTGTGATATGGATCACGGGCAAAGACGACTTAAATGGTGCCAGGGAAGGATTTTACAGAAAGAGCAGGTGGTTGCCTAGGGCAGTGAAATGTTTTAGTGACTCTATTATGGGAGGGTCTGTAAGCTGTGAGGGTAGGTGAGTTTGGGGCTCTTCCACCCCCCAATCTTGCCGAAGGCAGCGAATCCCTAGCACCACCTTAGGGTGTATCAGGCAGAGCAGCTGAATATATTTACATCTCTAACTGAAATGGGGCAGGAGGGGAGAAGAGAGCATTTGTTTACTATTTCCTGTGCTTCCAATGAGTATTTAACTTTCTGTCTCTGTCCCCATTGTGGCTCCTTTGACATTTCATGGCTAAGAGAGACTTTAACAGAGCCAGGTTTTTATATAGGTGACATGAAGGTCATATCAGGGGCGTGCCAACCCAGGCACACCAGAGGGACAGCTGGCATCCCTGCCCACTCCCCTTTCCTCCCTGCCCCTCTCTGGAGAGTGTGCACATCCTCATTACAATACGGTCAACCTCTTGGAGCCCAGCCAGGTCTGCACCTGGTTCCCACAGCTGCCAACACCATCTGTGCAGGTTGTCACCCCAGTTCAGGTTGCCGAGCCCTGAGGAAGCCTCCATGAGGCAGTGAACATTCTCAGAGCAGACCTGACTCTTGTAGTGCTCCTTCACTCTGTGATGGAAACGATTCATGTGTTTTAACTGAACCAGAGTCGATGAGATGCAAGCCAACTGCAATGTAACATGATGTGCCATACACGGAACAGGATGACCTGGAATAGATTCTCGTCAAAAACTGATTTTGTGTGTATGGTGCTATGTAAAATTGTCACCCACAGGTTCAAGTTTAAATTGTCACCCACAGGTTCAAGTTTATCACAATCATCATAAGACAGCATGGGGCAGGTAAACAAGCTGTCCAGAGGAAGTCTGGAGACTTGGCCATTTGCTGAGAACTAACAAATTTTAGGAAATACCAGGGAAGGTATCTTAAATTAGCCAAGATCCTTGGTTGGAACAGTCACTGTGTCAAAAAGGCCACAAGAGAAATCTTCTCCATGGAGGCTCCACTGAGGTCAGCTAGTGTACATTTGTGTCTGCAAAGGCGGGTGCTGTGGCCGGTGGAGGAGACCCCCCCTTTTCCCATCACAGGCAGTGTAACTACAGAGACTGGTTTTTACTCGAGGAGACCGTGGCACAAAGGGACTGGGAGAGAAATGAGGAGACTGGAACAACTAATGTTGCAACTCTCCCTGAATGCCTCTTGTTGGGAGAAAACATTCTATAAGACTTGAGAACTATAGTTTGGCATCCTCTCAAACCAGATCCTTCCCAAGTCAGCAAAAAATTTTTCCTCTTTCTTTCCAAAGTAATTTTACTTTTTTTCTGATTTGTGTGATATTTGTTTGTTTTTAAAGTACAATGAACAAATGTACTCTACACAAAGAGCCCGAGGGATCTATTTTTATGTCAATATGTCCACATAATTCACCATTAATGGGAACTAAATATGCACATCAATGGAAGAAAAGAATCCTGCACGACCTAAATGAATAAGCTTCATTAATGTAACATTATGGCTGACTTTTCCTGAGAAAATACATTTAAGCCTAAAGTTTCAGAATAAATCTGCCAGCAGACAGTGGCTACAAGCTTAGACCAGATGGATTTGAAAGGCTGCAGGCTGCATTGGACCCAGAGGTCCAAGGCATCAGGGGAGAGGTTGGAACCTCGAGTCAACTACAAAATATTCTACAGGCAGGTCTCCACGCAGAGAAGCGGGGATGAGGAGCAAACCTTGCAGACCAGAGGTGGATGCCTAACAAAATGTTTAATTTTGCTGCGATAAAAAAGTAACAAAGCCCACAATATAAAATGGTAATTTTTGTGCCATAACAAGATAAATACGTCATCTTTATACCTCTGTAAAATATGCCCTTTGTGCACCCTGGTTTATAGTCATTGTTAAAATCCTGGAGCTCTTGTGAGTAGACGAAGATCAAATCAAATTTATTTCTGTGTGCATGAAAATGCAAGGTCAATGACACATGGCAAAGAGTAAAAATGGCATATTTTGGGTGGTTTTGACTTCATTCAAGGTTGCTCATTACTGCATACCTGCTCTGGCACTTCTTATTGGTGTTTCCTAAGACAACTGATAAAAGCTGGGGGATATTACCAGATGATAAGGAAAACTGGGAATTTAGTTTTGACAGTAAAAATGTTGACGTCTGTTTGGAGAGTGAAGGACGATGTAAACAAATCCTCCCAAGAAAAGGCAAATCATGGTGTTGTAGCTTTAACATACCTGTTGACTTTAAGGCCGTGCCAAGTTGGCCTTGAAGATGCACCAACAGTGGTCTAAAAGCCCAGACAGAGACACCGATGTGAGCCACTGCTCAATGTGCCTCCTTCTCTTCCTGTGGCTCCTTTCTTTCAACTCCAGTTGCAGGATTCTATTCTTGAAATTCAATTCATAAAAAGTCACACTCTTGACCATGGAATTTCTATCCTCTCTACTGCTTACTTTACCACTGGGAAGAAGAGAAATAAAGAAACAAACCAAGCAATTCATTCTCTCATATATTCTAACTTCGATGTATAAACCTTGGTAATTCACAAGGAATAAAGAGAACGCATGCAAAATAATCTGTCAAGACATCAGTACTCTCTGTATTTCCAAAGTCTTCCTTTCTTTCCTTTCTCATGCTCAGTGCCTCCATAGTGATGTGCTGCCTTCTCCAAATAGCTTGATCTTGAAGATAGTCATACCAATTAGCTGCGCTTGTTATGTGAGAGCTCGGTTGAGAGGATCTTATTATAAAATTCCTGGAAATGGCTTTGAGAGGTAGCCTATCATGACAATAGCAGTCGGAGGTGCAGAGCTTCCATTCTAACCAACATTAACTAGCGATTGTGTTAACCTTTTCAAGACCACCTTTATCCACATGTAAAACGAAGGAGGGACGATGGGGATGCACAAGGTCATTGTTTCCCAAAGTGTGTTCATTGGCACACAAGTTCTCAAAGATCAATTTTGAAAAAAAAAAGATTCTTGTTTCTTAAATTGGAAATAGCTTACTGTATTTTCTTAGTGATTCTTTTTAAATTAAAAGATCTGAGATGCCTTCAGCTAAAATATTTGTTTAATTCTACCTCATTTTTCTTCTCAATCTCCATGGATGCTGCAAAGTCTTTAATAAAATTCAACACCCATTCATGATTAAAAATACTCAAGAAAATAGAAGGATATTTTCTTAATAAGGATATATATACCAGGCACACACACACACGTACACACACACCCAGATAGATGCATAGATAGATGTGGATCTAGCCCCAAATCCATGATGTTATTTAATGGGGAGAATTTCAGAGAGACTAGAGACACTTCCCCTAGTATTAGGAACAAAGCAAGGACTCCCACTATGTCCACTACTGCTCAGTATTGTACTAGAGCTTTTAGCCAATGCAATCATGCAAGATAAATCAATTAGAAGCATGAGAATGGGTAAAAAAAAGAGTAAAATTTTCTCTGTTTACAGATGATGTGATAGTATATTTATAAAACCCCAGAGAATCAATGATAAAACCAACTCAAACAAAAAGACATTCAAAACCAAAAGAATTCAGTGATGTAGTAGGATTTAAAGTTAACACACAAACTTCAATATCCTTCATATACACAAACAATAAGCAGTTAGAAAAAGTTCCACTTACAAAAGCAATAAAAAATTTAATACTTAGAAATAAGTGTAACAAGAAATGTGCAAAATCTATATGAGAAAATTTGAAAGTGTTGAAATTTGCAAAAGTTGACTTGACCAAAGGGAAAGTCAGTCCTGTTTTGGATAGGAAAACTCAACACTATACAGATGTATGTTCTCTCTAGGTTGATTTATAAAAGCAATGCAGTATCAATGAAAGTACCAACAAGGTATTTTATAGTGTTAGACAACTTGATAAAATTCATATGGAAAAACTAACATGCAAATATCACTACAAAAACACTGAAAAACAAATACTATGAGGGAGACTTGCTCTATCAAATATTAAGGCGTATCATATATCTCATAATTAAAACAGTATGGTACTGGCACACAAATAGACAGATTTATCAGTGGAAAAAATATATAAAGTATAGAATTAGACCTGTTACATATGGAAATTTAGTATATGACAAAGAGGGCTTCTCAAATTGCTGGAGAAAAGATGGACTCCTTAAATCAAAAACTCACCATAAGAAAAAGGCTATTGAAAACTGGGAGAAAATATTCTAAACAAATAACTCAGACAAAGAGCTGACGTCCCTAATATATAAAAATCTCTTAAAAATTGAGGGACAAAGGGAAAAATGCAATAGGTAAATGTGAAAAAGACATGCACAGACCTCTCTCTCATTTTCTCTCTCTCCCCTTCTCCTTATAATCCAGCTAGACGTTTGTCAATAATGTTTATCTTTTCAAAAAGCCAGTTTTTGTTTCAATTATGATTTTCTCGATTGTTCTTTTTGTATTTTATTGATTTCCATTCTTTCTTTTTCCTTATTTCTACTATAGGTGTTTTGATTTGACCTTCTTTCTATCTTCTTAAGGTGGAAGTTTAGATCACTAACTTTGAAGCTTTCTTTCTTTCTTATGTAACTTTTTAAAGCTAAAAATTTCCTCCTAAGCATTCCTTTAGCTGCATCTCGTGGGTTTTATTATGTTGTGATTTCTATTTTTTCCCATCTCCTTACTTTTAATAAATTTTATATTTATAAAAGTTTTAGAAATACAGAAAAATTAAGAAGATACTAGAGAGAGCTCCCATATACCAGCACACCCAGCTTCCCTTGTTAATAACACCTATGCCAGGTACGGTGCACGTGTTACAATTAATGAACTAATATTAATTCTTTGTTAGTAAAAGCCCATAGTTTATTCAGATTTCCTTAGTTTTACCTAATGTCCTTTTCTGTGTGGACATCCCATTCAGGATCCCACATTACATTTACCTGTCATGTCTCCTTAGGCTCCTCTTGGCGGCGACAGTTTCTCAGACTTTCCTGGTATTTGACTATGGCAATTTTGAGGACTACTCATCAGGTATTTTGTAGAAAGCCTCTGCATGAAACTTGTCTGATGTCTTTCTCATGATTAGGCTGTGGTATGGGTTTTTAGGAGGATTATACCAGAGAGAAAGTGCCTTTTTTATTACATTGTATCACGGGCACATACTTTCGACATGACATCACTGCTAGCATTGACCTTGATCACATAGTGCAGATGGTGTTTGTCAGCTTCCTCCACTGTAAAGTGGGATGTGACGCTCCTTGAGGGTGAAGAAGCTACATAAATCATTTGAAACCCTCCTGCATCAGAGATTTGTCTATTCTCTCCTATTTATTTATTTTTAATCATTTATTTATATCAGTATGGACTAATGGATATTTATTTTACATTTGGGTTATAAACTAATAATGCTTTATATGTTATGTTTTTCATATCATCTGACCAACATGTAAATATATTAGTAGAATAAATTTCTAGAAGTGAAATTGTTGAATCGAAGATTATGTACACTTCAAATTTTGATAAATGATCAAATTGCCCTCCTTAAATGTCATTCACATTGATACTCCATCCAGTAAAGTATGAAACAACTGTTTCATGACACCCTTGTTAACACAGTGTGTTAGCTAACAAAATGTATTGAACTTTGCCAATCTGAGCTTTGCCCAAAACGGAATCTCGTGATGGTTTTCATGTGTTTGCTATTAATTAATTAGATCTAAATCACTGTGATGTGTGTGATCTAAATCACTGTGGTCCCTCTCTCAGCTATTTTTCCTCAGAGCCAGACTCATTCTGGGGAAGCTCCCAGGGCCAGCTCAAGCATCTTCATCCTACCTTGTGAACGTGAGGTTGGACCTGGCCCTCTTTATTGTCATTTACTTGGAAGAAATGGACTTTGTTGACCTTTTCTGGGATCTGAGATCACAAGTGTCCACCTTCTATGACTTCCATGTTTGATACCCATTGCTTTTGACAGATCATCTTCCTATTTTGTTCTTTCTCTCTCTCTTTTTTTCTTTTTCTTTCTTTTCGTTTTTTCTTTCTCCTTCCTTCCTTCCTTTCTTTCATCAAAGATGAGATTTACTCGTTTCTGTTTTGGCGTTATTTCTTAGAGGAGGAATGCAAGCTTCACTTCACCATGGTAAAAGCAGAAATCCTTACCAACTTTGAACTGAGTATCTACCTCGCTTGGAAGGATTTCTATGGAAGAAGTTTCTGACATTTTCTTTTCAGCCTCACACTGGCACATCTGGATTATTTGAATCTTGATGCAGATCTGCTGTAGTAGATTCTTCCCCCTGATCATTAGATCACTTACTAATTTGAGAAGCATGTTTTCTGTGCCTTCAAGTAAGTGGATGATAAAAGAATTTGACTGGACATAATCATATCAGAACCTTTGGGCTTGTTGATAATAACTTCCTTTCAGGTTGGTATCAGTACATTAATCACCACTCTTTTTTTTTACAGTATTTCACTACTGTATATTTTATCCAATTTTACTTTCAGTCAGTTCATGTCATCCTGTTGTGTTTCCACAAACACATTAAAGAAGTCTCTGTCACTTGCTTTGATGAGACCCAGATCCACCGTGTCCATGTCCTTCCAGGAGCTGCCAGTCTAGTAAAAACGTCAGAAAGCAAATGAGGTATGACTTGTTGGCAGTGAACCATGCTGACCCCTAGAAATCACTCCTTCTTTTCCCAGAGGGCTTATAAATGTATCATCTAGTAATTCACTCTACAATTTTACCAAGAAATGTCATCAAGAATTTCTATTTGAAGTTTCCAGCACTCATGGCTTCGCCCTCTCACTTCCATCGAGATTCTTCGAAGATAGCTGAAATTGGCTTTGTAATCACACATTGAAGTTCTGCACACCTTGGGATAAACTTCCTCTGGACCTGGAGACTCAATCCCTGTCAAGAGCTAGTGCTCTCTTATCGCCTGCTCCGTGTCTGCTCTCCCGGCTTCACTTCAAAGATTGATCTTGCCACCAGAGAAGGTTGAAAAAAAGAATAACAGAGGAGCAGTTTTGCCTTCTGTCATCTACGAACATCGACCACAACTGTGGGCTTGTGCAGTTCTTGATAGCACTTCTTGTTCTGAGCATTCTTACAAAGTTCCTCTGGCTGTTAGTCCTTTGGCAAATCATTTCTCCTCCAGCAGCTCTATTTCATCCTTTTAAATTGAGGATAAGCACAGCACTACCTGATAGGGCTATTCAAGAGCAGAGATATGCATTTAACACACTCAGAGCAGTGCCTGGCACCTCGGAAGTGCAGAATCAATATTAACTATGTCATTGCTGTCATCATTATCCATGGCATTTCAGTGGGTGAGTTCATTGACATTATCTGTCCCGTCCCAAGAGTAAGTGCTGGTTGCCATACTTCTACAACGGTTCTCGATTATGTGTCCCTCTTTTTACTTCTTAAACCTGACTTTTAAAAACCGAACTCTTTAGAGAAATAATTTTATCATCATCCTCTCCAAGTTTCTTTCTAAGTTCACTGGTGATATAATAGGATTTTTAAAAATTACTTCTCTGTCTTAAATTGTTGCTTCTTTTGGAGTCTCTGGTCATGAGTTATATCCATCTCATCATTTTCTTCCTTTTCTTCTGGCCTTTCCCTAGCCTGCCTTTCCTAGAAATCCATTACAGCAGGACATGGCCCAGGATTCACCAAGTCAACCTTTATTTTCTCTTTCCTTTCCCTTCCTCTGTGAACCTAATAGATCTACCAATTTCTGCTGATTTTATCTCCATAAATCTCCTGACTCTACCTCCTTCTCTTCATCTTTCTTGCTACTATCTCACACTATTTCCTGGTATTTCTCCTTTTTATTAGTTCAGTATGTTTCATGCCAGTTTCCCTGATACCAGATCTGCCCTCTGCTGCCAGATAGGTATTTGTAAGACATTAATGTGATGATCATACTAGCTTGTTAAAAATTCTTTCACATATTGAGACCTCTTCCAAATCAATAATCAAGAAATGGAAACACCAATAAAAAAATCAGCAAAGATTGTGGTCAAATATATAATGTTAAGATTTGTGTCACACATCAGCATTAAGTATACAAAAATGAGAAATTTGACACGCCCACTCTTCTAAAAGCTTGAATTTAGAACTTTGAAGGAAGGTGAGCTTAATCAATAATTATTATAATCTTGTAGAAAGAGAACAGATTTTTTACCTATTAATGTTTTTTGGAGTTGCCTTAATCTCTGAGTATTGATCTACCTGAACATCTGTGGGTGGGATATCTTCCTGTGTACCATGAATATCTCTAACAGAGCCATGTTTGTGTTGCCCTAAGACCAGCAAAGGTGAGACTCCAAATGGGCATGAAAATAAGTGAGGGAAGAAAAATGCTGAATAGAATTCAGTCATTGGTATTTGCTAATTCTACCAAGGTTTTAAAAGGTTTTAAAGTGTTTACTTTCATTTAAATAAAATCTACTATATGTAAGAAAAAAATTACAACGCTTGTCCAAGAAGTTCGAATTTAAATACACAGATAAATTACCATTTGTAACATAGTGAAAGTTCTGAATACTTCAAAAGATCACAACTGATCTTTTGATTCAAATTGATGATAGATAGATAGATAGATAGATAGATAGATAGATAGATAGATAGATAGAGGTAGATGGATAGATAGATAGATATAGATAGATAGATAGATGGATGGATAGATAGACAAATAAAATGCTTCACTTCCAAATAACTGAATGGAAATGAATGACAAATCTACTATATCATATTCTAACTACCAAAGAATTTTTTATAGCACATGTTCAAGGTATAATCACCGTTCTTTTAACTTTTTCAGTGCTGTTGTAGTTTCATTGACTTGAAAGAACATTTTAGAATCATTACTAGCAAGATTCTAATTCCCTACTCCGTGTAAAGGCAGAATGCCTGGTGCCCAAGAGATCATTAGGTAAATTCCTGTTTAGTTAATAATTTACATGACTAGAAGGAGCCTTTGAATGGAAGAAGCAAAGTACCCCCTAGAGTTAAAATTTCCCAGGAGAACTCTCTACAAGTTGTCTTATTCTTTGAATGACAGCACACGGGTGGTACGCATTTGTTTCAGAACTCTTAAAAATTAAACTTCTAATGTGAAAACGAACCAGGAAAGAAAACTAAGGGAGTGAAGAAGAGAGAAGTACCCAGAGACAACACGAATATAGCCAACTATAGAAGTGTATGTGGCGAAAGTAAATCTCTTTAATTTACCCCAGAAATGGTAAAGCACGCACTTCTGGAACCGCACCAACGTGTTTGCGTGTCACTCCGCTTGCTACTTCCGGTTGTGTATATCTTGATGATTTTTTCAAAGAAAGCTCTCTCCTCGGTCAGGATGACTAAGAAACAGACACAAAATTCGGGGGACGTTATATAACAGAAAAAAAACAACAGAAATGTCTACCATATTGGAGTAGCACAAAAGATGAGTGGCTAACAATCCAGGGTGTGAGGATTGAGGCTTTCAGAGAGGAGGAAGTGAGGAAATTGTGTTGAGCTCTGTCTGAGGGATGAGCAGAGTATTCTATGTGGACAAAGAGTCTGGAGAGGGTCTCAGGCAGTGAGAACAGCAGATTCAAAGGTCAGAAGCAGCAACAGCACAGGCTGTTCAGCAAACTGCAACCATTTGGAATTGATGGAGTGTACAGTCGGAAAGTAAAGATTGAAGCTGAAGGTCACTCAGGAAAAATAAGAATGCATCATATTTGATAGAGAAGGTTATTTCAATCAAGCTTCTGTGACACATTAGGGCATCCCTCAGTGAGGGGCAGAAATTCTAAGGTTAACAGAAAAAATTACCTGAAGCCAGTACATGCATATTAGTATTTACAAATACACATTAAACCCTGAGTGAGAAAATATTCACCCAGAATGGGGAGGGATGGCACAGCTAACAACTTTCTCTTGGGCTATGACCTGAATTCTGTCCCAATCCTGTCACTGATACCTGGGCACAACCAGACAAAACTCATCTTTTTCATATTCTCTGTAGGTCACAGGGCTCTCTGCAGGAACAAATAATAATGATTGTAAACTTGTTAAAATTGCTTAAATTCTAAGCACATAATTATTGCGTCTGTAAAGACCTTTGCAAGAGTAACCACCCCAATATTGGCAAATCTGGACAGTTCTGCCATTTCTAATGATGAGGTAGTGTTTAACATCATTCTTAGAGAATGTTTAAAGGCCTTCAAAGAAATAGTTATGACAAAGTTTTAAAATACACCTGTTGTTTGTGCCTTGGAGTCTATCAAACTCGTGGCACCCCTGTGTACTGCAAAGGGAACTATGCCTGGTCTCTCTGTGCCATCCTCGCACCTTCCGGCACTGTTATCAGACAGTGCTCCACTGATATCCACAGGGTTTTCATGGCCAATTTCTTTTGGAAGTGGATGGCCAGGTCCTTCTTCCTAGTCTGTCTTAGTCTGGAAGCTCCAATAAACCTGTCCACCACAGGTGACCTTGCTGGTATCTGAAATCCCGGTGGCATAGCTTTCAGCATCACAACATGCAGCCACCACAGAATGACAATCAACAGATGGGTGGTGTGGTTCCCTGACCAGAAAAAGAACCCAAGCCCCAGTGGTGAGAGAGCCGAATCTTAACCACTAGACCACCATAAAATATACTACAGGTTTGTGCACTCACAGTTTCTGCTGGACAGTGGTCAGAGAATATGGTGGAGGAGAAAGTGCTCTTGACCAAGTGTTAGAAGAGCTGGATTCAGATCTTGGCCGGTTGCCTTCTAGAGAATAAACATAAAGTAACTGGTGCTAATTCTCTGTGTCCTCAAATTGAGGGGGCTAGATAGATGTTATCCCTCACCAGGTACAACCAGGGACCCTCGATCCTGTCTGACATGGTTGAAAAATTCCAAGAGATCCCTGATTTTCCCTAGTAGCCCCATAATTAAAGCATGTGAGAGCCAGCATGAGAAAATTTAATACATTTCTAAGAAACACTTGATTTAATAAAACAGTAATAATGCAGTAGGCTCAGCCTAGAAGTTCAAAAGTAGGCACCACCGTTGGACTACAGGAGACATCTGTATCTAGGTCAAGAGTAATGGACCAGAATCCAGAATCCAGGATGTCCTCATGGGGCTGTAGTGGGTGGGGGGAGATGTATGACCCAACTCTGAAGCTGTGTTTTTATGATCTGAGCTAATACTGTTTGTCATCTTATGTCCTTGTGGGTCCACACACTGAGGTAACCAGCCCAATGAAGCTCCTAACTGTTCGGAGTCTTAGTCCAAGAATTATTGATCTGTGTCCATGGAAGTCAACTCTGTCTGTTCAAGAACTCTTCCAGTTGTGAGATTATATCTTTCCCTGTGGAGCTATGATTGCCCAGAGGAGGCAAATCATACTTTCTGTGTATCTCAAAAGATGATTTAAAAATATATTGCTATAATTAATATCAATAATAATAGATAACATTTTGAGTTTTTAATCTATGCCATGTAGTCTTCTAAGCTTGTTACGTGTTTTCTTTTCATCTTAAAAACAAATCTGTATACGTTTGTCAAGACCTATAGAATGGACAGCACCAAGAGTGAACCCTAATGTAAACTATGGGCTTTGGGTGATAATGATTTGTCAACGTAGGTACATTGATTGTAATAAATGCACCACTCTGTTGTAGTGGGGGAGGCTGTGTCTATGTGGGGGCAGGGGCATATGGGGACTCTCTGTACTTTCTCCTCAATTTTGCTGTGAACTTGAAACTTCTCTAAAAAAATAAAGTCTATTAAAATAAACCCGGAGGTAGATACCATTATCATCCCCATTTACAGATAAGAAAAAAGAGTCAAAGGAATATCCAGCATCTCCCCTGTGTTCACACACCAAGTAAGTGGCAGAGATAAGATTCAAACACACAGCCAGCTCCAGAATCCACACTGATCTGTATCAAGTAAAAATAGACATTTATTCCAATTTTAAAAAATCTACATCACTACACTCTTCCCTTCTGTGTTTGCTTTAAAAATAATCAAGATGTTGGACATAAAAAAATGATGCCTAAGGGTTACTGAATATTGGTCTTGAACTTCTGAAGTTCACAAATGAATGCCAAATAAAAGACCCTTGTTTTAAAGACGAAGGATAAAGAAAGAGATTTTTCAGCTTTTGCAACTCTTTTTTTTTCCTGTCTCTATGATTCCTCTTTCAACACCTGGGCATCCTGAAGAGGGGCCACCCTACTGTATCTTGGAATGAGTCTTGTTACAGTATCACTGCCTCAATAACTGTGTGGAAATTTCCTGTGAATCTGCATCTTAAGGAGACTACCGCTGTTTTACCTTATTTTTCTTTTTATTAAAATTACGTGTCCCCACAGTTCATTCGCTTTTCCTCAAATGTTCCCCTTGCCTGGAGACTCTATTCCCTTCCAGGTTGCCAAGACCTGTTCATCTTTCAATTAAATTTTCTCCCAAAAGTCTTTTCCAATCACCTGCAGAGGGAGAGACTGCTCCCCTCTCTGGAACCCCCAGCACTGGCTGTGTGTTCTGCGTGGCTGTCATTGGAGATGGGCCATTCTCTGCCTTGTAGTTGAAAGCAACTTTTCATATCCCTAACATCTCCTGGTAGATTGTCACACATTTCTTTACATACAACATACTCCTGATTCCCACACAGCTGGGAATAATACAGCGCATATTCAAGGTAGACAACATTTTTATACTGATTAAAAATGCTTCCTTTGGTTGTATAAATGGTTGGCAATTGCCAACAAGAACTACATAGAGTGAAATTGTCAGGTCACTGGAGCAGGGAATGTTTCTGGGCGGTCCACTCTTACTATACTAAAAAATTACTTTGGATTTAGATGAAATTAAAGAGTAGTAAAAACTATTATACTTTTCTTATGAGCATATTTTCAGATGTTTGCTAATTAAAAGTATTGGAAATAAAACTTCATTTTGTTGTTTTAAATTGTTTAACTTCCATATGAAATATAAATTAATTTATCTCTACACATGAAGAACTTAAATTGTTTTACATATACTGAAACCTTTGTCCAGATATAGGTATTTCTAAAGAGCAGAAGCCATTTTGACTAGTGAGATTCACCTCTGATGCATTTGGTTGTCTTATCTTTTTTTTTTTTTTCGCTGAGGAATATTCGCCCTGAGCTAACATCTATTGCCAATCTTCCACTTTTTGTTTGAGGAAGATTCGCCCTGACCTAATATCTGTGTCAGTCTTCCTCTGTTTTATATGTGGGCACTGACACAGCATGGCCGCTGACAAGTGGTGTAGGTCTGCGCCCAGGGAACCCAACCCAGTCCACCGAAGTGGAGCACACCGAACTTGACCACTAGGCCACAGGGCTGGCCTCTCTCTTATCTTTTAAAAATTTTGTTTGTATTTTAGCAACAACACATCATTTACACTCTAGAAAAGTAAGACTTAGGACCTGTAAGATATTTTTAACCTATTCTAGAGAAGTATAATTGCAAACATTTTATCTAAAGAGGTATAATTGTAAATTTTTCTTTTTTTTTAATCATCGCCTTCCTGTCTCTGAGAATCAGAGAAAAGCTTTCCTTAGGACCAGCGCTGTCCAGTGCGGAAACCAGATCAGTCTGTCAAGTTCTTGAAATGTGGGTCAGTGCTCTAATATGAGGTGCTGTAGGTACAGAATACAAAAAGGGAAAGTAAAATAAGTAATTTATAATTTTTATGCTGATTATATGTTGACATAATATTTGGGGTCTATTTGATTAAATAAAATATATTACTAAAGCTGATTACATGTATTTTTATTTTTTAACGTGTGGCTACTAGAAAATTTAGAATTGCACATGTGCCTCACATTCTATTTCTATCGGGCATCGCTTTTCGAGGCAGTAACTTCTAGGGAGATTTTACTAAAACTCCAATAAAGAGTTGGAATTATGTGTTCACAAAAAGACTTGATTTTTCTGAAATATACTAGCATACGGTTTTCCCCCATCTGATAATAAGAAACAGTGAGGTTAATTTGCACTAGCCCAAAAAGGAAAAAATTGAAAAAAAGAAGAAGAAAGCAATTAGAGTTTAATTCCTTTCAATTATTTTTAATATATGATTTTAAAAACATACCACACAAACACTGTAGCTTTTAGTTTTTGGTGAAAAAGCTGATTTGAAGAAAGGATTCATCCCTGGTCCACCAACATAAGTCCAAAAATAAACAGATTATCCATATCAGCTAATAAGAATGCAACTCCATGGGCACCCTGGAGCAGATGTTTTCTTATGTGCCATGTTGATAGAAAAACTGACAAGGGACATTTAAACTTCATTGCTGGGAGACTCCATATTATAATGAATCTCATTAATAGTAATTAGGATTTTTTTCTCCCAAGCTACTATGGCTGAAACCCTCCCTTTCATAGGTCAAAAGAGCTTAAATACTGGACAGCCCCTAACAACTAACATCATTTTGTTTCTTAAGAATATGCCCTGTGCTCTAAGCAACTTCTAAGCAGAAAATGTTTATTTTCTTCTTGCCTGGGTGTCTAAATTGGACTGACATAGCCACATTGCAGAGTTTTAAAAATTATGACTGGAAATGGAAACACACACGTGTCACAAAATCACTAGTGACTTTTCATTACGATTATAGGCAGGTGATAGGTCAAAGCAACCACTTTTCTTTTCTTTCCTTGTCTAAAGAGTTCTCTTGGTATTCGTTATGGAAAATCACGACCCCTGCCCTGTGAACATCCTCTGGGAAGAATAGTGGGATGTTTATTCATGTAAATGGGCAAGATGGACTATTTTTTTTGCACTGGGTTCAGCCTGAAATACTGTAATCTAATTACTTTTCGCTTTCATTTACGTGTGCAGACATTTGCTCCTAAGACAGGGAAGGCTGTTTCTTTTGGCAGGGGTTGCAAAGTGGAATCCTACTGTACTCGCAGACGGGTAATAGGACTAATAGGCTGGCGCTGTGACGGGGGCATGGGAGGGCACGCTATTAGATAAGGGTTTCTGCTACATCACCCAGACTGCCTGTCCTTCACGAATGTCCCAGC
The DNA here is from genome assembly GCA_031878705.1 of Tapirus indicus. Taxonomy (NCBI): domain Eukaryota; kingdom Metazoa; phylum Chordata; class Mammalia; order Perissodactyla; family Tapiridae; genus Tapirus; species Tapirus indicus. Next base: position 3,681,262 of record CM062930.1, on the reverse strand, counting down.
CATTGTGCCACTCAGAGATCGCACAGCTATTGAATGTTAATGCCAACCTAATTATATATTTTGGCTTCCGTTTCACAATAGGCTGTACTTAAGCAAAATTTAGCACCATCTTATGTATTCCTACAGCTGGATAATTACAAAGCATTCCAGTTTTCGGAGCAGGAAATTAATGATACGAAGATCAGCAGCTATTTAAAGGCAGCTATTCTCTGCACTTCCGGGGACCCGCGACTGGAAAGCACGTTGATGTCTCCGCGGACAGTCCTGAGGTGGGAGGGAGGGAGGTGCAGCTTCGATTCAACTTCAGAGTCAGAAGAATGTTTTATGCTTTGGGTCAATGTATTGTCAAAGACAATCTTTACAGAAACATGGTTTTCTTGTAATACTTCCACCTAAATTCCTCCTAATAAATGATTCTTAGATGGGTTGGCTGGGGAAGATATTGGCAAAGCCAAAAGCTAGAGAAACAGAACTCCCGGTTCTTCCAAGTCCCTGATTAGGGGAACAAAATTATAAAGCATTAGGGACTAAGAAATGTTGGAAATCATCTAGTCAAGGGTACTGAAATGCTTACTTCTGAACTACAAATACATCTGAGCAGAGATGGCCCTGTCAATCAGGTAAAGGTGGGGCTCCTGGGTCCCTGGAAGCTCCCACAGGTCTTAAAGCAGGAAAAGCCCTGAGCAGTACACTCAGCTCCTATCACAGGAGAGAGAATTGGCTTTTCTGATATAATTATCATATTACCTATATTATATCAAAGTCTGTAGTGTATTAGCTGAACACAGTTGGCTAATGCCCATGGCAGAAGAAAACAGACCTTATTTGAGTCACAAAATGTGCTCTACCCTACAATTCTATTCCCAGGTCAGCAAGTGAAAAATTGGCTGCTTTGCCTTGCTGCTAAGTCTTTGGAAAATGAGACCTGTTTGTCTTGCAAATGCTTTAAACTTCACAGGTTGGAGTCAGGATCATTAAATATTTCATATGGTTGCAGGTGAAAATATTCTGAAAGAAAGCATGTATTAGGCAAAATACAGTTGACATGTTAACAAATACAGATCCTTGAGGAAAGTACAGAAGGGCAAACAAATTATTGTGAATTAATTCATTCACTCTTCTTCTCAGATGAAGCGGCTGCTTGGATTTGGTCATTTAGCTTTTGGCCTTGACATATACAAGAGTGGAAACAGTGCCGATCATCACAGACTCCTCTGAAGCCATGACAGAGTGCCCGGCCCTCCAGGACACAACAGAAATAGTGTAGGTCCAGCTGGGCTTCTGCTGTTCTGGAGAAGAGGCACAATCCTCCAAAGCTGCCCCTTCTCATCTGTTTCTGAGTGTTTGCTTGCTTTCTTTCTCTTTTTTTTAAGAGGTGTGTGTTCAGACATGTCTGTGTGTGTGTGTGGTTCTGTATGTGTGTGATGGTGTGTGTGTTTATATGTGTGTGTGGTTGTATGTAGTTGTGTGTGCATTTAGGTGTGAGCATATGTGGTTGTGTGTGTTTACATATATACGAATGTGTGGTTGTGTGTGAGTGTGTATGTTTATGTGTGAGTATATGCGTGTGTTTGGTTGTGTGTGTGTGGTTGTGTGTGATGGTGTGTGTATGTATGTGTGTGTGGTTGTGAGTGTGTGGTTGTGTGTGCATTTAGGTGTGAGTGTGTGGTTGTGTGTGTGTGTTTATGTGTGAGTATGTGAGTGTGTTTGGCTGTGTGTGTGTTTATGTGTGTGGTTGCATTTGAGTGTGCGTGTGTGTGTGTGTGCCCAGTTTGCCAAGTGGAACATGGGCTTCTGAGTCAGAGAGATTTGAATCCAAGTCTATCCTGTGTCCCTCCTGGGATGTTCAGATCCGTGCTCACGCCTGATGGGGCATCAGCGTCATTTGGAAATCTTGTTAAGCTCAGAGTGCTGGGCCCACCCCTGGAGTTTCTGATTCACTATGTCTGGGGTGGGCTGAGAACTTGAACTTCTGGCAATTTCCCAGGTAATGTTAATGCTGCTCCAGGACAATCAAAACTTTCTGTTATCTGTACAGTGGGAGATAATAGACACACTGCCAGAGCAGTTGTGAGGAACAAAGAATGGAAATGGCCTAGCACTGAGCCTAAAACAGTAAAAAAAATAACCACTAGCTATTTGTGTTGCTTTCCTATGGCTGCTGTTAACAAAGTACCACAAACTGAGTGGCTTAAAACGATAGAAATTTATCAACTCCCAGTTCTGGAGGTCAGAAGTCCTAGATCAAGGTGTCTGCAGGGCCGTGCCCCCTCTCCTATCTCCTGGTTCTTGCCAGGAATCCTTGGTGTTGCTGGGCTTGCAGCTGCCTCACTCCAACCTCTGCCTCTGTTGTCACATGGTCTTCTCCCTGGCCAACAGACTTTCCCGGGATTCTCCAAGCTAATATTATCTTCATTTTTAATTTGCCTTCACATGGCGTTTTCTTCTTCTATAATGCTGGTCATTGGGTTAAGGTCCACCCAATGACCTCATCTTAACTTGATTGCGTCTGCAAAGACCCCAGTTCTAAGTAAGGTCATATTCACAGGTACAGAGGGTTAGGATTTGAACATATCTGTTCGGGAGACATAATTCAACCCATAGCACTATTATTATTCATGAAATCAAGGAACATAAAATGTGAGTATTTTATATGTTCTCCCAGACTTCCTTCCTTCTTCACTCCCTTGTAGAGTGTCGTGAAGGTAGAGGAGCTATGAGCCTAACGGGAAATACCAGATCTCATCTGCTTTCTCCCTGTGATCACTGCAGTTACCAGTAAGGGGGTGAGTAAAGAGAAATCCACCATGCATTACTATGTCCTGTGGTTAAATGCCATTGCCTCTTCATCTGAAGTGATATCGTAATGGGGAAAATTAATCCAATTTTGAAGAGTGTCAAATCATGCACCATGGGAATGCGACACCTAGAAATTATGGATTCTATTACAAACCAAAGAGAGCAGTTTTTGTTTCTTTTTTTTTTTTTTTGGTGAGGAAGATTGTCCCTGAGCTAACATCTGTGCCCATCTTCCTCTATTTTGTATATGGGATGCCAACACAGCATGGCTTGATGAGCGGTGCCTAGGTCCACATGGGGATCTGAACCTGTGAACCCCGAGCTGCCGAAATGGAGCACACAAATTTAACCACTACACCACCAGGCCGGCCTGCCAAAGAGATTGTTTTAAAAGTAATTTTAGGATTTTGACATGACGTGGTGATGAAGTTGTTTCAATATGTATAAATTAGATAGTTCTACTACATACATATCGTTTTCTGAGTATTTGTAGCATATCTTATTTCCTTTTACAATGCAGTTCAATAATCTGTGTGCCAATTCAAGTTTCAGAATAAAAAGATGAAGATAGATGCCTTTGGCCTTTTGTATGATAATTGCCTAATTGCAATGATTCAATTTTTAATGTCTCTTTACTAAAGGAGTTATTAATCTTTAACTTGCAAATATATTTAGTGACTTTCCAAAAGACAAATAAGACATAATACACAGTATTTCCCCAAATTACTTGATCATGGAACCCCTTTATGTATTCTCCCTTATAAAGATGAGGTCTGTAAGCACTACGTTGGAAAATTCCACTGCAAACTGCACATGCTACAGGATCCTGGGCAGTTTTAGCACACTTCAGTACCTCACACTAAATCTAGTATCACTCTTTGATATTTTGGTTTTAAAAACAATGAAGAAAAAAAGCATATTAAGGCAATAATTATAGTTGAAATATTTCTCTCTCTTTGACTTGGCATGATACATTTGCCATCTACTAGCCATCTTCTATTTGAAGAAGTAGAGAAAACACACAAATTACAGCTTTGCTCTTCACCTGCCATGTGCAAAATTTTTTCAGGTTTAAGAAGATTTCCAATCAATATAACAAGATTCATCTAAGTTCTTTTAAATATTTCAATATTATTGGTTTAAAATCTAATGTAAGTACTGTTCTTTTCTTGTGCTTAAAAAAAAACCAATATTTCAAAGTAATGGCCTCACAAGTATGAAATATTGTAGCCCTTGATTAAATTTTGTAGCCTCTGATTACAGTAGAACTATGAAACATGACTTGCTCACTAGCTGGCAATGGATAGGTTCTTCATATATCTCTACCACTACTGTATTTAGGTAGATCCAGACCCCTCTGTCTACTCAGAGGTAGATAAATGAGGAAATGTGCTATGACCATGTGACACAGAAGTGTCAAGAAAACTAAAAAGAGAAATTCAATTACCTCCATAATCCTTCTTACATTTCTACTTCACATAATTCTTCATCGTTATAAGGGGCCACTGTTCTTTAATTCACTTATGTTATATACTATCTTGCCACATACTCCAACCCAAACTACTCACCTGGCCACAAAATTCTAACACACTTCCAGTAGAAGCCTTAGATGTTACTTTCTACATAATTAACATGACCCAGATCCATAAGAGTTTTTCCCTTTGTTTGCAGACCTAACCTGCTCTACTGTAACAAATAACTATAACCATGCCTAGTAGGCAAAATATTACCTAAGGTACAGACTCTGTGATAGTTAGACCTTCATATCCCAGGTGCTGGTACTCACCCAGTTGAAATGAACTAGTCAATGTACATGTGAAAAACAGATATGAGAGTTGATTCAGGTCTCCCAATCATTCAGGACACATAGAAATACAGACATGCTCCCCCAATATGACATATAGACACATGCACGAAACAGTCCTGTAATGACAGAAGGAATGGAAGTTCAGCTTTAGTCATAAAATATCCCCTACACTGTCAGATACTTGTTAAGTCTAATTCTCCTTTGCCCTTGTCCCTGATCCCTGTTTCAATTTTTAGGTCACCTGTGTCTGGTCTCCTGTTTCTGTCCAGTCCCATTAAGTCCATATTTCACACAAAGTGGTAAGGAAAGGTCTGATGCTACAAGGAGAGTCTGGCATCCATGTTTACCCCAAGCACACTGGGTACAAGGCTTGTGGTAGCAAGATCGATCAACTCCACTAACAGCCTAAGATGGGAAAACATGTCTGGCACTTCCCTCAAGAGACTAAAGGAAGATATATTTGAGACAATCCATTAAGATTGACACTGGAGGTAAAAGAGTTCAAGATCAGAAATCAAAGACTATTCAACACAAAGGCAGATCACGGTTCTAAGTACGGTCACCATAAGCATCTTTGTCGTAGACATCTTGGTCGCAAACATTTTCACCACATAACTAACTGGCTGTAAGGTAATTTTGCCGTAAAAGATAAAATAACAAAAAATAAAGTAAAAAAGGGACATTACAAAAGACATAGTGAAACACGTAGTACGTGTCTGGACTTCATTTAAATGTCCCGTCACATGCCCAGTCCTTATATTTCACCAAATCATCTACGCCAGATTCTGTGCCAAATACCAAAATTCTGTCCACATCATGTTCTCCACTAACAAATCACGAAAACTTTTTTACCATTTTCAAGGAACTTACACTCATCAGGAATCACGTAACTATTTCTTTTGGGGGAGGATGGGAGGAGGGGCTTGATTCTTCCTTCGCCTCCAGCTTCTAATATTGCTGATAAGTTTGGTAAAGATGGCATTATAGAACAAGCCACTGTATCTAAATTAGCTAGGAGTCGATAATTAATGCTCTTGAAGACGGTTTTGTATGACTAGCCGTCTCGTTTATGTTTGCCGTAGCTTGGTAAAGTTTTGGGTTTCATGAGTGGGAGGACGACTGCTCAGGGAAGGATTTGCAAACTATGTTATCATTTTCTAGTATAGTGTGCAATCTGCCTTGACATTCTCTTATATCACACTTTTACCACTGTATTTCCTATTAAGTGGATAGAAACAACTGGCTCTGTTAACCAATTATTTTATCTTTTACAGCAAAATGATCTTGCAGCCAATTAGTTATGCAGTTAAAACATTTGGGCAAGGATGTCTATGGCAAAGATGCTTACAGTAAAAGTACCAGATGCAATCTCTCCTGCCTTTTTTATTTTTAATCTGTGCATTCCATTTAGCAGAGTTAATTGATAACAAACAGGCTCTAAAATCTGTTGATTTTGGAGAAAAGGGAGGGAAGAATCAAATCACATATCTTGCTACTCTCATCCAAGGGAAGAACATCTGCCTCCCCCTGCACTGTCCTGCTCCGTCCGTCCTCAGGGAAAAGGTTACCGCCACCCCTTGTGCCACCCAAGTCCATAACTCAGCATTCTTTCTCCATTACAGACAAACACACTGCTTCCTGGGTTTCCTTCTGTCACCTTCCCTTAACCTGAGAGACTTTGACATGTTTCTAAAAATCTTCTTGTTGAAGAGGTGGTTCATTGAGGTGAATTTTCCACTTACGGAACACCCAACAAGGTTGGCTTCTGAAGGTAATGACCATGTAAGAGATCCTTGCCCCCAAACCATTCCCAACCCCGATCGGCGTGGCGAACACGTGTGGAGTGTCTGCTGTCCTGCACATTATGAAAGAACCGAGGAGAACTCAAAGACATCCACCCAGGGCCTGGTGTCCTGAGAGAGTGGACCAAGTCAGCAGCTGGCCCTCAGAGTCAGCTTTTCCACTTCCTGAAAGAGCTTGTTGGCAAACATCAGTGGTCTTGTTGTTGAAGTGATCACACGCACGCACACACACACACACGCACACAGACACAGAGATAATTACTTAAAAATGAAAGCAATTTATTAACTATAAGGCATTATGCCAATTTAAGGTAATGTTTGGTTAATTAGTTGAAAAAATATGTGAAATGATAGGTGACAATTGACTTGAACTTGGCCTTGAAGGCATCGGAGGAAAAGAAGGAATAAAGTGGGAAATGCCCTTACCCCTTCAGGCCAGAACTCTCAATTATCAGCCTTCGCCCGTCTTGCTCAACAGAGCAGTGCTGGAGAACAGACCCATAGACACAGAACTATGCATGCTGCCTGCGTGACCAAGCAGAAATTGATGTGTGACCTGTAACCGATCAATCAAAGAAAATACTGCCTGAAGACAGAGAAAACTGAGAGTGTCTTCAAAATGCACCCCACCCCCACCATTCATTACCCTATAAGTCACACACAGGGGACTACAAGATTCACAGTTTGTATTAAACCATGATCAGTTTGTCATTCCCAGAAATCGCTAGGAAAACAAAAGAACAAAATTGATGAAATAAATAAATGAAATAACGCGAGTCACATAGTGTTGGATAGATACATCTTCATACATGAGTCACAAAAATTTATCACCCTTTCTGCATGTAGGATGCCACATAACCATATTTTATCGTGTATTTTACTGTCTTGTCTTTGCAGTGTTACCCTGCTTGGAATGCATAAAACGTGTATCCATCTTTTGATGGTAAGTTGCCTCAAATCCACGTTGGAAGTAGATGGGATATCAATCAAAAGTAAATGAAATATGTAAGAGCTGTTACACTTTTGTGTGGGTGAATGAAGATGAGCAGAGTTGGTGTCCCAGCACTAGATTTCAAGACAAGAAAACTGGGTGCCAGTTGGTGGCAAAATTATTGGCAGGATTAATCTATCACTGTTTTAAGAGGCAAATTGCCTGAACTTTAAAGATGAAACGTAGTACGGCATATGCATTAATTTAATGAAGATCTTCTTTTAATGTTCATTAACTGTTTTCTTTAAGTAACAGTTATTATTCTCACTTTTGAGATGAGGAATTTGAGGCTTAGAGAAGTCACAAGACTTGCTGTGTGAGCGTCCGAGGGCTGCTGGAACAAAGTTCCACAAACTGGGTGGCTTAAAATAACAGAAATGTGTTCTCCCACATGTCTGGAGGCCAGAAGTCCAAAATCCAGGTGTTGGCAGGGCCGTGCTCCCACTGAAGTCTGTGGGAAAATCCTTTGCCTCTTCCAGCTTCTGGAAGCCCCAGACATGCCTTGGCTTGCAGCTGCCTCACTCCAGCTTCTCTCTTCGTCATCATATGGCTTCTCTCTGTGTCTGTGTTGGCATGGCCATCTTCTTATAAGGACACCAGTCACATTAGGGGCTCACACTACTGCAGTATGACTTCATCTTAACTAATTGTCTGCAGTGACCTCTTTTCCAACCAAGGTCACACTCTGAGGTACTAGGGCTTAGGACTTCAACCTATCCTTTTGTGGGGGGATACAAGTAAATCTATAACACGTACCTAAAATAATCAAGCAAATTAATGGCATAATTAGAAGTTTGATCTACCTTGTTATCCCTGCACCCTTTCCACAGGCAGAGCAGAAAAAATATTTGGGAATAGGCAGGTGGGAATGGATGGGGGGGGCACATTCATGAATTTTACCACAGTCCAACACCAAACAGTTCAGGCAGAGTTCTGGGAGTGGGAGAGACGACAGGGAATGAAAGGGACAAGCCCTGATGTCACATAGATTACATTTTCTTGGGAACAGACACCAACAAAACAAACAGCCAATCCATCAGAAAATAAATAGCAATACGAATTATTGGAGAAGTGTTGGTTCATGAAAAGCACGAGGGAGAGAAATAGCAGCCTCATGGGATGGGGCAAACCTCACGGCTACTTTAGCCTGGGCAGTCTGGGTGTGGCTAACATGGGGTCATTGCAGGTCTCTCCAACAGATTGCACACACAAGCTCTCTTTAACCTTCTCAGGGCAATTTGCTAGTTCTATATTGTCACAACTTACAAACAGAAGATCTCACATCTCTTTTGACCATTCTGACAGTTATAAAACTCCCCCCACTGCTTCAACGTTATGTTGTAGTGGGCTCCATTTCAATCCCCCTCTCCACAGCCAACAATGTCCACCCAAGGTGGTGCTGCATTTGGACTGTCAGCCCAGTCCCCCCATAGCATGGCACATTCTATTGTAGAAGATCCTGTTCCAGGATTCTTGCTGAATTTCCACATTATATGATTCAAAAATTAACAACTGAATTCAACATCACCTAAATCTGTGTGTCTTTTACCAAATGGAGATGAAGCAGGACCCCCAATAATGACCCACTCCACCACAGACATGTCTGCATCCATCATTCCATCCTCCTCCTCTCACAATCTCTCTGGGCTCCTGCTTCCCAACCGAGGCTGGTCATGCCTCCTGCTCTATTCCTTAGCCTTCCTCTTCTCTTTTAAGACCTTGCCTCGATGATTGCTCCATGCATGGATTCGATCTCTCAGTGTCCGACAAATTGAGTGTGTGGCCATACACATATGCAACGTTCCAGAAATCATTGTCCCTTATAAGCATGACCCTCTTGGGTACCAAGGTAAGGCAAATTATAAACAAAGATAATGTCAGCTTGAAGAATTCTAGGAAAGTTCATTGGTTTCATACATAGGTGCTCCTATAATTACTTATGGGAATTAAGTAATACCTGGGCCAAGATTGGCTCAGTGAGAGTCTTCACAGGATTTTACAAAAGTCAAAATCTCAAGAAATTCTGAAGTCTATCTTTTCCAATTGAACCCTCTTTTTGGCACAAGAGTTGAATTGGCCCCACACCTGGGCTGGGTAGGGCTGGGAGCACCTTGCTGCAGGGAGTGGTCACTCTGGGGCATCTTCTCTACGTACAGACAGACTGTAATCAGACCTCTCGATGCCCCATGTTGAACGTCAGCACTTTTCCCACATGTAGGCTAGTTAACAGTCAAAGTCTGATGACATGCTTCAGAGAGAGATTCTGGATCAATAAAAAGAGAAGAAAATGTTCAAAGAGAGCAATATGCAGATGTCTGGGCATTCAAAACCCAACTGACTTAAATTTCTAGCATCAGATGGGGAGGAATCAGGTAAGGAAGGGTCTGCACACCAGAATTTACCACAAGTTGACCTAGTCATTGCCCTATTTTCCCCCTTCACTTGACAATCAAACCTCTCAAAGGAGAGGTCAAGGTCTCCACTTCCTCACCTCTGACCCTTTAGACAGGAGTCTCATTTCTGTTCTTGTTAAACCGTTGAACCTCGTCACTGAACACTTCCCCGAAGCCTGCAGTGTACCTGATGGCTCTTCTGCCTTTGGCAGTGACCACTATTCCAACCTAGAAAACTCTCCTTTGATTCTGGGATGACGTCAGTTCTCCCCTCATCACTCATACTGCCCCTTCTCAATTTCTCCCCTAGGTTTTCCCTTGTCTGACTTCTGAGAAGTTGGAATCCTCCAAGGCTGGCTTCTCTACTCCCCTTGCAGACCTGAATGTGGATCTTGGCCGCTGTATGATGCGCTCTATGACCTTAGGCAACTGAGTCAACTTCTTTCTGCCACCACGTATTCAATTACAAAATGAAGATAATTTCAGAACCAACTCCAGTGGGCTGCTAGGAGGATCAAAACAGCAAAGCCTGGGTGCTGCTGAGGATGTTGTGGAGCACAGAGTGGGCAGGGGAGAGGTGGAATGTTCTCTCTTGAGTCCTTGCCTGCACAGGCAGCTCCTTCTTCATAAACTGTCCTCTCTGCCCTGGTCAGCTCGTGGAGCTTCTACTCATCCTTCACGTGGCCCCTCAGCCACGATTGCTCTGGGAGCTGGGATTCCTCTTCCCCTCCTCTTTCATGGCAGGGTGAAGCGCCTCCTACCCAAATCTCCACTTTCACTCTGCCCCTCTCTCCAGTAACACAATTGTTCATCGGTTTTGAGCTCTTTTCCTTTATCCTACTTGTTGGTCTCCCTTTGCAGACTGTGAGATTCTTAAGGGCCAGAGTTGTTCTTGCTCTATCTTGTTCCCAAATCCAGAGTGAATGCGAATCCACCACATGTTGCCTCTTGTATTAGTTATCTATTGCTGCACAACAATTCACCCCAAACTTAGCAGCTCATATTGGTCAGCTGGAGCATCCATAACAAAATACCACAAACTGTGTGGCTTAAACAACAGAGATTTATTGTCTCAAAGTTCTGGAGGCCAAAAGACTGAGATCAAGATGTCAGCAAGTTTGCTTTCTCCTGAGGCCTCTCTCCTTGGCTTTTAGATGGCCACCTTCTTACAGTGTCCTTACATGGCCTTTCCTCTGTGCACACTCATCCCTGATGTCTTTCTCTCTTCTTAGAAGGACACCAGTCCTATCAGATCAGATCCCCTCCCTTATGACCTCATTTAACCTTAATTACCCCTTAGAGGTCTCGTCTCCAAATAGTCACATCAGGGGTTAGGGCTTCAACATATGGATTTTGGTGGAAACAATTCAGTTCCTAACACAGCTTAAACAGCTTATATTACTCACAGTTCCTATGGTCTGGAACCTGGGTATGGCTTTGCTGGGTCCACTGGCTCAGGCTATCTTTCAGGCTGCAGTCAGGTCGTCATCCACGTCTGCAGGCATCTCAAAGCTCACCTGGGAAGATCCCTTCTAACCCCACTTATGTGGTAAGCTCAGTCTCGAGGGTGTGGGATTTAGGGCCTCAGGTCCCCGAGGGCAGTTGGCCAGAGGCTGCCCTCAGCCCCTTGTCCTGTGGGCCTTTGTAGCTTCTTGAGAGCAAGCACTCAAGAAGAGCCAGAAAGAGAAGAGAGAAAGGCAGCAACAGAGAGTCCCACCCTTCATAACCCGACCTCAGGGGTGGCATGCAGCACTTCTGCTGTACGTGCTACTCATTCGGAGACATGACTAAGTCCAGCCACGCTCAGGGAGGGGACTATAGAGGCAGGAATGCAGGGGCGGGGGTCACTGGGAGTTGTGTGGAAATGCTGCCCGCACAGCTGTCTGCCAGGCCAGGCCTGGGACACGGTGACATGCGAACATGGGAAGATAACGCTGGTCACATTGGAAGAAGTAATCATAATGATGATGACAATAATAATAGTATAATAGTTCCATCTGTGTCACCGTTTAAAGTGCACAAAGTACTTTCCGAAAGATTATTTCTAGGAAATTGAACTTTTGGCAGAACACATCTCCTCAATCTCAAAGGCCCTGAGTGAGACTGAGAATTGTGATAAGGTTTGTACGAGCAGCTCTCACGCCTGCCATCTGGGTGAAATGGCATCAGTTTCGTTCTCCTTTCGTCTTGCGTGGGGACAGGCTGTGAGGAGCAGGCTCGGGGGGCAGCTTCAGGGAGAAGCCACTTAGGGGACCGGGGGCTTCCCTGCAGCTGAGCTGCAGAGGGCCAGTCAGCTTACTCCGGGTAAAATTTAAAGCAACAGACACATTGCTTTATGAACCCTTCATACCAGCGGCACATGCTGAATCCAGGACTGTACGTTCTATGGTCAAGTATGATATGTAGTCATTTTGATTTATTAAATATTCGTTATTAAATATTTAATATTTGCCAGGGTTGTTTTTTCATGCAAACTAATTATGTACAAGGCCTTTTATTGCCAAGAACTATATGCTGGTAAAACTAATTAGCAACACAATAGCTGCCCCTCATGTAAGTAGGGTTATGAAAGATCAGAATAAATATTTAATTTTAATGCTGTTTTTAAGTTCTTCCTGATTATACAGTAAGCTCTATCCAGGGGCCTTAGAAGCTCTTTCACAATAAACAAGTGACACAGAACATGTCACTAGGGCAAAGCATAAGTTGGCAGAGCAGAGTTTTCATTGGCACCTGTTATGGGTTGAACTGTGTCCCCTCAAAAAAGGACATGATGAAGTTCTAACTCCCAAAACCTCAGAAAGTGATCTTATTTGGAGATAGTCTACAGAGATAATCAAGTTAAGATGAGGCCATTAGGGTGGGCCCAAATCCAATATGACTGATATGATTTAAAAAGGGGAAATTCTGGCATAGGTGTGCACACAGGGAGAACGCCACGTGAACACGGCAGCAGAGATGAGGGGGATGCACATACAAGCCGGGGAACACCAAAGATCACCTGCAAACCGGCAGGAGCCAGGAGAGAGAGCTGGGAGGACCAGATTCTCCCTCACGGCCTCGGAAGTAACCAACCCTGCCCACACCCTCACCTCGGACTTCTGGCTTCCAGAATTATGAAAGAATAAATTCTGTTGTTTTAAGCTGCCCAGTCTGTGGTACTTTGTCACAGCAGTCCCAGAAACTAATACGGTACCTCTTCTTATTAGCCAGTGGCCAAGCCTCTGGAATTGAGTGCCAAACTTACTTTGGAAAAGCTCTTCAACCCGGTGACTCCTCCTTCCCTTGTTAACCTCACAGACCCCAGCTGCAGAACCCCGGGGTGAACCACCCTCTCCTTACATTGTTTCATCCCCAGAGTTAAGGAGAGTAAATCTCCCAGGATTTGGCCTCCAAATGGGTCCTTTTCACCAGCTCACTTGTGTAAGTCTGCCTTCACCTTCCTACTTAGATGCTGAACATAGTAAATAACACCAATGTTGGTGTTAGAAGAACCCCAGATGAAGAGATTCATAACAATAGTAGGTCTTTCTGGCCATGCCGTTAAGTGACATAAAGATCGAGTGAAAAGAGCAAACTTGTGTGGATGTTTGCATCTATGTCATGACATACAAACAAGACTGACAAGGAAGAAGAGACAGGAGAATACAAAGAAATGTGTTCCTTGTTTATCCACTCACTGGAGAAGCAAATTTCCAGCACATATTTTTGGACAGACAACATGCTAGGTATTGAGGGCAGGAAAAGAGTCACAAATTCTAAGTTAAGCACTTGATTTGTTTTGTTTTCTCCATCATTTAGTTTCTAGATTGCCTCTGATGCAGAGCAGCTCCCTGGGGACATTAAAAAAAATGTCTCAATTCCCTCTGGGCCTCGTTGCTCCAACCCCCAGAGTTGACCTGCATCAGTTGAAGAGAGTGGAGCCCTGATGTCATATTTTGGACATTCGTGCCAAACAAGCACCATCCTGAAAAATGATCTGGACTCGTTATCCTCCTTGATCAAATTCATCAGATAGTGTCTGTTTTCCATCCCCTCGGTCTGTTCTAAGCTTTGCTGTAAAGTGTTAATATTCCTCTTTAAATCAAGTTTAGTGCATGTTGAAATTTGCCATCATGAAAGACAAGCATCCGTGTGTGTGTGTGTGCACATGTGTGTGTGAGTCCTTGTATATCTGTCCTGTACAAAGAACCTCTACAGCTGATATTTCAGGGAAAGGGGCAAATTAATTTTTTTAAAGATCACTGAAATAGTAGTGTCACCAAAATGATAATTTCTAGTAAATGACCCCCCTTCCCAAGTGACATTGCAAAGTGCCATTGGCTGGCAGAGAAAAGATAACACACTGCAAAAATATGTTGTTTCTTTCTTCTTCCAATTTCTCTGGTGCCCTGATTTTGAACAGCCTGGGCCTGGTGTGTTATGTTTTCATCTCCATCCAGGCAGGGAGAGATGTAAAAAGAGTAGAAAATGCTTGAATCTGTTGGCAGCAGCAGGGGCAGTGGCAAAAATAGAAAAATCCATTCAAAGCATGTGGGTGACCAGTCTCAGACTGCCCAAAGTGGAGCTGGCTGAAGGGAGAGATTCAGGCAAAGCCGGTGGCCTTCTCCCTACAGTATGTGGGAGGCAGGGCTGCCTCTGCCTGCGCTGGGTTTGCAGCCCACTTAGAGCTCGTTATTCCACTGCTTGTTTATTTCGCAGCCTCCCAGCCCAGGGGATCACAGGCCCGTGCTGGCTGTGCTGCATTATCAGGGAGGAGGGCCCCATCTCTTCGAGGCACCTGAACCCAGAATAGGAGCCCCTGAGACACCTCACGTGCCAGCCCAGAAAAGGGCTTCCTGTTCCTCTCCAAATCTGGAGGGAAAAGCCCTCACTTTTCTGTGCTTAATTTAGGGGCAAATGCTGCCTCCAGTTGACATCCTGGGCACTTAGTCCTGCTCATTTGGCTCTGCTCAAATGGTGTCTCAGCCTGTAAGTCAGAGGCTAGCTCAGGACCCATTTTGACATCTCCTTAAAGAGAAACCTCCTGTACAGTTACGAGAAGCAGCCACAAACACACGAATGCACGGCACAGACACAAATCAACACAGGGCACAGGGTTCCCAGTGGGGCTTCCCGAGAGCCCCTCAAAACTGGAGGAAAATCCAGGGGCCCAAGAGGGAAGGGATGCGACCCCACTGTTCTCATACTCAGCTCCTTGCCATCCTGCCTGTTATCCCTTGTCCTTCCTTGACCCTGGTCAGCAAATTGCCACGTTCCTAGGCTGCTTTTGCAACTTCCACCCTTTCCTTGGCATCCTCGCTCTACCATTTTCCTCCAAAAGTGACCTACCAGCATAACGGGATCCCAGCAAGTGACAACTGCTTCAATCCACACCTGCTCTCAATCTCGCAGCTCATTGCCAGCCCACCCATGTTTCTCTATTTCCTGTCCATCTCATAGGAAAGGAGACGGAGAAGGAAATTGGTATCTGTGGAGCACCTGCCAGGTGCCAGGCACCTATCAGGTGCTATGTGCATTGTTTCCTGGTCCTCACCATAGGACTCCAATGTTCTGTTACTATGTCATCAAACTGGGTCTCCAAAGGTGGCTAGAGAGGAGTCAGTGTTGGCTAAATGTAACTATGCTCATTAGTTACTTTCCTTCTTTCTCCAAGGCAGCAGGCGGATACATAGTCTCAACACCACTGCAGCCTGCTCTTTCCTATTTCATCTTTCTGTCCTTACTCTCACAGGTCGTGGCACCTGCGAAGATCCATACCACCAGCTTCCCAGCCCCTGCCCTCAGCATTTGTACTCCGCGGCATGTTCACAAAAGCCCAAGAACTGGACCAGGAAAGCAGAATCTTCGCTGGAAAGCTGGGGAAACAGAAGAGACAGAGAAGTCCAGCCAGAAAGACCACCCTCCGCCATGTCTAATTCGTGTACACATCCCCATTTTACAAAAGGTAAGTAAGTCACTCAAGCCCTATACCCAGGAGAGGCTGGTCTGTCTGACTCTAAAGTCCTCTATGAGCAGGGGTCAAATCACTTTATTCGTGGAATTCCTTTGCAAAGCAAATAAATGCATGGCTGTCCCCTGGGTGAGCAACAGCCTGAAATCCCCTCTGTTTTCCTTCCCAGAGCAGCTGCACCCACCTGCCTTCCAGAAAATTCCTCCCACTGGGCAGGAGGAAATAGAATCAGGCACCCTGCTCTGGGCTGGATCTCTGCAGGGCACATAGCTATATAAATTATATATACGGCAAGGGGCTAGTGTACTTATTAATTTACACTCATATTTTATTGAGAAAAATATTTTAGAAATAGTGTTTTATTGGGTCAGTTGTGTGCAGGGCAATATTTAACTGTTCTGCTTGTAAAGCAATTCCAACATTCTAACATCACAGAAAAACAGTATTGATTTGATACAAGTTACCCATCTTTAAGCGAATATTTTATATACTTTTAATCACTTTCTCCACGTTGTATTACTTTTTTACATTTGATATTGCATTTCAAGCATTTACCATATTATTTCAATATTATTCTACCTATGTTTCCATATTATTATAGCAATTCCATAGTCATTAAACAGGCAGCGCAGTATTCTGCTGAATAGGTAAATGAATATAATTTCAATAGTTCCTTACTGCCCCCCTTTTCATCTTGTAAACAACTCCCTTAAACACATTTCTTCATTAGCTTTTTTTTTTTTTTCATATTTAGAAGTATTGCCTTAGGATGCACTCCCAGATAAGTAATTATCGGATCAAAGGGCATCTGTACTAAATTGCTACCGTAAAGCTTGTACCAGTCATATCCCAGGAGTGGATGAGAAGCCTATTTCGTAGAAATCTCATCTGTATTGAGTATTATCATTTTTAAAATTTTGCC
Organism: Tapirus indicus; assembly: GCA_031878705.1. Taxonomy (NCBI): domain Eukaryota; kingdom Metazoa; phylum Chordata; class Mammalia; order Perissodactyla; family Tapiridae; genus Tapirus; species Tapirus indicus. Next base: position 3,664,595 of record CM062930.1, on the reverse strand, counting down.
ACTTTTTAGTGAAAAAAAAAAATAGTCCTTCATTGTTTGTTTTCATTTATTCAATACATGAACTTGACTATCTTCCCAGATGGTTACATACCTGTAGTATTTTCATTTTATGTGTAATCTGTGCCTCCATCCCCACCCAAGGTGTGTAATGAGGCATTTTTTAAAAAAAAACATCAATCAAAGGCCTTCATTTTTTAATGACTCAATGATTTTGCACATGTACTGCCTTGTGTATATGGCCACCTTGTCACGAACTAGATGCCTCGAGAAACTCAAAGGTGGGTTTGGCAGCAATTAACTGTCTTTCCAAGTTGTTTCTTTTCCTTTTGTATGTTAAGGAGATGTAACCACCAACCATCCTGAAACTGACCAAGCCTCACCACAGGAGCTGCACCCATGACCTTTGCCTTATTTTTAAGCAAAGATCTGTCCAGGAGGAGCTTAGGCCTCATTATGTGGAAGCACATTCTCCAGCTGAGCCTGTGCAGGCTAATACCTGCCTCTCCCTTTTGAATATTCATTTCCCAACAGAAATAAAAGTTCCTGCTTCCCTTTGTTCGGGGACGCTCATGACTGTGGAAATGGTTCCTCATGGCCTCCTATTTGGAGAAGAGGGGAAACATTCCGAGAGGACGTGGTGGCCATGCCTGCAAGGCAGAGGACACTGCATAATCTGCAAGCAACGTGAGAGTGTCAACCTTTAACCTGCCTGGGCCACTTCTGCAGGTGCACAAGGCTGACGGGTGCCTAGGGATTGAAGATTTCCAAGTTTGTTGACCCAATTTTCTGGGCCCCACTGTTTTGAAATCTGAGTGCTGAGCAGGGTATAGGAGATTTACTGGGGTTGAGAATTCAGTCTCCTCTGGTAGTTAGAGGTAGTCTCCCACTACCCTAACCACAACAAGGTGCTGTCTGGTTCTCGGCTCTCAGCTTCTTCTGCCCTCCAGCTAAAGAAGAGGATAATATCTTTATATTTTGCTGAGGAGGCTGTCTGAGTCAACTCAGCTGCTATAACAAAACACCATAGACAGGCGGCTTAAACAACAGACATTTATCTCTCGCAGTTATGGAGGCTGGCCGTCCAAGATCAGGTGCAGGCAGATTTGGTTCCTGGCGAGGGCTCTCCTCCTGGCTTGCAGACCGCTGCCTTCTCGTGACAGAAAGAGAGCTCTGGTGTCTCCTCTTCTTGTAAGGGCATTAATCCCATCAGGGCTCTACCCTCATGGTCTCATCTAAACCTAATCACCTCCCAAAGCCCTCACCTCCTAAAACCATCACATTGGGAGTTACGGCTTCAGCATATGAGTTTGGGGGGACACAAACATTCAGTCCACAACAGAGGCCCTCTGACTTCCACTCTTGCCTCGAATTACCCACTCTTAGCCTTTCATTGTCTTTCTCTGAGGCAGCCTTCCTCGATGTTGCCACTATTGACATTTGAGGCCTGATCATCCTTTGTTTTGGGGGACTGTCCTGTGTACAGTGGGGCGTTTAGCAGCAAATGTGTGTCTACCCACCAGATGTCAGTTGGTAGCAATTCTCTCCCCGCAGTTGTGACAACCGAAAAGTCTCCTTACATTGCCAAATATCCCCAGGGAGCAAAATACACTCTTGATGAGAAGCACTGCTCTGATCCATCTATAGTCCTCAGCAGAAAACACTGATTCCACAATCCTTATAATTACCACTCCCAGGAACCTCTGAAGCACCTAAGAGAATGCACCAGCCTGTGACTTCCCTCCCACCAGGACTCCAGCCCAGATCACCTGTGGTGGCAGTTTTAAGAGTTGCAGCAGTACAGCCTGCACGGGCTGTCTGTCTCCTGTGTCCCAGGAGTGATGACCCTCGTAGCTGGCTGGCCTGCTGCTTTCTTGGGCTGCCCTTGGCTGCAACTCTTATAGGCCCAGGTCCCCAGGAAGCCGACCCGGAGACACATATTTGCATATAGGAAGTATTCTGGGGAGAGTAGTTGGGAACAGCGCCCACCAGGGAGTCAGGAAGCAGGACTGTGCAGACGCTGAACTGCACTGCAGCTGCAGCAGGGACTTTGCTGATCTCACGGGAGGTTTGGAGCTGGGATGGGCGTTGAAAGTTGTTGGGAATGAAGGCTGGGGGCTGAGTCATCGTATGCCTGCATTGACCAGTCACTGGACAGAGGCACAATGGACTGAATGTTTGTGTCCCCCCCAAATTCACGTGTTGAAATCCTAAGCCTCAGTGTGATAGTGTTAGGAGGCGGGGCCTTGGGGAGGTAATTAGGTTGTAAGGGTGGAGCCCTCATGAATGAGATTAGTGCCCTTATGAAAGGGCCCCAGGGAGCTCCCTCATCCTCTCTCCACCGTGAAAACACAGCGAGAAGGCAGCAGTCTGCAACCAGATGGGGGTCTGCACCAGAACTCGACCAGGCTGGCACCCTGATCGTGGACTCCGGAAGGGTGAGGAATAAATGCCGTGGTTTAAGCCCCCAGTGTATGGTATTTTTGTCATGGCAGCCAGGATGGATGAAGACAGAGGCTGCTGCAGGAAAGGGCTAAAATCTGGCCAAAGCAGCTCCCTCCATCTGAGGGACTCGCAATGGCGGGAAAAGGAGTGCCATCCAGCAGGGCGCCCTGGGCAGCTCTCAACGGCATCCATCACCTGTACATCTAATTGTGTCAGGCCTGTTAAGACAGACCCAGCTCTGTTCAGATGGCTCCCGCCGTCCCTCTCACTGGCCTCTCTGTGGCTGGCAGGGGCCAGGCTTCCTCACCTCGGCCTCTCAGCCACCGGCATGATCTTCGGCCTTTGTTCGACTCAATTTATGTTTGTTTCATGAATAAGTGAATGAACCAATTAACGGCATGGGTTTTTCAAGCAAAACAAAACAATTCCTTACATATTTACAAAGGCTAATTATGAAAGATGAACAACATGTCTTCTCCTTTTGTGAAGTCCCCCCTGAGGTCCGAGGCACGTGTGTCATCCTTCCTTTCCAGACAGAGCTCCCTCTGTGCTCCTGCTAATTCGCTGCCGGGAACAGGGCCACGTGGGAAGGTCTCTGTGCTGCTCTGTGCATTTCAGTGGTGTCTTGGGACAGATTCCTTTGGCACCATATGCCAGATGCAACTGTGAATTGGACTTAAAGGTACAGCACTAACACATTATCTAATTAATTAACGTTTAAAGGCTCTCTGAAGCAGAAATCACTGGACAGACGATGTGATACGAGAATATGTAAACGGTGAACTCCAGATTTGGAGAATTTAAAATATTTTAATGGGCACCCAAGTTTATGTCCTGGGCATATCAGTTCACCAGAGCCTTAGGCTTCGGGGACGTTATTAGCAGGTGCTGGATGTAAGCCCATTTTCCAGTTCAGGTCGGAAACCTTGAACTACTCAAAGTCAGTCCTTAAGAACATATTTTTATTACTTATTACATAAACTGTTGGCCTGTTTTCTCTTACCAGAAATTCTTCTTGTAAGAAAATGGAAACATCATGATAATGAGCACTCTGTGCAGGGTGATGACACTGGGAGAAAGGCAGTAAAAGCCAATATCACAGCACACGGGTATTGCTCTCGGACATAGTGTTTCCTGCACACTTCTAAATTTGCCTTCTAAATTTTTTCTCACCAAAACAAGTCAACAGCCTAGGTAGGTCAGGAAAAGATACATATTAAGGAACACAATATGAGTTACTGAAAAGTTTCCAGCTGCATAAGAAAAGCATGTCTAGTTTTGATTCTGGAGCCTAGATCCTTCAGGAGCTAGCTCTCCTCTATCTGAATCTGGTTGCCTTATGACCATACCTTTTTTTGTTTGTTTTTAGGGAGGTTGGCTCTGAGCTAACATCTGTTGCCAATCGTCCTCTTTTCACTTGAGGAAGATTCGCCCTGAGCTAAGGTCTGTGCCAATCTTTCCTCTATTTTGTATGTGGGTTGCCACCACAGCATGGCTTGACGAGTTGTGTAGGTCCACACCCGGGACCCATACCGGCGAAGCCGAGCCACTGAAGCAGAGTGTGCCAAACTTAACCACTATGCCACTGGGCCAGCCCCATAGCTTTTTGGTTCCCATTGTGGGCACTAGAGTGAGTAGGAACTTTGCAAACATTCACTGTTTCTGCCCTGGGATGACCTCAGTGATGTCATTTAATCTCCAGCTCTTAAAATGCATATAAAATTTTTGCTGCTTTCCCACTTTCCAGGAATATGGCAATGCAGCTCTTCGCACCACCTGTGGAAATACCTGTAGAAATGACGTTGGCGGCACCGTGAAATGCTCTTATAACCTCCTATTCCTGTTGCCTGCGTCTACTAATCCCACGAGGTCTGATGGTAAGTCGCCTGGTGAAAAATATGCGAGAGCCACGGCAGAGCGTCCCGATGGCAGCTAACTGTGTGTTCACCCGCATGTGAAGCGGAAAATGGGGCCAGTTGTCCTGCTGATGCAAAAAGAAAAACAAAACTAATCTTTTTCTCTCCCAGTAGATCACCTCAGTTCTCCACCTGACTTTGCCTGGGTGACTTCTGAAAGCGAGAATCTTGTTCATCCCTCTCTTCTCCCCAACATCGAGGGTACTAATTGTCCATCCTGAGAAAAAAGTTCATAAGCATTTTGAAATTGTGCACAGTGCTTCAGGGGGGATGGTGACAAGTTTCTTCAACAGCATGTAAAACAGATGAACCATTTCACTCTTCTTTAAAAAGTCAGAAAAGATCAGAAGGGTTACTGCCATCATTGGCTCCTTTACAGACTCTATGCTGACACCAACAAGCAATGTGATTATTGCAAAATGGCCGTAATGTCTCTTAGCTGAAGGTGATTTCCAAATATAAGAATCCCAGTCACCTGTAAGCCTTTATTCCCCCCTCTGACCAGGAAAAGGGGAAAGACCCTGGAGGCTCCTGCCGGTTCCAATGGAATAAGAGTTGTGTTGTTCTCCTTGGTTAAAAATGCCCAATGAGGTAACAATACGTCTTTGATACTGGACAGTGATATTGATCTGGGTGCATCTGTCTCTCTCAGCGGCTGAAAATGACACCACATGTGACTTCCTGTCACCAAAGCCTAACAGACTTTGCCGCGGCTGGGCTCAGCGGGTCCAGCTCTGTTCCCATCAGCCTCTTCTTGCCTTTCGGCGGATATGCCTGGGGCTCTGCTGCACAGCGCAGTCAACAACTTGCGTGCCTCCTTCCAAGGGTAATTCGCTTTCATTTCCATTGGCTGCCGCAGCATAAACAGAACATTTAAAAAAAAAAAAGTAAAAACCTTACAAAATAAGCAATCAGAAAAAAAAAACAAGGAAAAAAAAACTTCAAGGAGAGTGGTCTTTCTAAAGCTTTGCTCCTCAGGGTAAATGATATGATTTATGCCTGTTGTTTTCATTTCCAGTCAACCGTACTGTAGTTGTACAGAATACATTTTAGCTTTAGAGAAAAATAGAGAAATAGAGAAAAATAAAATACCGTAGGCCCTATTAGTACATGCGCCCTGGCAGGAGAAATTAAGCCGTGTGGAAGGCACCCTGAACTTGGCAAACCCACCTCTAGTCTTGGGCAGATACAATTCTGACATTAATTATTCATTTAATTGCACCTGAGCAACAGAACTTCAGCAACATGACAGTCCTTGAGGAAATTCATTAGTAATTGTTACTTTCACCCAGTGTTTTCAAAATATGTTACAAATGTTAAATGAGTATCTTAGATTGAGTTAGACAGTTACATGCTTAGGGTTGAAAATATAATTATTTTAAGAGACATCAATTTGACTTATGCTTTATTTTATCTATATTTTGATATGCAATGGTACCTGCATTTCTTTTTAGACGAACCATAGTTGGACTTATGCTGTGGTGATAATGGGAAGGTAAGAGAGTAAAGAGAAAAAGAACAATAGCAATAAAAGTCACACTCATCTCTGAAGTATAAATTATAGACCAAAGGAGCTAAAAGGGGCCTCAGAGACCAGCTTCCTCATCAAACCCTTGCATTTTGCAGAAAAGGGACCTAAGGCACAGTTCTGGGTTGAACTGTGTCCCCAAAATGATATGTTCAAGTCCCAACCCCCTTGTTTGGAAATAGGGTCTTTTGCAGATGTAATCAGGCTAACATGCAGTCACAGAGTGGGCCCTAATCCAATGATTGGGGTCCTTATGAGAAAAGGGGAAAAGATACAGACACGCACACGTAATGATGGAGACAGAGACTGGAGGGATGCATCTACAGACCCAGGAATGGCAAAGACTGCTGCCACACTGGAGACTGAGAGAAAGGCCTGGAACAGGTTCTCCCTTAGAGTATTCAGAGGGAGCCTGGCCCTGCTGGCTCTTGGGTTTCAGACTTCTGGCCTCCAGAATGGTGAGAGAATACATTTCTGTTGTTTTAAGTGTCCCAGGTTGCAGCTCTCTGTTACGGCAGTCTTAGGAAACGTACACAGGCACCCCGGAATTAGGCAGGGACAGCACCAGGGCCAGCGTCCGGAAGCCCCCATTTCAGTAGGGTCTGCTGTCTCTCTAAGCTGGGAGCTCAAACAGTTCTGCAGAAATGCAAACTGTACCATCAGGCTGAGGAAGTATTTCCCCCTTAGCGGGAGTTGCCATAAAACAGAACCTGACTCTAGGATTTGAATAAAAGTAGTTAATGTGAGAGGCAATCCAGAAAGCAGGGTGTTGAGACAGGAAAGGAGGGAGGGTCAATCGTGCAGGTGAGTGTTATGGACAAGAGGGCACAATCTGGCCAGGACGCTATCCTGGAATTGTCCCACCGAGGTGTGAGGAGCAAGAAGATTTGATTACTCTCGAGGTGTTGTCTGCCCTCTGTGGGTCTAGCATATTCCTTTGGACAGAGATTGCCCTCAGGCAAAAAGACAAAGAAAGGCTCGAGCATGTCTGCAGGTTGTATTTGGGGTAAGCTGAGGAGATGTGGGTGGGGGGCACTGACAACATCTGCCACAGCTTCCTTTCCCGTCATTGAATTTACTTATTAGAAACAAACAACAAAAACCCAGTCCTTAGTGAATTAGATGGTGGGTGTGGAAAGCAATAACCAGGGCATTTTTTTTTTTATTGAGGTCACATTGGTTTATAACATTCTGTAATTTCAGGTGTACGTTATCATATTTCAGTTTCTATATAGACTCCATCGTGTTCACCACCAATTGTCTAGTTTTTATCCATCACCATACATATCTGCCCCTTTACCTCTTTTGCCCTCCCCGCAATCCCTTCTCCTCTGGCAACCACTAATCTGTTCTCCTTATCTATATGTTTACCTTCCACATGTGAGTGAAATCATACAGTGTTTGTCTTTCTCTGTCTGGCTTATTTCATCTAGCATAATACCCTTGAGGTCCATCCATGCTTTTGCACAAGGCACAAGTTTGTCTTTTTTTATCACTGAGTAGTATTCCATTGTGTGTGTGTGTGTGTGTGTGTGTGTATATATATCTATCTATATATAGATAGATAGATAGATATCTATATATATATCTCCCATCTTCTTTATCCATTCATCCATTGATGAGCACTTGGGTTGCTTCCATGTCTTGGCTATTGTGAATAATGCTGCAATGAACATAAGGGTGCATAAATCTTTTTGAATTATTGCTTTCTTGTTGTTTGGATAAATACCCAGTAGTGGAATAGCTGGATCATGTGGTATTTCTATTTTTAATTTTTTGAGAAATCTCCATACTGTTTTCCATAGTGGCTGCATCAGTTTGCATCACACTCCCTGAGTTCAAAATATACTACAAACCTATAGTAATCAAAACAGTATGGTACTGGCAGAAAGACAGACACACAGGTCAATGGAACAGAATTAAGAGCCCAGAAATAAAACCACACACCTATGGACAGCTAATCTTTGACAAAGGAGTCAAGAACATACAATGGAGAACGGAAAGTCTCTTCAATAAATAGTGTTGGGAAGACTGGACAGCCATATGCAAAAAAATGAAATTAGATGATTATCTTATACCATGCACAAAAATTAACTCAAAATGGATTAAAGACTTGAATGTAAGACCTGAAAACGTAAAACTCTTAGGAGAAAATATAGGAAGTACACTCTCTAACATCAGTCTTAGAGGGATCTTTTTGAATACCATGTCTACTCAGGCAAGGGAAACAAAAGAAAAAATAAACAAATGGGACTACGTCAGACTAAAAAGCTTCTGCATGGCAAAGGAAACCATGAACAAAACGAAAAGACAACCCACCAACTGGGAGAAAATATTTGCAAATCATATATCCAACAAGGGGTTAATTCACAAAATATATAAAGAACTCATACAACTCAACAACAAAAAAATGAACAACCCAATCAAAATATGGGCAGAGGATCTGAACAGACATTTTTTCCAAAGAAGATATACAGATGGCCAGCAGGCACATGAAAAGATGTTCAACATCACTAATTATTAGGGAAATGCAAATCAAAACTATGATGAGGTATCACCTCATGCCCATCAGAATGGCTATAACTAACAAGACAAGAAATAACAAGTGTTGGAGAGGATGTGGAGAAAAGGGAACCCTCCTTCATTGCTGGTGGGAGTGAAATTATTTTTTTTAATTCCAAAGAATTTTCTTGGGAGAGAAAGTTAAGTAAAGGAGCTGTGAATATTCAGAAGTGACAGTGTCAGTATTGGCCAAAGAATATGTTAGTCTAGGATATAAATGCTTTAAATGACTCTTTCAGAAGTACAGTTGACCCTCGTTATTCACAGATTCCATATTTGCAAATTCACCTGCTTATTAAAATTTATTTGTAACCCCATCAGTACTCAGGGTGCTTTATTGGTCACTCACAGACATGCACAGCTTGGCCAAAAATGTGAGTCACCCAATGTGCAAGTCCCCAGCTGAGGTCTAACAAGGTGACTCTCTGCCTTCCTGTTTCAGCTCTCATGCTGTAAACAAAGGTCCTTTTTGTGGTGTTTGGTGCTTTATTCGCATTTTGTGCCTTTTATTGTTGATTTTGCTGTTTAAAATGGTCCCAAAGTGCAGTGCTAAAGTGCCATCCAGTGCTCCCAAGTGCAAGAAGGCTGTGATGTGCCTCAGGGAGAAGACACCTGTGTTAGATGAGCTTCCTTCAGGCCTGAGTTGCACTGCTGACGGCCGTGAGCTCAGGGTTAATGAGTCAACAATGTATATTTAATAAGGTGTCTTGAAACAGAAATACACATAAAACAAAGGCATGAATTGATTGGTTGGTGAAAATGTCATAACCAGAGGCTTGCAGGAACCTAACCTTGTATTTCCTCTGGGAGCAATGGTTTGGAATTGGCTAATTCTGTGTTCATAGTGACTTATACAATATAACTGCTGCCAATAACTAAAATCAACTGTACTATGAAACATTTGCAGCAAAATATTTAGTAAATTCCCTTTCTCCAAAATACAACCACACGGCTCAGTAAAGACAATACTATCCAAAATATCACAGTTCCATTTTTATTTTTGTTGCACCATTGGCTTCAGGTACAGCAAAGGGTGAGAATAATTTTTTTTCCGTTTTGTTTAATCTCCCACTTCACATCGGTGAGGTCCTTGGGAGCGAAATTAAAGAAATGCGTACATCCATAAATAACGTTATACCCTTTCGTTTTAAGCACAGGGAAAAATAGCTTCAAGTCAAGTCATATATTCATTTATTCCCATTAAGATGACTGGAAACACAATGCATGAATGAAGAGCAGTTGATTGGCTGGTTGTGTATGATTAGTACATAAGAAAGCTAAATTGGTAAACTGAGGCAGGGCTAGTCAGAAAGAAGTTACTGAAGGAAATCGATGACAAAGAGAGGATTGTGGACATTTAAGACCAAGACTGTGTTTAATTACAGACTTTGAATCTCTTAGATATTTTAGCTTGAACCCCCAATTCCCCCGAAGGCACAGTATTGGTGTTTATTGCTCTTAATTGCTGGGTTCGCAGTTCTTCGGGGCATGAAGGAAGATGTGTGAGTGCCCAGCACGCGGAGGCTCCTGTGTGATCCCCAGTCCTGCTTGTTCACCCAAGATGACTCCAGCCGCGTGCCTTTCAGGTTTCCTCTGTTTAGAGAAATTAGGAATGGGGACTTTCTCCATCATTTTAGTTCCTCAACTTGAGAAAAACAGAGCGTTATTGTTTCAAAGAGTGAGTTTTCTTACTGATTTACCAAGGAGAATGTTCGTATTGTTTTAGAACGTCTCAAAGTGCGTAAAAATTTTGAGATTTTTGAGATGCAGACTCTTCCAGCCGGCTTTGTTTTTGGTCTTGTTTTTGTTGTTGTTTCTAAAATATTCACAGAAACTTCCTCTCCAGAAGGCAATCCGCACTCGTGTGGGATCCCAGATTGCTTGGGCGGCTGTGGTTAAGAAATAAACGTGGGTTTTAGTGTGCCCAGGCGACCGGAAGAATGCAGTCTTTGTTCAATGTTTCCCTCTGTAAATTGAAACCTATTCCCTGGCTGGTGGAAAAGGAGCGCAGCACTAGCTACATAGTATCTTTTCTCCTGAGCCCAAATGCTCACAGCACCTGACTCTGCTCCTCACTCCCAGCGGGCCTCCCTCCAGCCCTTTTGAGACAAAGTAACCCCAATACAAACTTCTGTTTTCCAGAGACAGATAATGCTGAAATAATAAGGCTTCCTTCCTTCCTCCCTTCCTCCCTCCCTTCCTTCCTTCCTTCCTTCCCTGTCTCTCACTCTCTTTTTTATTATGAGGATAATCTCGGAAGTAATGATATACTGATGCATATGGGAGGTCAGCTCAGGGTAAAGGTCAGGATACTAGAAACCTGATGTGAGTAAAGCAGGTGACAGTCTGAGCGCCCTAAACAAAATCTCAGGGGCCAGGCGACTTTCGTAAATGTGATCATTGAAACATCTTTGTGATCTTTGAAAAACAGGGAGGAAAGAATGACTGCGGAAAACAAAAGTGATTAAATGGCATTTCAATAACCACAACAATAAAGAAGAATCACTTAAGGCAAACTATAGATTGGTGAATTTAAAGTACATCCCTAGAAAGAATCTAGAACAGATTATTAAAACAATGGTCTGAGAGCACCTAAAGAGAAAACAATGCTAACTGGGACCCATGGAGGGTCAAGAGGAATGAGCCGTGATAACATTGTTTCTTTCCTGGACAGGATTACTAGACTCAGATTTCATGGAAGTGTTTTAATGAGCAATTATGTGGCCTTCACTCGGCTAGAACAGGGTCTTTTGTAAGATCCTGACAGACTAGATGAAATTTTAAAATAAAACATTTTGACAAGCATTTTATCCAACCAACATCTATTTGTAAGAAACTACCACATGCTTGGCACTCTCCTGAGTACTAGGAATACAAGGAGGATGTGGCTTCCACCCCATGGTGATTGCAGCTTTGGCTAAAAGAAGAGAATCAGTAACATGTTAAATAACCACACCCAAAGGTCACTGATTAATGAATTAATGTCAATATGGAGGGAAGTGTGCCATCTTTAGTTTGTGCTCTGTTGGGCATTGTAATCAATGACTTAATGCAAAGATGGAAAATGTTTAATCAAATCTGCAAATCCCAAAAGTGCAAGGGACGGCAAATACAATGGGTGGCAGAGTCAGAATCCAAAAACATTCTAAATGCACTGCAGCATTGGGCCCTATGCAGCAAGCTGCAGTTTAACAAGGAGTGTGGAGTCCCTGTCTGGAATAGGAAGGCCTGGGATTGGTGTTTGGCACCTATGGGATGGGGACGATGCGGCTTGGCAACAAGGAGCCATCTAGGCTGACAGACCTCAACGTGGCTCTGAGCTGCTCTGTCTCTGACCTGGACAGTAACTGAGAGTGAGAGGAACCACCCTCTCTGCTGCTCAGGCCACGCTGGGGTGGAGGGGGTGACCGGGTGTGGGACATCACAACCTGAAGAATACGTTGGAAACTGGAGAGGATGTAAGGAAGACATGACTAGTAGAGTGAAATGGAACTCAGAATGTTAGCCTAATAACAAGATAGGAAGGTGGACTACACAGGTTTTATACGACTCCAGGGTATAACACTTAGACCAATGCCTGGAAACTCCAGGCGGAGAGACCCCTGCTGGTGATAAAACAAGAGGAAACAAAGAAGCATGGCTACAACAAGACCCTCAGGGCCCACTCAGATCTCCAAATACTGTATGGAAACATCTGATCTCAGAGCTGGGGAACTCATGACTCAGGGGGCAAGATAAGCAGTTTGAATAACAAGCAAGCAAAAGGTAAAGGGAATCTAAGCATTGGATGCTGCTTGGAGCGTCACTTCCTTGGAGCAGACATTTGCATAGAGTAGACCTGAGATTTCTTGGTTGTCTCCTTACCAAGGTCATGGCCTGACCTGTGGCTTAGAGATACATTGCCTACTCCTGGTCCATTTTACCCATTCTTCTCCAGTGAGGCCATGGGATTATGGATCTGTAATGCCTTCGTGGCACTAGCACCATGCATGTTCTCCAAGGCAGAGTGAAAAGTCATTTCCTGTCCTTCTCCTCACAAAATAAATTTTTCAGTTGATTCTTTTGTGGGCTTATAGTAAGACTTCAGCTTCCACTTGGAGCAGATCTTTCAAATCGATAGCATTATTTCAGCTCCTGGGAGTGTTTAATGCTGTAATACAGGAGAATCAGATTATCTTCCTGATGCAGGTGACCACAGACCCCAAATCTAGTCTGAACTACTCAGAACCCTGGACGTGTTCTTCATAACCCTTTTTCAAGGCAAGTTATTTACAGCCCCACTGATGCAAATTGGCCAAGTCCCTATGGTCCCAGAGAACACTCAGGCCATTAAGGTGGCCCACTGCTCCTGTACTCTCTCTGGGCCCAACAGATGTTCTAAATGTGCAGATTAGCACACTGCCCATTGACCAAGGCCCAGAGTGGTCCTATATTAAGCACCATAGTTCTTACTTTCAAGGAGGAGGGGAGAGAAGGAAGATGATGTTGTCAGCAATTTACCAAGCCAGGGGCTTTCCATGTGGCCCCCAAATCGGCTCTCTCCATGGAAGGTACCATGAGATTTCAATGGGTCAGTCAGAGAGATAGTCTCTGGATATTGACCAAATGCTGTCGGGGCTAGTTTGCTCTGATGGGAATGGACCTGGAAACATTGTCCTCTTAAATAGTGAGTAAAAGCAGAGCATCATTAGGTACTAGACAACCCCAGCTTTGGCTCACAGACTTCCTGTCCCTGGCTCACGCATGGCTCCCTCTCAGCAGGGATCTCCTGACAAACGTCCTGCTGCCATTGGCATCATTCAAACTGCTACTGAACAGGAAGGCTTGACACCACTTTTCCACTCGACTCGTAAGCAGCACAGCATCCCTGTGCCTCAGTCTTCGAAGGTCGTCAGAATGGTGGGCACTGTTTGTGATCTTTCCCACTTCCCGTGGGGAATTTGAGTAAAACCAGAACAGACTTGGAAGCAAGTATCCAATGGGCTAGGGGTTCCAAATCACTCAGCTCGCCTGTTTGGGGAGCTGTCTGAATAATTAACAGATTTTCAGTCCTTAACGTGCATTTCAACAAGGCAAATCTGGTCAAAATAAAATATCTTTTGCTATGAAAATTCCACTTTAAAAACTGCTAGGTATAGAAAATGTTCCAAGTCTTCCACCCAGCATTTCATTTCGGGGAATCTATCTTAGCTCTGCAATCAGAAACACATAGGAGGATTTTTATCAAAGATGTAACTGTTTTGGTTTCATTATCATAATAACATTGTAATATAATTACGGTGAGAAAATATTTACATTATTTACACTAATAAAACATTGGAAACATCCAATTGTTTCAGTTGCATAAACCTGCTATGGTATATCCACTCTATAAAATGCACAGGCATTAAAAATTATATTTACTAAGAATTTTCAGTGATATTGACAAGAATATACAGTAGAATCTTAAAAAGTCACAATAAAAACTGCAAAATTCATGCAGAACTGAATGAATAAGTCAGCTGATACGAGTACAGTATATCCCACGGTGCCCGACACATGGTACGCAATCAGTGCTCACTCATCTCAACTAATATACATCTGGGTACTAAAAAAATTCCAGAATATAGAACAAAGTCTTCAAAATAGGATTTCAGGTCATTTTATTCTTTATATCCTTAAGTATTTTTCTAGATTATCTACAGTGAGTTTATAATGCATTCATAATAAAAACAAGGTTATTTACAGAAGGGAGGGAAACTACATCTGTGTAGTCACAAATTTTTTAAAAATGGCAAAGAGTAGGGGCTGGCCTGGTGGCGCAGCGGTTTAGTCTGCGCTTGGCAACCCGAGGTTCGCGAGTTCGGATCCCGGGCGCCCACGGACACACTGCTTGTCAGCCATGCTGTGGCAGCGTCCCATATAAAGTGGAGGAAGATGCGCACAGATGTTAGCCCAGGGCCAGTCTTCCTCAGCAAAAAGAGGAAGATTAGCAATGGATGTTAGCTCAGGGCTGGTCTTCCTCACAAAAAAAAAAAAAAAAAAAGGCAAAGAGTTAATTCTGACATTCATGGAATGATAGGGAAAAAAACCCATGATATAGCCTCCAAATTGACCCATTGTTTTCAGAAATAGTTGGTATTAATTTTATTGGATGACAATTATTCTGATAAGTTTTGAGTATATTATTTAAATTTGCTAATTAATAACTGGGAGCTTAATGGTTAATAAAGTTTTGACTTTCCAAATTTTATTTGTTGAAAGCGTGTGTGTGTGTGTGTGTGTGTGTGTGTGTGTGTGTGTGTGTGAAAGTAAGTGAGAGAGATGGAGAGTATGCATACGTTCATGCAATTTCTTTTCAAGTGGTGTATTTTACCATGTTCCAGGAAGTTTTTAAGACAAATTGATTCTTGATAGGCTGTCAACAATTATAAGTAAGTGGAAAATGAAGTGACCTGCTGGAAAAGAACACCATCCCTCCACACCTCTCAGGAAACGACCTGGTGTATCCTTAAACCCTCTCATCTTTAACTGTTGAACTTGAAGACTACGACTCATGCATATTTTCATGGTTACTGGAGGCCTTTAATGGGCTCTCTGGCTTTTCTCGCTTCTTTATGAACATGGTGAGAACACCATCATTCAAAATGCTGAATGCCCTCTTAAAATTCGGAGTAAACAGTGAATTCTTTTCAAGAGCATTGTTTCCAGCAGCTGCTGTGTGGTGGTCTGCACACACTCTTGGTTCTGTTTGTCATATGGGTCTCCCTGACATCGGAGCCATGTGCTCTTCTGAGTGTGGCCCTGCCCCAGTCAAGGCTTCTGAACCACCATGGAGTGTTTCACCCTGAAATGAGAGCACTGCTCAAGAATGACACTGCTAAGCACAGAACATTTGATTCTCCAAGTCACTATCAATTCCTGGAATATGTGATGGAGTCATTTTTCTGGTTCTCTATTCATTTCCTGGTGCTTGTAAACAGCTTTAAATCAATTGATAAACCACCCATAATAACTAACCAGATGTAGTGAAATCATTTGTTACTCAAAACTTGTTACTCAAACCTACATTATTACAAAGGAGAGAAAGCCACAGCCTCCTACAGTTATTGCTACATGGTTGCAAAAGAGCAAATGGGTCAAAGTTGTATTTTTTTCTTCAGAAGTTCTGTTTGCCAGAGAATATAGCTTGCACCATCCCTGTTGCTCATACTGATAACTCCATAAGATGGGCTATTTTCATAGGCAAATGAATTTGCAAAATCAGACCTACTCTTCCAGATTATGCTGCCTTAGCTACAAATATCAACAAAGTCAGCAAATAAACAAGTCTCAAAGGAGCTTTGTAGCAAGTTCTGCTAGTATCATTGGATTCCTTTGGGAAGAATTATAAAACCATTGTTTATTCATCCATCCATTAACTAAATCAATAAATATGCATTGAGAACCTACTGTGAGCAAGGCATTCTGCTGGGTGGGAGAGAAGACACAAAGATGCATAAAATACATCCTGAAATTATGTGTGCAGATATCTAAGGGAAATCCAGATGATGCCAGAAACCTCCCCCTCCCCCTGACCCTCCATATTCTACTCAAGGGGCTGCACTCTTTCTGGACATTTCCTCCTCCTCTTCCACGGAGCAAATAGCATGGTGCTGGCCTCCCAGATGCTCTCCCTGACCCTTCTCTTGTTCATCTCCAGTAAGTTCTCCCTACTGCAATCAGTGTGAGATTTTAAAAGCCCAGATCTGATCATTAAAATATCAGCATAAAGCTCTTACACAGCTTCCCATTTCTTTTTAGAATAAAGACCAAAATTTTCACTGTAGCTACATCATGGGTGATCTGGCCTCTGCTTGCCACTCCAGGCTCACACCGAGTCACTCATTTCCTCTCTTACTCTGCCCAAGCGACAGTCTTTGGCTCTCTGAATGTGCTGCATTCTCTCCTGTTTTAGGGTCTTTATAATACTGTTCCCCCATCTGGAACAGTGTCCTTCCACGGCTGGATTAAACTCAAAATCTCTCTTCTGATCTCAGTTCCAAGTCTACCACCCCGGAAAAATGCCTCTAAGTCACTAAGTGGATTATATTATACATTCTTGGAGCATCCCGCGGGTTTTGGTCGTTAGCCCTTATTTTAATTTGACACAACTGTGTGTGACAGAAAACTTGAAATACCAGTGGTTTAAACCAACAAAGTTGTACTTTCTTATTTAAAAAGTGCAGAGCCGAATAGGGGCAAAGGGAACTCTGAACGTGCCAGGGACCTAGGGCCCTTCTAGAATCTTATTCTAATCAAACTCAACATTTGGCTTCTACTGTATTGTCCGTGATGCTTAATCAAGGTCCAGGAGTCAAAACTACATTCCAAGCAGCAGAATGAGGAAATAGAAAAGGAAAAAGAAAAAAGGTGGCATGCTCGCTCACTTTAAGATTGCATCCCACCAATTGTACATGACGTCAATTTACAAACTGTTGGCTAGAACTTATTCAGTGCCACACCTAGCTGCAAGGAACACTAAAAAATGAAGTCGACAATGGATGGTCATTGCCCAGGTAAAAGAGTGGATGAAGGGGATAACGTTACTGAGGCTACCTTCTCTGCTGTAGCATCTTTTCTAGATTGTAAGCTGCGTGCAGACAAAGGCCAGGTCAATTTGCTGACCACTGTATTCCTGGAGCCTCCCTGGCATACTTCCTGTACATTGTAGATGATGCATATATATTGTTGAATGAGTGAACAGATGGATGAATAAATGAATGAATGTTCTATGGGTGTCCTGAGACAGAACTCATTCATTTCAGATGGGAGAGGGAGATGGACAACATCAGGAAGGTGTCATCTTGAAGGTATGATTTGAACTGGGATGAAAAGGGTTGGCCCACTTCCCTTGCAGAAGTAGGATATGAATATTCCAGCCAGGAAAATGATGAGATCAAGGGCCCAGAAAGTGTAAGGCTCAAGAGAAGAGGAAAGAACAGTAAGAAAGACAGTGCAGTGAAGAAATGTGAGAAAATATTGGAAAGGTAGACTGGGCCAAGACCACAGAGCATTGTTTGTGAGCACAGAGCATCTGGGCAAAACACCATAAGCTCAGTGACTGGGACTCTGGTGGTGTAATCACAGCACACAGGGCACCTGGTCCAACCAGTCCTGGAGTACAGGCACAGGGTCATCTCAGGAGGTACAAGTCACAGTCAGATCAAATTAGTCCATAAAGAACCTCCACCATACAACATCCACCTAAACCTGGCATCTGCTGATCTTGTCTCATGCTTCTTTAAGAAAATAGAAGGAAATGGAGAAGAAGTCCCTCATCTTACTGCCTCCAACTCCGCCAGCATAACAGCTTGGAGTTTTCCCATCTCTCTGCTTTTTCTTAGATTTCAAAGGATGAAGTGTCTTTTTTCCTTTCAAAGGCCAAGCATCTATTTCTGCTCTATTCCATCACCTCTCTGCTTTTATCATCAGTTTCTCTCTCTACTGGGCCATTTTTATTTACATATAAATGTGTTCTGGCTTCTTTTATTAAAAAACAAAAAACCTCTTTTCATTTCCTATTTCCATCCAATAAAAGCCCCATTTCTCTGCTCCCTAGACAACGAAGCTTCCTGAAAGCAGCTGGAGCCCCTGTTGCTACTTCCTCACCTCTCATTCTGCCCTGAACTCTCTCCCATCAGGGCTTCTGGCCTCTGCCTACAAGCTGTTCTTTCCCAGGTAACGGTGGTGGTGGTGCTGCCAGACCCAGAGGTCTCACCTCCTTCTCGTCTCTCCAGAACTCTCAGCAGCATTCAGCACGTCTGAATACCCTGTACCTCTTGAAACACGTCTTCTCTCAGCTTCCATGACACCTGCTGTCATGTTTTTCCTACATCACAGTCTCCTTTACTTGACTTCCAAATGCTGAGTCTGGATGGGATTCCTTTACTATGTTTTCTTTCTAGATTATCCAATTCTGTCCCATAACTTTTTAAAACACAATCTATATGCCAATGAGCCAGCCCTGGTGGTCTAGTGGTTAAGATTTGGTGCTCTCACCTCTGCGGCCCAGGTTCTTTCCCCAGTCAGGGAACCACACCACCCATTTGTTGCTTTTCATACTGTGGTGGCTGCGTGTTGTGATGCTGAAAGCTCTGCCATCACCACTCTATTTCAAACACCAGCAGGGTCACTCATGACAGACAGGTTTCAGCAGAGCTTCCAGACTACGAGAGACTAGGAAGAAAGACCTGGCCACCCATTTCCGGAAAATTGGCCATGAAAACCCTGTGATAGAGCAACAGAAGGTGAGGGGATGGCACGAAAAAACCAGGCAGGGTTCAGCTCTGCTGTATACAGGGTCACTAGGAGTCAGAATCCACTCAACGGCACTAACAACAAACATACCAATGGCTCTCAAATTTATATCTCTGGCTTTGTCTCCTGCGCTGAACTCCAGGCTTGTGGGCCAACAGCCAACTTTCCATTTGACATCTCCACTTGTAAATCTCATGGCTTCAAAACTTGACATAACAACACAGAACTCTTCATTTTCTTCCCACCGTCATCTACTCCTCTATATACCTACTCTCTTATCCAGTTGCTCCAGCCAGTTCTTAGGATGCATCCTTGATTCATTGTCGTTTCTCACCTCCTCCATCCTATTCTTCAGCAAGTCATGATGACTCTACATCCCAAAGACACACCAAATAAGTTCCCTTCCCTTATCTCTGCCATATCCACCCCAACCCCAGCCTTTTCCATTTCACCCTTGGAGGGTATAGGAGACATCTAACTGGCCTGTCTGCTTCACTAATTACCTTTCTAGCTCTGTTTTACACAAACTGGTTAGAATTTTTTTTAATGTATATCATGGCATGTCAAGACCATGTGAAACACCCACCTAGAAGGGCATCTGAGCTCTTTGCCATGACCTACCCCCTAGTGACCTGGCTCCTGTCTCTCTCTGGTCTTACTCCTTATACTGGTCCTCTTTCCCATGATGTCCAGCCTCACTGGTCTTCTTTCTGTTCCCTGAACATGCTAAGCTCCCTCCTCCTTAGGACATTTGCTTTCATGGTTTCCTCAGCCTGGAATGTGTTTTCTACACATCTTCCCATGACTGGCACCCACTTACCATTTGGTTCTCTTCTTAAATTCTCCTTTCTTTGAGGACACTTTTCTGGTCTCCCATTCTAAGATACTCTCAGTGACAACTTTCAGTTTCTGTCACATCACTCTTTCTTTTTTCAAACAAGACAACGTTATCTGATTTTTTGTTTCATTATTTAACTTTTCATTTTGTGACTCTGCCTCCAACCCCTGGAATAAGTACCTCGACTGTAGGGAGTTTGTACAATACAGTCACTGAGATAGACTTATGCTTAGAACAGTGCTTAGTACACAATATGTGTGGACATAATAAATATGTGTTGGGGAAAGGAGGAAAATAAAGACTACAGTAATCATTGCTGACAAGTAGAGAATCATATGCGGCTTCTGAGTAATAGCAATGACCAGAAGAATTTAGAGGACTTTAAAATGTTTTTGCCACCCTGCCTGTCATCTGGACACATCCCGTTAGGACTTACTTATTGCTTGGTGTTAGGTTCAGGGTCTGGCCCCATTTTATGATTTCATATACAACAGGAAAAGATGGATCTAAATTAAGTACTTACCCAATCAGTCTTTCCCTGAAGTAAAGATTCTCTGAAGGTGGATATGAAATCTGAGAGAAGTAATGATTTTATGGGTAAAAAGACCACTGTAATTTTCATTTTAATGCCTTCACTTTTCAGCATGAAAGGGAGAACTATTGGTAATGATAATAGGACAACAGGTGGAAAACCAGAACCGTCCTGGGCACCACGGTAAGTTCTGGTAGAGAAATTAGAAACAATATGGGCAGAGAAAAGAAAGACAAGGAGAGGGTGAAACATCTTGAAATAATGTTACAATGAAACAGCCAGTGGACAAACATATTAGTATGTAGCAGACAGACTAAAACACGTTAAAAAAAGATGGAGTAAAAACATGAACGAGACCAAGGAAAGGGCCCGCACGGGGGACAGTAAACACCTCTGTAAAGAGGCCACTGCTGGAACCACAGGGCAGAAAAACACACAAACAAAAAAACTGCATGTATCATGTGGCAGAAAGGACAACGGGTTCAGAGTAGTTTATTCAAGCAACCCTGAGCATTATCTCAGCGTGAAGGACTCCCGCATTTATACAAACAGGATGGAAGATATCCCAGCCACACCACGGACCATTCTTCCCAGGCATTAATCCTCAGTTCATCTTGAGACAATATTAGGCAGCAATTTGTTTTCTGATTATTCACTTAAGTCACCTCGGATATAAAACAACAGAGAGTTGACAAAGATAGGGATCATAATAAGATTGCATAAACTAGGAATCGATGATTAACAATAGAAAATTGCAAAGCAAATATAGAAGTCATATGACGTCTCGCGTATAGCAAAGGAGGGTGGATGCGCTATACTTCCATCCTGCTGCCCTCGGCTCTATTGATTTTTCCACTCCTTAAATATAAAACTGAAGAAAGGCGAAGAGAACGACTCCAATAGATTTTTTTCCTTAATCTTTGGTTTAAGCTAAATCCAGTAGGGCCCATTTTACTGGATGTGCAGGTGAGCATGCGGCCCTTTCATGCAGTAACAAAGGCAAGTTCTACCTGCATCGCTCCTCTCGTGTCTTGGGAAATAGCAGTCATTTGAACTCCTCAAAAACGGATTTTCCAGAGAAAGAGAAGTGTGCAACCACGGATGTGGTGAAGGCTGTCCTGGAGTCCAGCCAAACCTCCTGCAGCTTTGCGGCACTCAGCCGGGTCGGGAAAGCATGTGGCAGAGTCCCTTAAAGAAAAATTAAAGTTTTCTTTAAGAAACGGCAATTTTCTCCCACAAATAACACGGCATTCAATTTCACCCAATATCCACACCAGGCCTTTGAAGATCAAAGAATCGACTGTGAGTTTTATTTTATTCATGGTGACAGAAGAATATAGGGAGTGTGAGAGAGTGCTATTATGCCTGTTTTATCACATGCACTGTGATTTAGAGTTGATCTTAAGGAAAACTATCAAATGTAAGGTATCTAATGCAAAGCAAAGCAGAGATAGTCTTTCTTTAGTAGAATTGTCTTAAATCATATTATATCCCCTGGTCAAACGAAAATGTTTAGGGTACTATTTTTATTTCCCAAATTTAATTCTGAACAGAATTTCTTGAAAATATTCCTCTGAAATAACCAAAACACGCAAATTTTGGGTCAATTTATGTTTCTAAATATATCTTTATTATTTCTATCTTTATTATGTTATCTTCTAAAGGCTTTCAAATTAATAAACATGATTCTAAAAAAATAAACATAAATCATCAAAATGCAGGCAAGTCAGAGCTAAACCTGATGCTTTAAGGATAACACACATTTTCCATGAAATTTTCTCTATTTCTTCCCAAATCTCTGCCCAGGAATGTGCTCTGAGAAGGCTCACCCTGCTCGACCCCGCTGAGCATGAGCTGTTTCCTTCTCTCATCGGTCAGCTCTTGCTTTCTCCCGGACCTTCCAGCATCACTCGGCAAGGAGGCAGAAAATGGCAGAGCCTTATCCCAAACAGCCCTGCAGGGTTATATGTCAAATACGAGGGAAACCATCATGAGCAGAAGCAATAGGAAAGGACACTCAGGATAAACGGTTCTGCCATCAAGCACCAAGCAAGTCCCCTAGACTCTCTGTACCTCGGTTTCCCCAGTTGTAACGAGAGGGGTTGCACTAGACCTTCAAGGTTCTTTGCAAAATTAAATCCCATTCTTGCTTAATGCCTTCTGGAAGTTGCCTAGAACGCACTTTTTCCTAGAAAAGATTTTCAAATGGACAATGCATGAGCCTAGAATCTTCATATAGTGAGACAAGATCAAACCTAAGACCAGGACAGAGAAACCAAACTTACAGTCATATTTTCAAGACCTGAAGAAAGTGGGACTCTACAACCTGCTCTCCCACCCACCATGCTGGCTCTTCTCGGAATCCATTCCAAATTCTTGAAATTGCTGGGGAACCCAGAATTAGATATAACAGGAAAAATCTCACCAGTATTAAAGATATAAGATAAACCTTCATAAAGAATAATAAATAAAATGAGAAGAGATCTGTGATTAATTTTTTAAACACAACTTTGCTGGCTTACCTACACCTTCTTTTCCAATATCCATATCATTTTTCTTGCACGGTAGTAGCAGATCATGACCTTCTATTTTGAATGTGTTCTCTTTACTTTTCTTCTCCAAATGAATTATCCTTAGAAACATTATTAAGTATCTTTGAAAGTACAATTTCAGTAGCAGCAAAAGACTTTATTATAATTTAAAAATTTAAGTATTGGTTATTTCTATATTTTTACTAAAATAACTAACACTGTGACAAACAGCCTTATAATAACTCTTTGCTTCAAGATTGTTTCTTATAGTAAATTACTACTAATTGTTTTCTTTTAAATTCATGTGCTCAGACCCTAATCAGACTGCAAGTTCTTCAGGCTGGAAACCATATCATATATCATAACTATATCATTTAATATTCACACTATAAAATCAGTGATAAGCTGTAGTCCATAATGGGTACCTCTCAAGAAGGTCCCTTTCAATAACTTGGGCGTCAAAGAATGAAGATTTATCTTAGAGAGTCCAGCCGTGAAATAAGCACATATAAGAGCAGAGATAGAAAATGAACTTAAAGAAACAGACCAACTCTCATGCCTACAAAACTTAACTTCATCGTAGTGGAAGATTACACGACTGAAGAAAACAGTAGTCAGGAGGATGGTAGGGAGGGATGGGGACATGAACACACAGACAAAATTATATTAAGTGACATAAAGGTAGACACTGCTTATCCATTGTTTAGAGAGTCAGAGCTTTATTCAAACACTTCAAAGCATTCTTTTCCCTGTAAGCAAAATCATCTCATTTAAAGAAAAATTAATGCCAATCCTCCTCAAAGTCTTCCAAAAAACTGAAGAGGAGGGATCAATTCCAAATTCATTTTACAAGGCCAGCACTACCCTGATACCAAAGACAGAGAAGACTACAAGAACAGACAATTATAGACCAATATCCCTGATGAATATGGATGCAGAAATTATCAACAAAATATTAGCAAACCAAATTCAACAACACATTAAAAGGATCATACACCATGACCAAGTGGGATTTATCCCTGGGATGCAAAGATGGTTCAACATATGCAAATCAATAAATGTGATGCATTGCATTAATGAAATAAAAGGTAAAAATCATATAATCATCTCAATAGACACAGAAAAGCCATTTGACAAAATACAACCTTCTTTCATGATAAAAACTCTCAACAAATTGAGTATAGAAATGTCCTCAACATAATAAAAGCCATATACGACAAGCCCACAACTAACGTCATTCTCAACGGTGAAAGACTGGAAGCTTTTCCTCTAAGATCAGGAGGAAGGCAAGGGTGCCCACTCTCACCTCTCTTACTCAACATAGTGCTGGAAGTCCTAGCCATAGCAATTAGTCAAGACAAAGAAATAAAAGGCAACCAAATCAGAAAGGAAGAAGTAAAATTGCTGTTATTTGTAGATGATATGGTCTTATGTATAGAAAATCCTAAAGACTCAACCAAAAACTGTTGGAACTTATCAGCATATTCAGTAAAGTTGCAGGACATGAAATCAACATACGGAAATCAGTTGTGTTCCTGCACACTAACAAGAAAATATCAGAAAAAGGAAACCATCCCATCCCTGTAGTCAGATGGGTGCATGAGAAGCCTCAGTCTGGGGCTCTAAATGCCAGATTCTTCTGACTTTTCTAGGTCTTCCAGACTCCTTCTGGTGTGATTCTGTTGCCCATGTAGGTGCCCAGGGGAGAGAAAAGTTGGCTGTTCTGACTTTCAGCCTCCTTGACCTTGTGAAGTTATTTATCACTGAAATAAAGATGCAACCTATAGCATTCATTTAGCAAATATTTTGTGTGCAGCAGCTATTTGCCAGGTCTTGTGCCAGGCAATGGGGACATAAGGATGAGCAAAATATACCTTACCCTGGGAGCTTACTGTCTGGAAGAGAGCTGGGGGGTAAACAGGCCGCATTAGTACAATGTGATAATTCCTGCGATGTGGCTAAATCCAGGGGGCCATAGGAATCCATGGGAGGGGTCTCTTACCAGGCCTGAGAGCAGGGAGCATCAGAGAACATTTCTATGATGAGAGAGCAAATCTGGATGAAAACATACGGGTGAGTATAAATTAGTAAAGTAAATGGGTGAGGATCGGTGGCAAGGGGGCAGGGAATAAGGCAAAGTGGCTTCCAGGTAGAAAACAAATGTGCGAGCCACTTTGTATTCAGGAAGCTGCAAATCACCCTGAGTGGTTGGCACACAGGTCATGATGTCATAGACTATTGAGGGAGGAGGCTGAATACGCAGCATGAAGACCTCACTGCCAGGCTAAGGAGCTGACTCAGGCTTGTAAGCAAGGAAGTGACTTGAGCTTTACTTCTTTAAATGTCTCCATCATTTTTTATGTGCCCACTCTGCTATGTGCTGGTGTAAATACATACGTTATACTACAAGGTAGGAGTTATTATCATTTTCCTGCTGGTAAGCTGAGTCCCTAGCTCTCAGGTCACTTACCCAGAGTCACACAGCTGGTAGCCACAGAGCTGGTGCCCTGACCTAGGTGTCCCTGACTGTGAAGCTTCCCTATTGCACAATCTCGCCAACTGCTGCACTACGAACAAGTGACTGGACCTGGGTGTGGGACGTAATCTGCACGCAGTCGGTGCTGCTCCTTGCTGGGGATGACGCCACAAGCATAACCCCATAACCCAAGTCAGCAATGACAATATTAAGTAATATTGGGTTGAGGGCCACCCACTGCCAAAGACTGTCAAAGATCCTGTTAGGTCTAAATTGATCTGTTTTTAATGACCCAGTTTTAGCTCCAGGCCCTAGCAGCTGTGTAGTTTAAGCAATGCTCAGATGAAAGAATATACGGTCAAGGCCATGGGCTAAATGCAGCAGTGGGCCATGTCTGGAGAGAGGAGGCTTTTGAAGTATCCCGGAGAATATTTAATGGCAGGAGAGAGTGGCCTGGACACACTGCTAAGTAAGAAAAGCAGGTTGGCAATACTGATGTGTTGTATATTGGAAATTATGTTTTACACACACACACATACAATGTATGAATAGGAGGAAAAACACTGGAAAGGAATATGTCAAAATACAAACTGTATACACACAGAGAAGTAGATTTTTAGATGAATTTACCTTTTTTCCTCTACATTTTCCAAATTCTTGATAATGAACATGCATTGCGTTTTATGTTCAGGAATTTTTTTCATCAAGAAGTTGTCACCAGAAACTTACAAAGTAAGTTTATTAAAAGTACACATTAAGAAAAGTGCACAAATCATAACAGTGCAGCTGGTTAAGTTCCCCGCGTAGACATGTCTATGTTACTAGCACCCAGATCAAGAAAGAGAACACTACCAGCGTTTCCAGAAGCCTCTCTCATGCCCCCTTCAATCATTACCTCCCTTCAAAGATAAATTCCAACACCATAGAATAGTTTGTATCTGAATTTTATATGATCGGAGTGCAGTGCAGTCTGTACCCTTGCTGTGGCTTATTTAGATCAACACTATGCTTATGAGAATGCATCCATGGCCTTGTATGTAGCAATGAGTTTTTATTCTCTTTGCTACATTGTATTCATTGTGGGAATGTGCCACGTTGGGATTGTTTTCCCTTGGGAGATATTAGAAACAGTGCTGCAGTGAACACTTTTGCATATACTTTTTGGTAAATTTACCTGTGCATTTCTTTGGGTACATCTCCAGGTTTGGAATTGCTGGGCCATAGTTGATGCTGTACTCTGGAAGGAGTTTCAAAGATTCTTCCTAAGTGATTGTGTCTTTTACACTCCCACTAACCACGTCTGCACGTTCTGCTTGCTGCACATCCTCACAGACACTTGGTCATCTGGTGGGTGTGTCACAGTATTGCACTGTGGCTCCGGTTTGCATTTCCCTCATGAATCATGAAGTTGTGCACCTTTTCATATGTGTAACGGCCATTTGGATATTCTCTTTCGAGATGTGACTCTTCAAGCTGTTTTAACCAATCTTTCTCTTGGATTATTTGTCTGTATCTTATTGATTTGTGGCAGTTGTTTACATCTTCCAAATATGAGGCTTTTGTGTAACATGTAATTACAAATATCTTTCTCTACTCTACAGATGACACTTTCACCGTCTTAATGGTCTCTTTTGTGAACTGAATTTATTAATTTTAATGTGGTATAATTTATCATTTTTTAATGATTAGTGTTTTGGTGGGTCCTATTTAAGAAGTCTTTTCCTAGTCAAGGTCGTAAAGATATTCTCACGTTTTATTCTAAAAAGTGTATTATTTTACCTTTCACATTTAGATATCCATCAGGAATTAATTTTCATATATAATGGGAGTTAAGGGTAAAGATTTATTTGGCCACCTTTTAAGATCCTCAAATTAATTACCTAAGAATAATTTTAAAAATCTATACAGCACTGCCCCTTCCTGACAAAACAGTAAGTAAAGAGGAGCCCCCAGTTAGGGAAGAGGAGGCAGAAGCCGTCAGGTAGTGAACAGTGATCGGGGACACTTTGCACACTTGTTCCTCAGAGCAATCCTGTGAGCCAGGTCTCTTTATCCCACTTTACAGATGATGAGAATAACAGAATAAACTAACTTGCCTGTGGTCATATATTTAATAAAGGGAAGAGGGAGGATTCAAACTCTCATCTTATTTGACTCCCAAATCCTTGCCTTTTCCCTATTCCCTGTGCAGAATGTAAGGGAAACAGGGAGCGATTATTCACTGGGGTTTAGTGTAAAACCTACTTCCACCAAGACTAGGGGATGCAGTCCTATGGGCTGTGCACATCGGTTCTATGTTCCAACCCTCCAGATCAGTAGGCAGGCAACTGATCGCATTGACTATACTCAGTTTGATTTATTGTCTGAAATGGCTACAGTAACTGGATTGACTCTGCCACGGTGGTTATTTCAGATATGAAGACAGTCCCCAGGACTGAATTATCTAGCCGGAATTGTCTCTGTGATAAATAAATTAACACTGCATTTGTCACTAACGCCATTTGCATTTGAATGAACTTTCCAGATCTCTCTCAGGAAGAAAAGAGGATTCCATACATAACTTGGCCTCTGGGACCCCTTTTGCAACTCACTTCCCAGAATCATGTCTCTGAAAGTGACCCTGATGAAAAAGCATCATTTACCTAATTGTCTTGAAAATCAGAGCTTTATCTTGTGTTTTCCTAAGCCCCTTTTCCACAAACGCATTAAGAGGCAATTGCTGCTTTATGGTCTCACTCATTTAAAAGGGAGGAAGGCTAAGGCTACTCAGCATTTGCGTGATGCGCTCTTGTTACACAGAAGCACGCAGCCGTGTATGAGATGAGTGGTTCTGTAACCACACCATAAATCAGGCTGATCCCTGGCATTAGAACTCCAACACGTCTTCTCCTCCTCCTCCTCCTTCTTCTTCAATGCAGCATGTCACATCTATCTGCTGGAATGCATTTTCTCTTCTCGTGACATTAATATTCTAAACAAATGTATTACATCAATCCAGTCAATCCTCTCTGAAACTCATGACCATCAAAGTTATGGAAATGTATTTTGTACATCTTCAATGTTCAGCTAAAAATCAATAAAAGTCCATTATGTAATATTTCAACTGCTACACACTGGAGAAACAGTTAGAAATAAATCTCTCCAAAGAAAAAATTAACCTGTCTTACACAATTACTAATTATTGATATTTGCTTCTTATAAAATTATACCTGGTGGGCAATTACTGGTAATTAAATGTATAGTAGATCAGCCTCAAAGGAAAAGAGATGTTAATTTGTTAGATTGAGACATTTCATATATGTTGGTGACTGTTTCAATGAGTCTTAAGATTTTATGAGATACACACTGGTTCAATATTATTGGTTATTGTTTCTAAACATTGACTTAGTTTCAAAATGTGTAAGTAGACATCATAGATAAATAATATGAAGTTAAGAAAAATAAAATACTTATTATAACAATATGAAACTATGCCAGATTTAGACAAAAAGTAAGACAAAAAGATGCTTAGCTATTTGACGAATAACATCCAACGAAACATACTTAGTGAAACGGAGAATCTAAAGGAAAAAGTTGAGATCCAATGAACAATTTGTTGGGAATGAGAAATTCTTGAGCTGAGAATGGCTACAATTGGATGTTGATTTCTTTAAAGTACTCTCACCCTACTGAAGAGATGGCCATAGAGTGTAGGTATTTTACATATAAATTTTACAGACACAGTGTGTGTATGAAGAGATGGGGGCTCAAAGAGGTTGAATGATCTGAGTAAAGTCATCTAGTTGGTCAGGGCTGCTCTGTGAACCCCGTCTTATGTTATGCTCCAGACCTTGAAGACTGAAGTCTTCAACTTTAGGAGGCCTCCCTGTCCAACAACTCTCTCTAAAATTCATTTGCATTTCCATACCATTTATTATCCTAGCCCCGAGGCTCTTTAAATACAGCATAACTGCTTGGGAAAAAATCAAAACCTTAGGAAAGATATGGCCTAACCTAAACTGTACAATAGTGAACAATATTTGGCGCCTTAATGGTTCCAAAATCTATGTCTGTATAGTCATAACTGTTTATTGAGAGAGCCCCTGTCCATTCATTCACTCAACCCGTATTTACTGAGGATCTGCTATGTGCCAGGCTCCGTGCAGAACACCGGGAACATGACAGTGAATACAGACACGCTGCCCTTGTAGAGCTCCAAACGTAGGGCAGGAAATGATGGCTGAAGGAGACTGTGTTCAGTGTGATGAACTTTGGGTAGGTTCCTAACTTGGTTTGCAGCACTGAAAGAGTCTTTTTGGAGGAGGCGATGATAGGTCTGAGTTTTGAAATAAGAGGTGGGAGTTTTGTCAGGTGGATAATGGAAGCAGGACATTCTGGGAAGTAAGAGCTGCGTGTTCATTTTCAGGGACACTTGGAAAATGGGACTCATTTAAGAAATAGCAAGTATTTTTGTAGCCTGGCAGTTCAGGAGGTCTGCTGTTAGGAGATGAGGTTGCAGATCATGAAATTTGCTGGCCAGACTATTAAGTCTGAATTCATCTCAGGGCAATCTGGAGCCACTGAAAGATCTGAAGCAGAGGAATGACATGATTAGATTTGGTTTAAAAAAAAATATCACTCTGGCAGCCTTGAGAGAAGATAAATTGTCAGGGAATGAGGATGAGAATGAAGTCTAGGAAAACCAATCATGAGGCTCCTGGCAATGGTGAGGAGGGAAAGCACCATACAGATGTTTAATAGGTTGGAACTGGCCAAAATTAATGACAATACAGAGGGCAGATACAGAAGAACAATCAAGGAAAGGCTGAGGTTTCTTGTTGAAGTCCCCCATTGGATGGTGACTTCAATGAGTGAAGATTGGGCATGTAGAATAGAAAAAAGGTTGGGCGAAGATAATGAATTCAGCTTTGAAAGTTGAAAAATATTTATTATTTTAACGTTATAGGGTGAGTATTGATGAGCATTTCCACAGAACTACCTGGTGGATGAATTGTTTCCTGTCTGTCGAGAACTACTTTTACAGTGGATATTTATTACTAAAATATTTTTAAATATCCTTCTTAAATATTTAAACATCAAAAAAATAGCTTTAAATTTTGTTGACCAAAATCGAAAGAAACCAATTTTTCAGCTTTTCAAAGTCAGGTATAACCTTTCTATACCTTTCAAACCAGTATCTGTAGGACCAATTTCAGTATAATAGCTTCTTCTTGTGATTTATGTAATGTAGCTATTACTTGGGGCCTTTCATTATTTTTATCATTTTGTTTGTTTCACATTTTTCTCCATTCTGGTAACCTATCTCTATTTTAGAATATATGTATCAAGCATACAATTAAGTGCTGACCCACGTGTCCAGAGTCTACAAAACAGGCTAAAACAGACTCTTGGCTGTTTGTGGCCACCTGCAGTTTGGGGAGCCTTTAGTGCATTTCGCTATCTGCAAGCAAATTCTCTGCTCCTCCTTGGCTAGATTCTGTAAGGGCAGGTGAGAAACGACAAACATAGACCCTGCTGGCAGGCGACCAGCCACAACGCATGGGAAACCACAGATTGCCACACAGGGCAGGAGTGGAAGAAGGCTGAGGGAAGGACAGGAGGAGAATTTTCCTCAGGACTGAGGTACAGTTTTCTGGCATGTGGTGTGGAATCTCTGCTCACCTTCTCACCAATCCCTGCCTCCAGAATCTTGAGAAGCCACCTTACTGGTGGGCTAAAGTCTGGGACACCACCTGGCTCTTGAACTTCAGGGACCAGTGTCTCTGTGTCCTGCATTGCATAACCTCTGCTTGCCTGAAGATGGACCCATTCGCTGCCTCCAGGTCCCTGGTGGAGGCGGTAACCTTCCCACCAAAGCCGACTCTGGTCTATCTCCCGACCATGGACGTAAAGACGAGGCAGTAGGATGGTATGATGACTGCTCTGTTCTGCTCACACCTTCTTTTGCCAACAGAATAACTCTTTCAGTCAAAGACAAGTTCCAATAAACTTCCTATGAGGTATCCTTCAGAAAATTCATCTACCCATCAAGTTTAAAGATTGCACTTTGAAATAACAGTGGCAGCAATATCTACATTCTTATATTTTAAAATTCTACAATGTTTCAAGTGAAGCAGTGAACATCTTTGGGACTCTGGCTGAAGTCCATAGCCTGATCTCAGGCAGTGTTTCTCAAATCTGTGTCATCTCTTGACAAAGGCAGTTAATTGCACTAGTCTGTAAGCAGAGGAAACAGTTTTCATCATTTAATAGGCACCCATCAGAATAAACACCGATACACTGTGACTTTTTTCCTCCATGTCCAAATCTGCATGTAGTACAAGTTGCTTAAAGCCAGCTTGTTTTGCTATGTTCCTTAGAGCAGAAAAATATGAGAAAAGAGACTGTTTTTCCCTGTGATCTTCAATAGGGATGTGTCTAAGAGCAAAGTAAGACCCTTAAGAACTAAATGTACCCAAAATTTATACAGGCTTTGTTCTCAGGTCTACTAACGCCCAACACTTGCTTGGAATGACAGACGGGTGCCCCTGATACATGAGAGTCAGGGCACCCCCACTGGGAAGCCGGGGAGTCACCATCTTTTGTAGCTGGGAACCAGGTGTAAACGTGAAGAGAACTGTTGTTTTTTTCAAGTGTGAAATTTATCAAGTCAAGATTTAAAAATATACCCCCTCCCTTGGGGTCGGCTCGGTGGCGCAGCGGTTTCGTCCGCGCTTGGCAGCCCGGGGTTCGCAGGTTCGGATCCCGGGCGCCCGCCGACGCACTGCCTGTCAGCCATGCCGTGGCGGCGCCCCATATAAAGTGGAGGAAGATGGGCACGATGTTAGCCCAGGGCCAGTCTTCCTCAGCAAAAAAGAGGAGGATTAGCAACAGATGTTAGCTCAGGGCTGGTCTTCCTCACCAAAAAAAAAAAAAAAAAAAAAAATATACCCCCTCCCAATAACATTTATTTTGAATCATTTTTATTGTGAACACAAAATCCAATGAAACTTAGGTGTTACCTAGGTAATTGTTTGAATTCTGAGTTTTTGAATTCTGCATTTGAAAACCGATTTTAAAATAAAATATCAAAACAGCATTATATTTTCCATTATAAGCGATCTAGGGCTCAAAATAATTTACTCTTTGCAGTTATATGATTTAAAAATCCACGTGGATTGCTATTGCTTCGGGCTTGTGTCTAAATGTGTGTACAAGAGCGGGAGCCTCACGCAGAGAACTACACACACACACACACACACACACACACACGCACACACACGCTGTCCGAGGAGCCGGGGCCTGCTAATTATCCCCAGGACTCTGCAGCTGCTTTGGTGTCTCGTTCCCTCACACGTGGCGTGGTGGCGCTCCCAGCACTGCGGCGCTACATGGCCTGTCTGGCCCGTGGAGACCTCTCTGTCTGGGACAGTACCATTCTGTCTAGACAGGGAGAGGCCATATGTCTTGGTTGTTATTCTCAACACCAAAAGCACGCTCCTCCAGGCCTTCGCAGAGGCTTCCTTGAAGAGTGTTGATATTTCAAAAGCGCTCGTGGCAGAAACGCTGGAAGAATCTGACTGTGGTTCCACCCATTGCGTCTGTCCTTAATTCTGCAGGGCACTTGGCCCGCTCCACAGTGCGCGGCCGGCTGCGAGCAGAGGCTCGCCGCCGCCGCAGTTATCTGTGAAAGAGAGCAGTTTGCTTGCAAATGAGGAACAAGATTTCTCTGGCTGGGAAGGAGAGTGAGCCTGACTGTCCAGAAAGACAGGCGGGGTCTAAAACACTGTGGCTTTAAAATCGCTCCCAGTTCCCAGTTCGGCTCGCTGTACGTGCACTAGCTTTAACCTCAGAAATGCACACGGATTCCAAGAAACATTAAACATCAAATAGAAATAATATAATCCACGCGAAGCTTATTACACCGCAGGTGTCAACCCAGCGGTTCAAAGCGACGTCTCCTGTTTAATGAAGGGAATTAGCTCAATAAAAGTTTATGCGCGCGTGTTCTCCACATGGCATGCGCATTCCTTACACCGTGTGTTATTCTGCTGATATAATGAACTTCAGAGAACGAAAATGCCCCGCGGCTAACAGATTTTCCAGATCAGACACCATGGGACAAAATAACTTGCATTTTTTGATTGTACATAGTGAAAGAAGTTTTATTTTGTTTTTCATTGTACTTAGACAAAAATCCAGAACTCCATTTCCCGGGCTTTTTAAAGGATCTCTCAGGAAAAAGAAACTATAGCCTATTCACTTTGAACTAATCATAAATTCCCGTTTCAAAGAACTAACTAATATTCCCAAAAAGGTACATTTTGAAGAGATACTTTGCGTAAAAGTTTCTACTGTAGCTCATAGTGAACTAAAAACAAAACCTTGCTACACAGAACTCACTTATATTCTCAAGAGATAAATTTTAAAGAGATACAGTTTTCTAAAAATCTTATCTAGGAAAAATAGCCAACTATATGCCTCTATGTCAAGAAAATATAAAGAGTGTGGCCCAATCTACATTTGCAAAATTAATTTTGAAAATCCAGACTGGTTTCCCTAATGGTCCGCGTAGATAATCTTCGGTACCCTTACCTGCTCCTCAGTCGTAGGAAATGCCCCTCTGCTGATCCCTCCTGTTTTCTCATCTTCTCAGCGTGTCCCCTTCACATAGGTAAGTGTGTTACCACGGGTTTGACCGTTATATTCTACTTTCATGAAATATTTGATCCTTGCAGACACTAAAGTGAAGTCATTTGATTGGCTTCCATCTGAGTAATAATAATAATAATAATAATAATAATGTAGAGAGATGTATGGCTAGTACTCAAGATCATGTAGCATGTTAGAAAGAATCCAAAAAATTTTAACTTTTTTGTTCAGACCCTAAACTTATACATCCTTGTTTCTATCAAATCTGAATAATAGGCATATTAAAAAGTTTAATTCTTATCCTGAATAGTGCCTTGCACTTTGCTGGCATTAAATTGTGTGTGTGTGTGTGTGTGTACGAGAGAGAGAGAGAGAGTGAGAGAGAAAGAGATGGAAGGAAGGAAGGAAGAGAGGGAGGCAGGGAGGGAGGAAGGAAAGAAGAATATTTAAAAACAATTGCTGGCCAGGCCACTCAGCTCCTCCAAGAAGTAAACTCTTGGGTAGTTGCCGTAATTCCTGTCTAATAAAATGAAAGCTCAAGGATACAGAAGAGTTTCTTGCAGAAACTGCCTTTTACTTTGGCACCTGTTATGGTGTCTTGAAGAAAATATCAATTTAACTGACAGTTTTTGAAAGAAAGTGGATATCATAATATTTTTAAATTTCCAAATATTAGCTCATGCTCGACTGTCTTAGAACATGTATTTAAACTAATCTCACATCCTGAGAAACTGAGGCAAAAGGTGAGCTCAAATTATTTGCATAAAAGCAAAGAAACTTTAAAAAAAACTTTTCCAGAATTCCAGTGTTAGAGGGCATATTATCTCTTAATCATGCCTTACACATTGTAATTTCCATAGTTTACCCTGAGATTTCTTTTCTTTCTCCTGTTCCAATAATAAATTTCCCAGGAAATTGCCCTATAACTGCCACATAAGGGAGACAGATGTTCCAAAGAAAAGAGCAATTTTATTTTATATGATATCCTTTAACATATGCATGTGAAATCTCATAAATTGTTGAAGAGCAGCAACACTGAATAAAAGGTAAAGCTATAACAGAATTTGGAAAATGTGATTCTGCAAAAAGCTAATATAATATAATTATGTGTGCCTCTAAAGATCAAAATTTATCAACGAAAAGAATTTTGAGTATCTAGAGAAATGATGGGTAATGTGCCTCTTACTTAGACTTACTTAGTTTTCCCCCAATATACCCTCTCTAACTCGGTGTTTTGTCACCCTAGATGACTCTGATCACCTTGAAAAAGAGATTTTTTTTTCTGATTATAAAAGTAAACAATATTCCCTGTGAAAATTTTGGAAAACAAGAAAAGCATAAAAGAAGGTAAGACTTTCTCACAATGCCATCAGTTAGATAGAGCCAATACTAATTTGTCATTTTTATTTCTAGTTCTTTTTTTTTCCTGTGTAGGAGAAATCGGAGGAATAGTCTGAAAAACACATGAATATGGATATGTTGGGTTTCTTTTGTTTTCATTTGTGAGAGTCTCTGTACTTTCCTAGTACACAGCTGCCTGAAGGAAGTTAAGCTTCTGTATCAGAGACACCCGGAGAAAGATTTGACTTCTGACACTCACAATGGGAATCTCTGCCCCATAAGACACTGCTGAGAAAGACAAGGGCTTTGTTTCTCTCCATCCCTGGCTTGGAGGGGTCAGTGATTCCCATTTCTCGGTTTGTTGGGGCACTTTCAAGATTGTTCTCCCCTGAGAAGGGCTTTCTACGTTCCGCCATCTCCCCCTGTAACACGCCAAGTGCCAGGCTTGATGGATTAAGGTTCTCCGGAAAATCAGGAAAGAAAATGTGGGGAGCCCGTCTTCTCTGGTGGGGGGGGGGGAGGAAAATCAAAACGTTTAGAAGTAGGTGCAGCCTTGAGCAGGACACCTCCTCTCCCCCATTCTCCACCCAACTCTGTGCCTGGAGATTGACCTGGAGGGAGCCATCGGCGTGCTTCCTTGCCCAGTGGGTCAGCCACGTCTCAAGTGGGAGATGAGAGAGTGGGTGGAGAGGGAGGCGCAGTTCTTGCTCCCGGGCGCCCTACCAGCCCATCTCTGAGGGTTGGGGCATCCCTCCGCTGCAGACCACGGCTCCTATCAGCTTCTCGGGTGCTGGACACCACTCCCGCCTCTTAGCCCATCAATCCCGGGGACTACAAGGGCTTTCTGCGGTTTCTAGCCCCAGAATGACTTCCTACCCTTGGGTGGTTTCTCTAAACAAACGTGTTTCGAACCTTGATTGAGAAGAGTCGCTCTGTTAAGCTCTCTTCAGTTTCACTATTTGAGTAAGCCATTTGTTTCCTGCGGAAGAGCTCAACTTACACAGAGCAGACACATGGGTCCCAATTTCCTCTACAAAATGCGAATCCTTCAGAGAGGGCAATGTGACAGGAAAATGGGGATGTGAAAGGCAGACAGACCTCGTCCACCTCCCTAAATGAACTTCTTGGAAGAGACCTGTGTGCAGAGGACCCACAGTCAATACGACCCAGAAAAGAAGTCAAAGAACTGGGCTCCAACCACCATAGGAATTAGTTTTCACTCCAGTGCCTTCCTGGATCCCCAAACCCCACTGCAGTGTGGCGTGGCTGCCTCTGTCTGTCTGTCTGCCTATCTATCTATCTGTCTGTCTATCTATCTATCTATCTATCTATCTATCTATCTATCTATCTATCTATCTATCTATCTATCCATCTATCTATCATCACCTGTCTCTCCATCTATAATTCAGCCTATACCTCCATGCCAAATATTTAAGTATAGTGTATGTTGTAACCTGATTGGTACCATGAACCTTTTCCATGTATAATGACTGTGAAGTGGTTCAATTTCTTGGACAGCATAGTCATGATTAGCAGTTACTTTGCTTAGAGGCTATGGAAAAAATACACAGGTTTTGTTTTGCTTTGTTTCAGCATCAGTCTTTCTAACATTCAGAGGAGCCCAAGAAGCTCTGAAAGCCGCAAATGGTCACCATGAAGTCTGAGCAGCTTTCTTTTCTCTCTTCCAGGTGTGTAATATTTTTTAAAGTAACAAGACTCATCTGAACACATTGATTTAACAGTAGACCTATTTAATTATGAAATATACCTGAACACGTTCAACGTATTTTTATCTTTGGATGAGTGTTCTTTTGAGGCTCTTGGTCTAATTTGGGATTTCCCTGTGTATAAAACCCCCACCACGCTCCCAAATATCATGCCATCAAATAATTGTTAAACACAACTTTTGTTGCTTCTATAGCAGTCTTTATATAAATAAATTGCATTTATATGAAAATTAAAATGCTGTTATGAAAATTTTTATAATATATATATATATATATTTGCCTGCAACGCTCATTATTTCTTTATCCAGAAGTGTGAAGTGGAGGAATAGTGAGACAGTGTAAATATCTTGAAGTATCTCAATAGAATATTTTCAAAAAGTCATATAACTACAGAGCCCCACCACACCCACAATATACATTCATTTCCAATTAAAATTTCTTCTATTTTTAATTTCTCATTTTGAAATAATTGCTGACTTTAAAAGTTTCAAAACTACTACAAAGAATTCCTGTATATCTTTCACCCCAGTTCCCTCCAGGATAATGTCTTAAGTGGTCACAGAATAGATACAAAAACTAGAAAAAGAACTGACACTGGTACAATACTGTTATCTAACCTACACATTTCATTCAAATTTCACCAGTTGTTCCACTCATATCCGTGTTCTTGTCCAGAATATAACTCAAGATCACACGTTGGCTGCATTTAGTTGCCCTGTTTTGTTAATCTCCTTTAATCTGGATATTTCCTTGGTCTGTCTTTCAAGACCTTGACACTTCAGAGGACTGCTGGCCAGTTATTTTATATCATGTCCCTCCATTTTGGATTGCCTGATGTTCCTTCATAACTAAATTTCAGTTTGTATTCTTTTTGTGTGTGTGTGTGTGTGAGGAAGACCAGCCCTGAGCTAACATCTGTTGCCAATCCTCCTCTTTTTGCTGAGGAAGACTGGCCCTGGGCTAACATCCGTGCCCATCTTCCTCCACTTTATATGGGACGCCACCATGGCATGGCTGATGAGCAGTGCGTCGGCGGGCGCCCGGGATCCGAACCCGCGAACCCTGGGCTGCCGAGCGCGACTAAACCGCTGTGCCACCGGGTGGCCCACTCAGTTTGTATTCTTGACAGAAGAGATGTTAGCTTCTTGGTGTATCACACCTAGAAACATACACCAATTTGCCCCATTACTGATGAGGTTAGTTTTGATCCTTTGGTTAATGTGGCTTCTGCCTGGTTTCTCCACTGATGGAGAAATCTGTCTTCACAGTAGAATCCCAATTAATACATGTAGCAGGAAAGATAGAAATAGAAAACCACCATTTGGTAGACACCATAGGTGGTGGTGTCTGCCCGGTTTCTCCATCACTGGAGAAATCTGACCTTTCAGGAGAATTCCAATTCATAAATATAGAAAGAATGATGAACATAGAAAATCCTCATTTGGCAAACACCATAGTAAACATTGTTTCAAGCAAAAAACATCACTGGATGCTAAAAGTAGTACCCCAAATATGATGAGATACAAGGTATTTACATAATCTTAAATTATCTCTGGATGAGATACTTACTATTTACAAAGGGGAAATAGTAACTTTGCAGTGGGAAAACATAGCAAACCACAATATATTTAGATAAGCATCATCAGGGAAAAAAATGTCATTAATAAGATAGAAAAAGTTGTTTAATTTGAAAGCAAAGGTAATATGCTTTAACATATACTGGTTATACGCTTTTTCTTTAATAAACTGCCTGTTCACAGGCTTTGCAAACTTTTCTCCTAGGTGTACTATTGTCTCATCTATTGATTTATACCCTTTTTTATGCATGAGTGACATTAATCTACTGTTTGCCATATTTGTTGCAGTTCTTCCTAGGTTGTTGTTTACCTTTTAATTTGTGCTGATTTATGAAATAGAGGAGCTTTTAATGTAGTTGACTGTATTGATTATTTCCATCACACTCTCTTCCCTCACTTTGTGATTATGAAATTCTTCACCATCTTGAGAACAGAGAAGTACTCCCCCTGCATTTTCCACCATATGTCACGATAGACTCCAATTTGCTTCTGTGTTTTTTTCCTCAAAAGAATAATACATTGTTTCAGAAAAATGTAATATGTAATCCTCCTGTTTTTCATAACTTCGTAATGTGGTCATTATTTACTGTTTTGGCAATATGTCAGTGTGTTTCTAATTCATCTATTTAACCCACTGATCCATTCACCAGGACCAAAGTGATCTGACTATTTATTAAAGCTTTAAGTCCAGACAAGAATACCCCTCGTTAGTCTTCTTTCTCAAAATTTTACTCTCCAATTTTGATCTTCCTGATAAACTTTGGAATCACTTTGCCAATAACCCCCACCCCCAAACATTTCCCATGGAGATTCTGATTGAAATTGCACTAAACCTATAATGTAAGCTAATTTCAGTTTTTTAAATTTTTAGCTCTCGTTTACTTAGGTTCTTTCATGTCCCTTTGGGAAAAGTGGTCATTTTTGTGATATTAAAAATTTAATAACTGTTATGATCATATAAATCATATATATATATATGAATCAATATGTGAACCAAAAAAGTAGAAATAGGTCCTCCTTTATCCATTAACTAATTGAATTAAATTACACATATTTTAAAAAATGTTTTCCATAACTTTCTCTAAAACCATCATCTTAATTTCCAAATGATTTGTTGATGGTTCAGGAATTGTTTTTGCAATCTCTCGACATTGCCATCACCAGGTGAATGACAACCCAGTCCTTGTCATGATTTATCACAGGCACCTGCATCAGTGTCCCCAAGACAACTCCGAGGAAGCAGAGAATCTATGTCATCATGCACGATGTTCGTCCTGCTGTCGAATACTCACTCAGATTCTTTTTTTTTTTTTTTTTTTTGTGGGGAAGACCAGCCCTGAGCTAACATCTGTTGCTAATCCTCCCCTTTTTGCTGAGGAAGACTGGCCCTGGGCTAACATCCGTGCCCATCTTCCTCTACTTTATATGGGGCGCCGCCACAGCGTGGCTGACAGGCAGTGCGTCGGCGGGCGCCCGGGATCCGAACTCGCGAACCCCTGGCTGCCAAGCGCGGACTAAACCGCTGCGCCACCGGGCGGCCCCCCCTCACTCAGATTCTTTTGTGCAAACAGCAATTATACTCAAAATATTTTCTGGCCTCAGTTATATAGTTAAAGGTTATACATATTAAATAGCCCTGTTATCAAAGGCACAAACACTGTTCATTGGTATGTCCTATTCACTTGTAGACAATTTTATTAATTAGATCACTCTTAATCCAAGGAGATTTGCAGGAATAGATCGGCCTTATAACTGAAAACATGTCTTTCGCGTTACACCAAAGAGAGTAATATCTTTTTCAGAATGAGTTTTATTAAAGTCAGATTTCAAAAAGAATTTTCTAATGTTTAACTCTTTCCAAATTCAACTACTATTAAAGTGAATGTACAAATTTTGATATAATTTTCAAACCGTTTTTGCAACTCCAGCACTACTATACTACTGTTGACGAGCAAATATTTTTCCAGTTTTCCTTATTTGAACTCTTATCTCTTCAGATATATTATTTAATTTTCTCGGATGTTTATTTGGCACACGGTAGAAATATGAGATTCATCTGTACTAATAGTAAAGTGACTTACTTAATTTGGATCTTTTATAGCACAGCCGGAAGTAGTTATCATGGCTTTGATGTTACCGAATTTTAATGTGTACAAATGTTTCTAAATCTTGGCTGAAACTTCAGATTTTCTCCATACATTTGTTTTGATATCATCTGTACAAAATCCAATATAATTTTATTGTAAATCTTTCTCTTTAAAATATTCTTCCCATTTACCAAGAATCAGGTTTGATTTTTTTCAGATGGCGTGTCTTGCAGCTCCCCAAGATCACCACAAAACATTACTAAGTTCAAAAATATTGAACTTCATATGAAATTATTAAAACAATTTTATGTGAAACCCTTGTCATCAATAATGATTGAAATATTACTGCCTTGATTTTTACATTTTTCCAAAAAAGTTGCTATCTTATTTGAATAGATAAAAGTTTTGTGATAACAAGGCTCATAACTCTAATTTTCAGTGAAACACTTGTATTATTAGTAATCTTTTTAAAGTTCTATTTAATATTTAGTATCTAAAATACTCAATAATTTCTAACTATTAAACAGTGCTAAAAATTGTGATTA
This sequence comes from Tapirus indicus, assembly GCA_031878705.1. Taxonomy (NCBI): domain Eukaryota; kingdom Metazoa; phylum Chordata; class Mammalia; order Perissodactyla; family Tapiridae; genus Tapirus; species Tapirus indicus. The sequence continues at coordinate 3,623,584 of CM062930.1, read as the reverse complement.
ATTCTAAATATTTTCATTTGCTTTATCAACACTCAAAATTTTTCTGGAGTTTTTATTATTCAAAAACACTTTATGGTATTAAAATGATTTATGATATCATCTTAATTTTCCTTATTTAGATGTCTTGCTTTACTGGGAGCTTTTTGCTAGCAAATAAGGGTGAAGGGTAGTTGCTGAGAAAAAAGTAGGCAAGAATCATCTTCTGCTCTCAGATTTAGTTCACATTTCTACCTAGAGACATATTAGCTTTGGGTTAGCAGACACTCCCGGCATTTCTAGAAATATTGCAACCTCACATCACCTCTGTGTGTGTGTGTGTGTGTGTGTGTGTGTGCTGGTTGCTGTTTAGATTTATTTCTGTTGAATAAATTCCATGCAAAAAAACATTAAATAAGTCACTAGTTAACAAACCATGAAAAGATCCTTAGTAAGAGTCTCAGAATTCTGAATTTGGCTCTGTTCTGTCCAATATACATTTTCTGTAACAGGTTTATTGGATATGTAATTCATATACCATAAAATCTACTCTTTTTAAGTGTACAATTTGTGGTTCTCAGTATAATCACAGAATTGTTTGACTGTCAGAACTACCTAATTTTCATCACTACAAAAGGAAAGCCTAAACCCAGTAGCGCTTACTCCTCAGTCTCCCTGTCTTCGGCTCCCATCAACCACTAATCTACTTTCTGTCTATGGATTTGCCGACTCCGGATATTTTGTACAAGTGGGATCATGCAATATGTGGTCTTTTGTGACAGCTTCTTCCACTAAGCCTAATGTTTTCAAGGTTCATCCATGTTGTGGCATGTATTGGTACTTCATTCCTTTTTATGACCTAATATCCTCCTGTGTTGTCATAAATGTGTCAGTGACTGCTGACTGGTCTCCAAATTGATCTCTAATTCATCTCTGATCACCGTTGCAATAATGATTCTGATAATAAGAACCCTGTGACACATAGTTTTCTTTTTTCCCTTGCTTACCACAAAACACAAGTTTCAATTCAATGCTCTCATTGATTTTACTAAAGTGGGTATAAGTTGAAAAGAAAAGCTGTAATGTAAATAATAGCCAACATTTATTATGTGGTTATTATGAAGCACACACCGTGATTTATATACACATCTCAAGTGAATGAAGTTTTAACAACATACCTATGAAGTAGGAACTGTTATTATCTTGATTCCACAGCTGAGGAAAATGAGGCTTAGTGGTATTAAATACCTTGCCCAAACTCCGCTAGTAAATAACGGATTTGGAATCCAAACCTACATATCACAGACTCTCTGCCTAAAAAGAATAGAAGGGAGAGGAGAGGAAAGAAGAAAGGGCAGAAGAAAGAAGAGAGGAGAATCTAGGTTCCCCATTCACCGTATTCATGTTCAGTTCATTGTTCCTGGCTTTTTAAGTGTCCTTGTGTGATATTCACAGATAGATTCTCTCTCTCCTTAAACACACAGCAGAGAAATACCTCTTCCAGAACAAAGGTTATTTTTTTCTTTTTCTTCTCAGTATCATCACAGGCCCTGACATGACACTCTTCTCTGTGCAGATAAATAAATGATGTTGGCAAATACTCCAGGTAAACAGTTCCAAGTAGACATGTGTAGTCTCCAGGGTGTTATATTAGCACTGAGGGCCACACCAGAATGAAATGCTCAGGCATTTAAGACAATATTCTGGAATTTATGAGTTGATGCTTAAAAATAATAGCCCCCAAATGCCTCAAAATATGCGTGTTCCAAACAGAATCTCCCTCTGTATTTATTGAAGAGTAATAAAAATGTGTAGAAAAAGGGTTTGATGGCGAATAGTCTTATTAAACCTAGGAGCCATGCAAACAGCTACAACATAGCGTTGGGCCAAATAATGTGCCCCAGCTATAATTCTGTCAAGGAGAGGCACGTAAACACCCCTGATGGAATTAGAGGCTTATGTGGAATGGTAAATGGACCTTATTGTTTATAAATACAATGCCAGATTAGAACTGTGGGGGTGGCCATTGTGTCCTTACTTCTCAGAAGCAAAACGGTATATGGAATTCTTTAGTGTTTCTTAAGAAAAGTGGAAGTGAGACACTAGACAGGGATAAGGTGAAGGATGCAAGCAGCTGAGTGGAATGAATACGGCAGGAAAATTCTCTTTGAGGGAAATATACAAACAATACAAAATTGTGAGCATTAAAAAAGATTAGCTCTGACATGGGGTAGGGGGTTTTCTTTGTCATTGTTCAAAGCTGAATAGCAATAAGATTGTAAACTGCGGGGTTTCATAATAGAACGAGGCCCCCTGTATAATGAGGTTCATTATAAATGACATGCATAATTCCAATCCTGTTCTGTGTTGATTCCGTCTTTTGTTGTTGAGACAGACTGCTTTAATGGGCCCAAGGAACCCCGCCACACTTAAAACTGTTTTGCTGGAGTGTTTTGTTTTCTTTCCTTTTTTCAATAGATCAGAGTACACTTTAGACAGAAATACCCATCTGGATGTAGTGTCTTTGTGTAATATAATGTACAGCATTCAAGATACTATTTTAAAATTCTCCAGTGATGAAAGTGTGTCTGTAAAGATTGCCTGGTGAGTTAATTTCATCTGTTACTAACCAAAATATGCAGATGACATAGGGAAATTGTTTGATTAGTGTGGATTTTCAAGGCTGAATATTTATGTCTGCCAGCCCACCACCACCACTGCTTAAATCTTTCGAGAAAATCAGCACAGTGAGCCATGGCGTAGCCTCTGCAAGGAGAATAAAGGAAACAGCACTACGGAAGGATAAGTAACACAAAGACAATGTAGGTAAACATGCACGTGGTCACCTTAGCAATGGACTTCAATACTCCACGATGTTAAAATGGGATGAAGACAATGGAAACCCATTACAGAAATGCCCACCATCTTGTTCAGCTCACCCCTTTTGCCCCTCCCCGCACACAGGGCTCCCCCACAAGGCCCTGCTGGATCCCTGGGAAGTCCATTCCCAGGGATCCAGCATCTGGAATGAGACATCTAGGCGGTCTGCGACCTGCTCTGAGCTCTTTTATCTGTCCGCCCTGTTCTGCTCTCTGCTGTTTGATTAGAGAGAGCCAAGAGCCGACTACACAGGCTTTCTGAGTTCTCTTCACAGTGTGCTGCTGTGGATTAAGCACACGGGCCCTAAGAGGATCCGACATTTGCATGCACATTCCTCACATGCTTGCCCCAACCTACGAGCAAGCAAGACATTGAGTGGTTTGCGTGGTTCTTTCTGGAGCTCTTTTGCAACCATTTTGAAATCTGCTGAATTTCACTCGAGGCAAAAGCCACCAGAAGTCTTAGATCCGGAACATACTCCATCCTCACTACAATAATGCTAGGTGTTTGCGTAAATATTTAATGTGAATTGATATATCATGTCCAGTCATGACCAGTGAACAGGATCATAGATTCTGTGGAGAAATCACCACATCATTTCCCTCTATTTACCCATAATAAGCTTTTTTTATGCTCGCCACAGAAAGAGAGTTCTCTCTTGGATTTCTTCCTTCTCTGTTAAATGTACAGTGCTGCTTTGGAGAAGTCTGCGATTTACAAAATGTCTCCTAAAAGGATTGATATCAAAGTTTGAGAAAAGACCCAAGAGAGAGTTGCAGAGTGGAGGGAAGGCTGGCTGGGTCACAAGTATAGCACGTTTATGTTGGCAGATGAGAATAACCACAGGAATGAAAATGACTCTATAATTAGAATCATATAAATTAGACATGAAAGAGACCTATTAGTTCATCTCAATCATCCCTAAAGGGACCCACATAAGGCTGTTCCCTGCAGAGCGTTTTCTATACTTCGTCTATATCATTTTTAACAGGCTTATAGGATGACGTGCTTTCATTAACCGCGTGGACAAGAGCTTTACTGTGGTTAAACAACAAGGAATCTTTGATCTTACCTGTTTGAGCACTGAAATTTTAATATAGAGTTAATGCTTGCAAGGCATATGTGCCAACAGGGTGATGTGAATGCTCATATGTTCAAGTGCCCTGAAACTTCCCCACACACAGTCACCTCACAGCCACTACCCTCCACCCCCACCCACAGGGGGCACTCGCTCTTTTTTCGAGAATCCTGAAATCAATAGTCCCAGGAAATAATCTCTTATCTGTGAGAAGGTGAAAACCGGTGATAGATCGGAGATGACTTCCTTGAATTATTGAACCCAGGATTCTCGAGAAAGAAAAAAAGAGGCAGCCTGCGGAAGGAGCGGGTCTAGTTTCTCCCCCTGAAGATGGCAGCGCCTGACTCATCAGGTTTGAAGGGAACCCTTGGTTCTTGCTCAGCTGCCCTCATGTCATCTACAGAGAGAAAAGGGATCTTCTACAATAACCGGAGCTGGAGAGTGAGGAGGAGATTATAGGTGAAATCTTAAAATATGTCATGAAAGGGGTGTGTAGGGAGCCCTTACACAGGGAGCAGTGACCCCTGGAAGTTTCGGTTGCCTCAGGTCAGACCACCAGCAGCTGACGGGGGTAAAGAAACCAGAAGTGACGTCCCAGCAGCCTTTTAGAGCTAGGGTGACGGTGCCTGCTCTCTCACTGACTGGCTGCCAGACCTTCGGCAAGTTACTTAATCTCTCAAAAGCCACAGTTTCTTCATTGTACAAGTTATTTTTCTTTCCAGCAAATGCTTTTTAAGTATCTACTCTGTGCCAGCTCCTCTTCCAGGTGCCGAGAATACAACAGTACCCAGATCCAAGAGTGCCTCCTTTCCCAAATACAAGGAGCTGCCATGCCAGGGTCGTGGTGAGGACGAAGTCACGTCGTGGTATGGAGCTTATCGCCCAGCACACGGAAAGTGCTCAGTGAATATTTCTTAATTGCTGCTTGTTATCTGGGATGGGGTGAGGCATTCTTATAGGATTTCTCAGTGCTTATCTCTGAGGACAGGATGAAGGAATATGGACTGTATGAAGACATATTTGGGAAAAATAGTATCTTCACACTTTTATTTTCTTAAAGAATCAGACTTCCAGAAAGAATGGTTCACTTTGCTTTCTCTAATTCTGTCCCTCTTCTTCATGTCCTTAACCCTTCATGATCTGGGTTCCCTGTGCACCACTGAGTTATTTACTTTAACAATTACTTATCATGTGCCTACTGCATGCTGGGTGCCATGGTGATGTGAGAAAGTGCAATAGGGGGTCAGGAATCTGAGATGGGTTCATTGGGGGTGATGAATGGAATCTACTGGGCGAAGGAGCAGCACCCCAGACAGAGGAAGGACCCTGCGCAAATGCAGTAGCACTAGGCCAGGGTGGGGCATGAAAGAGGCCAAGACCCCGTAGTGGGGACAGCGGGGAGGAGAGTGCTAGATGCGGCTGGAGTCGGGCAGGGTCTTGTAGGGTTGGGTTCTAGTCAGGGTTGTGCTCATGATTAGGGAGCTGCATATACAGGAGGGTCACAGGCTTAGAATAACCTTTTCTCATGTGGCCGGTGGTCTCCTCTTGGCCAGGTTAAACAGGCACCTCCCATTCCTGCCTGCACTGTAATCTTTTATGACATCATTACCATGAGTTCACTCCCTTTCCGTTACTTTCTCCTTCCCAGGGGCCTTCCTCACTCTCTGGCTGTTTTTTTTCTGTCTTTTTTTAAATCCCTACCTCTCTAACTGCTCCTTCTTTAACTCCTTTCCAGACTTTTCCTTCCCCTGACTTCAAATGGGTGTTTCCCAATTTTGGTTTGGTTTCCCTGCTTGGTTCTCTTCTCTTCTAAGAGCTAATGTTTTCCCAAGATTATCATCACCATGCCCAAAGCACATGCAACACCTACTCCACCATTTCTCTTTCCACCCTAGAACTTTGCTGAGTTCCAAACACATGTTTTTTATGCACGTATGCATGTAGGCATATATATATGCACCCATTCATTCATTCTACAGTTACATGTTGAACACCCACTCTGTGACAAGCACAGTTCTAGGATTTGGGGACATGGTAACCAAGAAGGTAAACATTCCTGCATGCATGGAGCTTACATTCTAGAAGGAAGAGAATGATGATAAACAAGTGAAAAAATGTGTAAAAAGAAAATCTCCTTTAATCACTGATACAAAGAAAAGAAAATGTTGTGATGTGATCGATTCTGGGGCAGCGCCACTCAATATCTCCACCGGGGAGTTTCGAACACCTTCAAAATCAATTTTCAGTCATTCAGCAGATATTGAACTCCTACTAGGCATAAGGAATTGCAGGAGGGTCGAGTTCATTAATACCCCTTCCCCAGGCAGTCTCCACCACATGTCCCTGCTGTGATGAACACCACCACCGTTTCTCAGCTGCTCTTCTCAGAAACCCGAGTGATATCCCAAACCCAGCCTTCTCAGTGTAGCTCACGTCTAACCAACTCCTAGTTCTGTGGATTTTTCCCTGTAAACATTTTTGAGAACACAGACTTTGCTTTTCATCTCCACTGTCACATTGTCAGTTCAGACACTCATCCCCTCTCAACTAGTAGAATGACTCAGGACTTGACACCACTAATTTCTCCCTCTAGAGTTTCTCAATCTCAACACTATTGACAACTGGGCCGGATGATTCTTTGTTGGGAGGGGGTCTTGTGCATTGTAGGATGTTTAGCAGCATCCCTGGGGTCTACTTACTAGTTATCAGCAGCTACTCCTCTCCTAGTTGGGACAACCTGCACTGTCTGCAGACACGGCCAGAAGTCCCCACGGGGGCAAAATCATGCTCAGTTAAGAACCACTGTGATGCTCTTCCCAAGATCCATGCATCTTCTGTTCGCTCAACCTCCCTCAGGTCTTCGCTCCAATGTCACAGTGTTGGGGAGGCCCCACTGGCCATCCTATTAAAACTGCAACTCATCCTGCTCTCATTCTGGACTCTCACTGAGCATCTCTATCTCTTTATCTCCTTTACTCTTCTCCTGACACTTGTCACCACCTGACGCATTTTACCTCTCTTCTTCGTTTAGTATCTGTCTCTCCTCCGCCATTATAAAAGAAAGACCCCCTTTGTGTCTCTTTTTTTTGTGATTTATCCACATTATGCCTCCTTAATAGTCTCTTGGCTTTGGTATCACCTCCCCATCTTCCTTCTTTCCCAACCTAACTCCCAAATGCCAAAATGTCTCTAGTTATCATTCCGTCACGAGAGCCAGATAGCATCGTCCTGCTCACAGTTTCTCGTCACACCATCCTCCACAGATTATCGTCTGAAACCCGTCGCACGTCTGGCATTCAGTCTCAGCTGCTGCCTCTCCCTCTTCCAACTCAAGCTGTGATCCCAGAACACGCCAGACCAGTTTCCTGTGACCTCTGGCTTTTGTGCATCTTTTCCCAGGCCTGAATGCTCTCACTCCAGCTTTCCAACAGGCAAATATTCTGCTCGTCCTTCCTGTCTCACCTCGTGTTGACTTTCCGATAAATCCTTTTCTGATTCTCATGTCGAGTTTGGTTCTCTTTTTCCTGCATTCTGAATACACTTTTCACATGCTTCAATAAAAATAAAAGTTTAACTGTATTAGAGAGTCTGCAGGTGTTTGTTTTCTCAGTGGCCTCCAAGGTCCTTGGCTGCAGGAACTACATCTTTACATCCTGGGCTGTTAGTATAGCATCGGGCGGAGAGCAGCACTTAATAAATGCTTACTGAATACGTGAGCGAATCTTACCTTGTGTATCATCTTGTATCATGCATTTTGATGGCATAAAATTACCCCAGAGCCGCGGTTCTCAAACTGTGTGCTTAGGTGCGCTCAGGGAGCCACAGTGAACCCAGGAAAACACAGACTATTTTGCACATTTGAGGGAAATACAATCATATTTCACATCTGTTGGCCATCTCATGAACTACCAGCTTGAAGTAATTCAGTTTCAACGTTAGATCATGCTGCATTTCATTTAATGACATCAGATCTTGGTAAAGTGGGATTTTTGGCTATTGCTGTGATAAAAAGCAAGTTCCACATGAACATCAATGTGAGCAGGAAAAAAGCGTGTTCTCTCAACCCGTCCAAGATTAGACGAGTCATGAGTGCCCAACAGGCAGATGCATTTCTTAGCAATTGCAATATTTAAGAGTGAAATAAATGTATTTTCAATATACGTATATTATTTTTTTGAACGACAACTAAGTTGTTAGGATAAAAATATTCAAGTGTTTGAAACTAATTGTTTAGTAAATATTAAGTATAAGTAAATATATACCGTTAGATATTTCTTTTGGCCTAGGTGTGCTGTGAAAAAAATACTGAGGCATTTAGGGTGCCATGAATACAGAAAATTTGGGAAGCTCTTCCTTAGAGAAGTACTGACTATAGTCCTTATTTGTAAACAGTAGAAGCTGATTCCTGCTGATTTCAATAAAATAAATCAATTTAGTGAGAGTGCATTGTGGAGTTTATAGAATCACTGGAATAAGTTTATGCCCAGGCTTGGAGCTATAGCTTCCAGAAGTAGCTCCTAAAACTATGCCTTCCAGTGCTGGTCAGGGGAGCAGTTGTAACAGTGCTTCTCTTTGCTGGAAACTAGATACTACCTCTGCAGAGATAGAGAGGAAAGAGAGACAGACAGAGACATATTGAGAAAGAGAGACTGAGAGAGACAGAGAGATTTAGAGAGAGACAGACAGAAATGTTGAAAGAGAGAGAGAGATCTACCACCTTGCTTCTCCCACCATCTGCTTCTGCATCAAATCCCAGGCAGCCACACCTGGTTGGCAGAGACTAAATCACACGTATTTGGCTACCTATGATGGAAGTGGAGAAGCAAATGTCATGCATTTTAAGCTTCTGTAGATGCGTGTTCAGATTAGAGGCTAAAGTGTAGTGGGGAAATTGTGAATCATGCCATACACAGAGAGAATTGGAGAACTGGAGGTTATCTTCAGAGATGTGAACTGCTCTGAGGTGGCAGTGGTTTCGGCTTGTTTTCATGGCCACGTGGACACAAATGGAAATAGGGAGAGAGATTGGAGTTCAGGACAATGAAGACATTTCTGGTGGTGAGGCTGTGTGGCGGCTCTTTTCCCTGCTGGTGGGCAGACTTTAGTCGGTAGTGACTTGGGACTGGGTAAAGGGGATCCCGAGGAGGAGTGGCTGACTTTCAGGCGCATTGGCACAGGGACCAAAGAGCATAAACGTTCCAGTGCATAACCTGTCATACAAAATAGCACGAATAATTATAGTTACATTATGGAAAGGGTTTCCCCAAAACGTATTAAGTTGGTTTTACAGTGTCCTGCATCTCCTGACACACTCTCATTGGTGACAAATGAAGCATAATTTTTAATGAGACTTCTCTCACCGTAAAATATCCTCTCACCGAAAAATTAGAAGTGAAAAAGAAAACAAGTCACTTAGTAGTCACGCTACTTGACACAACCAAGGTTAGGTTTTGGATTCTTTCCCTCTAAATTTTTTTCTGATTTTGTGTTCAGAGTTGTGACCTCATTTAATGCCCTTGTTCCCGTATCCTGCCCTAACGTACCCTGATGTCATCTGGAGAAAGAATTACAGGGTAAATGCGCGTAAATATTGTAACAATATAATTTCTCAATTTCTTTATAAAATTAACACCAGATTATTATAGGAACAATTATTTAAAATTATATCAATGTATTGAAATAAATTCTTAATACATTAAAATAAACACTGTTAAGGATTTTGCTACATAATACAAAAATAAATTGCAGTTATTTATAAGGTAAAAGAGGAATAGAATTTGACTTTCAATGCTATAAATGCTGTAAGGAGAGAAATGCACAATCAGTGAATCCAAGTATTTCTTTAGTTGATAAAAATAATATAATTCTTAAAAGATGAAAAAAAGGATTTTTAAAACAAAACCGCTCTCCTTTCCAGAGAGAATGATGACGGCTGTTCAAACTCTTAGTGGTAGCTGCCTCTTAAAGAGGACAATTTCCATGTCCAGTGGAAATTGGTTTCATGCTTGCAAGGACTCCTTCTAATTTGTGTTGAACAAAATAACAAACCAAATAAGAATCGACTTCTGGTGAGCTGGGAGTAAAAATGTATTTTCAGGGAAAGAATGGCTCTGCCACACATTGGTTGAAGTCAGATCCTCTGGGAGGAATTCGGTTGGAGTTAATTGAAAGATATGGAGAGGCATAGAAAGATAGTTGAGTTAGGGCTGCTCATAGGAGGGTTGGTTGCCTGCTCTAAGCTTGGGGAAGTACTCTGACAGCAGCAGAACTTGAGTGCTGTCAGTGATAAATCGTTCCTGATGGAAACCCGTCACCAGCTGTGGAGGGAGTGTGTGGTTTGAGGAGTGCTTAGAGCAGAGGAGAATTAGCTGGAAGCTGCCTTCTGTTGCTGGCGTCATCCCAGTCTGAAAGTGTTCAGCCTTTGGGTGAGCAAGTTAAGTTTTCTGTGCTTTGGCTTTCCAAACCAAGGCATGTCCAGCACATCCAAACAAGCACCCTAGCATGTGGCACACCACAGGTCCCGGTAACCCGTACCAGTTTCTGCACAATGAACGTGCGTGCTCCAATGGGGCCGTTCTCCATGTGTGTGTGGAACAGCACTTTTATCCCACGCAAAACCACGTGCAGCAATGCTTGAGGGAGACAATCATCTGTCCATCACACAGGTGCTGACTTCCTGCTAGTGAATTCTTCAGTAGCTGCTTGGGCATCAGCAACGCCCAGAGAGGAGGAGCATTACTTGCCATCAAAACATTTCAATTTTCCTCAGTGCAGACATATTGTCTGTCTATTCATCAACCATGAATTGGAATGTCTCTCTCCCAACCCAATCACTGTTTTAGCCGTTGTCACAAGTGATAACATCACCCTGGCCAACTCAATTGTACAAAGATTGTCTTTGAACTAGAAGACATTCGAAATGACTGGAATGACTCTGCTGAAGTTATCAAGACTCAGCTGGTTGCTCTGTTTGGCGGAGTAGACTCACCTAAACTAGTACCTAGTTGTTTAGCAGTGAGTAAGCTTGTCTTACTACAGGGTCTTGTGGAAAGAGCACAGACACTGTGATCTGGAGACCCAGGTTTGAACCGAGAGTCAGATGCCTGCTGGTTGTGGGACCTTAAAACATCTCTAAACCACCTGTGACTCAGTTTTCTGTCTGGAAAACCAAACCAAACAAAAACTTCCTATGGTCTCCTCTCATTAGGCAGTGAGAACTTAAAAACCTTAAAATTCTTGGCTATTAAGTTTTGTCCTCAATCTCTTTGACACCCTCAGTCTTGTTTATCTGATACAATTTTTTATTTTCTTTGCATTCTGTGTTATTCTTTTCAGTCTTATTGCCAAGTTTTTTATGCTATGTAAGATGTTCCTGGTGTTTTTGCTTTTGTTAGTAGGTGAATTATAAATAACAAATAAACTGATGTCTGTCTTATCCTCCAAATCAGGTGCCTATAAAAATACAAACTAAGTAATATGTGTGAAGATGTTTTGAAATGGTAAAGCACAGATGCAAAATAGCTATATATAATACATATTTGTGTACATATATGTATATATATTTACATATATATGTGTATATACATATTGTATAGTAGTATATATTATATAATACTATATAAGCTATATATAATATGTATGTATGTGCATGTATGCATATAATAATATACATATATGTATACATATATAATAATGTATGTATATATAATACATATATATGTATATATAATATATATACTTATGCATGTGTGCATGTGTACATATTGAAAGCGAGAGAGAGAGAGATGTTACCAACAAAGGTCCAGCAGAGACAACAAAAGAAACACTGTCATCTTTCATTTTTGTTCTGGCCGTGAGCACACACCCTCCTGGTCTAACTTATCCATCCCGGCAAGCAGAGGAGGCCACAGGAAACAAGGCTGATTGGACTGTGTCAGAGGGAGCTGGGCTTCGTGCCCAAGGGCACATGGGAAGGTCTCCTTACTTGGCTGACCACCAGGGTATCTATTACCTCTGTATTCCATAGGTTCTTCAGTTTCACTAGATGAGTTGATTAAATAAAGCAGTCAGGCGCCTCTGAACGGCAGCACTACATCTTCTGTAATTTCTCAAGTAGTTTTGCCTATTATAAGTTAAATCTATAATTTAATAAGAGATTAGAGTTTATTGATGAGATGCATACTAAATGAACTTTTTTGACCTTTTTTGTGTGTGGGAGCACTAGTATCTTGCTTGTTGGATTAATTTAATTTTCTGCTGTTTGATATTTTGTGTTCAGGTGTTTTTTGAAGATGTAGCCCTTCATATCTTTGGCCTTCATAGAGGAATGCTTCAAAAAGTGAGCATCTAAAAAAGTCCTTTGATCTGGTTCCATAACTGTGGGGAGGACTCAGCCGTACCACCACACTCACACAGACACAAACACACACACATACGAAGATGGTGAGTTCGGTTCATCTTTCCTTCCATTCATTTTATCCAGTGCAATTAAGCCTTAAGATAAAGACTTTGTCCGTGACCGTATCAAAGCTTTCATCCCATTGGAATATGCACATACAATTTATAATCTAAATTTAACATGTAACAAGCACAAAATAAGATATTCTAGCATCTGTTTTTCCTCCTACAATGCATCTATTGCATCTTCTCTCTGTTCTAGATTGAACAGGGACCATTGTAAGGACTTTATTCTCTAAAATGTTATACACTGTGACCCAGGCATTGGAATAGCCTATCCTCAACCTATTTGCAAACTGGAAAACAACCAAAATTGAAGCAGGATGGGTTTACAAGAGATCGTTCAGTCATCAATCAGGTAATTAGGTCACAATTGTTTCATTAATTTAGTAAATTTTGTGTTGGGAACTTGATATATTATAATACCTCATTTTTAAGTAAAAGACAATAATCCTTCCCATTCTTCTTTCGTTGTATCTGTTGTTTTTCTGACAGCTGATTTCTATCCACAGTTTTTTCTCTAGCCAATCTGTTATCGCAACCTAATAAACCTTTTCATTGCAAAAATATTCAGATACACATCCATAGAATGCTTTAGTTTATAATCACCTTTAATTATTTAAAGGATGTTATTTTAAAGTCAAATTACTAGTTAAGGAAAGTTAACATTAATGTAAAAAAAAATGATACAATTTTCAACACCATCAAAGAGACAGAGAAGCCAACACAGCTCTCATGCCCTCATGTCGTCCTAACTTTTAAATTGGAGACCACAGACTGGTTGTATCCTTTCCCGTGCAGGGATCCTAGCTGCTTGTTGATCATGGGCCAACTCACACTCTATCTTATGGACTAAAGTTTCACTTTCCTTTAGGTTGCCTTTGTTTTTCTCCATAAAAATGCTGAGAGACTATGATTATGTTGTGTTTAAAGACCAATAATTGGCTTTAGTTCATTCATTAAGTCAATAAATTCTTATTGAGCAGTTTCTCTTTGTGAGATTCAGACAAATATTTCTAGACTCTTGATCCCTTTGAGATATTCTCCTTTTGACCAACCCTGGCAGATTCCTGAAAAGTTATCTGATACGTTCTTGGATCACAAAGCTGACTTGGAGCTGCCATTTCCCCCCTCAGTGTAACCCTCTGCTAAATTGCTGCTACTTGGCTGAAGCCCTCAGGTGGATCTGTCGGCAGAGCTATTCACAAGCAAGGTGGTTCCTGGAATGGGGTTCTGCTCTCACAAATAAGAAGGCTTGTGAGCTCAGAGACCAATATCCAGCATCAGAAGCCATAAAATAATCAGCCACACTCAAGTTCAACCATAATAAAGTCACACTCTAGATCAAAGGAAGTGAGAAGAATAGAGTGTCCACACTTGATGAAACAGGTGGCTCAGTGTCTATAACCAAAAATGCCGGCCTCTGGGCTCCATCAGAGCTGCTAAGAACCATGAAAGGCCTGAGATTCTACCGTATTTACAAGCCATCAGGTTAGAGTGGCACAGTTTCATGGACGTTGGCAAAAGGTGCAAGAATCCTGGGTCAGAGGCAGAAGACTTTATCATTCATAGCACAGCAAGCACCTGGAGCATTCACCTATTTGCATCAGTTTCCTTTGCCCCCACCTGCACACACAGCAGGTGCCCTTACATGACAGGAACTCAAATCTATTATATTGGAGAATAAGCCAGTCTTTGCTTTGCTCCAGAGAGAGACATTATCTCTGTCTTCCAAGGCTGTTAGCACACCTACCCTTTGCTCTGAAAGGAGATACTACCTCTATCTTCCCAGGCTATTTGCTACACAAACATCCTTCTAGACAGAATCCAGAACTGAGCTATCAGTGGCTCTGCTCATACAATATGGAGAAATATGAGAGACCACGGAGAATTGTCTCCCAATAGGGACATTCTTCCTTTTCCTTATCTTTTGTGTAACAAGTATTACCTTTTCAAAATATTTAGCAAATTTCTCTTCCTTTTAAATAGTATTTCTTGGCATGATTTCCACCATGACAGGACCAGAGAAGGCAGAAAGTTGCTGCTGCCACCTCAGGAAGGAGGAAGTTGGGACATAGAGGAAGTGTCAGTGGGACAGGGAGAAGGAGGGAAGACATCTCTTCTAGCTTCCCATGGGTTGAAGAAAGAAAAGAGTCAACAGGTAAGGAGAGTAGGTGATGAGACATGTGTGTCCTGACCTCCCTGAAGTCCCAATCTTGGGAGATAGGAGAAGGGCAGTTGAAAGCAGAAGGCCTATTGTCCTGCTTCCTGGCTAGGATTAATAATTTGGGTTCTCTGAAAGCAGATGCTGAGATGGAGTTTCAGATGCAACTTATTTATTAGGGGTCAGTGAGTGTGAAGAGTGGAGGAGAAGCAGGAGTGTGGCAGAGTGAGATGTTGAACTCTAAGGCCCCCAGGAAAGCCTCAGCTGCCTTCACGGGGAACTAGAATGTATATGGCACAATAGTCTTCCCACACTGAGCCGAGGCAGACAGGCTGCTGTTCCCCACCAAGATCCGTCAGAGGCTGTCAGTTGTCCTAGGAGGGGTGGGCTCTTGGGGGAGGCAGCTCTGAGCTGACAGCTGAAGGCTATCTGTCGACCACATTCCCAGTTGCAAGAGCAACAAGTCCTTCCTTGAAAAGGGGTGTAGATGGTGCAGCTCTGTGTCCACTGCTGTCCACCCCTGTGCCACTAGTGTCCACTTCTTCCCATATGTTTGTTGAGCATTCATACCAAGATCCTGACAAGCTTCTCTTCTCTGGAGAAACTTAGGAGAAGGTTGGAAGAATTACAGGCCTTGCCACCACAGGGCCACAATGGATACTTGTATCTTCTTTGTCCATTATCCATTCTAGATTCTCCTCACGTCAGCTACCACCTCCACTGGTCTCAGTGGCTTCCTTGGGGGCATGACTCACATCCTCATGCCTGAGGGCTCTGAATCCCTGGTCATTATTCCCTTCTTCAGAAAGGGTGGCTTCACTTCACCATTGACTGTCAAAATTGTGCAAGAGAGCGCCGATTGCGGGTTGGGTGCCGTGCATAGTCTCCCTGCCTCCTCAGCCTAATAGCAGCCCTACCTCCCCCAGTGGTCAGGTGCAATCCGCCCTGCCAAGATGGTGAGTTTTCTTCACACCTGCTGGTCTTTGGACATAAGGAGACCAAGGTGTCCCGGCAGCAGCCATAGCCTATAGTCCAAGAGAGTCCTTGCTCTGTCCCCTGACCAAGGGAGCCTCCAATAGGGATCAGGACCTTAATTTTGCTGAGCCTGGGACTCGGGGGACAGGAACCACAACTGCCTCAGATGGCCATTCAGAAGGGTGACAATTAAGGCCACTCCACTTCCAATTTTTGCTTCCGAGGCCCAGATATTCTTCCTACAGGAGACATGGCACCATTGAAAGGTCTTTGGTTAAATGAATACAGTGCATCCTGGCAGATGGTGCTCCATTCTCAAAAGGTATCGCCTCCAACCTGGTGCTCCAACAGTACCTTAAGCAGGCAATTCCAACCCTCCATTTGGCTGGTAGCTTCTGGTGGACATTATGTGGTGTGAGCAGTGGCTGCAGTTGTCGCAGTCCCACTATCGCACCTCCTTTCCTGATGTAGCCCTCTCTTCCAATGTGATATTGTGTGGAAATCTCTGCTGGTCAGTCAAGCACTGTATGTGCTGGCTGAGGCCCTGAGGGCCACACACCTCAGGTCATCTTGATCTGCACAGCAAGTTACCACATGTGAAATTACAGCCACAACTGTGGCTCATACGTAGTTGAGTTTCTGATAGTCTACTGGCACCTTCCAGAACCAATGTGGAATTTTGGGGAGTCAATCTGGTAAATTAAATGGGTACAATGGATCCTCAGGGTGTCATTGACTTGTCCCATCCCCACCCCAGGAGGTGATACTGTTGGCCAGGGATGCATTTTCTGGCCATTCCCACTGAGGGTCCTTATCCTACAGGACAAGGACCGAATGTGGGGTTTTGACAAATACTAAATACGTCAATCCTATTATACATTCAGGGACTGAGAAAATGACCACTGAGTGGGCCCACCACAGGACTCAATGAGAAGATAACGCTGCAGGGTACCCATGCACTGATTTTGTGGATTTTCATCACGGTTAATCACAGACAGAGACTGGACTAGCACTCCCAAGAAAGGAAGGGACCCCAAGTGCCTATATACTCCTGGGCAATGTTGAGAAAGTTGGGTCTATCAGAGAAGCCGCCCCTGAGGTGAAATAAGCCTGTAAGCAGGAGCTACACAACAGATTTCCAGCCTACAGCTCCATGCCTGGCACTGTCCATCCTCAAGGAATCTGTAGTCTAGCAAGGGTCCAGATGGGGCCAATTCATCAGGCAAAGACCTGGACTCAGAGCTGAGAGAGGACAAATCAGGAGGTGACCAGCTTCAGCAGTACCCCCATCATCTGAGGGTACAAACAACATCCCTGTAAAAATCGAGGGGACAGGAGACAGTGTGAGGACCAGTGTCCCCCCACCTTATCAAACACCAAGTCACATAAACATCCCACTATCATCTAGGAATTCAACAAGGGGAAGAGGAGAAAAATCTGAAAAACTGAGCAATTGCTCAAAACAGGCTAATTTCAGTTCTTCGCAAACATTCACTGAACAGCAAAGATGTGCCAGGCACTGTTCTAGGGGCGCTGGGGCCCAGAGAGGCTGGTCAAATTGTCAGGTCTTCATGAGTACAGCAAATTTGATTACATTCATCCTCCTCTATCCAAAATGGGAAGAACTTGTGAGAAAGACAGATTTGCTACAGACAAAATGAAGTTGCTTTTTCCTTTTTGACATATGTGAGTGTCGGTGTGGGTAACTTTGGGACCACCCCACCCCCGACCCCATACACACAGCTTCGTTCTCTCGTCTCTTCCTTCTCTCTCCCAACTAGTCTGCCATGTGCTTGTCGAGTGCCAGGCACGAAGTTGCAGACTGGTACACAAGTGGTGATCAAGTAGATACGGTCCCCACCCTCAGCCTAATGAGAGTGGGGAGGGAATCAGACACTAAACAAATCGTTGCAGATATGGAAGTGGAGAGAAGCAGTTTGTGCATGAAGAACACAGAGCTGCAACTGAGGAAATTGCTGGGGGCAGCGTAGGGCTGAGGACCATTCCAGAAAAGGCCTGGATGCAGATAACTGAAGCTGGGAATTTGAAGGTGGAGGAGGAGCCACTTCTGTGAATCATCATCAGGACACAGCTTTCCAAGAATTCTCTAAGGCAGAAAAGACAAGGCTTTTGGGGAATTCAGACATGTCCTCTTAGAAGATAAAGACATGCTCATTGTTAGCATTTCACAGCACGACTTTCCAGCCCTCACACACGGATGCACGTCTTTCTTTAACGGTAGGTGGTGAATGTTGTTGAATGTTCTTCTCGAACATGATCTGAGTAGCTGCCTGGGGTACACGTACGGATGTGCTATAACTGACACAACCAAAGCCCTATTTTGGAGTATTTAAATTGCCTCTAATTTTTTGCTGTTATAAATAGCTCTCTAAAGGACATTCTTGTTATCCTTCAGATACATTTCTAGATGTGAATTTGCTGATTCAAAGAGAACCCAAAATTGGCTTCAAAACATGGTGTAAAAGTGTATGATTTTCCTTACTTGAACCCTGGCATGCTTCCTCATGCTGTGAGCAATTCATATTCAGTTGAATATTTTCAAATTAAACATGTCCACATGGTAAACAATTTTAATAGTGCAAAAAGTCAGATAATAAGAAGTCCTACCTCACCCTCACCTTCTGCCCCCAGACTTCCAAGGCCCAGAGTCCCCTTCCCTCGATGTTGATGTGATGTCTAGATGGTGACAGATATTGCATTGTTTCCAGGTCTGGGCTATTATGGAGAAGTCTTCTACAAACATTTTTCTGTAACGCTTATCGTGGCCATTTGTTTCCTTTCTTTTGGGAGTGGAACTGTTGGGTTATAGGATAGATGTATGTTCAACTTTTTAAGTAACTACCAAATCATTTCCCACAGCGGTTCTACCATTTTATGCTCTCACCAGCAATGGGTGAGAGTTTCAAAGAGTCAACATGCTCACAATTATTTGTTGGCAGACTTAAATTAGCTATTCTAATGGTTGTAACGTGGTCTCTCACTGTGGTTTTAATGTGCGTTTTCTAATGACTAATGAGGACATGGTATTGCAGGGAGAAGAAATACCATTTGTGAAGACATTAAAGCAGAAAACAGGTGCTTTTTTGTAAAATTCTTATACATGAACTTACCTGAGATGTGGTCTTTCTCGGGCTGTGATTGAATGCCCTGGATATTCTGCATCTTCTCTCTGGCTGGCTGGCACCTCTGTCTCCAGCGTGCTGTAATGCTACCACCTCCTGCAGCTCCCAGCTTCCTGGAGCTGTTCTTTCCCAGGCTCCAGGGAGTGCCACCCTACACAAGTACAGCTTTGGACTTGCCCAAAGACTTACGAGGACCCTAGGCACTCTCTGGAGCTCTTTCACTGCATAGCTTCCTTTTCTCCCACAGATTCCAGGAGCCTCTAGCGCTGCTTCACTTGGACTCCACATCCCTGCCTTTGGTCAACCAAGGGGCTCCAGGCAGAAAACGGGGGCGATCGGCGTGAACGTGTGCGTCTCTCTTCTCTCTGGGAACACAGTCCCACACTTCCTGTTGTCTGACAGCTGAAAATGGCTGCTTCCTTTATTTTGTTACTTTGTGTTGTTACTTTGCCAGGGGGGTTGTTCTGGTCCCAGTTACTTTATCATGCCCAAAATTAATTGCCCTGTTTCATTTGTAAAATTATTCTGCTATTAGAAACAAATCTTCAGTGGACATATGTATAGCTTTTTAGAACAGATACCTCAAATAATTTTCTTTGGCTACTTATTAAATTTAATAATACTGAATCAAGATACAGTTTTTGAAATTTGCCCCCAACTGTTATATTCCTTTTAGCTATATACTGGCATGCTTCATCAGTAAATGGCCAATTTTAATTAATTGGTTTTACAATGCAAAGGAACACATGTATATTGAACATTTTTTCCCCTACAGTGTCAAGTAGAACTATAATGAAATAGAAATCTTTCTCATGGATCTATAATCATCATCTTCAAAGAAATCAACATTAACAGTTTCTTATGTATCTTTCAGAATTTTCTAGGTCTATAAACACCTATAGCCAGCCCTGATGGTCTAGTGGTTAAGATTCAGTGCTCTCACCACTGCGGCCCAGGGTTCATTTCCCAGTCAGGGAGCCACACCACCCATCTGTCGGTTGTCATACTGTGGTGGCTGCATGTTGCTGTGATGCTGAAAGCTGTGCCACTGATATCTGAGATACCAGAATGGTCACCCATGGTGGACAGATTTCAGCAGAGCTTCCAGACTGAGATGGATTAGGAAGAAGGATTTGCCCATCCACTTCCAAGGAAACTGGCCACGTAACCCCTATGGACAGCAGTGGAGCATTGTCTGATACAGCGCCGAAGGTGAGAGGATGGTGCAAAAAGACCAGGCAGGGTTCCGCTCTGCTGTACTCTGGGCCAATAGGAGTCAGAATCCACTCGACGGCATTACCAACAACAAACACCTATACATATATTTTTTCCTTTCCTTTGTTTTATGACACTGGTGGGAATATACCCTTTGCATTGCTGTGCATCTTTTTAAAAATTAGCAACACGTCTTGAATAAATTTCCCTATTTACAGAGATTTATCTGTGTTATTTTAAAAAATAGCTCTACTTTCTAGATGTACCATAATTTAATTAATCAATTCTCTGTTGATGGACACTTATAGTGTTTACACCTTTAGTATTTCATACAATGCTATAAGGAAAATTCTTGTGTAGGCCTTCATGCAGATATGAGAATACGCTTCTAAGGTAACTTCCCAAAGTGAAAGTGGTAAGACAAAATAAATATTTGTTTCATTTTGTTGGGTATTACCAAAATGTTCTCCAAAGAGATTCCACCCATCTTCACTACCACCAAGAGCAGATGAGATCATCTGTTGGCACACGTCTTCTGTACACTGTGCAATATTGGCTTTTCAGTCTTTGCCTATCTGATAGGTTAAAAAAACCAGCATGTCATTTCTATTTGTTATTATCCAATCATGAGTAAAGTGGTGCTTATTTCCCTTTCTTCATGTTGACATTTATTTAGGCTGCTTGTTCATGTCCTTTGAATAATGAACTTTAGTGGGGCCAACCTGGGCCAGGTGGCTACTGCGGATTTTATAGAATTCTGTGAACGAATCTCATGAACATATGATTTACCCCAAGAAGATGTTTCTGAGGTTGTATGTTTTTCTGGCATTTATGAGAGCTTTCTTTTAATGAGTCTTATTCTCTAAATTCTTTGTTTTTTTTTTTTTTTTTTGCTGAGGAAGATTCACCCTGAGCTAACATCCGTTGCCAATCTTCCTCTTTTTTTGCTTGAAGAAAATTAGCCCTGAGCTAACATCTATACCAATCTTCCTCTATTTTGTATGTGAATCGCCACCACTTCATGGCTGACGAGTAGTGTAGGTCCGCGTCCAGGATCTGAAGCTGCAAACTCAGACTGCCAGAGCAGAAGGCGCCAAACTTAACCACTGAGCCACAGGGAAGGCCCCATTATTCTCTAAATTCTTGATTCTCATCATTTCTCTCTGTAGTGTTTGATTGCGCCATTGTTTCTCCTTATTGTTATAGAAAAATGGGGGTTAAGTCCTTCTTAACAAATCTGGCTGTAAGAAAAGTAAAACTCTTCCATCATTTTTAGACACCTGGATCTTCCTTGACCACTGTCTGTCATCACTGTACTGTCCTAATTCAACTTTCTTTCCACATTTGGGACAGGTTAGGGTAGATGTCGACACACTATAAAGATTGTCAGCTTAATGATAGGTGGTTGTGTCCCTCATTAGTACAAACAAATTATGAAGGTATCTCGGAGCAAAGTATTATTTGTGTGGCTACTTAAGAGCTGATTTTCACCTTTTGTGGATTTGAGTAAAAACTGACTACAGGGACTCGTTCTTTGAGGCCTATTCCCCTCGTGTGTCCAGGACTTTCACCGTACGCATCTTTGCTATAGACGTCTTTGCTGCACACATTTTTGCCGCATAACGAATTGGTTTAAAGTGATTTTGCCTTGAAAGATAAAGCAGTGAAAAATAAAATAAAAGAGAGACATTAAACAGAATGCAATGAAACATGTAGCATATATCTGGACTACACTTAAATGTCCCATCACATGCCCAGTCCTTATATTTCACCAAATCATCTTAAGCCAGATTCTGGGCCAAATACCAAAATTCTGTCCACATCATGTTCCCCACTGTCAAACATTTTTACCATTCAAGAAACTTACACTCATCAGGAATCACTTGACCATTTCTTTCCGGCGGCGGGGGGCGGGGGGCCAGAATAGGAGGAGGAGTTTGACTCTTCTTTTGCCTCTAATTTCTAATTTTGCTGACGAATTTGGTAAAGATCGCATCAGAGAACAAGTTGTACATAAATTAGCTAAGAATCGGTAATTAATGCTCTCGAACTGTTGTGAATGACTAGCCGTCTTTTGTATTTGCCATAGTTTGGTAAACTTTTGGTTTTGATGGGCAAGAGGGATGGCTGTGCTCACTGAAGGATTTGCAGACCATGTTATCATTTTCTAGTATAGTGTGAAATCTGCCTTTCACTCTCTTATTTCACACTTCCAGTAAGTTTTATCTCCGTATTTTCTAGTTGAAACCAAACTGTCAAACCAAACTGTCAACCAGTTATTTTATCTTTTACAGCAAAATTGAGTTACGGCCAATTAGTTGTATGGGGAAAATGTTTGTGGTCAAGATGCTCAAGGCGAAATACCTAGAACTCCACCTGGGCTCCCTGGGGAGCTGCCTAGCAAGGCTCTAGGACTTGGTGAAGACCGGGCATGAACTTGTAGAGTCCAAGCCTCATGCAGAGGCCACCCCCACTTCTCCCCTACCTCTTGGGCTGTGGCAGCCCTACTGTGTGCCAACGTAATTAACCTACACACGATGTCACAAGGAGGAGAAAACACTGTAAATGGCACACAGAGTCTCCAAGCGCTGTGAAATGAAATGGTTGGTACTGCTGGCAACATTTCTTGGTGAAAAGAAGGTCCATGGCAGAGAAGCCTGAGCTGAACTGTAGGTGCAGCCACTTGCTTAAACCCGTAAGCCTCACCTCGTTAATCTGGGTGATAGAGACATCAGGCATCACCGCCTCCTGTGAACTGGCTTTTTTTGGTGAATTCTTACACAGCCTCTTAGCCTCCATTGCGGCTCCATAATTGTGACCTTATAACAGTTACCATGGAAAGAATTCCTAGATTATAAATAATGACAATGTGAGTTTCCTAGTTACCAAGTGTATTTATAAAATGAATTCCAAAGGTACATGACATTTAATTCCAGCCTATTTTTAGAAACTAAAGGAAAATACCTTTTTTTTTCAGAAAGAAATAATGGCACTACTTTTCCAAATCTAGTTATAGAGCAGTAGATCTATTTGGTTATTAGAAAAAATTAAGGGTTTTTAGTAATATTCGGGGGTTTAAGGGAAGCAATAATATAGATTTCAGTGTTAAATTGAGTTACTATGACCATGTATCAGAATTAGATTTATAAAAGTTATCTTGGGGAAGAAAAAGATGTAGGGTCCTCAATTATCTTGTCAGACATAAACTGAGAGGACAGATATGCCTTCTATTTTAGAAAATATTTTTATTAATGAAAACCATTATTTCTCATGCACAGCTCTTGAGAGCAAAGGTTTACCTAGTCAGAGGAGTCATGAACCAGAAAAGGGGAGTGAGGATTTCTAAGGAATATATTACAAAAGAAAAGCCACTAAATGGGCTTTAAATCACTTTAATGTGCTACATAAACCCAAGTTCAAAAACGATATTAAAGCAATAGAAATGCAGTAATTTTTATGTCCTGTCTAATATTTTTGTCTTTTCTGAACAATGTTCCAGGAGATGCTTCAAAGAAGTTGGTGCATAATGTTACTTCAGCCTGGTTGCAGTGTTTCATAATTGGGAAATTTTTTTCCTTTCTGAATCTTAAAATCGAGTCCTCTCTTTTGTCTTTTATCCTGAAACATGAAGTCCAGTAACTTAATACTGGAACCTCTAGCATTGAAATTCTTCTCCTGCATGTATATTTAATGGAT